>JANHMN010000002.1:80695353-80826193 GCA_030674055.1 Rhabdomys pumilio | reverse complement strand
AAGAAGAAGAAGAAGAAGAAGAAGAAGAAGAAGAAGAAGAAGAAGAAATGAATAAATGAATGAATGAGTGAATAAATGTGGAGAGTAATCCAGGTAAGACATCTGACGTCAACCTCTGGTGTGTGTGCATGCACGCACGCACACATATATGAATGAATGTACACATATACACATATTACTAACACACACATACATTTCCCACAGATTCTAAACATTCCCTTGAGGGCATGTGGCCCAGCAATTTGGCAAGGCTGGCAAGCCAAGGAGCTTCAGGAATCCACCCATCTTGGCCGCCCCGCCCCGCCCCGCCCCCCCCAGTTCTGGAGTTAAAGGTGTGTGCTGCCATACCTGGCTTTTTCTGTGGGTTCTCAAGATCCAAACTCAGGTCTTCATGCTTGTGTAGTAGGCCTTGACCTACAGAGCCACCTCCCCAGCCCTTGGGGGGACCTGGGGGCAAAGGCACCACTATCATTTGTTTGTTTGTTTGTTTGTTTTTCGAGACAGGGTTTCTCTGTAGCCCTGGCTGTCCTGGAACTCACTCTGTAGACCAGGCTGGCCTCCAACTCAGAAATCCACCTGCCTCTGCCTCCCAAGTGCTGGGATTTAAAGGCGTGCGTCACCACCGCCCAGCAAGGCACCACTATCATAACCATGACTCTTCTGAAGCTTGGGGCATGTGCTGATTCCCACAATCAAGCAAGTGCCTGGCTAGGCTGCCCTCCTCACTCTCCACCTCCTCCTTTTCCTCCTTTATCATCATCACCACCACCACCATCATCATCCCTTTTTGAGACAAGAGTCTTACTATATAATAGCCCAGGTGAGCTTTAAACATTTCATCCTCCCACCTCAATGACAGGCGTCTGCCACCATGCCCAACTCTAGCCGACTATTCACACAGCTAAGATATCCGTGCACTATAATCTGAACCAAGACAAGACTGCACGTAGGTCAGCCCTGTATGTTGTGACATTGCTTTATAGACACAGGAGAACAATCTTGTTTTCTGAGGATTTTACCAAGAGTTGCTAGCCATGCTGGGAAGATCACCCCACCCTGTAACCCTGGCACCAATGTGTTTCACCTGCTACTTCCTCAGGTCTGCAACAACTGAACCTCAGCACTTAAGTTTAGTAACTGGTTTCTTCACCAGATTCCCTTTTCTTTGTGAACTGTTTTGTTTGGTTGGTTTGGTTTTTCAAGACAAGGTTTCTCTGTATATTCCTGGCTGTTCTGATCTGGCTGACTCTGCCTCCCAAGTGCTGGGATTAAAAGTGTGCACCATCATGTGTGGCACTTTAGGAACTGTTCTTTCTGTACATATGTATTTAGGCCATTTAAGCCGGTGCACAATGCACTGCTTGAATCTTATTTCTTTTCAACACAATAAATAAGATACTGCAAAGCACTGTCAAGGAGCAGCCCTGGGCCAGGTGGAACTGAGGGCCACATCTGTAGGTTCTAGCCTAAAGCTGAGGTCCAGAGACTCCCAAATCCCATTCCCTACAGCTGCTCTATGTCCAGCCCTTCAGGATGACTGAGGATAAATGGAAACATGTCAGTTCTAGGCTTGGAGGCGTGAAGGCTAGTTCAGGAGGCCAGGTAAACAGAGCATCGACATTACCTGGCTGCTGACTCAGGTGCTTCTCAAATGGTTACTTCATATATGGGTTCTAGCAAAAGTTGTACAAGAGGAAGCAGGCAAAACCAAGTCACCAGTTGGGCAAGTGATGCATACCTATACAGTAATCCCAGTAACAGCCCAGCCAGGAACTACTGAGTTCTAGGCTAGCCTGGCTACAGAGTAAGACACTATCTTGAAAACAAAACAAAACAAGGGGTTGGAAGCATGGCTCATCAGCTAAAAGCACTGGCTGCTCTTCTGGAGGACCAGAGTTTAACTCTCAGCACCCACAGGACAGCTCACAGCAAGGTGTAAATCCAGCCTCAGGGAGGCCCAGCAGCCTCTTTCGGCCTCTACAGGAACTGCACACACATAGTGCACATTCATTCAGGCAAAACATCTACACACAAAATCTTTTTAAAAATTTAAAGTAGGTCACTAAAGAATCAAATATCTGTAATGAGACAATTTTAAACAGTGATTTGTAGGTTTGATCTTGCTCTTGGAGACCATTCCCCAGACCTGTAAAACACTGAAGGTTTACTGCAGAAGACCAGGTACTGTGAGCAGTTTCTGAGTGACACAGCTGCTGGCCACGGGATGGCCATCTGAGTATAGTTCCTCTGCTCACATGCCAGTCTGTCAAGAACAACCTCCAGCAAGCAGCCACTGTCCTGCAGGGTGGTTATCACCTGACACACCACAGCAAACTGGAATCCACATCTTCCACCCCCATTTGCTTCCACTGCCATCATGTCAGTAAGGCAGTAGGTTTGTGTGAGCTGGATTCACCACAGGAAATCACACAGTGCTCAGGAGAGGAACAGTATATTCTGACTGGGTCAGTTATAGTAATTCATGAGACTGGATTTCTTTTCACTGGAGCAGGGACTGGCCAGAGTGAAGACCCACTCCATTATGCACTCCTGGCCAGCAGCTCCAACCTGAGAGTCCAAGCTAGAGGTGGGTTAATTTCCCACACATCTGGGCCAGATTTAATACAGTTATATGAACTGAGCATGACAGTACAAGGGCCCCACAGGCAACATATGTGTGCTTTCTTCTGTTTCAGCAGCAGCAGAATACTCACATATAAATACTGTATATATATTTAGGTTTTTGAGTTGTGAAAATTAACAATTTCATTATATTTTCACACCCAATATTGTAATCACTTTCATAAGATTTAAATACTTATGGAGAAATGGTTATGTTAAACTTGTAGTTATATAGTTTCCAACTTGGCTAAAAGCTACAAGACCTAAAAAACTCATGACAAGCCGCACAGTGGTGGCACATGCCTGTGATCCCAGCACTTGGGAGGCAGAGGCAGGCGGATTTCTGAGTTCGAGGCCAGCCTGGTCTACAGAGTGAGTTCCAGGACAGCCAGAGCTACACAGAGAAACCCTGTCTGGAAACACACACAGACACACACACACAGACACACACACACAATCTCTCTCTCTCTCTCTCTCTCTCTCTCTCTCTCTCTCTCTCTTTCTCTCTCTCTCTCCTCCTTCCTCCCCTCTCCCTCTCTCCCTCTAACAACAAAACATGAGTCATTAAAATTATCACAAAGAAGACTTGATTTTTGGTTGTTATTTGGTTGATTGGGTTTTTGCCTCACCCCTACCACCAATGGCACACAGATTTTTTTTCCACTTAAAGTAAATTTAGCTATGCTTGTTAATACCATCATTTAGGAGGTTGAGGTCACAAGATGACAAGTTTGAGGCCAGACTAGGTTACACAGTAAGAACTTATAAAACACACAAAAGCACAAAAGCAAATTATTGCACAAGGATGAGGACTTATGAAAATATGTGGTCAGAAGAGTAATAGTTCTAAGAATTAAGCACCCTAACTACTGGTGTCTTCACAGGGCAAAAAGGACACAGCAGCTGGGATTAAGGTACAATTACAGTATGGCCCTGAGGCTGAAGCCTACCCTAGGTTTGAATGTGCTTCATTACCTAGAAGACTACTAGAAGCCTTCTATAGCTGATTTAGAGAGAAAAGGATCTATCAAAACCTGAGAGGGACTTGACCCACCCTTGCTGGCTCTGAAGACGGAGAAAGGGCGCCCTCTATAACTCAGAAACCAGAAAAAGACAGAAGCTTTAGTCTTACAAGCATAAAGAACCCAATTCTGCTAATAACCCAGTGAGCAAGGCAATGAAACCTCCTCCAGAGCTTGCCTGTCAATGCTGGCTGCCAACAGCTTAGCTTTTGTCTCGGTGTTTGTTTGCTTGTTTTTGAGGTGCTGCTAGGCCTCCCTAGCAGAGCTAGGATCTCCCCAGGAGAAGCCTGGGCCTCCCACTTGTTCAGTACTTTCTCAGCAAGGCACACTGTCTTCCCTGACAACACAGACTTCAGCTGAGGGGCAGCCATGCTGTGCCCTCCAGCTCTGTAAGACAGTGTTGCAGCAGAGAAGCTGCAGCTGCATACAAGTTACCAACGGCTGCCCCTCAGTACTGTGCTTCAGAATCAAAGTGCATACAAACTAAAACTACACACTCAGGGAAAGAAGGCTAGATAGCATAAGCTGCCTCCACAGAAACAGGCTCCCACCAAGGTTGAAATGAAAGCAGGAAGCAGAGGAACTACCCTCCAGGCAGGACAGGTACTACGGGAAACTGGGAAACTAGTAATCTCTTTGGGGTTAAACCCATGCATGTCCTGTAACCCAGCACTTCCCTAACAGAAACCCATACACGTGTTTGCCAAAACCCAAATGAACTCTTACTTTTATTTTTTAGATTAAGTGTGTTTGTATATGGTATGTACACTTGAGTATGGGTACACTCAGAAGCCAGAGGCATTGGATTCCCCCAGAGTTATAGGTGGTTATGAGTCAGTTAAGATGGGTACTCAGAATTGAACCTAGGTCCTCTAGAAGAGAAGTATACTTTTTTTTTTTTTTTTTTTTTCCTGAGACAGGGTTTCTCTGTGTAGCCCTGTCTGACCTGGAACTTGCTTTGTAGACTAGACTGGCCTCCAACTCACAGAGATCGACCTGCCTCTGCCTCCTGAGTGCATGCCCTGCATGGTACACACTCTTAACAAGTAAGTTAACTCTCCAGCTACTTCTGAAAAATTTATAAGAACACTGCTCACAATTCAAATATGAAAACTATCCAAACAAGTGTCTACAGAAGAGACAGGCTGGCTCCAGTATTTACACACAGGATGCCACACAATACAAGAAAGGACACCACTAGAACTACATGGAAGAACCTTAACAAAATGGAAAAGGAGCCAGACGGGATAGTAATTCCTTTAATCCATCACTCAGGAGACAGAAGCAGGCGGATCTCTGAGTTCAAGGCCAGCCTGGTCTTTAGAGCAAATTCTAGGACAGCCAGGGCTACACAGAGAAACCCTGTCTCGAAAACCAAAGAGAGACAGAGAGAATCCAGACACAAAGAATATACAGTGTCATTTCATATCTATATTTTTTTTAATTAAAAAAAAAAAAAAAAACCTGCTGGGCAATGGTGGCGCAAGCCTTTAATCCCAGCACGTGGGAGGCAGAGGCAGGCGGATTTCTGAGTTCGAGGCCAGCCTGGTCTACAGAGTGAGTTCCAGGACAGCCAGGGCTAGACAGAGAAACCCTGTCTCGAAAAACCAAAAAAAAAAAAACAAAAAAAAAACAAAAAAAAACCATCAGGCTTGGCCAGCAATTGCCAGGGCTGGAAGCAAGCAGACAGCAGGGGCTGCACATGGTTCCAGCCCATCAACACTCAACAAATCTAAGTTTTTCTGTATGCAGACTGTTTACCTCAGTGAGGTTGACTAGGACATAAAGAGGTTAACAGTGTCAAATGCTGGATCAGAGCTTACACACACTGGTCATGAGAACAGACTGCAAAGAACTGTCAGTTGCTTTAAGATGACCTACCTGCAACTCCAAATAGAGACAATGCTCACTTTTAGGCATTCATTTACCCAGGGGAACTAAAACATTCCACAAAAGGATCTGTGAGTTGTTGTTGTGTTTAATACCTTTAAATTCAGAATGAAAGATAACTCAGATGTATCTAGCAGAAAAACAGATAAGCAAACCGGGTTTTCTCACATAAAACACTACTACTAGGACAGAAGCTCCTTTGAAAGGATCAAAAAAGTATGTGAGCAAGCATTGTGAAATCTGAGGCAGAAGCACTGTAAGTTTGAGGCCAGCCTAACTACAAAATGGAATCCCGTTGGGTTTTTTGTTGTTTTTTGTTTTGGGGGGTGGTGGTTCCAAACATACAAACATACTCCATTTGTGGCATTCTGGAGCAGGGAAAAGTAACCTGTAGTGGCCTGCAGAGTGGCTGGAGCAGTAACTAACCGCTCATGGATAGGAGAGAACCTTCTAGAATACAGATAACTGTATCTTGATACAGGGAAGCACTACCCAGATGTCTACATCTGTCACAGCCCCCAGAGCAGTGGTCCTCACCCTTCCTGACACCGAAGCCCTTTGACAGCTCCTCATGATGTGGTAGCCCTCAGCCATAAAGTTGTCTCATTACTATTTCATAACAGTAATTTTACTGCTGTTATGAATTGTAATGTAAATATTTTTGGAGATAGAGTTTTGTCAAAGGGGTCTCAACCCACAGGCTATGAACCACTGTCCTGGAACTAGATGCCCAAGGTTAGTACATTTTACTATATGCAAACTCAAATAGCTCAATAAAATCACCACAAATTAAAAAAAAAAATTAAACCCAAAGTTGGGTGTGCACACCTTCAATCCCAGCACTCAGGAGGCAGAGGAAGGCCTCTGTGGGTTCTAGGCCAGTCTGATCTATAAAGCAAGTGTTAGGACAGCTGGGACTGTTACACAGAGAAACCTTGTCTGGGGTGGAGGGAAAAATTAAACCCATGTAGGATATCAATCTGCCTTTAGATTAGTAGGTCTCCTTTCCAATGCCACACTATGGAAAGGTGACACTCTGCACATGCAACACCTAACAGACTCTCCCTCAGAAACAAGGACATAGGCATCTGCTATCACAGCAAGCCGATGCCTGCAGAAGTATAGGACAAGAGGAAGTTGCTGACAGGCACAGAGATGCTATGCCAACGCCAATGCCAGGCGCAGAAGTCATGTCAGGGGAGCTGTGTACAGGGATCCTTCGGTGTCAGAGCTCTTACTTACTGTTCTAGAACCAACAGCAAACTGTATTTCTTCTGTCTACTAAGAGCAAGTACACTCAGCATGGATGGAAAGCTCAGTGAATACAGAACACTCAAAACCCACGGAGAATTGCCATTGACTTTCATTAAATGTGCTTTTCCATTTCACATCTGCATATTATACAGTCACAATCAGCCCACTAGATCTGTAAGTTCCACATCCATAGATTTAATAACTGCAAAAAAGTACTAAAAGAAAATGTATTTGTACTGAACACATGCAGACCTTTTTTGGTTTTTAAAAATAGTTTTTGTTTTGTTTTGATTGTGATTTTTAAACAGCCTCACTGGGTAGTTTTGGAACTTGATACGTAGACCAGGCTGGCCTCAAACTCATAAGAGATCCACCAGCATCTGCCTCCTGAGTGCTGAAATTAAAGCTATGTGCCACCATGGCCAGGTCAGACTTTTAAAGATTTATCTGTGTAAGTGGTACCTGCATGTATGGCTGTGTGCCAGGTGTGTGCAGACCTGACGAGGTCAGCAAGTGTTGCATCTTCTGAAGCTATAGTTACAATGATGTGAGCCACCGTGTGGACCCTGTGCAAGAACAACAGGTGCTGCTAACTGCTTAGCCATCTCCTCAACCCTCACATTCGGACTTAAAACAACAACACCACTATTATTATGTTACATATGAGTGTGTATATGACTATCTGTGGCAGAGGGAGAGAGGCAAGAAAGCCATGGCATATTTTTGGAGGTCAGAGAACAACTCTGTACAGTCAGTTATCTCTTTCCACTTTTAAATGGGTTTGAGGGATTGCACCCAGGCCACCAGGCTTGCAAAACAAGCACCATTACCTGATAGGCTGTCTTGCCAGTCCATGACTTTTTAGTATCATTATTTCTTCAGCAATATAGATTGTTTACTTTTCAAGACAGGGTTTCTGTGTGAAGCCTTCGCTGTTCTGGAAGTCATTCTGTAGACCAGGCTGGTCTTGAACTCAGAGATCTGCTTGCCTCTGCCTTCTAAGTATGGGATAAAGGCCTTCACAACCATGCCTAGCTTCTTTCTTTTTTATTTTTTAAACTGTCTCTCTGTGTAGTCCTGGCTATCCTGGAACTTTCTATGTAGATCAAGCTGGCCTACAACTCACAGAGCTTTGCTCACCGCTGCCTTGTAAGTGCTGGAATTAAGGGCGTGGGCCAGCACTGGGGCTGTGTGTCATTTTATAAAAGGGACTTGAGCAACTATGGATCTGGACATCTGACAGGCTCCTGCTATTAATCTCCTATGGACACCCACAGGTGATTGCATCCCCCCCCCCAACTAGGCACTGGAGACAACCCTGTTACAATAAGAATCCATTAGCTGCTCTTCTGAATAAGAACATTCAAAGGCTATATAGTTTACCCCATGAACATAAGTACATCATGTTTCCATTGAGGGACTCAGGCTATTTGTTTTCCATTTTTATTTAAACATGAAAGTCTTGGTTCCCTCTATTGTATCTATCATCTCTGTGGGACAGAGTCCTAATTACTTGGTAAAAAAGAAGGATTTCTGGGATGCTGACACAGCTGCTCCTTTAGAAGAAGAACACCCACACACCTCTGTTCTATGAGTCACCGCTTGAGTCTCTGACAAGTTTTATGGGTAAGCACACCCTTCAGCTGAGTTTAAGGTTCAACCTCTTCTACTCTTTCCATTCTCTTCTGTACACTGAGAGTGTGGATCTGAACAGCTGGCCTGGAACAGGAACAGACTTCCAATAACCAAACTGTTCCATCAGAAGAAGCTGCTGTGGGGGCTGACACAGACCTGACACATACCAGAGTGCACATACACTCTCATTTTGGCTCCGATGAGTTCCAGGACCTCTTGCTGTGTGTGGGAGCCTGATTTAAAAAATAAAAAAAGCTGTGAACTTACTGTGAACTGTGGATAGGGCGGAATGCAGAATGTTTCCCACACGGTGGCCTTCCAGAAAGAATGGCATCAACTATGATAAGAGAATGCAGTTGAAAGCAGGGACATGAAGGGGATGCCACAGAGCACTGAGGAGCCCCGGCAAGTGCACGTTGTCTCTGTGGGAAAGGCAAAGGCTGGAGGAGGAATATTCTTGGCTCTTTTCACGTGAGCAAAGATGATGAGACATAGCACCAGGTGTATTCCCTCGCTGTACTTGTGTTTGCTTAAGCTACCTGTAAATGTCACTCATGGTTTCCTCACTTTAATAATACAAATAAGAAGTACTTTGTTTGCAACACTCTTGAGCTCAAAAGCCTAGCTAGCGTCCCTGGTCCCCCATGCAGGTCTTTGACTATATCCTCCCACCCTTGAGATTTCGTCTGACTGACCACAGGGCAGGTTGACAACTGAGTTCTAAACAGTGTTACTACTGTGCAGATTTATTTTTGCCTCTTTGTAACTAATTTGATGCCTCTAATGAAGGCCTAGAGAAAGTCATCAATTTTTTTTTATGTCACATCAGAAAGGATGGCTAACTTCTAAAGCAAGCTGTTTTCTAGCACAGGTTGCTCTTTGTTTGTTTGCTTTTGTATTTTGTTGTTGTTGTTTCTCGAGTCAGAGTTTCTCTGTGTAGCCCTAGCTGTCCTGAACCCCCTCATTGACCAGGCTGTCTTAAACTTACAAAGATCCGCTTACCTCTGCCTCCTGAGTGCTGGGAGTAAAGCCCGTGCTACCACTACCCAGCTTTTTTTTTTTTTTTTTTGAGGAGAGAAGGGGGGCAGCAGGGTCTCACTAGTCTGGGACTCACTATCAGGGACCAAGCTAGCCTCAAAAATATCTGTGTCCTAGGAGTGCTGAAATTAAAGGCATGAACCAGATGAGCATGGTGGCGCACATCTTTAATTTCAGCACTTGGGAGATGGAGGCAGGGAGATGAGTTTCAGGCTGGTCAAGATGATAGAATGAGACCTGTCTCAAAAACAAAGCAAAACAACAATAACAACAAGAGGCAAAGTAAACAGTTTCAGTGGTTAAGAGCACTGGAGGCTGCTTTTCCAAATGAGCCAGGTTCAATTCCCAGCACCTACACAGGGTCGGTCACAACCATCTGTAACTCCAGTTCTAGGGGGTCCAACACCCTCTTCTGGCCTCCACAGACACATCATCATAGATGTGGTGCACTGACACACATGCAGACAAAACACACATACACATGAAATAAAAATAAACACTAAAAATTTTTTTATTTTATTTTTTTTAGTTTTTCAAGACAGGATTTTTCTGTGTAACCCTGGCTGTCTGTCCTGGTCACAACCAGACTGGCCTCAAACTCAGAGATCTGCCTGCCTCTGCCTCTGGAGTACTGGGACTAAAGGCATGAGGCACCACCAACAGTTAAAATATGTTTTTAAATGTTTTTACCATTTTTTAAAAAAAAAAAAAAAACATGTGACAATGGCACAAGCCTTTAATTCCAGCACTCTGAAGGCAGAGGCAGGCGAATCTTAATGAGTCAAGGTCACCTTGATCTACTTAGTAACTTCCAGGGGAGCCAGAGCTCTACACCTCCATATGAGACCATGTCTTGAAAAAAAGAAAAGGTATGTGTACCATACCTGGTGAATATGTACATATATCATTATGTAACATATAAATATGAAGCGGGAAATCAGGTTTTATGTTAGGCTTAGTGTCACACACCTGCAACTCCAGTACCAGAGACACTCAGGAAGGAGTAGTACAGTGATTTCAAGGCCAACTTAGGCTACATACTGAATCTAAGGTCAGCCTGGGCTACATGTCAAGATCCTGTTTCTAAAACAACAGTCTTCAATGCTGAGAGTTGGGTTTTTTGTTGTTGTTTGTTTGTTTTGTTTGTATATGCTGATGCTGGTATACAAGGACCAGAAGCACTGGATGCCCCAGAACTGGAGCATACACAGCTGTGAGCGACCTGATGTACTGAGAACTGAGCTGAACTTGGCTCTTCTCCTAACCATTGAGCCATCTCTCCAGTTTCATGGTTCTGAGTTCTAAATGCCAACCCAGCCCTACATACATGTGGGAAGTGCTCTGTCTCCCACATAAGCAGTAAGCAAATGTTTATTAACAATGAAAATTGTAAAGAAAGAAAAAAGCTTCAACTCCAACAACTGGGAGAGAGTTCTGTAGAGAGCTGTCCCACAAAGCTTCAACTCAAGATCCAGAAATGCTACAAGCTGCGGGCGTTGGAGAGATGGCTCAGTAGTTAAAGGCACTGACTGCTGCTCTTCCAGAGATCCTGAGTTTAATTCCCAAGACCCACATGGTAGCTCACAACCATGCATAAGTATAGTCCCACAGGGTCCCATGCTCTCTCTTCCGATGTGTAGACATACATGCAGACAAAATACACATATACACAAAATAAATAAACAAATCTCATGTTACAGGCTTCTGCCTGGGATTATAGCCCTTATGTTCACAAAGGCAACACCCTCTGTATTACTCACTTGCTCATGATGAACTATGTGTTTTTAACTACCTTGCAATAAACTTAGGCACCAAAGTCCTTCCAAAAGGTTCAATGGAACAATGTCTACAACTGGACATTAGGTTTTACCTGCCATTCTGATGCTTTGTACATGCTGTGTTTGCTGCTACGAACAAGTATTTTTTCAAGTATTCTCTACTTAATAAAATTCATGTAGGAAAGTAGCATAATAAGCTAGTTGTAGTTTCACATGCCCATAACCCCGGCACTTGGGATGTGGAAGCCATCCCAACTGAAGCTCAAGGCCAAACATGGTAGCACAGGCCTTTAACCCCCAGCACTTGAGAGGCATAGGCAAGATATCTTGTGAGTTCAAGGCCAGCCTGGTCTATAAAGCTAGTTCTAGGACTGCTAGGCTGTTACATAAAGAAACCCTGACAGGAAAAACAACAACAAAAAGAGTTCACGGCCACTTTTACCTATACATGGAGCTTTGAAGCCAACCCGGGCTATAAGAAACCCTGTAAAAGGCATACTATCTGTCCTCACAAAGAAACGCCAGGCTCTCTGGAGAAACTACCAGTTCCAGACTAAGAAAGGCTAGCATGTAACTTAAAGCATCAACTGCATCAAATGCAGAAGATGGTCAGCCCCTCAGGACATGATGCAGAACTGCCTGAAGAGGCTCCACATGCAGGATACTATGTGAGCACCACCAGGAAGACAGCAGTGAGGGAGATGAGGCAGCAACAGAAGACTCTCACCTCACCACTAAGGAGGTAAGGAGACATCGCTGGCATTCACTGATGCAGGGTGGCAATCAGTGGATTTGGGAGACATCAAAGAATCCAGAACGGACCATCATTCAATGTCTTCCCTTCTGCAGGGTCCTACTCATCGGTTCCCAGGGCCTATGGGCACTGCTCAGTTGTATGGCAGACCTCAACCAGAAAGATGCTTCAGGGACATACAGACTTATAGCCTAGGCAATACTGCTGACTCACCTTCTTTGAACAAAGTGGTATCACGGGGCAGGGTAGAGCAGGCAGCAGCCTGGGCAGTGACCTAGTTCTCTTGGTCACACTCCACTTGTTAAGCAGAGATTTTCTGAACCTAAAGAAGAGACCCTTGGCAACCCTAATAAGTGTCACTGCACCTGTTCAGTACCTTACATGAGCTTACAGCACCTTGAACCGTGATTCATCTACCCTACTAACTAGGCGTTATACAGATCCAAAAAGTTAACAGTATGCACAGCTGAAAGGACTAAGTCCACCTCAGCTACAGCTCCCAAGCTAACCCACCCCACCCCCATCCCCCACCTCACTAGTTCAGAGCTTCCAGCACTTGGCTGTCAATTCTTTGAAATGTTTCATGAATTATGAGGTTGCCTGTGTCTGTCCAGTACTCAGTTCTTCTATCCTCTGCTTTTCCCAGATGCTGGCATGGACAGCCCTCTCAGAACAGAGATGTCCTTTACAGAAGCTGCTCAAGTACCAGTGGCACACCTTGGTTCTAAGCCCCTCCTGAAACCACTGTCCCTGTCTCCTGCCCCACTGCCCTCTGGAGGCCTGGACACTGTGAGTACTTCCCACCTTCCCACTCCTCTTCCCACCTGATACTTAGGTGTCCGAGCATTTTGCCTGTGTGTGTGTATGTGCACCACTTGCGCACTTGGTGTCCTCAGAGATCAAAAGGGGGAGTCATATCCCCTGGAACTGGAGTTACAGATGACTGAGCCATCATGTGGGTGCTGGAAAGCAAAGTAAGGTTCTCTGCAAGAACAAGTGTTCTTAACTGCTAAGCCATTTCTCCAGCGCCCCCCCCCCCCATATTTAAATGTCTGGCACCTTGACAGGCAGGTAGTATCTGCTTCAATCCATCTGGTGTGTCCCACTGTCCTCTTGTCAGGCTTGCCTTTCTCTACTATTCCCATCCTTTCTACTTTCTGAAGGACAAATGTCCAAAGATAAAGGCTGTGTTCGATATTCTGATTTCAGCAAAAGAGCAAGGGACATTACCAAGCTGACTGATGACCAGGACACCTCCTCTACCCCTTATGTTTGAAATCTGAGCTTACCTTATTCATTTACTGTCACCAGTCCAAGGATTCATAGGGACTACTTTTCCATCTACCTCCTGCCTAGGCATAGTACCCTAGACACAGGCCTTTGGTCAGCCAGACCCCTCTCTGTGGATGCTCTGCTTCCCACCAACCTCTCACTGCTGGTCCCCAACACCTGCTTTATAGGCATGTGGCCAATCAGCCTGACCACCTACCTTCCCTTCTTTGTCTTCTTCAGGCTTCTCTCAATCAGTATGCCAAATGCTGACGGCTGTTTGTTCTCAGCACTCTTAGATAGCAGAGATTCTCTGGCCAATGTAACACTCTATAGCTTCCTGTTAAATGTGTCCTAGTTTCAGGCTCCACACCTGAGTGAGGGCAGCTTTGCAGGTACCAAGCAATTTTATACCTTCCCAGTTATAATCTTCAAAAAGAACAAGAGGCAAAAGGACCTGCCAAGGGCCAGTTCCTTCCCTTCATGTCCCTCCCGCCCACTTCTCAGCTCCTGATACTGTTTCCTTCCTGAACCACTGTTAAATTTAGATCACCTCCAAGCCACAAACAATCACACTGATGGAAAAGATGACATTATCTATGCAACTTAACAATCCCGAATGTGACTACACAAGCCTCCCAGAAAGCTGGTGGGCCTTGCTGGGCTTCCCAAGTGTGACCACACAAGCCTCCCAGAGAGCTGGTGGGCCTTGCTGGGCTTGCCGCTTGAGCCTTTGCTTGTCACTTGGTACTGTTTATAACAACAAAAAACAAATATTCTAGTCAAATGTGGCAATCTTACCATTTGGAGGGCGGAGGCAGAGGCAGAGGTAGGAGAATCACTTCAAGTTCAAGGCCAGCCTGGTCTAAAGAGTTGAGTTCTAGGCCAGCCAGGCTTATATAATGAGACCTTGTCTCAAAAAAGAAGAGCCCTTGTCCCAAAAAAGTCTATAAAAGCAAACTGTTCTCTAATCAGCTCTGACTTGTCCCCTGCGTTTCTCGACGACAGCTGGGTGCACTTAAGACATCCACAAATATATGACTGAACAAGTGAATGAATGATGAGGCTGAGGTGGAGATGCACGGACTGAGAAAAACAGACCTACTTATAACAAGGAAACAGAAGGTAACCAACCCCCTAGAGGGTGGCTTACACACCCAGGACACATGAACCAATGTCCAGCATCAATGATGTGCTCAAGCACAATGAGAAGGCCTAGGCTGTTCTTAGGCATGGTGAAGGGCAGAATGTTTCTCTGGGAATGGAGCAGGAACGTCATCATTTGCAGGGCCTATGACAAATTATAGTGGCCAGTCAAGAAGTGACAACTCTTGGTAAGGATGATATGGCTTCCCAGAAAATAGATGGGTCAGGTAGAAGCTGGGACAGGTCTCCTAAGGTATGGATATCCAATCAAGTATATAGAAGCCGTGGGTGTCTAGACCTACTGAGGGTTAGGAGAGTCAAACCACAAAGTGCCATTGCTGCACGGTTTGAGGTCTGTCCAGCTCCCTCTCAATGAAGGCTAGAACAGAGCCAACCAGGATTCCAGTGACCATACGATGCAGGGCAACTGCAGCCTGTGCTCCTCTGAGCCTCATCCATGATAGGAATCATGGGTACTGATGAAGATTAAATGACGAATAGACATCCACTCAGCAGCATGTTGGGCACAAACCACACACTGAAGGTTACCAACTGTTACCACAGTGACCATTCCTGTTCCTTCTGGAGCCAACAGTCTGCCAGAAAATCTGGCATCCAACATAGGAAAAGCCAAGAGAACCCAGTAAGTTACCCCAGAGTATACACAGTAAAATTGAGACCTAAGTGCCCCACCTCAGATAGAGAAGAGAAAGGAATGTGAGGAGTTACCATAGTGATCATGTGGACTAGCACCAAGGAAAGCTGTATAGAAGCTGTTCGTTCACTCAGAAATACACATTTAGGTCAGGTATAGTGGATCTGTAATTCTAGACTAGGAAGGCTGAGGCAGGAGGATAGCAAGTACAGTTTGATGTACACAGCAAGTCTCCAAAAAAAGACGGAGTATATGCAAGACTCATGCTGCTGCTGGAGATAAAGCAATGAATGAGACATATGAGATGTATGATTTAAGGGCAGGTCCAATAATGGAAAATATAATGTATAAGTGTTTAAAATTTCCCTTTGAGTGGGGCTGGAAAGTTTGCTCAGCAGTTAAAAGTACCTGTGGCTCTTGAGGAGGACCTGGGCTTGATTCCCAGCACCCACGTGGTGTCTCATGACTGTTTACAACTTCCTAAGGACAGATCTTGTTTGGCACCAGGTCTGGCACATGGTGCACAGACAGACATTCAGGCAAAATACTCACGTGGAACCTGCTGCTTAGGCCTTTTCTGAGTCCCATCCCTAAATCCCACACAAAGGTGAGAGAGAAAACCAACTCCCAAAGCTGTTTTTTCTTTTCTTCCTTATTTATTTATTTAGGTATTTTTGAGACAGAGAATCACTATGTAGCTCTGGCTGTCCTAGAACTCACTGTGTAGATCAGGCTGGCTTGGAACTCAAAGAGATCCACCTGCCTCTGCCTCCTAAGTATTGGGATTAAAGATGTGTGCCGCCGGGCAGTGGTGGCGCACACTACTGAGTGAGTTCCAGGACAGCCAAGGCTATATAGAGAAACCCTGTCTCAGGGAGGGGGAAAAAAAAAAAAAAGATGTGTGCCACCATGCCTAGTAAAAAGCTGTCTCTTGACCTCTGTATGAGGACACACACACACACACACACACACACACACCCCATTAATAAATAAAGTACTTAAAAACTCCCCCTGACCCTGTCACTTAGAGAAATGGAATTCAACCCAAATGAGAAGTAGCATAATAAGAGTAAGATTCCCATAAATGCTGTTGACCACTGGGTCACTAATCTGACACCACAGCTCCAACTATAGCAGGGACCTCACAGCATGCTGCGACATAGGCACACCTTATCCTCACTCTCTCAGGGTGCATGCATCATCTGACGCCACAGACATCTCCATAACTAGCATTCATGGCAATGCCCAGTGTCAGCTTCTCCTGTAAGTTGCAAGTTGCCCCCTTCCCAACACCCTGGGCTCAAAAAAAAAAAAAGGAATCATTCCACAGCTTCCTTCTATAAACACTAACTCCCAAAGGAACAGAGAAATGAAGTACCACCCATGGACCCATTAACAGACGTGGATCTATCAGGCCATGAGCATATAAACCACAGTGGATTTTCCTGAAAGATCTAACACTCAGGAATCTTTGTATAAGTTAGGGTGAGATATAATTGTCTTAACTAAGGATGTTCAATGCCCCTATCACAAACAAGGACAGTCTTGTGTGCTGTAATAATGTTTCCTGGGCTCAAGGGTAAATACCCAGTTGGCTGACTTGAGGCCAACACGAACCTATCATTCCAAGGCCACACAATAGAACCAGAGGCAAATCTACTTGCTTTATGCTTGTTTGTAGAAGCTGCTCAAAGAACACCTGCCCTTCCCCCTTCTGTCCTCTCCCACAGCTGAGACTCCACAATGCCTTTTCTCTAGAGCATAATTCCACCGTGGATGCCCAGATGGAAGCTCTCTGAAGAATGTGCTGTTCCACTCAGAGAAGAGACTGTCATTGCTGTTGGACACAATCATTGCTGAGTGTTCAATGCCCTGATGTTTCTCTAACTCTACAGAGACCCTAACCACAGGTATCTAAAGCACCAGACCTGGGGGCTCCTGGAGATGCTCAGCATGTGGTCACAGGATCATACTGTCACTGTTTCAGGTGTCAGAGCTAATTAAAATAAAAAAAAAGTCGTTTTGATGACTCACATGTTTGTGAAGTCAGAGAGAGCGATGTTCACACCTGAGGAACAAGCTAGACCAGACATTAAGACAGGTAAATAACCCAGCTGGGATCAAGGAGGAGATCAGGGGCCAATGTGGAGCAGCAGGCCTCTTCCCAGCTGGGTACTACCCTGATCAGAGGAGCCCTGAACCTTGAAAACATCTAAATCTGAAAATGAACATTCTCTTTCTGTTTCCCAGACAAAGTTTCTCTGGGTAGCTATGGCTGTCACAAAGCTTGCTCTATAGACCAGGCTGGCCTCCAACTCGGAGATTCGCCTACCTCTGCTCCCCAGCACAGGGACTAAAGGAGTCTACCACCACCGCTTGACTGACATTTTAATAATGATGGGGAAAAGGAATCATTCACCTGTCTACTTAGAGAACCAGAAGTCCAGCTTTTTCAAACAGTAAACACACACTGTGTTCACTCTCCAGAAACAGCTGTTTTATCACTTCTACTCTCCGATTCTCTGAGGAGGCCCAAGCATTCTCAGATTGACCGACTTCACTCCATGGAGTGCGCCATGAGGCAATGGCCCAATGCTCTGACCCAAAGGCCTGATATTTGTACTGTATCCATATCAACCCGACACAAGAAACATGCTGTTGCAGCTGTTTCCCTCTGTGTTTCACACTGCAGAACCCACACAAGCACCTGTAAGTGTGCCCTGGGCCTTACAGCTTGTGCAGTGTAAAAGCACTTGGTGAATGGCGCCCTGTGATAAGCGGCCCACAGTAAGTCTCACGTCTCTGAGCTCCTTGCGTGCTACTGGCCCCACTTCAGGTAGCATGTCACAGGAAATCTGCAGTTGACAAGAGGAGATGAGGAAGGAGGATCCAGTTGAGGCTATGTGTATATGCAGTTGAAGCTGATGGTCCTAGGAAGATTGGAGCAGGGGGCCACAAACTGTCTTTCCAAAGTACAAGTTAACACTAAGCACTTCTGAAGCCAAGTCCAGCCCTTCCCATACTCCCCTGTTGGAAAGGTAATCCCAAACTCTATCTGAGCAGGGCTGTCACCCTGGGTCACCCAGTCAAATGCCAGTCACGGCTGCCTGGCTGTGCAGAGGTCCTTTCACATGCCCCACAAAGTAAAACCATGATCTTCCTTTCCTGCGCTGGAAGATGTCTGCTGTAGACTGAAGCTGAGAGCAGGAACTTGGGGGAGGAGGTACAGAGAAGACCCGGCACCGCTGTTCAGAAAGAAGGGTCCTCCACGGAAGTTCCGGTGGTCATCACACTGACAAGTCCTAACTGCTAAGAGTGGTACATGTCTTGCCTACACACTCAGCTGTTATTTACCAGACCATCAGTGCTCAGAGCAGTAAGACAGGGCTAACAAGACCCCGGAGAACAAAGTAAGAAGGCCGAGAAAAGAAACCCAGAAAGAGACCAGGAAGGTAAAATTAGTCCAGTGATAGAAGAGTGTCAGGCCTACTACACATTAATTCCTCCGGAGTCAGCAGCCCCTGTAGCCTGTGATCCAATCACACCCACTCTTAGGTACGATTTTACCTTAAATACCTAAATTAAGAGGCAAGCTCAGGCAAGTGCCAGTGATGCAATCTACCTTGTGTATTTTTTTGCCATGCACCCGGAAGTTAACAAGAATCACATCGCAGCAGAAGTATTTTCTCCCTGCACAGGGTGCGGTGTCCCTAAGCAAACCCCTCTGGCGGCAGTGCGGTGATCCCCGGGCCCGTCGTGCGGAATCTGCCGCGCGGCCCATTCCAGGCCCTAAAGGACTCCAAAGACCTGCTACTGAGACCTCTTACCAGCCACCGGGGCCCGCGCCCGCTTGCCGACGGCTCCCCAAGGCAGGGCCAGAGGATACCGCAGCGACACGCGCAGAGGCCACCCGTGCCCGCGACAGGCCGCTCCCGCCCCGCGCGCCCACCGCCAACCCCGGCCTACCGTTGCTGTAGGCGTACGGGGATTCGGCTGCGCCGTCCTGAAGGCTCTCCAGGATCTCGCCTTTGCCCACGTCGCTGTCGCCCACCAGCAGGAACTTGAGCAGGTAATCGTAGCTCTTCACTGGACTGCCCTGGGTGCCCATCCTCCCGCCCGTCGCACCGCGGCCCACGGCACCGCCGCCAGACCTGCGGGCGAAGGCTGGTGAGCGGCCGTGCGGTCTGGACGCTAACGCTCCCGCCCGCTGGCCACCGCCCCCAGTGCACCCGCCCCGCGGCCGCCAGCTTCACCTCAGCCTCCTAGCCGCCGCCGCCGCCGCCACCCGCCCGCCGCTTCCCGCACAGCACCGCGCAGCCCCGCAGCCCCGCCCCCGGATGCGCCGCCGCCATTGGCCACCCTCCGCCGGCCCTCTCCGGGCCATTGGCCTGGCAGCCTGGCCGTCACGGTCGCCCCGCCCCCACGTCACCCCACACACGGTGCCGCCCAGCCCACGGTCGCCCCGCCCTGCCCACTCACCACTGCTACTGGCCTGCTGCCACCCTCTTTCTCACTTCTGTTGGTCTATATGCTTGTCTGTCACTGAAGTCCCGTCCCCGCCATGTCGTACACAGTGTTGCTGAGGTTGGCGAATTTCCCCGCCTCCTCGCTGTAACCATTGGCCACTTCCCGCTGATTTTCCGAAATCATTGGTCGCTCTTGCATGTCCGTCCGAATCCCTACCGCTTCCTGCAGGCTGCCTTAGAGCCATAGTAGCGGGCAGAGACCTGCAACATCCTGACCTCCCGCCCCCTTATCATTACCATTGGCTACTACTGCTAAGGCATTTGTGCCATCTCACATCGATCTTAACCTTCTAGGCCCACCCCTTTCTTAATTCGCGCCAATCAAGAGTCAAACATTACACAAGCCTACCCCTCCCCCCCTCGTGGACAAGCGGAAGTATAGAGATAACTCTTGCTTGAGGCGACATGGCTGAGTCCGGGGGGTGGGGAGCGGATATCTATCAAGCTGCGCTGGCTGCTGTCAGAGACCCAGAAGGGAAGTAACAGAGTTTGGCCGTACACTATCGGGCTCGTCTCCCCTGGGGGCAGGGCGGGGACAGCCAATTAGTGCTAGCCCCGGTGGGGCTCCCTTGTGGGTTGTCCCAAGGGGCGGGACTTCCTCCTAGCTGCAGAGTGGGCGGGGCCACCATTGAGAATTTAGGCACAAGGATGACGACTGGAGTCCGCCTCTGAGCTGACTCTTGTGTGGGACATCCTTCCCAAGGGCTTGGACCAGCAACCGGGCAGCGTTGGCCCAGTGGACTCCAGGATGGGCAACGCGTTGCCTGTGCACACTCGGTCAGCCAGCTCCAAGGCTGGAGGGCCACGGACAGCGTTGTGCATTCACAAGACACGTGAATAGCGAGAAATTAAAAACTTAAACATAGATTGGAACCAACGCTCTTGCACTGTAAGCTTGACAGTGAGTTCGATCTCCCTCCAGCGACTGGCCATCTCTAATCCCCATCTCACCCACCTTCCACTCCTATAGTAAGAAAGTAAGTAAAGATGAGAGAATTTGTCTAGGAGTTCGAGAACTATCTGGCCTGGTGTAAGCCTGTTTTAACAGGGTAGAAGGCTAAACTGATTTCTGAAAGTTATCCTCTGACCTCCACATACTGCAGCCACGTGTGCTGCAGTCACGCATACTGTACTTTGGAACAGTTTTTACACAAACTTCCTGACCATCGTCAGAAATGGGGTACTGTAGAGATGTCTCAGAGGTCAAGATCCCTGGCTGTTTTTTCAGAGGACTTGGGTTGAATCCCCACCACACACATGGCAGCTCACAACTGTAACTAGTTCCAGGAGATCTGACACCCTCACACAGACAAATGTGCAGGCAAAACACCAATGCACATTTAAAAATAATGATAAGAAATTGATAAAATGAGGGACTGGATGAAGAGTTGGTTCAGCAGTTCAGAGCACTTGTTGAAGTAGAGGATCTGGGTTCACAGTCATGCCTCTGGCAGGGATCTGATGCCTACTTCTAACCTCTCCAGCACCAGGCACACTCTCGGCACACTTAATATACACGCAGGCAAAACACTGAGACACATACGTCATTATAAAACAGATGGCAAACTGAAGTGTGTTGGTATGGTGGAAAGTGTTAACCATAAAAAGATAGGAAGAACTGGCACACGAATGAATCTTGACCGGGCATGGGTGGCACACACTGTAAATTCCAGCACTGGGGAAGCAGAGGCAGGCCAATCTCTGAGTTTGAGACCAACCTGGTCTACAAAATGAATCCAGGACAGTCAATCAGAGCTTGTTACACAGAGGAATCCCATCTCAAAGCAAAACAAGACAAAACAAAACAAAACAAAAACCTCAAGCCTTCTCTGATGGCAGCTTATAAGCCCAACTGCTTGAGATGTTGAGACAGGAGCCCAAGAGAAGATGCCATCAACGCTGACTCGGGTGCTGCTTCTTCACATGACCACTGAACGGTGGTCTTTCTGAAGCACAAGTCTGTACTGTGTGCCACCAGTGATCTGGTGCCTACTGAGCTCAAAGGTATCCACAGCTGACATCTCTTTTGGCTGCTGGGAAGGCAAGGAACAGAACTGGGCAAGTACCTCCTCCTATGCAAGTTAGGAGGGTAACACATGCCTATTGCCCTAATACTCAGGCAGGAGCACTGCTGTGAGTTCAAGACAAACTTGAGCCACATAACAAATTCTGGCTTACTAAAGGTGCTGCAGTTAGGAACAGTTGCTGTACTTGTGCAGGACTGGAATTTGGCTCTTAGTACCACAGCACACAACCACCTACAACGCCATGGTCAGGAGATCCAATGCTCTCTTCTGCCCATCTTGAGTATCCATACTCACATGCACAAACACTCACACGGTCATTTCAACAATGGACAAGCAGAGTGAAGCCAAGTTGCCATGTGTAATGGCCACAGTATAGAAGGGAAGCTGTGATTGGACAAGCTTGTGGAAAACTCAGGAAATCTATTAGACTCTCACACTAAAACTGTCTCATTAGCTGTATGACCACTTCAGTGACACTATTCTTGCCATCATCACCAGTTGGTTCTCCCAGATTGTACGTAACGGGAGTCAGTGGACAGTAACTCAGGAGAATAACAAGACACAAAGGACTTGTTATTAAGCAGACTGAATGAGCGGTACATGTCAGGTTAGCATTAGGTAGTTATCAAGTCTGCTGATGCTAAAAAGTAACAGATCAAATGTTCAAAAGTGAAACTAGAATTCAGTAATTCCAGGTTATATCCCATCAGCTACTTAAGAAATGTGAAACATGGGCTGGAGAGATGCCTCAGTGGTTAAGAGCACTGACTGCTCTTCCAGAGTTCTTGAGTTCAATTCCCAGCAACCACATGGTGGCTCACAACCATCTGTAATGGGATCTGATGCCATCTTCTGGTGTGTCCGAAGACAGCTACAGTGTACTAATATACATTAAATAAATAAAAAAATCTTTTTTTTTTTTTATTTTTTTTTTTTTTGGTTTTTCGAGACAGGGTTTCTCTGTGTAGCCCTGGCTGTCCTGGAACTCACTCGGTAGATCAGGCTGGCCTCGAACTCAGAAATCCGCCTGCCTCTGCCTCCCAAGTGCTGGGATTAAAGGTGTGAAACACCACCACCTGGCTTAATAAATAAACCTTTAAAAAAAAAAAAAAAAGGAAAAGAAATGTGAAACACACACACACACACACACCAGCCAAGTATGGTGGCTCACATCTCTAATCCCAGCACACTTGGGATGCTGACGCAAGTTCAAGACCTGGCCTACTGAGGCCCTGTCTACAAGAAAGAAAGAACACAGGGACTGCTGGATCCAGGCCTTCCCTCCAGCAGCAGGCACCTGTCATTCCAGAAGCCTCACACTTAGTGACTATCTCCCTCCAAAGCTGAAGACATGGCCTTTATTGAGCACCTTGATCTGTGAACACTGCCTCTTGGTTTGACACAATATTCAGGGAAGGTCTGTGAGGGAATGGTGCCTGAGAAATAGCATCAGAGCTCTCCTCACCTGCCTTAAGGGACAGGCTCTTCTGCACCTCTTCTCTTGGTCAAGGGTGTGGAGAGTAGAGGCTCCTGGGTACAGGAGGGCAGGCCTTCCAGGTTATTATCTTTTTTTTTCCGGCTACATTTTTCCCAGGAGTGGCCAGTCCCTGAACTCTGGGTCACATAGATTAGTAGAAACATCATACTGAACAACAGATCAACAGCAACCCACAAAGTCCTGGCCGTCAGCTGATGAGTGGTTGAGGACAGAGTCCTAGAGAGCCACAACCTGGCTGTCAGGGAGGTCCTCCCTTGTAGAGGCCATTATGCCCATACTTGAGCTTTGCCCCTGTTTTGATGGCTGTCACCCTGTGCTGGCTGTAATGAGGGTGAGAGCCTTTCTTCAGAGGTGTAAGGCTTGAAATAGCAATGGATGTTCATCCACGGTAGCTGAGACAACTGGAAGGGATAAACCCAGTCCCACTCTCCAGAGACTCACACAGGCTGTGACAACTGAAGTCAGGTGTTAGCTTGACTATATTTAAAGAACACTGAGAAAACTGGTCACACTTTATCTCGAGGCTATCCATGAGAATATTTCCAGAAACAAGAGAGTCTGAGTAGACTGAACAGCATGGTGGCCCACCCCTTATTTCACAATTTGTCAGGCGGGACTCATGGGAGATAATTAGTAGATGAAGTCATGAGGGTGGCTTCTGTGGTGGCATTAGTGGCCTTAGAGGAGAAATGAGCTAGCACACTTGCTTTGTTCTCACCATGTGATGCCTGGCACCATGTTGTTTGGCAAAAATGCCCACAGCCAGTTGCTATGTCCATGGCCTTAGATTCCTCTAAGCCTCTAGAGCAAGCCAATTAACCTCTAATGATAAAGCATCTGGGCTCTTGCATTTTGTTATAATTAGAGAAAGCAGACCAAGACCAATTTCCTCACTCTGTGTGGGACTCTTAAGTCCTCTATGAACTCTGGGAATCATACAAGGGGACAGACCCTGGGCCCTACAACCATGTATCCAGGAAGCTCAGGAAGTAACCACAAAAAATTTCAATTTGGCTAGAAATTGGCAGCTGACAGTTTGCCTGGCACTCATGAAATCTTGGGTTTGATCCTTAGCACTCCATAAATTGTGTTATATAACTAATCTCAATACCCAGGAAGGTAAGGCAGGAAGATGAGCAGTGCAAGGTCATCCTTAGCTAAGTAACCAGTTGAGACCAGCCTGAAACACATGATGCATATTTCAAAAAAGAAATGTTTCAATTACTCAGAAGTCCTGGCCTTAGACTGGCAACAAGAGGCCCTAGAACCTCTCATAAGTTGACAGATCCAGACATGGTGATGGACATGGCAGCTAGTGGAGAGAGAATGAAGAGTCAGGTCATGTTCATGTCCAAGTACCTGTAGACAAGCTTCTTTTAGTTACAAAGGAAGGGAGATTGTAATAGGAACTCTGACAGCTCCTGGGAAAGGCCACCATTTGACAGCACCAGGAACCTGTCCATCAAAGTAATGCCCACCCAAACATCAGCCCTTGTTGTTAGACATACATGAACTATGTCTGAGAATCATTAGAAAAACCTCCATGGCACAGGTCTCTGCAAGAGGCAACTCCTGTGGCTCCAATGGCCAGTGTTCCTTCGGTCAGTTCTGGTGCCAGGCCCTGACTGGTCCTCAGAAGGGCAGACAGCCCAGTACTCTGCTGCACACGAGGACAGTTGCCAGACTAATCTCATGACAGGGCCAGCTGGGCTGAGGTCAGAAGCTCTGCCTGATGAGAGTGCAGGAGTGAAGGGGTGAGAACAGGCAGCTAAAGGACGGGTAAAGGTGGCCAGGCAGAGTGGGGAAGAAATGCATGTACAGAAGTGGTAATCTGTGCAGCTGAGTCCAAACGGTTACCAAGAGATAAGTGGAAGGCTAGCCAGGTGTAGCTCCCAGTACTGCAAATGACAGCCATTTTCAGCAGGCTTTATGTGGCCACAGGATCACACAGGGCCATATGACACTCCCCAGTTGGCCTATACTGATCCTTTGTAGAGTCTCAGGCTAGAAAGCAAAGGCTGCAGATGCTAAGAGTCAGTTGAAGATGGGTGGTGTTGGCAGACTCCTTCAGTCCCAGCACTAGGGAGGCAGAGGCAGGCTGATCTATGTGTGAGCCAGCCTGGTCTACAGAGTGAGTTCTAGGATAGCCAGGACCACATAGAGAAACCTGTCAGTCCAGGCCAGTGTTCTGCTTTGTATGGAATCCACATACTCCAAGCCCAGAGTAGACAGCCCCAGCCCTAGCAGATTGTATCCCTGCCCCATGAATCAGGGTGAAACTATGGCCAGAGGCCCTGAGGCTCTAGCTCTGTTCACCTATCTACAATGTCTTTAAGTGCCTAGGGCTGCAACTCAGCAGACCCTCCATAGATACCTTAGATAGGAAATGATAGTAATCTAGAATAACTCAGTGCTCCACCTACCCCACCCACCTAGAGCCTGGCCAGACTAACAGCACACCCAAGCTGGTACTCCAGATTCATGAGATTTTATTGTCACCACAGGATCAGGATTAATTTTCACCAAAACCCTCCACTGGCTGCTTAAGAGTGGCTGTGACCTCTAGCAACAGGAAGCAGGCACAGACGAACCAATGTCAGTAGTCCCGAGTACCCCTGAAAGACAGGCAGGGCTGGCTGTCCCCTCCTGCCCACAGCAGACACTTCTAGACCATCAGGCAGTGAGGTTTCCTGCCCCCTAGGGACTAGCTCACATGGGGTCCCACTAAGTGTTCGGGAACCCTGGCCATTCCACCTCCCTAAGGTCATTCACACAAAGAGCCATGAAGTGCCTGTCCAGAAGGGAGCTGCCCGATTCTGTAAGGAGTCTATAAGAGAAGAAAAGATAGTTTGCCAAAGGGCCTGTCCACACATGAAGCACTGAGAACAGGCAGCCAGGCTGGCAGGTATCCAACCACCCCAGCTGACGCGACTTCAAGCAAAAGGTACCCAAAGGCCTATTAGCAGCAACTTCACAAAGCAAGTAAACCAGTGGAGTACAGGGTGAGGGATTAGTTCGCAGGGGCAAGGGATCAGCAGCTGCCCATGGGAGTGTTCTGCTGAGGCTTGTGGAGTGCACCAGGTGCCCAGGAGTGCTCCCACACAATAAAGCAGCCAAGAGGACCTGCCAGCATATCCCATGGAGTCCGGGCACTCCTGGGAATCAGGCTGACTGCAACGACTACAAAAGTCACATGGGTTCCCACGGAGGGGGTACTAGAGCAGTGGTTCTCAACCCTTTATGGGGGTCATATGACCCTTTCACGGGGGCCACCTGTGACTGTCAGAAAACACAGATATTTATATCATATCACAATTCATAACAGTAGCAAAATTACAGTTATGAAATAGTAATGAAAATAATTTTATGGTTGGGGTCACCACAACATGAAAAACTGTATTAAAGAGTCACAGCATTGGGAAGGTTGAGAACCACTGTGCTAGACAGAGTGTAGGACTGAAGCTGGCAGGGTCCGAGGGCCAGAGTAGTAACTCAAGGGTAAGGCCTGCCTACATTCAGCATTCACACAGAGTGTTTGGTTGGCCCATGTGGGACCTGAGATGACCTTATGGTCAGTGCTATCCTGGCAGAGAGGAGGCATGATGGCTGTGCAGTCGTTCTGAGTAGGCTGTGTCCAGCTCCTCAGTCCTGTTTGTCCTCTCTCTGCCTCCAGGGATAGATGAGCTCTCCGAAGAACAGCTTTCGGCACAGGGTACCCCAGGAGTGCTTGGGATGGCAGCCACAGCTAGGCAGACGGTAGGTGTGCACCACGTGGCTATAGGGCAGGGGGTTTATCTGCAAGGGCAGGGTAGTTATCAGTAGGGTGGGTGGCCATGCGTGCTTCAGCTGTGTCTACAAAAGCTCTTGAGGGTGGGCACCCTGGTCCTAACTAGCCCTCTGGAGAATCTTTAGCTAGACAACTGTAGGGCAAGCCCAGCTGGGCTGACAAACCTTTGCCTATGGAATAGCCATGCTATCTATACTTGGAGGAGCAGCCCATACACCACTTTGGTCCCCTGAGGAGGGAGTGGTGATGGGCAGCTCAGTGTCTGCCCTATCCTAGGCTCTACTCTGTTTCTAGGCTTCTGGGAGGAGGATCATACCAGATGCTTCAGCACCTAAGAGTCTTGGACTTGTCCCAAGGTACAACTCAATACCTGGCAAGTCACCCCAAAACATGTTCTGCTCCCTTCCACAGGGACTAGAATCTGTGACTGAAAGAGCTAAGGGTTCAAAATGACTACTTGTCATGAGGCCTTTGTAAAGTCATTTCTGTTTCATCACAATCTTAGCACTATGGGACCCAGGGCAGCTTCATGATGTCTCTGGCCAAGGACAGGGGCACCCCACCCACAGACTGGACTAGAATATTAGCTATGTAGACCACAATAGGTAGTCACAACTCTGCTGGGGAGGCTCCAGACACAGTGAGTTATGGTGCCCAGATGCCTGGGAACCTGTCCCTTAGCTCCACTAGGTCCTTCTTCTATCTATATCTGACCTCTGGCTGATATAACACCACAATATCACACCAGCTGACACCAGCTGTCCCAGAACACTGGCAGAATATGGTGGTGGGGGGGTGTGTCCCAGGTCTGAGTAGCAGTGAAGCATAGAGAAGTTCTTACCTGCATCAGGAGGCGGAGGGGCCTGCCTGCCTCCTTTTCCAGAACTCTGAACTTCACACCAGCTATAAGAAAGCAAAGTATTTAGGAAGGAAGGTGGCAACACCCAATCAGCTTTCATTGGTCCCACTGAATGCACTGGGTCAGCAGAGGCTGTTGTAGATGACAATTTCGGACTATAGAAGCCCCTTTGAGCACACCCAGGTGGCAGCAGACCTGCTTGGGCACACAGGGTTCTCTCCTTCTCTACCTTTCTCAGCTGCCTCTATGTTGGGTGGCAGATGCCCTATTAATGGTTCAGTGTCTTACAACTTCTGTGTCTGGCTGATTTAGGAACCCATAGCATCCCTGACCTATATTTTGGGATCCAGGTCTAGGAAATGCCTAGGAAGATGGTTCTTAAAAGAACAGGAGCCGGGCGGTGGTGGCACACACCTTTAATCCCAGCACTTGGGAGGCAGAGGCAGGCGGATTTATGAGTTCGAGGCCAGCCTGGTCTACGGAGTGAGTTCCAGGACAGCCAGGACTACACAGAGAAACCCTGTTCGAAACAAAACAAAACAAAACAAAACAAAACAAAAAACAGGAAATGGGCCAGGTGTGATGGTGCATGCTTTTAATCCCAGCACTCAGGAGCCAGAGGCAGGTGGAACTCTGTGAGTTCGAGGCCAGCCTGGTCTACAGAGTAAGTTCCAGGACCTCCAGGGTTACACAGAGAAACCCTGTCTTGAAAACAAATAGCTGGAAATGAAGCTTACTTAAAGCAGTGAGTGGGATGGGTCAGAACCATAGCCTTCCAAGCAAAGTTAAACTGCCCTGCCCCAGCTACTGGCTCCAGGCTAAGGAGGAAGAGGTCCTGCATCCCAGACTATGTCTGGGGCTACTATGGCCTACCTGTTTTTGTGTTCTGAGGTGAAGAAGTGAGGGCAGAGGGTGTGTGATTAACATTGCAAATGCATCTCTGGCCTGGGCCCCTGAGGTTAATGGAGAAATTAGCTAGAAGGATGTGCACAAAATGTTTTATAGGCATTCAGCAGCAGGGAGAAGCCTGAAGGCAAACCTTGAAATTGGTTCAAAGCCAAGGAATCTTGATGTCCTTATCAAAAGGGTCTGAGCTGGCTGGAAGAGTCAAATGGGCATACTGGTCACCTTAAAAATTAACTGAATTGGTGTTGAACATGGCTATGCTAAGTAATCCTAAAGTTCCTGCTGTATCCAAAGCCCCAGAGAAAAATGGGTTGCCCATAACAACCTCATGCCTAAAGGAGATAAATTCCCCTCAAGGGACATGCTATCAAAATGCAGAGATTTGGAGAGACAGCTTGGGTGGTCAGTGAGGATTATACACAGTGCAGGATGATCCTGCTACAGTCTAACAGCCCTCATTCTGGCCTGTCCCTCCAAGGGTGAGGGTCATCAAAAAGCAGACATAATAGCCTATAACCACATGGAGACAGACTTCAGTCTAAGCCATATCCTACACAGACCCTGCAGCAAGCCTCACATATTACAAGGTGATGCCTCCGGTCTTTATGTATCGGGAGAGAGAGAAGACAGCATGTGCCAGGACCGAGTCTGTTGTCATGGCCCTGCCTACCACGCCATATACACCAATTCTTTCAGGCAGGAGACATATGAGGTTGGCACAGGTGCTTTTGTAAGGCCTATGGGTATGTTGTATCATGTGTCAGAAGCCAGCCACCCAGCACCCAACACTTACCTGCCAGCCTGTAGGGTCGGCAGAGTCGTAGGCCAAGGGAGTACAGTGGCAGGGCATTGATGAGGTCTACCAGGAGATGGATTAAGCCCTGCACAGTGATCACCAGGAGCCGGAGCTGTAGCAAAGGTGACATTCAGGGCCACTGACTGGGGCTAAGGCCACACATTAGACAGGCCTAGGAGGAGAGCAGCCCAATAGGCTCACCTCTGGAGGAGAGCTCCTCTCTGAGCCCATCCACCTACTATGTGTCCCAACCTCCCCTGTAGCCAGTCTTCTCCAGGACAGGACCCCCAACTGTTTTAAGACCAGTACATAGTTTCCAGAGAGTTCAGAAGAGCCATGCTGATGTGACCTGCAGAGGTAGACGGCCTGTTCCCTGTGTGCCCGGCTTAGGCAGTGACCAATCCCAAGTTCTGTAGGCCCCAGAGCAGGAGGTACTGAGCTCACCAGGGTGAATACCAGGTAGTACAAAGCGGTGGTGGGCAGCAAGAAGACCAGGATGGTGAAGAGCAAGGTCCCAATGAACAGCTGTAGGGAAAAGGGACCAGCACACCTGGCATCACAAAATCCAGACCAGGTAGGCCACTCCATCACTACCCACACACATCTTAAATTACAGTTGAATATTTTGGTCTCCTGAGCTAGCAAGGGTCAGCATGTTCCCTTTACCATGAGGGGTGTGTGTGTCTACCTACCCTGTGGACCTGGTGTCTCATGGGGAAACAGCCAGCAGGGTACACAGGCAAATATGATATTAGGGAAAACTGCATGTATCACATCTGGGTAAGCAAATGGAATAAGCCAAAGCGGGTCCTGCAGTATTAGATATGTCCACCTTGGTAAAGTAGGTAGGTCTGCAGGTACCTCCCCCTAGGCCAACTGCTGGAGATTAGCTGCAAGATAGATAGGAGTAGGTTGGTCCCTGGTAGGGTCAAGTAGCTGCCTGGCCAGGTAGGTCAGCAGGCTCAAAGCTGTAGGTACCTGGTCAAGGTCATAGGAACAAGAATCCACCCGCTGGCGCAGAACATTCCACTTCTTCCCCCGGAACAGACGCCAGAGAGAGGAGAGGCCATAGATCTTCAGGCAGTACAGCCTGTAGGACACAGGCTCATGAGGGCCACCATCCAATCACACCCTGTGGAGCGCCCACTTGAATATACACATACCTGGCACCGTAGACATAGAAGCAGTAGATGTGGAAGGTAAGAAGGGCGATGATGTCCGAAAAGATGGACAGAGCAACAGTCAGTCCAAGGCAGGCGGAGAGTCCCACATGCCACAGGATGTGCTCAATAAAAGGGGACATAAGGTGGATGTAGCCTGTAGGATGGGGTTTAGCCATAAGTAGTGCCACTGAGGCACTGGGAGCCCACACTTCTGAGAATGGATACCTAATACTACAGCACACAAGTGAGCCAGGCCTAGCCACTGGCCCCATACTTCGGCTTAAGCAGCTAGCCTGACACAGTTGGCTTCACATAAACAGGAGGCCAGAAAATGGAGGCGGGGGAGAATGGGGCCTGACTAGGGTTCCCTGTTCTCCTCAACCAGCCCTGATGAGCTGCCCAACCCTGCCCCAGGCACTCACTGATCCACAGATGGATGTGGTACAGGAAAAAGCGGCCTAGCACCTGATCCAGTGCCCGATTCATCTTGAGCCCAGCAGGAGCACCCATCAGCCACTGCAGCAGATGCTGGAGCTCCTCAGCCACGCGCTACAGGGGCATGGGGCAGGGGAGGGATGACATGGTCACACTGAGGAAAGTGAGTGGGTAGGTTGAGGATTGTCCATAATGTGCTCCCACCTCAGCCAGTCTATCTGGGCAGGACAGAGGCATCCTGCACTTCCTTCCAAGGTTCAGAATCATTGTCTTTTTATTTAATTAAACAGGGTCTCACTATATACTTCTGGCTGTCTTAGAACTCACTGTGTAGACTAGGATGGCTTCAAACTCATAGAGATCCACCTGCCTCAGCCTCTCAAGTGCCAGGATTAAGGGTGTGTACCAAAGTCTTCTAACTTTGGACAGAAGCAGTATTTCCCAAATTTGTCTGGCCACTGGACCCCTGACCACAAATGGCTTCCAAGATCCCAGTTTGAGAACTCTTCTAAACAGGCTGGAATACATAAACCAATCCATGAACCATCTACCTCAACCTGAGAACTCTCTTCATCCTCTTATACTGCTGTTTCAGCCCTGACCCATAGGGTCCTAAGTCCATGATACCTGGATATTGCTGAGGTGGGACAGACCATGTCTCAATTCAAACCACACTTGGGAAATACTAAATCCCTTCATTAAAGGCTTCACCGTACCACTTGCTACCAGAGGTTAGGGCTACCCAGCAACGGAGAGCAATCTTGGCTGAGTGAGAGGCTGTCAGGCTTATCGGAGACTTGGCAAACAGGTGAGAACAGCAGAGGGCAAGGCCCTCAGAGGAAAGACAAAATTGAGTGCAGTGGACAGCACAGGGACTCCAACGACAAGCAGGGATGCTGGTCCTGGCTAAGGGATGCTCTACTCTGTCACCAAGGTGAGGCCACAGGAGTAAATCCTTTTGTTTATTTGTTTTTTAAGACAGTTTCTTTATATAACCTTGGCTGTCCTGGAATTCACTGTATTGACCAGGCTGGCTTCACGCTCACAGAGATCTGCCTGTCTCTGCCTCTCGAGTGCTAGGACCAAAGGTGTGCACCACCACCGTCCAATCCACAAGAGTAACTCTTATATCCCTGCATGTTCTTCCCAAAGCCTCTTGCAACCCTGTGCAAAAGCCTCAGGACCACCAGGGAGGAGAGCAAAACCTTCTTTATAAATAGGTCTTATTTAATATTTAAAGGATAAAAGCCTGGCAGCGGAAAGAGACTCCATTTTTTAATTAAATATTTATGGTTTTTTTTTTTTTTTTTTTTTTTTGCAATTTTGCAAAAAGGAAAATTCAAACAAAGCTGGCCAAGAAACAGAATATAGAAACAGCTTCACCCTTTTACCCAGCTCCAGCTTCTCTTTCCTACTGGGATGACCTCCACAGATCTCACAAAGCTGAGAGGAGCCCACTGCTGCCCTAGATTCCTGGCCTGGCAACAAACAGACCTAGCATGCATCTGCACTGATGAAGAGGAAGCAGAACCCCCAAGGTTTCCACAGTAGAGACTGCTTTGACTCTACTGAAGATGAGATGGAGACCCGAAAAGTTCCAAAGCTGGGTAGAAATGAGGTGAAGGGACCAGCGTGGATATGCTGTACATACTGTGTAGGGGAGCACGGGGAGTAGAGAGGACAAGCCTGTGCCTCTTGGTTCCAGTGTAAGAGCAATCTGGCAATAACATGGCCAGCCCAGCAATAGCCCTGAGCCAGAGCTGTCCTGAGGTTGGCTTTCATCTGGAAGATCAGCTTAACATGGAAAAGAGGCCCATGAAAGCTTCAACCAAAGTGGCCCCTAGATACTGGCACCTTCAAGAAGGGGCAGCACGCACTTCACCAATGCTGCCCTGAGAGACATAGGTCCCAAGAGCCAGGAAATATCTCAGGCTAGGGTCAAAGGCTAGGTCTCTAGGGTGAGAACAGGAAAGAGCTGTTCCTGCCTGCTGAAAGACTGCCCAAGAAGATTCCCAACCCTCAGGAAGCTGGGTTCCACCCAAATCCACTCACATCAGCCACAGGGACCAGGGCATTGGCCAGCTGTCCAATTCGGTTATTGCTGTGGAGCCAAGAGAGCAGCAGCAGGCCAAGGGCCACATCCAGTAGCACAGAAACCAGCATGTTGGCCTTCCTGGAAGGAAAGTCGGGGAAAACACAGCTAGACACAGCCTGTGACCTGAGAAAGGCCTAGCTGGAGGCACAATGCAGAAGCAGAGGTGAATAAGAGCATGGGCCACCCCACTCTTTCTTGTAAAGGAAACCATACCTCATCAGCTGCATGGGACTCTGGGCTTTCTCGGTGCTGAAGATCAACGAGAGGTGCTTCAGCCGGTGCCGGAGCTGCTCACAAGTGGAGAGCTTGCTTCTGATGAAAGAAAGGGGCCACAGCTTCCACAGCCTGGGAAGAATATAAGAGCTGAGACTGACACCTCCAGCCTTAGGTTCTTTGGTTTCCCAGCCAGGGTCCCTCACTCTAGAAAGAGCCAGAGCCACTCACCTGAGCCCTCAAAGCTCAGCAAGGCCCAGGAAAATGCGAAGACCAACACAGCCAAGCAAGGATGCATAGGTGTGAAATACCTGACCCCCAACACCAACTCTGCTTACAGCTCCTACAGAGCTGGACCCCTTGCAGAGCCTCAGGCATACCTGAGCTCACCAGCTAAAAGATAAGTATCAAGATAGCTGAAAAAATAGCCAGGCATGGTGGCACATACCTTTAATCCCAGGACTCAGGAAGTGGAGGCAAACAGATCTCGAGTTTGGTGAGGGCTACCCTCCCTCCAAAAGATGGCCTTAAAGTATCGGGGGTGGAGGGGGAGTATTAGGTCATTCCCATCCACCTAGGACTTGCCCTGCCTACTAGATGGTAACCAGCTCAGCAAGGTTCTCCTGGGCTTTCCAGTAAGACTGAATTCCTCACAAAGGAAGCATTGAGATGTTTCCACAGATTCTCACATAGTAAGAGATGTCTTCAAGCTAAAGAAGAAAGTGCCTGATAGCAATTGGGCTGTGCTCATGTGAAACAGGAGAGCAAGGTTGAGGAGCAAAAAGAACAGCAGCAGGAGACAGGAGGGACCCAAGGGCTCCTAGGATGTGTAGGGCACAAAGTCATGAAAAGTAGAGAGGAGCTTTATTCTGTAGTGACAGCCTTGCCTGTACTTCAGCACTCATGACCACTGACTCTTGTTTGATGAGCAGGCTGGTGCCTGCATTCACTACACAAGCATCTCTTCACCTTTCTTGAGTCTCTTGAGAGGATAAGGAAAACTAAGGACCTTCTCTGATGTAATGGAACCAGGCCCAGACAAACCTTCACCTTAATTCTAAAGTTGTCACAAAAGTCTACGCCATACATCAAGATACCCAGCACCTCCTGCAACCTAAAATGTATCCTTATAGGTTACCCAGGGCTTCCTTTCTGGGACAGTATCCTAAGGTCATTAGAGCCCCTGGAAAAGGCTAGCCAGATCTACTAGTCTGTAGATCTAAAGGGAGGGCAGAGTGGAAAGAACACTACACTGTTCCTTGTGGGCAGCATGGGCAGCAACACCAAGGAAACATCATCTTAGGCTGGAGATGTAGCTTATCTGGTAGAGTGTTTGTCCAGTACTATGATGGCACACATTTGATCCCAGCTCTCTGGTGGCAGAGAGAGGTGGACCTGTGAGTTCCAAGTCAGACTGGTCTACATAGAGGACAGCCAGGACTACATAGTGACACACTGCCTAAAAATAGATAGATAGATAGATAGATAGATAGATAGATTGATAGATAGATAGATAGACAGACAGATAGACAGACAGACAGAGAGAATGGTAATGGTCATTTTTAGCTACACAGCAAGTTTGCCCACCTTGAGATATATGAAAACCCTGTTTTATTTTTAAAAGAGAGTTAAAACACACATAACACACACATGGGGGTGGGGGGCATCATCTCTGAGAGAAAAGGGCCCCCAGGCCCTCATCCTCATCCCCAAACTAAACTAAAAAAGCCTACTGTTACCCAGCATTCCAAGGACTTGGGATTTTTCCAATCTGCTCACCAGGCTAGCAACCCATGATTCTAGAGACCCTGGGTGGGAACCACCACTCCAGGCAACTGGCTAGCCGGAGAAGAACTGCATTAGCACAGGAAGCCAGCTATGGGGAAAACAGAAAAGCAGAGGACTGGGCAGCTCTGTGTTCTCACAGGTCGACCAGGCAGGGCAGATATTGGCCTTTAATTCACCACTCCCAAAGGCAGAGTTTGAGGCCAGCCTGGTCCATACAGTAAGTTCCAGGGCAGTCAAGGCTATATAGCCGAGACCCTGTCCCAAACCAGAAAACAGTAGGATGAGCTGAAGAGCTGCTACAGTGATCTGGAGCACTTGTTGCTCTTATGAAGACACAGGGTTAAGTCCTAGCACCCACATGACGGCTCAGAACCATCTATAACCCCAGTCCCAGGAAACCTGACCCTCTCTTCTGACTAGGGATGCGCGTGATACATAAATGCACACAAACATTTATACATACATTTTTTTTTTGAGACAGGGTTTTTCTATGTAATATCCCTGGCTGCCTTGGACTCAATTTGTGTACCAGTCTGGCCTTGAGTTCACAGAGATCCACCTGCCTCTGCCTCCAGAGTGCTGAGATTAAAGGTGTGCACCTCCATTGCCTGGATACATGTAATTTCTTTAAAAGTGCAAGAACCCAGTTTTGTGTTCATCAGATTTCTCTTTTCGGTGCTTGAACTGTCTGCAATTCATTCTATACCCAACTGAATGGGCCTCACACAATCAGTCTCCAGGAACAGCAGCCTCTATTAGGACGTCCTCTAAGATGCAAGGGGAAGGAAGGGAAGAGGAGAACTGGGTCCCAGGAACATGAGCCTCCGGGTGGACTCTCTGGCTGTCAATGCCACTACACACTGAAGAGAAAGCCTGTGGTTCTCAAGGGACCAATTTCTTGTTCTATCTTTCCTGTCTGAGGCACCTACCGGCAAGCACTAGCTGCTGAGATCAGGGACAGCAGAGAAGTCAGCAGCAGGCAGACAGGCCCAGAGGCCCGCTTTGCCAACTCCACAAGTATACTGGCCTCCACTCCCTCTGATTGCCAGTGGCTCAGGCGTACGGGTCCCTCATCAAATTGGTCATTTCGGAAGAGTATCTCGCTGCGTGCCACTGTGTCAAAGATGTCGGCTAGGCCTCCAGTGCTGGCTGTGGTGTCTCCAATCTGGCAGTCAGGAAGTACCGGAGGTGGATGCAGCCAGGAGAGCAGCAGCTTGCGCTGATCATAGAAAATGAGCATGACCTGGTCTTCAGTGGGTGTGTCCAGCATGTTAGCCATCTGATGGTAAGTGGCCTTACAGCTCCAGAGTCTGGTACCCCTCTCCCGGCAGAGCTGCAACCAGGGATCATGGGAGAAGATGGCACCCAGGCCCTCTAGGAAATTCCCCAGGCTCTCCTCTGGTTCCTGCTGACGGTGGCACCAGGTGCCTAGCACAGCCACTTGTACTTGGCTGGCCTTCTGGACCTGGGTCAGGAGCTGCTTGACTTGGATGGGGATGAAGGGAAAGTGCACCACAGCCAGGATCACAGCACTACTCTGTCCTGGGATCCATCGTCCCACTAACAGGCCACTGTCTGCAGAGGCACAGCATGTGGGGAAGAAGGCCTTGAGCACCATGCCTGGGGCCCTGCAAGAGAGGAGAAAGTGTTGGTTTAGAGCTGCTGTGGCTGGCAGCACAGTTCCTGCAAGATGCTGTACCATGCTTACAGACCATTCACCCAGCCACAGATTGGGAAAGCACAGTTCTGGATTTGGTGGTCATGGTTATGCATCTCCCAGGGACTGAACTCTTCCAATCACTGCCCCTGGAAGCAGCAGCTATCTGTGTGATGGCAGGGCAGGACTTCCTCATGTTCCAAGGCAAGTAGCCTGAAGCAGGGCAAAGTGAGATACAGATACTTTTGACTGACAGTAGTGTGGGGCTGAGCCTGAGGGCTTTAATGAGAAAGGCCTCCTTATGAATGTCATCTGTAAAAGCACACAGTAAGAGCATGTACACAAATCATAACTTTACAAACCAGAAGCCAGCCAGCTGTGTAATGCGCACCTGTAAATTCCAGCAGTGGAGAGGTGGAGGCAAGAGTACCAGTTCAAGACCAGCCTTCAAAAGATGAAGGGGTTGGGGGGAGATGGCTCTTGACTATAATCTCAGTACTTAGGAGACTAAAACAGGAAGATCACTGAGTTCAAGACCAGCTAGGCCTACACATGAATTTCAGGGAAGCCTGTCCTACAAAATAAGACCTTGTCTCAAACAGCAACAAACTGGATTTACTTAAGCAAGAGTTAAGATAAAATTTGAAAGCCTGGGACTTTAGAGCTGCTCAGAGGTTTATAGCTCTTGTTGCTCTTGTCAAGGGCCTGAGTTTGATGCCCAGCACCCGCATGGTGGTTCACAACCATTCATAACTCTGGTTCTAGCAGATCTGGCACATGTGTGGTTATACATACATACATGCAGGCAAAACCTCATAGACATAAAGTAAAATTTAAAAGATATTAAGCACGTTTTGGAGGGCCAGGGATAGTTTTCAATGGTAGAGGGTTTAGCTAGAATCCAACATTCTGAATTTGATCTCAAACACCACCAAATAACCAAAAAATAAAAATAAAAGCAAACCAAACAAACTTATTTGAGGGCTCAGAAAAACTGGATGTACACAGAGCACTGGTCCTAAGGCTGAGTGTAAGGCCCTGCTTGAAGAAGCCTCTCCTCCTATAACAGGGAGCATGTCCTCCTGCCGCCGAAAACTCATCAATCCCTGAGCTTGCCTCTAGCTCAATATTTGAAATCCCACCAATCCCCACCCTGGAAAACTTGGTCCCCCAACCCCCAAGAAATCCGGTATAAGCCTGCTTCTCACTCAGCTCTTGGCTACTGCTGGCCCAAGCAGAGGTAGCCTCCCTCTTGTGTCATTCCCAATAAATCTCTTGTATGAGACTTGTTGTGTAGTGTGACTTTGTACTATTCCTTGGCTCCAGGCTGCCAGGATACCTTTCCCCACAGAGACTCAGTCTCAAAAAGTAAGTAAAGAAGGGACTGGAGATGTAGCTTAGTGGTAGCAGGCTCTGCTCTGCCTTCTACTCTCCTGAGGTACCTTTGGGGGGTACTCATCTTTCTCTGGAATCCTTGGCAGATACCCCGAGATGAGGCTCCCAGTAGAGCAGTAGTTCTCTCCATGAAAGAATGACCGCATTTTCTCTGAGGGAACACCAGTCCTCCTGATTTCTAGGCTCTTGGTGTGAGCATCAAGAACCACCACAGCACTACAGATCCTTTCCTGTGGACCCTACACCTTTCCTTCCACAGAAAGGAGCAATTTGGACAGTGTGGGCTTCCTTCCCTTGTGCCTGCTCAGGTGAACTGCTTGGAATGTTTGGCAAGGTTCTAGTGCCTACACATGCCTTTCTTTAGTCAATACATACCTTGCTCGTGTGAAGTGAAGGACACAGCAACCGTGAGCAAAGACCCCCCATTTTGGGATCCTTTCCTGAGGGAGGACCAGATCCTGGGCTGAAGCCCAGTTCCCTGGTCTAGTGTTCACAGAAAGCAACTGGAGATGAGGGGACAGACAGTAGCACAATTGGTGGTGGTGGTAGCTGTCCTATAGACAAATGCTCAGAGCTTGAGAGACCCAGATGCAGTTGCTCCCTACAGGTATGCCAGCCCAAAGAAGCCATTCCCAGGTGGGTCAAGTAAAGAAGCCTCAGGAAGCCTCTCCATAGAACTCCCAAGTCAGAAACGAAACTCTAAAGTGCCTGGAGGAAGCAGGCAACTGGTGGGTATCCATAGAGAAAACCTCATGCCCAACACCAGGCCAGGCCAAATCCCCATAGCCAGTGTCAAGAACCAATTTCTCTTGTCCCTTGAGTAAGCCCTCCAGAAGGGTACATCATGGGGCAGTAATGCACTGTTAAAAATACTAGAGCCATTCTGCCTGTAAGAGCCCCAGTGGGCCACTGTCATAGGGGACCTTCAGCACAGCCCAAGGTCCTGTTCAATAACCTTGTAAGGACACACCAGCTCAGGGAAATATCCTCTGACTCTCCTGGGGGACACTTCACATGAACTAAGGAAAAATGCTCACAACAGTGTTGGAAAAGACATGCCCTTGGTCTAATTATAAACATGTTGCAAAGGCTGGTTTTGAGTCTGTTCACAACACATAAATCCACGGTGCCATATACACACTATGTATGTGCACATCTTTTTTGTAGAACATGCTTCATTTACAGTTTACCTTAAAAAAGCAAAAAAGCTCAGGTCAAAGGAAGGAAGGCAGAGAGATGTTGGTGCTCTGATCTGTGGGGTACTGAGAGAACTCAAGTTATGAGGCAAATTCCCACCATCACTCCCAACTCAGCCTCCGGAAGCACTGAAGTGTAAAAAGGAGTGTGTTTATACTGGGCTGCTGAGATTCCAGCAAGCAGAAAAAGATGAAAGAGCAGGCGATCAATACAACAGGTGGGAGGCTGGAGAGAGAAGGCAGAAACCTGGGATGTGCGAACACCTTTAAAGATGCTGATTAAAAGAACTGCCCAAGCCTGGAAAAGCAGCCTTTGCTAAGAAGGAGTCAGTTCCCTCCCCAACAGCCCATTCCCCAGGAGGGTTAAATAAGAGGCCCCAGGAAGTCTCTCCACAGAACTCTGACTAAAGCAGATGCAGAGCTACTGCTTACCTCCCCTACAAGGAACAGGTTTGAGGGATGGCCAGCCCAGTTAAGAAAGGCCTGGGACACCGGGTGGTGGTGGCACACGCCTTTAATCCCAGCACTTGGGAGGCAGAGGCAGGCAAATTTCTGAGTTCGAGGCCAGCCTGGTCTACAGAGTGAGTTCCAGGACAGCCAGGGCTACATAGAGAAACCCTGTCTCGAAAAACCAAAAAAAAAAAAAAAAAAAAAAGTAAGGCCTGGGACATCATAGCTGAAACTTTACTTTCTGATTCTTTGCGAGGGTTCATATTTACCCCACATTCAAAATAAACGCCCCTCCCCCCCAAAAAAAACCCCACTTTTCTGACTAGGGATGTAGTTAGTTGGTAGGGAGCTTGCCTAGCCTGCACTGGACCCTGTGTTCAGTCCCCCGGGACCTCACAGACCGGTGGTGGTAGTAGTGCATATCTGTAATCAGAAGGTGGCCACAGGACGATCAAAACTTCAAGGGCATCCTTTGCTACACTAGGATTCTGAGGCCAACCTAGCCTGTAGGAGAACCTGTCCAGAAAGACATGTTTGCCTCTGTAAATGCTTTCCTTTTTCATTTCAACAGGAGGGGTAAATCTGTTTCCACTCTTTACTGGAGTCGATAAATAGGAATGAGCCTCAGCCGGTGCCCCAAGAATCTTCCAGCTAGTTCCCTGTCAGGAGGGGAGGAGGGGCCTCTCGGTGCCCTCAAGTTCCGGACAGCGGGGCCCAGACAGACCCACAGCGGGTGCCGCTGAGCCTGGAGGTCAGCTGCACGGTTGCCGCCGCTCCCTCCACCCCGGCCTCCGGTTTCCCATCTCAGTCTCAGGAGCCAGGCACTGAGGGCCAACAGGCCTGCGCTGCCTCGGGATTTTCTCCTCTTCCTCTCCCGGTCCCGCCACCCGCTAGTGCTCACCGGCTGGTCCCCCGGGCCGCGTCCCCGAGCAGTAGGGAAAGGACTGGGTTGGGCACCGCGTTCGGCGGGCCCGGGAGGACGACGATGTTGGCGGCCCCCAGGCCCGCCGCGGGACACCAGCACCATTTCCGCCGGCTCCGCGCATTGTCGCGCGACGGTCCGGTCCCCAAACGTGCCCGGGCTGTCCATCGCCTGAGCCCGAGAGTTCCGTGCGCGCGGCTCCTGTCATCAAAGCTACCCTCGCTGTAAATGTCCTGAAAGATCAGGTGGATCCAGACTTTGAGGACCGAGGTAGCCGCTTTGTTCTTACCGCCATACCCTGCCTGACCTCCTAAGCCGTGGCCTCCCAACTGTCTCTTCCATTGCAGGTAGGGTGCGCGCCGACCTATGTGGGCTGCATAGTCCGAAAGCAATACCCCTAACAACGTAACAACTAATGTTTATTGAGCATGTACTTACAAGCAGAGTTTCTTTCATTGTCCATTAAACCCCCACAACATAATGATCAGGGCATATTAAGTTAGCCTGGAGGAGTGATGTGTGATGACCTCAAGGTTCAGAAGACAGTTTGGGTGCCACCCCACACCCTGAAAGGGCAAAAGCAAGAACCTTGCTCCTTCCTTCATTGAGATCATGGGTGAGACCTAGGGTCTCACTGAGTAAGCTCTTCACAAACACAAACACACACACACACACACACACATGCACACACACACACACACACACACACACACACACACACACACACCTCCTCTTCCAGATCTCATCTGTAAGGTGGGAGGAAAGGCTACTGTTTTTCTGTCTTGAATGAAAGGGTATGAAAGAAACTGTGCTACCCAGAACCTTCCCAGCATCCCGAACCCAAGAGCTCAAAAGTGGTTTGGACTCGAATTGGAGGGAAAACTGAAGACATCTTTCAAAACAGGGAGTGTACAGAAGGGTACTGAAGACTCAATCAACCCTTGCCATGTGCCCCTACCAGAACAAAGTCAGAACACATGTAGGGCTTTCCCCTCTGATTTGCCTACTTCTTACCTCTCTGTTGGGTCCAGAGTGCTGTTGGTGGCTCGAGAATGAGGATATTTTTGAAACTGGGGGGAACGCTAATGGACCACACCCTTCCCCTAAACTGCCCAGCCCTGCCTAGCCACACCCTCCCTCCCTGCCTGCCTGCCTGCCTGCCTGCCTCTGATTAGGATGTAGGGGTTGGGGCACCTGGCAGGAGATCTTGCCTAGCTATCTGCTGGCAGACAGCCGCAGCACCCAGGATCTATAGCTTCAAGTGTCGCCTCAAAGCTCAGGCCTCTTGAGACCCAAGCTAACAACAGAGCCAGGGATGGAGTGGCCCTTGAAGTTCGGGGGGCATGAAAAGCTATGGACATACTGAATAGGGAAGTGGAGAACCTGATAGATGGTGATTCACGGTTTCTGTGTAGACAGGAGTACTTGCCAAGAGGAAATCACAAGGCCAGTTAAGACCAGGTGTCAGGAAGAAGGCTCAGCAGCCCTGAAGGAACCTACCAACCTTCCATGATAGTACAAGGGACTCAGGCCAGTCATAGTAAGGGGCTATTTTCCCCAGAGCCTACCCACAGGCCATATACTGGTACACCTTGATGTAGTTGTCCCCTGCATCTGCTACCACTAGTCGGCCTTGGGGTGCACAGGCCATACGCATGGGCCTCTATAGTCCCTCCAACTGCAAGCAGATAGGTGGCCCAACCCGAGGAAACAGACTGGGAACCCCGTTGTGGGCCTGTCTGGGCCCGCTGTCCGGAACTTGAGGGCACCGAGAGGCCCCTCCTCCCCTCCTGACAGGGAACTAGCTGGAAGAGTCTTGGGGCACCGGCTGAGGCTCATTCCTATTTATCGACTCCAGTAAAGAGTGGAAACAGATTTACCCCTCCTTTTGAAATGAAAAAGGAAAGCATTTACAGAGGCAAACATGTCTTTCTGGACAGGTTCTCCTACAGGCTAGGTTGGCCTCAGAATCCTAGTGTAGCAAAGGATGACCTTGAAGTTTTGATCGTCCTGTGGCCACCTTCTGATTACAGATATGCACTACTACCACCACCGGTCTGTGAGGTCCCGGGGGACTGAACACAGGGTCCAGTGCAGGCTAGGCAAGCTCCCTACCAACTGACTACATCCCTAGTCAGAAAAGTGGGGTTTTTTGGAGGGGAGGAGAGGGGCGTTTATTTTGAATGTGGGGAAGAACTGGGTTGGTACCTCTGCTCATCAGCCACAATAATGCTATCCTCTGCATCAGAGCACACACCCGCTGGATAGCCAAAGCTATGTCCAGTCAGGACTCCTAGAGAGCCCAGAGGCTGGTGGGCACTGCCAGACAGTTGTACATCTCCACACTCTTCACTCACGGCAAGGCCCCCGTCAGGCCCTGGACCTACCCAACAAGGGCATGGAGGGTGGAGCAAGGGGCTCCCAGGTTGGTCTGAACATGAAGCTGTGCACATTTCCAGGCAAGTAGTCTGTCACCAGGAAGTGGACAAGAGCATCCACAGCCAGCCCTTGGGGGGACAGGAACGTGCCTACAGTCACCCAGCAGCCCTGGGGTTCCCGGGAAGCGTACTGGAGAGTATACACAGCCCCATGGATGAGGTCACTGACCATCACAGGCCCTGCAGCTGTCACGGCCACATCCTCTGGGACAAAGGCTCCAGTTCTAGGAATGCGGCAGGGTAGCTGACAAATGGAGTGTCCCTCAAGATCCAGCACATAAACACAGGATGCAGCACCAGCCATCAAGAAGAGCAGGCCATCTGGGGAGCAGTGCAGGCTTCAGGGGCTCCCTGCAGCCCCTGATGGCACCAGGATTTGTCCCAGCAGCCAAGGCTGCCAAGAGCAACTGGCATTTCTAAGTTGGTCCAGCCTGAGATCAGGCCCTTGAGAGTAGGGGGCTGAGGGTAGGGGTGCCATGGCCCAGGAGGTCAAAGAGTCAGGACAGATGGGAGGCCCAGGGCAGCAAGGAGTCACAGTCTCGGCTTCTCTGCAGCTGCAAAGGAGTTGGACCATCCATGTGTGCAGATGGTGGCTCATGGGCTCTAGCCCCTTCCCCTTGTAGATGGAGAGCTGAGGAGAGGTGGGAGGCGGAGGGTAAGGCTGGGCTGTATTTGTGTTCTGTTCCTCCTAGTTCTGAGTGCTCACCTCGTCCCAGGTGTCTAGGTGTCTGCAGCAGTGGTCTGGGAGATACTATGTACTCAAGAGGGACAAAGGTTTAGCTCTAAGGCTCAAATCGCATGTGTAGCTGTGTCTTGACTTGGGAAGGAGGAGGAGAGGACGTAGATAAGCGGCATTTCCCAGCCTTGGGATGACTCCTTCATAGGAATGGCCCAAGTTCCTGTTAGTGCCTCCCCCCTCACCACACACAGCCCCTCTGCTTTAGCCAGGGAGACATTCAAACTCCAAGCTCCCAGGGCTCTTCACTCACCCCTCGCCCCTTCCACAGACATCAGGATACTTCCTACCTGGGGCTAACTGGCCTCAGGGCTTTAGGTCAGGCTTCTGTTGTTGGAGACAGCTTGAGTGTGTGGGGGATGGGGAGGGTAGCTAGGGGAGGAGTTACCAGACAAGTTTCCTGCAGGGACAAATCAAGCTGTTCCCGCTGAGTCCCTAACTCCAGGCTGGCACCCTCTGGCTGGGTCTTCACACGGGCCTTGCCCTTACCCTGAACACTTTGCACTGCCCCTATATAGCTTCACTGGGCAAGCCTGACCGTTCCAGGAGGTACCCCAGTCTCTACAATCATAGGCCACCCCTCCAGGCAGGACATTTGTGTCAGGATAACACTTTGATCACCCTCTTGCCAGCTCCACCAAGAAGTCAAGCTGGTCCTGTCTCTTCCTGTGAGTCTGGTGATGCTGCTGCCTCTTGGAATCAGAAAGCAGGGTGGTAGGCACATGGCGGTGATTTGAGGAAGGTGCCTCAGATTTAAGACCTGAGGTTTCTGGGACCCCTGGCTCTGCCCTCAGCAGTTCCCCAGGAAGCCTCCAGGTCAATTGTGCCCAGCTAGCTTTTGTCAACCTTGGCCTGCAGCCCCACAGCACCCTGGGCTGGCCAGCCAGAACTCTAGCCCCAACGCCACCTGTAATGCCTCACAGTGGGGTGGCTTCCTGATGCTATCACCAGGTAGGTGGTTAATGGGGCAGCTGAAGGTCCTGTTCGGACTGGCCCTAGCCTGGCTAGTCCAGCCCCAGTGAGAACAGTGCCTCCTCTGAGGGCAGCTTGTACTTCAGGGCATTCCTGGGTGGGCTACAGCTCAGCTCCCCAGGGAGAAGAATGATTTGCTATGGCTGGGGGGCCCCAGCAGCCCTGGCTGTCTCCCACTCTGGCCTATGGAAGGCCAAGCAGGGCTGTACTGGGAAAGGAGCAGTGAGCTGTGAAGGCCACCGATGCCTATCGTGGCTGCAGGGGCTGGCGGGGGGCCCAGGAAGGCCACACGGGGTGAGCAGCCTGGAGCCATAGAAGGCAGGAGGCTTTGGCCACCACAGGCAAAGCTGGCATTAGGCTGCTTGGATGGATTCAGGCCCAAGGACGTGCAGGGACCTTGCCCGTCCCCAGTGAGCTGAAACAGGCCAGGTCATCCTGCCATGTCTGCCTCTCTGCCACTCTTCCCTGAGCCCCACAATTGAGTGTATCCAGGCCATCCCTTGGTCCTAGACTCTTTAGAAGAACCAAGTCCACAATAAGGATTTCTGAGGCCAACGGCAAACCCCAGCATGGTGTCCAGGACTTGCTCGCTGGGATACTCAGGCCAGGGACATTTCCTTGAGGGTGCCAGGTGCTTATACAGGGACAGAAAAAGAAAGAGACTCAAGTAAGGGTGTTTGAAGGAGGTTTCTATTTTAATATTCACAACTCTGTTCAATAAATAAATCATGACCTTGCTATGTCCATGTGACCACATAGATAAGTCTCTACCATGGGCTGGTGGGGGATCTGGGCGGGGGGTATCTGTTCAGAACACATGCACACCAACACTGGACAGGCCCAGACAATGGGGCCCAGGTCAGGGGGAGGAACCCATACTCTATGGTGGCTGTGAACAGACGTCAGCACTTGGGAGGATCTGGAAGCTTGAGTTATCTTTAGGGGTCTGGGAGGTGCCAGCTCCAAGACGATTACCCCAGCCACTACCAGGAATTACAGGGTCCTCAGGGGCCTGGAGGGGGAGGCCAGGAGGAGGGACACTGGAGTCAGCCTCACACTTGGTGGTGCGGCTGGAGAAAGGCTCAAGTACAGGGCCCAATATCCTGGAGGGTTCCGAGGTCCCCCTTGCCAACATGGGGCCTGGATCATGCAGCCCCCAGGATTCTGCAGGAGCCTCGGTTCCCTTGGTAGGCACCCGCTTCACTGAGAGGTCCAAGGGTGTATCCAGTGGACGAGCTGCCCGGGCTATCGCCTGATGGATGGTGAACAGCTCTCGGCGAATCTTGCCAAGCTGCTCCCGAAGTGGTCTGGGGGCTAGGCCCCCAGACGGTGCCAGCTGTCCCAAGCACTGCTCCACCCTGGCGTAGTCACCAAAGGCCTGGGTCAGGTCCTCTCCCACTGGGACTGAACTTCCTAGCACTCGACCTTGTGGCTGCTGCAGAAGGTGGACCTCAGAACCTGAGACCTCAGGGTCACCTGGCTCCTTGTCCTCAGGCCAGAGTATTAGGGAGGAGCCTGTTGGCAGGCTGAGAAGTAGAAGCCAGTCAGAAGGCTATCCTTCCCCTTAATGTCCCCCTAGCCCCATCCTGTGTCTTCTGCTCAGTGTCACCCATACACCAGGGAAAGTGAGGCCCCAGTCTAGAACAGGACATGGAGAAGAAGAAAAAAAGGACTCTCTGGTATCAGGTTCTTCTGCCCTGAAATCTCTACTCCTAGTGAGTTAGATGAAGATGGCCTAGCCTCCCACCCAGCCCACCCCTGACACTCCCATGCTAGGACCCGAAGCTCCTGATACCCACCTGCTCTGACAGCCAAATTTTGCCAAGTTCAAGGGGCCCTTTGGGAGCTCAGGCACGTTGCCTGCAGGCAGCCTCTTCTGCGGGTTGCTCTGAGTCACTCGTCCCAGCTCTCCTTCATGCCCTGGGTCTCTGGAAGTGCCATGGGGCCAGAGTCCCCCGGGCCCTGGCACGGGCACCTTCAGCAGCCCAGGAGCAGCCAGAGCCCCAGGAGGCCCCTTGAGGGGCACAGAGGACTTGGCAGGGGCAGCCCTGCCTGCTGACTGTCCTAGGTTGTGTTCTAGTAGCAGCGGGTAGTACAGGCGAGGGGCTAGGCCTGGACGCTCAGGTGTCTGTGGGGCTGGGAAGGCTGTGGGAGGCAGCAAGGGGCTTGCTGAGGCCAGGAAGGGCATGTGGGCTGCAGCAGCAGCCAGTGAGGGCCCCAGATAGGAGAAGAGGCCTGGGCCAAGAGGGTAGTTGACACCCAGCAATGATAAGTGGAGACTCTGGGCTTCAGGGAACTCACCCTGGGCAGGTGGTGGGTAGCAGGGGACACCACTCTCAGAGCCTGTTGTTGTAGCTATAGTCCCCAGAGCTCCACTCAGCATGCCACCACTCAGTCCTGGTTTCCATGACTCTGCCAAAAGGCCACTGGTGCCTGGGTCCTTACGGACGGGTCTAGCCAGAGGGGACAGTGACCCTGGTGACTCCTCTGGTCCAGGTTTGGGGCCCCTGCCACAACGACGCTGGGAAAAGCTGCCAGTGACAATGATATCTGGCTCAGTTGGCTTGCTACTAGGGTCGGAGAAGTCTGTGGAGCAATTGGGGGTGGATACCCGAGGCCTGGGTGAGGGGGGCGCACGGCGGCATGCCCAGTCAGGGGAGTCTAACAGTAGAGAAAGGGAGTCTTTGCAGAGGCTGTACTTCATGTGGTTGTAAAGATGTGACTTCTCCAGGCAGGTGAAGGGGCACTGGAAGCACTTGTAGTTGTAGGGTTTGCCCCAGGGCCTCGGGATGTAATGTGGCTTCTTGGGCTTCCGTGACCGCGCCCTCGTCCCAGTGCCCATTCGGCATGAACCTGCCTCTCTCGACATGGCAGCCTGCTAGCAGGCAAGCCTGGACACCATGGCCACCTGCAGAGAGAAAAGACAAGGACCCAATTAACACCAGGCCTTGGCACTCTCTGCTCCTCTTCGTTAGGGGTCCCTGCATCAGAACCCGTGAAGTCCCAGTTTGCCTTGCCTCGAGGCCTCTGACCTTTGTTGTGCAGACCCTTCATCCTTTTGAGAGGGGATGTAGTGGCACTCGCCTGTAATCCCATAGTTTGGGAAGCGGAGGCAGGGGGATTGATCTGAGATCCAGGCCATTCAGAGCTACACAGTGAGCTTCTGTAAAAAGAAAGAAAAAAAGGGGGGGGGGGGAGAAAATGGAGGCGACTAGGCATTCTGATCCAGGGCAGACATAGAAAAGCTGCTAATGTAAGGATGCTCTCTGGAGGACCTAGAAGTCGTTGCTGAGAAAATATGGATAGTTTATCTGAAATTAAGTTTACCTGGATGTATTTTATTTACCAAGTGACCCTGTCCAAATCCCCACTGCTGGGTCCCAGCTGGCCCTGTAGGCCAGTTTTGGGGATAATTGGTCTCCGTTTAGTCTCTGCTCTTTGCACCAGGCGGTGCCCACTGAGCATTTGGTACAGGAGTGAGAGCAGCCATTTGTAGCCAGAGCCACCAGTCCGATGGCCTCTAGAAACACTTCCTGGTTGAGCCACCTGCCCCCACCAGAAGCTGAAGCAAATCACCACCGAGATTAGACACCGACAGAAACTTTGAGATCTGACTAACACTGTGTGCAAATGTGTGCTAGAGTGCATGTGTGCAACCCGAGCCGGCTAGTGAAGTGTTGAGTGTGCACTGGAGGTCTCTCAGGGGGTTCAGACACACATGAGGCAAACCCAGGCTGGGGGGAGTGGATGTCACAGCATGGCCCCATGGCACAGCCACCTGCTCAACCCAGCTCCATCTGGGTGGCTTCAGGCAGGTCAGTGACTGAGCCTGCAGTGACCGCACTCAGCCAAGACCCTCTTCTCCTCACGTCCTGCACACTGGCTCAGAAGCTTCTTTCTTCACTCCATCTGGGCCACCACCTGGGCTGTCCACTACCCTAGCACTCACGCTTGTGCATGGTGCGTGTGCACATAGGCTTTGGATATGTGCATACAAGCGTGCAAGATTCCCAAGGAATCCTTGTTCTATGCCTGGAGGAACAGCTCCTGCATGGTTGAGCTAACCAGGCACAGGGTGTGCCACGAAGGGCACACGCATCCATACCACTTCCCACTCAGAATGGATATGCCCCTTCACGAGAGTATAGCTACATTACAGAGTATGCCCGAAAATACGTGAAGACATGGCTGTGACTCACACTTGGTCATAGACTCATCACGGATGCAGACACACATGTGCCGTATGATTTGAACAGCAGGGATGGGAGTGGAAGGCAGTTGTTGAACTCAGCTCTCTTGCATGCTGGCCATTATACTTTGCCCATGATATTCACCTTTACTCCCACCAAGGATCAGGTGGGCACCCCTTCTTAGGTAGGCAGCTAGAAGGGTGAAAGCACTGCATGCCAAAAGACTGTGAACCGCACAGGGAGTTCACATGGCCAGCCTGGGCTATGGTGATGGCTCGGCAAACATAGGCTGAGGGAGACTCCAAAGTTGGGAGGTGGATGCTGGCTCAGGAAAGGGTCAGGAGATCCCAGAGGGGTTGCAGACCCAGCCTGAACTTGGCGAGTATACAGGCAGTCTCTTCTGCCTGCATCCCGCCACCCCACCCCCGCTTGCTCACCCCCCCTTCCGCAAGATATGATGACAGATAGGCATGTGTGCTCAGGCGACAGAGGCGTCTGTGCAGGGGCCATCGATCACCCAGCCCTGGGAGCCACACAGCTGTGCGGATTGGTGTTACCGCTTAAACCCACCTCCCAGTCCGGACTAAGGGGTCCTCCTGGGGCCTTGAATCCAGGGGTTGGGGCTCCTCCTGTGCTTCTCTCCAGACCAGGCACCCGGGGTGCTGACCTCTCCAAGACCCAGAGGATGCTGGGCACTGGTCCACCACAGGGCACATCCCTACACTAGCCACACATGCACAAAGGCACACTCATCCTGCCCAGCCCCAGCCCCAGCGCTAACCCCAACTTATGACCTGGCATGCGCCCCTGGCTGCGTGACTGGTCTGGAGAACTAATAGCTGGAAGGGCCAGCCCACCCATCCGTTGACCCTCTTGGGACTCAACGTCCTACAGGGATGGGCGCAGGAGCTGAAGTGGACACTGGGACCCCAGCACCTTTCTTTTGCCTACCCGCTGCGGGCGCCGCCCTGACGAACCCTCACGGTGCTGAGATCACAAGCAGCCCTTTCCATGCATTCTGTCCAGAGCCAGAACCCTAACTTCGCGGGAACTGCCGTCCGCCCACCTTACCGCGTCCGCCGAACCGAGCCTACCGCGTCTGCCAAGTGTACGCCAGGCAAAGGGGCCAACTTCCCACTTGTGAACACTGCGGGGTAACTGAGGTCCAAAGCTAGAAGCGGTGGCAACTCCCCGATGCCGCCGCCGCCTCCCGCGTTCCCCGACGCCGACTCGCAGGCGCCCACCAAAGTTGGCAGAGAAGCGCGTGCGCCACAGCTTCCAAACGCAGCGACCTCCGACCGGGCTGGGCGCGGGAGGCGGGCCAGCCTCAGCGGCAGACGGCTCCCACCTCTTAGCACACCGCCCTGCGCACTCACCGGACGCACTGGGACGGCTCCTGGAGGGAGCGAGGCCGGACCGCCACAGTGCCGCAAGAGCTTGGAGTGGCGCGCAGGTGCGGGGCGAGTGAGGGGCGCCTGGCACCGTCCCCGCCCCCGACGCCTGCAGGCTGCCGCGGGGGTGCGCAGAGGCAGCCAAGTCTCCCGGGTCCCCGCAGCGGCAAGAGGGGGCGTCAGCACGCATCAGTCAGGGCTCTGGCCCCTGTCAGCCGCCTGCCCACCCAAATCAGGGCCTCGGGGCTGAACCCTAGGACAGGGAGCCTCCAGAGCGAACCAGGAGAGACCAAAGCCCAGAGCTCAGGCGGTGGAGTTTGTATGTCTTTGCCAGCTTCCACTGGGCAAGCCAGAGAGCCTGTGAAGTTCCTTTACTCCAAACAGGAGGTGTCTCCCACACCCCTTGCTCTACCCGCTGATGGTCACCATGCACTGACACCCCTACCCCTGGACACATCATGCCACTCCCAGCCCTCACTCTCCACTTCCTAGGAGGTTCCTCCCTGCTTCAGGAGAGATCCAGTGCCAGTGCCCACTATCTGAAGGGCCTCATCCTCACTGGTGGCTTCTCTTGGAAGGGCTATGGGGTGACAAAGGACCCAGGAGGGTTTGGAATGCAGAGCACACAGTGAATGCCGGAACTCCCTTCCCTTTAATGTCTTCATGTCCAGAACTGCTCCTGGGTTGTCAAAACTTAGCATCTGGCCTTACATTTCTAGCCAGGTCCCAGGGAAATTTGCCCAATTGGTGAGTTTCAGGGGTGCATGTCAGCATGGCATGGGTCGAGAGACAGATAATCTATCTCTATCTCTCCCTCCCACTCTCTCTGTCTATCTCTCTGTCTCTGTGTCTCTCTGTCTCTGTCTCTTTCTCTGTGTGTCTCTGTGTGTCTCTGTCCCCCAAACCCCCGGAGTCTGCTTGTGACTGGGGAGGATATCTTAGCCCAGAGGTTGTGTGCTGCATGGCACTTCAAGCATGGAAGGGTGGTTGTTGCCCCAGGCTAGCCCTATAGAGGCAGAGGTGAAAAGACTCTTGGGAACCTAAGACTCTTCCAGGTTCACTACTGGTTCCTGGGATTTCCCCAGTTGAGATTTGTGGAAGAAGTGACCTCTCTAGAGATTCTGGGGTTGGTATGTAGGGTAGTCATAGGGTTCGGGGCAGCAAGTGTTCAATACTTCTGGTCCCATGTCTGTGTGGCAGACATAATGGCCAGGGCCCAGCTGTTGGCCAAAATTCAAGGGTTACTACTGGCCAAGGAGCAGGGCCTCTCCAGTCTAGTTTCCTTCTGTCTCCATGCCACCTTCCTCAAAGGCAGCCCACCCCCAACTGAGGGACATCCAGAGCTGGAAGTGGCATTACGGATTGCACAGCATGCTCCTTTCTGCCTGCCTGGCCCAGCTAGTCAGCTGACCATGCAGGTGGCCTGGGGCCGGGAGACAGCTTGAATGGTCACTGTGCCAGTAGTCCTGGGGCCAGAAGACCAGCTCCTCATGGGCACTAACTAGAGATGAGAGCAGACTCAGGTCACTTTGAGATAAGGAGAGTGGGGACACTAGGCATGTGCCCTTTATTCTCAAGGACAGCTCTACTCTCTAGTCATCCTCCTTCTGGGAATTAGGGAATAGCCTGTCTGACAACAGGGGCAGGCTGGAGGTTGTGGCCACTGTCCAGAGAAGGCCTGGCTTCAGCATTCAGGGAGTAAAGCCTGGTGTAGTTTGGGTGACTGAGTCTGTGGTCTGTGGAAGAAACCAAGAGGCATGCCATGTGGCATCTCACTTATGAGGTCGACAGCCCTAGGGATGATCACTGCCTTGGCCAGCTCTATGAAGGCCCAGAGAAGGGAGATGAATAGAACATGTTGATGTCCAGAATGGGAAAACCAGGAGGGAAGTGCCAGGGCCCACATGCCCAGTAGTATCACCTTTGACAGGCTTTTTAAGAAATTTGGGTGAGAGGAGAAGAAGCCAAATCAAACAAAAACAAGACAAAGACAAAAGACCCAAAACAACCCTAAGGTATCTTTTTCCTGGACATATTCTTGTGCTTCCTAGATGGAGGAACTCCTGAGCTCCGGGCTTGCTCATGGAGGTCTGGAGAGCTTGGTGTTCCTGGCAGTCCCTCACCTTCTGCCTAAGGGGCTCACAGGCACATACAGCCTCTCACGATTGCCCTTTCCTCTCCTCCCTCAGATGATGCCTCTTCTTGGCCCTTCTACCTAACCCTTTGGGAGGTGGAGACCATAAGGTCTAGGAGATGGCTCCAGCTCCTGATGGATGGCTGAGACCCCATAGCTTTGTGTTTGGGCTTGTCAATCTGAACCTGAGACCCTGCCCACGTTCCTAAACAGCAGCCCTATCTGCTCAAGAGTAGAGAGAACCCCTAGTCTTAGGCCACTCCTGGCTTTAAAAAGGGTACTAGGACAGGGGCCTCGCCTTTACCCTCAGCTGAAATCTTACCTATTTCAGTCATTAACCTTCTCTGCTTGATTCGCCCATGGCTGCCCGCCTGTCACCTCCATTAGCACTGGCCCTGTGCATGCTGGGGGCTTGTGAGCTGGTCGAAGATCCTGGACTCTGCACTGTCGCATTCCCTCAGTGTTGCAGACCTCAGCAAGACAGGTAGGGGTTGGACTGGGGGTTCTCCACCGTGGGCAGATCGACAGTAGATTGAGCCAGACAGGGTCTAAAGCCCATGCAAGAGGGACTCCATGGAGTGGCAGCAACTCTGAAGCCCTAGAGGAGGTCAGTGCCACACAGTGTACCATGGCTCATTCTGCACCTTATGAGTAAAAGACACATGGCAACATCCAGAGTCCATGTGAAATCCCCATTCCAGAGAGAAAGAGATATCCTTGGGGTTTTGCCTCTCTTGTACATTTAAAGTGTCTGTGGGGACTGTAGGCAGGCTGAGGACTTGACTGCAGAGACGGGATCATGCCTGAGGTTCTGTACCAGCTGGAGACTGCAGGTCTGGATGGCCCCAGGAAGCCACAGTGTAGGAGTACACAGTAAAGGAGGAGAGGCAGCAGGATCTGGAGACTACATAGGGAGTGCCAAGGCTCTGGAGGGTAGGATGTGGGTGGGGCCCATAAAGGGGGCATAGAGAAGCCTGGGGAATCTTCTCCCTGGGCTCTGAGCGATCTATTCCTAGACATGCTGGCTTATCCAACAATCTGGATTAGGAAAGGGCTGCCATTTTGTACTGGGCAACTGGATGGGTGCGACTTCAATATTCCCTGAAGGATCCGAGCCAGGTGTCATTTGTGTGTGTATGTGTATGTATATGTGTGTGTGGTGGTGGTGTTTGTAAACTCCCTTTCATGGGAGCATTCCAGCTGGACAGGGGCGGCTTCCTTTAGAGGGTTTAGGGAGCAGCCGGCCTGTCCAGGTGGGTGGGACAAGCTCAGGCTGCCAAGGCCCCCACCCGGTCTCTGAGCCTGGCACTGGTTGAGCAGTGCCTGGGGCCGACAGCAGCCATATGTTGGGAAGTGGAGCTGTGTGCGTTGCTCTGCGGCCCCCGGGGCCAGCCTTCCTGGGCCTGTCACAGATGATTTTCCCTGCCTGAATGGCAGGCAGGATGGCGGGTGGGGCAGTGGGGGCCCGTGAGCTGGCCCTATGTTCAGGCCCTCTCAACACTAGGGTTTGTACCACTCTTGGAGTAATCTAAGAGCTGGGCCTCAGCTTTGAAGCCCCCAGAATTTCACTGAATAAACCCCGTGGTTGGTATGTACCTCTTTTAACTCCAAGTTGGGATTCAGGAGATTTCTGGTTGGTCAGCAGGCACCTCCTGCCTGGTTGTGGGTGGTGGCCAGGGGTCCACACCAGGCTGTTGTGTGCCCCGGGCAGGTAGAAGAGGGCCGGGAGCTGCAGCCCTGTCAGCCCAGTGCCCAGAGCTCTGCACAGGGAGGCAGGGAGGCCATGGCTAATTTGTACACTAAGTGCTTCTGACAGGGATGCCTCGCAAGTGAGAACATGCCACTGCCCGCCCTGGGAAGGCCACAATGGCTAGCAATGATGACAGTAGGCCCAGGAGAAAGGACCAGAGGGACACAGGGCCAGTGAGGACCAGGAATTTGAGGAAAGGCAAGAACAGGTTGATGGCTACTGGGACCATCAACACAGAAGCATGAAGATAAGACAGACACAGACAAGGGGCAGCAAGCCTTACAACTCCCGCGTCCACAGTGCTAGTCACTAGTCCTGCTGCTCTCTTGGGCTTTGTGACCTCCTGCACAGGGCACAGGACACAGGACAGTCAACCCAAGTCTAGCCTAGCCTGCTGACACTATAGTGTAAAGTCCGCTTTGACTAGTCTGCCTACCTCCCTCCTCCAGGCCTCTTACCCTAACCAGAATCAAGCAGCCTTTTAAGGAGAGCCAGGTCCCTCCCAATACTAGTTCAAGAGTTTTACTTATGTGTGCAACTCCCGTGTGGATGCCTCTTTGCTCTCTCTTCCCTATATGCTGGGGTCCACATGGAGGGGAAAGGAAAGGTGTTTGCTGAGACTAACCAGAACAGATGAGCATGCAGTGGCTGGACCTCCATCTTGCCCTGAGAAAGTCCTGGCCTTTCTCTTGAGTTGTTCTGGACTGGAGTTGCAGAGGCCAGTACCATGCTGTGTGCCAGGTGACTAGGGCAAAGGGGTCTCTAGAGAAGCTGGTCTTTGGCTGCCAAAGATGCCCAGAACTGGCTCCTGCCATAAGTACACATAGGGATACGTCTTGCCCCTCCACTGTGAGAGAAGGTCCAGCTTGGTGCGCAGCCGCATAGGGAAAGGGAAGGCGCTGTGGGCGTCGAGGTGAGATGTGTTGTGGCAGCTGCCCCGCTGCCCGAGGCCCGCCCGGAGCGAACACTGCTGGTGGCTTTAATTGCTTTCACATTCGATGGGCTGGCCTGTGACAGGCCTCTTACGCAGTGCACTTCGGCCGTGAACCCCCAGCCCCCGCTTGCCCAGGGGCATCCTCCAGCTCCTGAAGGAGCCTGGGCTGCTGGCCAGAGATGGGCTGAGCAGCTTAGCGTCACCTGTGATATGAGATGGGCCCAGCCTGCACCAAGCTGGGAGGGGACACAGCACACCAGCCAAGAAGAGAGCAGCAGCTACAGCCCCACTCGCCCTCTGGCTCCATCTGCTCCTTCTTGGTGACTGATGGATTTAGACAGCCTTCATCCCCCCAGTGCAGACAGGAAAAAAAAAATACTCGCACACATATTGTCCTGCCTACCACGCTGGTCCTACCTGGCTATGGGGCTCAAACCCTGGGGACAGGCTCCAGCTTCTGTCGCACCTGTATACTCACTACTTCTTGAGGAGTCTGGCTGGGTCATAGGCAGAAGCAAGAAGTGTCACCTTACAACCCATACTATTCCTCTAGAGTTTATCCAGGAGACCCCCACCCTGGCCTTCGGAGCAGCCTGCTTCTGTGTGTGTAGGTACTGGAAGGGTGACAACAGACTGCAAGCTCCTTACAAAACAAAACGCTTTTATTTGGTCCTTGGAGCCTGAGTGGAAATGGCCTGTGGGGTGCATCATCGAACAAGGAAGGGACTGACAGCTGATAAAATAGTCTCTGTGTTCGAAGAGCTGGTCCTATTTACAGGGTTAAAAATATTCACAGCTCAGAGTAAAAGGAGGCCCAGAGGGGAGGGGAATGTTTCTCTAGGTATAAAAACCCTCTCAAGTCCCATGGAGGCAAGGACAGTGGGCATATGGGAGCTGCCCACTACCTAGGGGGCTGCAGGACAGTGGCAGCCAGGTGGGGGGCCCAGGAAATGACTCAGGCGTCCATGTGGCAGATAAGGGCTCTGATCTTGACAAGCAGCTGGGGGAATGCTGGGCAGGTGGGCAGCTGGGTTCCCTCATCTAGGAGAGGAGTAGTCAGTCACACCTTACATGTGCCTGCAATAAGACTGGGGAAGGGGTATTCCTCTTTGTGGACAGACTGAGGCCATGGGACAGGGCTGACTGTGGCCAGGGAAGCTACGGACAAAGCGCTTCTCCAGACAGCAGGGCTGGGCCTGGCTCCTGACCTGCGGCCCCATCATGGCTTCAATCCTGGCAGGTGCTCCAGGAATTGCATAGTGTTGCAGGAGGTGTAGCTGTCCCCAAGCCCTGGCCGATGGCCACCAAGCATGTGCTTCCTGCAGTGTGCTGCTCACATGCCAGGGCTATCAGGACCCTGATCATTAGGGCAGGGAGCTGGGCTTGGGAACAAACCAAAGGGAGAAGCAGCAGATTTGAGCCCCCACAAAGGGCTGCCCAGGTTCTCAAGGCAGGTCATGGCCTCTGAACCCCCAACTGGTTCTGTGAACATATATCTGGGCTGCCTCTCTATAGCAAGTGACCCAACATTCACAGGGAAGGGCAGCCCCACTTGGGCCTTGGCCACCTGAAGCTGTCCCCAGGGCTCAAGACAGAAGTACTGGAATGAAGCCCACCTGGTTCGAGGTATTCTGCATGGCAGCTGGGAGGCCTGGTGGGGAACTGAGGGTACTTGGGGATGGGATAGGAGGGGAGGGAGGCCCAAGGGAGGCTGCACCCTGTGGCTGGCGGCTCCCTGGGCAGGGTCCTGAGATTCTGGTTCAAGCATCCTCCATTGGGGGTCTCCCTCATAAAGTGCATGTAGGGGGGCAGGTGGGTAGATCTGCACACAGCCCTTGCCCTAGGGAATTGCAGTCACAGTGGCCGGGGTCCATGTAGGCCGGCCACATCAGGTGTGAGTGGGGGGCTGTGGGTACCCCTAGAGGCTGTCCAGTCGCTGAGGAAGGCCTGGGCTGCCTTGCGATGTGCCAGGCGATGGGTGATAGAGAATCCAGCATTGCCTTCCAGCTGAGATAAGATCACCAGGACCTGCCTGCAGGAGAGGGCTGATGAGGACCTGTGGAAGACCGAGGCCCAGGGCAGGCAAGCAAACAGCAGGTACGCACCTGTGCAGGGGTGGTACACTGTCCTGGGTGCGCAGGCTGCCACGTGTAGACACCACATTGAAGCTGTCGGTGCAGTCACATTGCACATGCAGGTAGGACTTGGGGTGCCGGTTCTCCACTACCACGATGAGCCCCGCCCAGCCATGAGTCAGGTAATAGCAGGTCATGCCCTCTCGACCCTGGGCACAGGCACAGGGTGGGTGGGCCAGGGCTGGTGGTTGCCCACCCGCTGCCCACCCCCATCAGGACCCCACCCACCTCATGCCGCTCGCCCCGGCTCTCAGTGAGCAGGATGATGGCATCGGCCAGTGTGGTTGGCTGCGCCTCCACCGGCTCCACCATGACCAGCCTGGAGCTGTACACTGCGAGTACGTGGCCGGGTGGTTCGGGGGCACCTCGGGGGACCCCTGCTGAGGGGCTGGAGGCTGTGGGGGGTGTGGATAAGGGAGCCAGCAGCTTTCCCGTGGGTGGGCTTTGGGGCTCGGAGGGTGGGAAGGTGGGTGTGGGCCTCACTTGGCTGGGGCCCTTACCCTGGGCAGGGGGCCCTGGTGGAGCAGGGTTCCAGTGGTTGAAGGCACAGCACACCACAGCATACTCCCCAGGCTCCAGCATGACATCACAGTTCACAAACTTCTTAACAGCACGTTTGCTGTGGGCCAAGAGGCGGCCCAGGCTCAGGCGGCCACCAGTGCCAAAATTGGCCCGGAACACTAGGATGCACAGATCCAGGAGGTGGCTGTCTACTGAATCCGAGCGCCTGAGGGCCAGAGATAATAGGCTGGGTGTTCATGTGGCCACAGCCATGAGCTCCTAGCTTGGTATAGTGGCCACCCTGTTGCCTACCTGCTGCCCTCCTGGAAGAGGGCAAACTCCAGCGAAGCACGCTCTAGCACTGTGAGTGCTGTCACACCCACGGGCCCACTGGCAGTGCTTGGGAAACAGCCCTGAACCCGAGCCTCTTGCCAGTCTGAGTGTACCTTGCAGATGTCCACAGAGTCGAAGTACCTAGACAGTGAGGAAAAGGGCAACTGAGCAGAGCACAACCCAGTGTGCCTGCTCCAGGGTGCTGTGCTCATGCCGGGGGGCTCCATTGCGCAGCTCCCAGCATTCACAGCAGGTAGGACCACTCCCTCCCTGCCCTAGGAGCCCCAGAATCTCTCCAGAAAAGGCTCTCTGAACAGGAAGCATGTGTCTAGGGTGCTGCCCTGTTGTGGTTTGTATGAGAAGTGTCTGCTCCCCAGCTGGTGGGGCTACTGCACCCAGGAGGGAATTAACCTCATTGATGGGTGAAGCCATCAGTGAGTTCATAGCTGAATGGAAAGGCTATGAAGAGGTGGTGCCTGGGTGGAGCAAGTAGGACACAGAGGATATACATGGTTCTTCCTGTCTGTCTCTGGTTCTTAGAGGCAATGGGATGAGCAACTTTGCTCTTGCCACACCCTTCTGCCTTACCAGATCTAAAGCAATGGAGTTAGCTGATCATATGCTGAAATCAATACACACACACACACACACACACACACACACACACACACACGGTTTCATAAACCCCAGGCTGGCCTGGAACTCATGTTTTTCAGGATCTTGGGATCCTCCTGCCTCAGCTGAACTACTGGAGTGTAGGGATTACAGAGGTGTGCTACTAGTTTTAAGTTGTTCCTCTCCAGTATGTGTCACAGTGATGCAAACTGACATATTTCCTGGACATCATGAGGATGCAGAATGACTCACACAAAAGCCCTGTGTATTTATAGACCTAAACTCCTTGGCCAGACCGAGAGCTGTCATTCAGAGGCCTGCAGGAGCTGGGACACAGTCAAGCTGCTTATCCAGACCAGCTCCCGGATGCTCTAACCATGGGACGTGTGAGGGCATGCAGGTACCTGATAAAGTCACTATACTCCATCCAGAAGACACCCTCACTGCTGCCATGTGGCATGAGCTCAGCTCGCAGGTGCCCTGGCCAGTGTGGCCACTCATCCGACCAACTGCCATTCCAGGAGAAACGGCCCCATGGGTTCCGGAGTCGCAGGAGCCTGTGGATCACAGGACTGAGAACCAAAGCTGTGTGCCCTGTGTTGATACACTTATCCACCCTCAGCCAGCTGGGCTCCTACCTGGAGCCCTGAACATCACGAACATCCAAGACGGAGTAAGCATGGCGGGGACGCAAACCCAGGCTCTCGTAAGCAGCATCATCTACCTTCATGTTACCTCCCCCGCAGGAGGCACCCATGAGGAACCTGTATGGGCAGAGAAACCCTGGCTGATGAAATGGATGGACAGCAAGGGAGACTGCCCTCCTTGAATGTGGGGTGTATAGTCTGTGACCCACATGACACATGCTTTCAGGAAGTACTGGCCCACTTTGGATGAGCTTAGAAAGAAAGCCTGGACTGGAGCAAGTTGGTTTCTGAAGGCTTAGGCCTGAAGTGGTGGGCAGGAATACTGCCTAAGTTCAGTGGTAGGTGTGGATTTTGGCATCCTCTCTCAGGCCCAGGGCTTCTGTAAGTCTTTGGATCTATACTCTCCTAGACCTTGGGAGAGGTGTCAAGGTTCACAGAGCTGCCCAGGGTGCTCCATGTCTCAGAACACCTCCTCCCACTCCATAGGGTCCCTCTGTGGACTCCTGCCTGTCTTTTCCTAAGTGGGAGGTAATGAGATTTGGACTCTTCCCAGTATGGCTACTTAGATGTACTAGCTACTCTTTCTGACTTTGGCCAGCTGCACTAAAGCACCTTGTTCGACGAAGACACGGTGAAAGGGTGCCCACTTTTCCCGCGGCTCCGCCTCTCCTCCCAACGCCATAGACAATGGTAGTGCCTGTCCCTCTTACCCTGCCTCCTTAGAACTCAGCATTTTGGCCCAGATGAGATCAGTGTCAACAGGTTCCTCTCGGGGGTTAGTGGAGCTGACCTGCAGCGCCAGGCTCTCACAGGGGGCTCCAGTGAGTGTGGCCAGACCTTCAATGGCACGCCCTGCCTGGAGGGCAAAGTAGGAGCCGTGCAGCTTGGCCAGTGCCTTCTCAATGAGGGCCACCCACAGCTGCTTCCGTTGTGCCTGGGGGGAGGGATGAGAGTCAGAGACTGCCCGGTTTCTCTGACCCAACCTCCCACCTTGCAGTCCTACCTGTGAGAAGAGCAAAAACCCAGCCTCATCACAGGGCAGCATGTCATCCACCAGCACTGTCGTCCACGTGCCATCTTTGCACAGCCGCACTTGGTAGGCACCCTCTGCACATAGGCTACGTGTGACCATCACCCTCTCCACGAGGTCAGGACGTTCAGCCAGTACTGCCAATGCGCTCAGGAACCTGGATAGAGCCAGGCAACTTCACAACATGCCCATAACTGGACAGTGGCCTCCATCCTCCCCTGAGCCTGTCTGGCCCTGGCAGGAACCTGGAACCTCACCAGCAGTTCCCCAGCAGCCCCTGGAGGATGTCAGAGGGCCTCAGGGTGTGGAAGACTGACCACGGAGTGCCGTGGTCCCTGAAGACAGAGCAGTTGATCTCGTGGGGCCGCAGCCACTGTTTCACTCGCTGCTGGACGCTGTCGCCCACTGGGAAGCCGACAGACGCAGGCCCGGGGGGGAAGCTGTCATCCACAAAGTTCACGCTATTCTGCAGGGACCATGGCCGGACATTCAGGCTAGGCAGGGCAGCCTCAGACCCAGAATGATTCCACTCTACCTTTTGGGGGAAGCCCCACCCTCCCAAGGAAGCTTCAGAAGGTTGAGGTGGGGCCCTGCACACTATACCAACCTCGGTGCTAGGCAACTTCGAATGGTTTAAAGGGCTCACCATCAGGATGATCCTGAGTGGGCAAGGGAATACCTGGACTCCCTGACTGTGACATCGCAGGCCAGTGGCAAGCAGGCCACCCTGAGCGTGTTAGCCTGGTATGGCATGGCTCCAGCTGCTCTTTCAGCTGACCCAATGGCGATGCCACCTAGGGCTCATGCTCTGAACTCAAACAAAACACGGTGTTCCCTCCCGGCCTTGAGCTCTAACAGGGCCTCCGTGCTACCCTGTGTAGGACAGCCTCACTGTATCCTCATCTCTCTGTGGGCTTACACATGGGAGGTCTGGGGTCCTCCTCCTAGGCATGTGAGCTAAGGGGCAGTGACATGAACAGTGGAGATAAATATTAGTTACCTTGAGTCAAGCTGGCTCTCAGCCTCAAAAAAGAGGCTACTTACCTCTCTGCAGAAAGCCACTATGTTCTCCCAAAGTGCCTTGGCCTCGCCCTCATCTGTCTGCCTCCGCTTTTCCACATGCATACTCTCCCTGCGCCTCAGGGGGGTAGCCCCTCGGCACTGGGTCACCAGAAGCTGTGGCGTATGGCAGGCTGCACAGTGCTTGGCCCGAGGTGTGTTGATCAGAGTACAGGCAGGGCAGGCCCACTGGCCCAGGCGATCAGGCAAGAGACGGGCAGCCTTGTGTGCTGAGGGAGCTCGGCCACAGGAGCCAACACAGGGGCCAGGCTTGTCGGCACCACAGTCGGGGCAGTGGGTAGGGGGTTCACTGTGCTCCTGGAAACCATGCAGCTTGGAGCCACCACACGCTGAACACCTGGGGGCTGTTGTGGGGTTCCTAAGTGTACACCTGGCACATGACCAGGTGGTGAAGTCAGGGCTGGAGGGGCTGGCAGGTGTGTAACGCACAATGTCTCCAGTCAGGTCAATGACATCACTGCATGACTCACAGCGAGCAGGGCTGCTCTCTGGGGCGGCTTCCTCCTCCAATACACTCAGTCGCTTGCCTGGCAGCAGCTCCTTGCCTGAGAGCAGCTCAGCTAGGCGGGGGGCCCCAGCTGTAGCTCTTCCAGGGCCCTGCTGGGGGCCTTTGGAGCTTGTGGAAGCTGAGGACTGAGCAGCCTCAGGCACAGGTGGCTGAAGCTGAGGGGGAACCTCCCGGCGGCTTCTGGGTACAGGGTTGTTCTGTAGGGTGGGTGAGAAGGGGCTGAAGAGTGGTACCCTAGGTGATTCCTGGTCAGTGGAGGTGGGACCCTGGCTGGTAGAAGGAGAATCAGCCTCAGCACTTTCCCCAGGGAGGACAGGCTGGGATGAAACAGGAACAACATGAAAGCCAGTAGGGGCTACAACCTCGGGAACCACCAGGGCCTCTGGGGGAATACGAGGCAATGACAGTTTCCGGGGTCCCCCACAGGCAGAACAAGAGCTGGCCACTGGTGTGTTATGCAGTGTGCAGCGCTGGCATGCCCAGCCACTGCCAGGCTCTGCCCTTTCCCCTTCGTCCTCCTGCTCCTTTTCTTCTTCTTCAGGGTGTCCTCTGGCTGGCTCTGTGGCCACTAACCCTGCTGTCCGCACTGGGCCTGCTTCCTCTTTGCCATTGCCCTTTGGCTCCACCAGTATGGTGGGTGGCTTGGGCAGGACTCCATTGATAATGGGCAGCAGAGGGGCTCCAGGAGCAGGCTCTGGGGTAAAGCCACACACTTCGCAAGCCTCTTTGCCTAAAAAGTTCCGGAATGTACAGCGTGCACAGGGCCATTTCTGCTCCTCAACACTGAGACGCAGGATCTGGTCAAGATCTGGCTTATGTCGGGGGGCCTCGCAGATGGAGCACTGGCGTTGGCCGGCAGGGTTCAGGAAGGTGCAGCGCGCACAGGACCACTCCCCAACTGTGGCCATAGACCCAGGAGAATGAGTGTGGCTGCAAGGGAAGGACCTAATTAGTGTGGCTCCTTTGAGGCCTATGGTCACAATGTCCCACGGGAGACAGATACCACTCTTTCAGGGAGAGTGATTGGGACTGAGGGAAATGCCTGCCAAGGCATTAAGTGTGGCCAACTCAGGGTCAGCTATGTTCTGTCTAGAATATGTTCAGGAGGGAAGGTGTGGGGATGGCCACTGGTCAAGAACAATCTGAGCCTTTGTCCACTGTGTATCTCAGCTTTGTAGCTCCCCTCATCTGTAGGTGCCATGGGAGACTACTTGAACCTTCCTTAGTTCAAGGCAGGATCAGATTTAAGCCTGTTCCCTATGGGCTTGGTATATACTATAGCACTAGGCTGAAAGCAGGGTGAGTACAGGAAGGCTGTGTGGATCCTTCTTGGAAAAGCTACCTGAGCACAGTGAGGATACAGAGCAGACACAGGGTGAGCCTGGATGGAGGCAGACATTGTAAGGCTTGTACCTTGCATGGGCCTAGGAACCTGACATACTTCTCCTGGGCTTTGGAACAAACGCATAATCCTTTGGTTCAGGAAGAAGGAAAACTCTCCTCTTTAGAAAAACAAAGCCAAAAAAAAAAAAAAAAAAAAAAAAAACCAAAAAAACAAAAAAAAAAAACAAACCAATTCTTCCCTCCAAAATTATGACTTGCCTAGGGGCTCAGAGTGGATCCTGACTCTACCTGCTTATGTATGTTGGTTATCCCCAGGAGAGACAAGTGGAGAGATGCTTAGTCTCATACGTAGATGCTGCTGAGCTGCCCACAGCCTTGTCCACAGTGGGCAAGGCCCAAGTGGACAGAAGGGGCTGAGAGCCCTGGAGCAGCAAATTCACAGGTGCTCTCAGCTGGGCTCGGAGCCTGGCAATCAGCAGACTTCTCTCCTCAGCTCCTTTACTTGGAGAGGGCTCATGGTTAAGGCTAGAACACCCTGTGTGTGTCCCCCAGGTACCTCTCTCATATGATATCATTAACTGTCTCCACCTGTACACCTACCTCACAGCACAAGCAAGACAGGCATCCCAGAGGGTCCCAGTGGATCCCAGTGGGCCAGAGCAAATTTGACAGGTCACATCCCAGGAGTATTTTGAGGGACGTCAATCCTCATGAATTGCTCCTAGGGGGCTCTCTTAGGGCTCTCTGATTCAGGACTAGGCCACTGATATACAAACTGAGAAATGCTGATAATGGCTACTGTTTATTTGAAATCACACAGAAGACACACCTCTGCTGGCAGCATCTTTGAGGGTGTTTCCAGAGAGGTTTAACTGAAGAGCGAAGACTCATTCTGTAGCTAGGCTGGCCTCAAATTTACAGAGACCTTGCCTCTTCCGAGTGCTGGGATTAACAACATATCCCTCCATGCCTAGCCCAGAAGACCTGCTCTGAATGTGGGCAATACTATCCCATAGACTGGGATCCAGGATTAAATAAAAAGGGAAAAAGAAGGGCTGGTGAGATGGTTCAGCAAGTAAACATACTTGCCATTAAATGTGATGGCCTGGCAAGGCGGTGGTAGCACATGCCTTTAATCTCAGCACTCAGGCGGCAGAAGTAGATGAATCTCTGTGAGTTCAAGGCCACCCTGGTCTACAGAGTGAGTTCCAGGACAGCCAGGGCAACACAGTGTAACCCTTCTTGAAAAAGCAAACCAAATCAAACCATAATCTGATGACCTGAGTTTGACATCTGGGGACTCATGGTAGAAGGACAGAAGTAACTTCCATGAATTGTTCTCTGACCTCCATAGGTGAGCCATGGTATGCATGAGTGTCCACACACAACAGAAATTAATATCTGAAGGAGCGAGCATGAGCTTCTTGGCTGCAGATAACTTGACCAGCTGCCTCCTGCTCCCATGGTCATGTTTTCCTTGAGCAGTAGACAGTATACCTTCTATGATGGTTTGAATGAAAACGGCCCCATAGGATAATATGTTTGGACACCCAGTCAGAATTTCACAGTGCTGTGAAATTAAATTTCAAGATGCAATGAACATCCCGTGATTCTGGGGATGCCAGGACCATAGGATGTCTGCTGCGGAAAGCTGCAGGAATGAAATGCAGATGACCAAAGAGGCTGTGTGTGCTGTAGATGGCACAAGTGGAGAATGGGGTTACTCAAGGCTCTGGGAGTCTGGATAATGTCACAATCAGCCACAGGTGCAGGGCGCTGAGCTTCAGGATTCGGGTTTTGGTTTTCTTCACCCTATTCACCTTGCTATGCCCCATTTGCTCTCTTTTGGAATTGGGTATGTTTACTCTATGCCACTGGATATTAGAATTATAGAAACTTCATAGTTAAGACACTAACTTGTATGTTGGCCTGAGCCAGGTGTGGTGGCACGTGAATATAATAAGGCCAGCACTCAGGAGGCAGAGGCAGGCAAGATCACTCTGGTCCCACTGACTCTGACTCCCACTGGCAACCCTTGCCCTTCTATGATAGAGAAGGAATAAAGTAAATTCCTATTCCCTTAGTCGACTTTGTCAGGTATTGTGTCATAGCAAGAAGAAAGATTACGAGTACAAATTTCAAATACTAGGGAGAAGTCCAGGTGCTAACTCATCTCAGGAAATAGCCGCAGTGGCCAGTGTCTGGCTTTGGCCCCGCTGAACCTAAAGCATGGCCATCTACTGGAAGACAGGTAGATAGAAGAGCAAACATGGAAACTCTCAGTAGATGAGCCACATCAGGAAGACTCCATCTGGAGCACAGGACAACTCCAATACAAACCAAACAATGCCTAAAGATCACATCTGTCCTGGAAAGTAGGACAGACTGACCAGAGGCCAAGTGTTAGGCTTCTGTAACCGGAAAACCTAACAAGACTCTTTAGGCAACTCTGGTCAGCTGTGTGCTGTATACAAGACCCCCTACCTATCACCCTCCTTGGTTCACCTGGCTACTGCGCACAGTCCATGGCCAGGTTTATGTCCAGAGCTCAAGGCCTGAGGTTCATAGGCAAGTCTTTACCACCACAAATCTGTAGTAAAAGCCTGTGAAGAGCTGAAGACTCAATAAAATCTTTTTATAGACTCTGGCAAAACTCCTGAGGAACTCTTTTTTTTTTGGGGGGGGGTGGGGGTTTGAGACAGGGTTTTTCTGTGTAGCCCTGGCTGTCCTGGAACTCACTCTGTAGACCAGGCTGGCCTCGAACTCAGAAATCCGCCTGCCTCTGCCTCCCAAGTGCTGGGATTTAAAGGTGTGCGCCACCACCGCCCGGCTCCTGAGGAACTCTTAAAATGAAGGGTAGAGCACTGCTAGATGTCAGGGGACTTGCCTGTGTGTGAGATACTGGACTTGACCCTTAGATCCAGAAGTAAAAAGAAATTCAAAAGGGTTTTGTTGCTTTATTTTCTAGAATTCTCAACACTTCTAAATTATGGAATATGAGTTCACAGGAATAACTGCAACCCGTCAGAACACTGGCTCACAACAGAGTGCAAACTGGGGTAAATGCCAGAGAAATCTGCTCACTCCAGAGCTACAACAGAGCCCACCTGAGTAACCAGGAATGAGCACCCGGAGGACTTAGAGGTTGCCACATCAGGCTGTGGCCTTTCCTCTCTTAGGAAGAGCCCATAAAACAACCAAGCTGAGTGAGGAAGGATGCCCTGGGCAGCTGCTAACTAAAAGATGGATACCTCTGCCCAGCAGAGCAGCTCTATGCCTTACCCTTGCAGATTCTCAGCCCTAACGTATACTCAGGGTAGAGTGTCCTGAGTATAGAAGGGTGAGGGTAACATCTACCTTTCTAGGGAAATACACCAGGCTACTCTCCTGGCTTAGCCTGCTTGACCTTTCTGGATGGGTGTGTCCTCCTTGTCTCTGTCCCCAGGCAGCCAATGCCTAAATCAACTGTGTACTGATTAACCAGCCAGGTAAGGCTGGACATAAGAGGGCTCCTACAACTTAGCTCACAAGACAGCGGAGGAGGGAGAGCCAGTGTACCTTGATCTCCTTGGCTCAGGTGGTGTAAGCAGCCTTGTTATTCACACAGTGGGTGTTTTCCTAAACTTGAGTACCTGCTATTCTGGAGGTGCCAGACAGTGGTTAGATCTGAGGAGCTGCCATGCCCCATGCTTCTCCCAGTCCACTCCTGCCTTGTGAGAAAGGACCCATGTGAGGAAGGAGTCCTGACAGGTGGCCACAGATCAGTGTCATCTGTTTTTCTGCTATCTGTCTTGCCGAGTGACCCTCTGAGATCCGTCCCCTCTAGTTTGGGTATGAATGGATGGATTCTTCCAGATCATTAACACTATTGAATTTATTATTGATTCAGCTTGGATGTCCACTGCCTATATGGAGCCATGACACATTCTCAGGTCTTGGAAATCTCTCCTTATCCTACTTGTCCAGCTAAACTGTTCTGGACGTCTTTATTATTTTTTTTCTTACATAGGTCAGACTATTCCTGAACTTCTTATCCTCCTGCTTCTGCCTCTAGAGTCTCTTGCCTCTAGAGTGCTAGGCTTAAAGGTGTGTACCATCACACCCAGCAAAAATCTTGGCTTTAATATATTTATTTGTGCGTGTGTGCGCGTGCACCTGAGCTTATGTATATGTACCATGCACATGCTGAAGGCCCTAGAGGTCAGAGAGGCACTGGATCCCCAGGAACAGAGTTCCAGATGATTATGACCCACAAAGTGAACTCAACCCAGTGTCCTCTGGGAGAGAAGTGCGTGCTCCTAACTGCGGTACCATCTCTATAGCCGCCGGAATCTTGTGCTATTTTGCTCATTGAGACAGGGTTTCACTCAGCAGCCCTGGATGGCCTGCAGCTCACTATGTGGCTTAGGCTGCCTCAATCTCTTAGCAATCCTACTTTGCTTCTTGCTGCAGCCTGCAAGTTCTGCAGTCTAGGTGTGACTGTTCACAACACTGTACAATCCCTCACCTCCGGCACCCCAAAAAACTCACTTAAGAATGAGGCAACAATGAACTTGAACTTTCAACTACACACATGAATTTAGTAAAACATGAAAGTAGGCCGGGCGGTGGTGGCGCACGCCTTTAAATCCCAGCACTTGGGAGGCAGAGGCAGGCGGATTTCTGAGTTCGAGGCCAGCCTGGTCTACAGAGTGACTTCCAGGACAGCCAGGGATACACAGAGAAACCGTCTTGAAAAACCAAAAAAAAAAAAAGAAAAAAAAAAAAAAAACCAAAAAAACAAAAAACCAAAAAACAAAAAAAACAAAAAAAACCCATGAAAGTAGGAGAGTCATCCGCCCATGTGACACGTGTATGGTAATAGTCTCTGCTGGGGCACAGCTGACTGACTTACAAGACTGAGACAAAAGTCCAACATATAGCCTCAGCACTCAAAGCCACGGTGTGGGCCTAGCAATTCTACTCTTAACAAATTTTCCTCAGGAGATACACACAGACACACACACACACACATACACACGCACGCATGCACGCACGCAACATACACACACAAACATGAGATGTTCTACACCAACAGCCATCAGAAAAATGCAAATTAAATCAAATACAGCTCCACTGCACACCCTGCAGGATGGTTAGTCAAAGACAGAAGAGAGCAAGCATCGGCAGAGTCAGAGGAAACCAGAGCCCTGCCAACACTGTTAGGGGGATGTGAATGGGCCGGCCCAGGGATCTACGCAAAACAATAATTAAACACATGACCACATAAAAACCGTTAACATGAAAAAAAAAAAAAAAAAAAAAAAAGAAGAAGACCAGCCAGGCATATCAGGCACATTGACACACTGGAGGCAGAACTACAGGCCTGGTCTATAAGAGTTCCAGGATAGCCAGAGCTGTTACACAGAGAACCTTTTTCTTAAAAACCAAAACCAAACCAAACCAAACACCCAAAGCAACAACAACAAAAACAATCAACCAAACGAAAAACAATCAAACAATCTTTAGCATGAATGATTATAAGACGCACCATGCATAAAAACTAAGTGGAAATAGCATACTGTTTATGAGCGGACAAGCCAAGGGTAGCTTACATTTAAGACAGCAGACCACTCAAGTGTGAAAAGGAAGGAGGGCCTCACAAAGCTGCAATGGGATGAACCTTGAAGACAGTATGCTAAGTGACACGAGCAGACAGACCCAGCTCACACGTGAAATCTCTAGAAAAGGTAAACCTACAGCCAGGAAGTAGCTTAGTGACTACCTGGGCCAGAGCAGGGACCAAATGACTACAAACAGGATCTCTTTCAGGCGCAAACCAGTTAATAACAATGTTTGTTCAAAGCTATGACTGGTTGAAAACGTCATAATAACAGTTCAGTAATAACAGCTGAATTTGATGGTGTACGTGTTGGCTAGTTTGATGTTAACTTGATACGAGTTAGAATCATTTTGGAAGAGGGAATCCTCAGCTGAGAAAATGCCTCTACTATCTGGCCTGAGGGCAAGCCTATGGTGCATTTTCACGACTGATGATAGCCATGGGAGGGTCTACTTACTGTGGGCAGTGTCACCCCGGGGCTGGTAGTCCTGGGTGCTGTAAGGCAAGCTGAGTGAGGCCTGAGGAGGAAGCCAGTGAGCAGCTCTTCTCCATGGTCTCTGCACCAGCTCTTCCTCTAGTGCCCTCCCTGACTCCTTCAGTGACGGGCTGTGCTGTGGACTGTAAGCCGAGATAAACTCTTCCTTCCTAGTTGATTTTGGTCAATGGTGTTTTATCACAACAACAGAAAAACTAAAACGGTGTGTAAGTCTTATTTAAAGGCATTAAACCTCGCATTGGAGGTATTGCCTGGAACATCTTGCAGACCTAAGGGAAACTGACACTGTAATCCCTCATGCACATGTGAAACAGTGCACCATCCCCACTCGCTTGAAGGTCCCTGCCATCGTTCTGCCTGTCACGTCTCTCCAGAGCAATGTCTTCTGACCACTAGAGTGACGTACATGGCCCTACAGATTCATGTAGTCTCAGTACTAGCATCTCCTTAGTCACCCCAGCCAGCTCAGACTTTGCTGTCAAGGGCACCTGAGAAGGCAGTCTCCTGTCTACAGCTTTATGCCCATCTAATTTCCTACTCCTGACAGCTGTTTGTGGAAGTCATAGCCATGTGCTTCTGAGTAGAGAAAAGTTAAGAGTTACCTGGGTTCGCTAGAACAGAGCTACCAGGTCTACATCCTCTCTGAGGTGAAGTCCTGGATGTTTAGGGAGTGTCAGATACCCCTCCAAAAGGAAGCTGATGACATGCATGGCTTAGAAAGGATGACTTGAAGGGAAAAGTAGGCCCCTGTGGTTCTCTACAGCCAGAGGCATCCTTAGAGGCAGCCATACTGGAGCATAGGCACCGTAGGTAGGGGAGGGAAGCAGTGTTCGACTCTGACAATTGTGTGAAGCGAGCCAGCACTCTTAATACATGCTAGCCACAAGGGCTGAAGTCATCAGCCACCCTAGGAGGGCTCTCCAGACAGCATTCATAGAAATACAACAGGCCCTGGGACAGCAAGTTTTGCTCAACAGCATGCCATAGCACAATCTTAGGCAGAGGAAAGCCTCAGACCTGCCAGGCAAGAGCAGCAACCCCAGATCACATCAGCTCCTGCACCTTTAGGGGAAATGAGTTGCCAAAAAATAGTGATAAACAGAAACCCTGCTCTAAGCAAGCATCTATGCCAAGGAAGGACACATTAAAAGGTCTCCTGCCCATGACCCTTCAGGGTTGCCCCTCCCCACCTTCTTACCTTCGGGCCCTGGGTCGTGGGTGCTGTCTGGTGACCAGAGCACTTCCCCAGACAGTCTCCCCAGGGCCGCTCCTACACCAGCCAGCTGCTGCTGGGGGCCCTGGGTAGGGTGGCCCCCCAGGGAAGCCGTGGTCTGACTCCGTCTCGGCAGCCAGGGAGGAGGCGGAGCTCCCCATGGCCCCCCTGACAGCGGCCACGTAGAGAGCCGGGCCTGGTCACCTCTGGCCGGTGGCACACGGATGGAAGCATGGAGAAAGGAGAGTGCCCACACCGGAGAAAGGGCAGCCGGCTGGTCAGTGACACAACAACAAAAATAAACAGAATAAAAAGAGAGAAAAAACAGTGTAACTTACACAGATCAAACTCTAGGCCAGGAAGAATTTCCCAGCATGCCATTGGGTATGCAAGGGGAAAATGAGGTTCAGAAACCTCGGCATGACTTTAGGTACTCAGCACTGTACTGTACAGACAAGCTCCACAAAGGAATACAGGTCAGAGGCCAAAGGCCAGCACTCTGCAGAGCTGCAGCTCCCTGTCTTGAGGCACAATAGGGTTTTAGGAAATAACCAGGTTTGAAAAACCCATCATCCCTCTCAAATTTGTCTTTAGTCTAGAAAGAGATTTTTATTCTTCAATTAGGAGAACAATTCTGCCTCATTACAGATAACTATCAAAGAGACATTAAGTCCACAGGAAAGGAAAAAATGAAGGGGCTGAGGGCACAGTGGGATGGCACTTATAGATTTAAGAGACCAGGGTCAAACTGTGCCTTTCGAAGGGCAGCATCTGACTGTGTAAACACACACTCACCAGGCAAGCCCTAGACCTACAGAATCCCAGGGACCCTGAGAGATCATCTATGCCAGGGAGGAAGCGGATAGGCTGTGCTGCAGGAGAGTCCTCTTACACCTGGTGGCTAAGGGGGTGGTAATGAGACCCAACAAACCTGAGGACTTGGCAGTTGGGGAGACACTCATAGGATAACATAGAGCCCTCTTCTAGCTATAGGTGAAGGTCTATATGTATCCTGCCTTCTGATAGGGTAGGCAACAAACTTGTCCTGGTTTCAGCAGTTCCTACCCAAGTCTCCAATAGCACTCTCTCTGGCTTCTGAGTAAGTCTCTATAACACCGACATTGGTATTGGGGTACAGATGAGAGGAGAATGGCATTAAGGGGTCAAGAGGCATACCTACTCAGGAAGGCTCAGGAGACATGGGTGACAGTCTGTGTAGTGCTTTTGAGAGCCAGCACCTGACACCTGGGAGGACCACTAGCACCAAGCCCAACTCCACTCCAACACATCTAGGCATGGGGCTGGGTAGTTCTGTAACCCCCTCACCATGAGCTTTCAATCAGAACCAGCTATTTCTCCCATGAAACAGCGTTTCCTTCCTGACCATCTTCTGAGTTAGCATGTGAGGGGCTGCTTTTGCCAAGGGACTGGTTCTATTGGCTGGGTGGCCTTTGAGACTTGAAGGCTTTTAATTCATACTTTGAAGTGGCTAGAGAACAAAACAAAAGGGAAAGGGTGGGAGAACTGAACTTACGTGCAATTAACATTTCACATCCCTCTTCTCATTTTTTTTTTCCTTTTGGAGACAGGGTCTCACTATGTAGTACAGATTGGTTTAAGCTCAGCATCCTCCTGCCTCCACTTCCCAGTTGTTGTGATTACAAGCATAAGATACCACACTGGGCTAGAAAATTCAAATTTCAGTGTCTACATAAAAGCCCATGCTCACTTATTTACAGATTGTCTGTGACTTCTCTCAGAGATCACACAGCACAAAAAGCCACAAATGTCCTGACTGTTCCATTCAAGAGGGCTGGCTGGCCTAGACCAGACAGTACAGCACAGGTTCAGGCTTCCTGTAAGCCACACAAGGGGGTACAAAGAACTAAGAGACGGCTGGAGATCTGGCCAGAACCCACCATGGAAGAATTCCCAAAACTGTCTTCTGATCTTCACATGTGTGCACATGTTCCTGCCCCCACAATAATAATAATGCAAAGTGCAAAGAAGGACAGGTAGAGCTGGTTATGTGACCTCCTACAATCCAGTACTGAGGAAACTAAAGCAGATGAATCAAGGCCAGCCTGGGGTACATACTGAGACCCCTCAAAAAGAAACAAAGCAGGGAGCTCAAGAGATGGCATAATGGTTAAGAATACTTGTTGCTATTGTAGAGGACCTCGGTTGGATTCCCAGCACCCATATAGTAGTTCACAACCATCTATAACTCTAGTTTCAGTGGATCTGACATGCTCTTCTAACATCCATGGGTACCAGGCACACATGCGTGCGCGCACACACAAACACACACATACACACCCTTAAAATGTTCATACACATAAAATAATCTTAAAAAAGAAACAAACAAACAAACAAACAAAACCCAACAAACCAACAAAAAACAAAGCTCAGGTAAAAAGACGTTAGCATACTTTGTGCAATTCAACATCTATATAGACTGTTGTCCTGTCAGTATGAAATCACCACAAATGACATTACTGAGTTACTAAGTATCCACTTTCTGGTCAAACTGCCTCTCCCCACTCCCCAGCCCTCTCAGGGTGCCACAAAGCAACCTCACATTCTTACCGCTTTTGATTGGTTCCACACAGGGTCTTATAATGTAGCCTAAGCTGGTAGCAAACTCCTGATTCTCCTGCCTCAGCTTCTGGAGCACTACAACGTACTTGGCTCTGGTCAAGATCTTTGGACTGTGTTCTAGCTCAGTACAGACATGCCACTTCATGGGACCCAGTAGGCACCTGTGCTGGTGGCTTTGTATGGGGCATCAGTGAATTGTATCTGGTCTGTGCTACTCTGTGGGTTCTTCTTTTTCCCATCCTTCATTTTCCTGGTTTCTCTTCTAACACTAGGTAGGAGAGAACGAATAGAGGGGAAAAAGAGAGATGGAGATCTCGGAATCTAATTTCTTTCTTTTTGTTTCTTCTTTGCTTGTATCTGGTCTTTGCTACCTTGTAGGATCTTCTCTTTTTCTACCCTTTATTTCCCCCCCCACCCCCCACCTTTTACTCCATATCACTAGATAGGAAAGAATAGAGGGGAGAGAGAGTGGAAGGTGGGGCAAGGGGAAGGGGAGGGAGCAGAGATCTGTATCTAATTTGGTCTTGTTTCTTCTTTGATCTTGACTACTAACAAAATTCAACCTCCACTCTCCAACAACGCCTGTAGGGGCTCTAACACTTATATATCCTCCGAACAGTTCCCAGAATTCCAAATGTCACAGAAACTATCAGCAGTGGGCAAAACCACGCCTTTGTTGGGGCACGAGGCAAATCATAGTCAGCAGCTGCAAAGCAGCCCCATATCCCCACACCTGTATTAGAGCGAACATTTTTATAATTCTACATTTTTAAAAGAAACCAAAATCCCAGCATTCTAACTACAGTAAACTGTAGTTGGTGGCAGGAATCTGTTCAGATGCCCAGCAAAACATGCCCCTATCCATTAGTCCCACATCACAATAGTCATCCAGGATACCTGTGTCTCCTGTGGTTGTCAGTGCCAGAGCAACCCCTCAAACTGACGAGCCCTGGCAACATGGGAGCTTCCTGTGAGAAATGTTTCCCAGCATTTCTGGTGCTCCTCTCTCATACTCAAACACTAAGTGGGAGAGAGGGAGGGAACAGTATTAGGAGCTGGGTTCAGCAAAAGTGCCCATGGGGCAAAACCTGCTCACAACAGGGTCCTTCCCACATTGACTGTGAAAGCTGTCTATCTGCCTGCAGGAAGAATACCTGCTCCTCCAGGAAGATACTAGGCACCTGCAATGGGCTTGGGCACTGTTTGCCCCCTGTTTCTATAATCCTCACCTACCCCTCTTACCAATCCTGCCCAGAGCCTATCCTCCTCCTACCTTTGTGCTTGCTCACTAGGGACACTCTGAGCATAAGACAGGGTCTTTTGGGAGGGTGGGGACAGCATATTCTTATTTGCTAAGTATGCAGAACAAAGAAGAAGGGAAGGTAGAAAGAGCAACGCTCTTAGGAGCTCTTTATGCTACAGAGCCCCCCCCCCCATCTGCTGTCGAGGAGGAGAGTCCTTTGGTGTGCTGATGAGCCTCTGTCCTGGCTAAGGGCCACCTGAGGCTTTAGAGAAGATGCTGGCAGTCTTAGTCCTGCCCTCTACCCTACCACGCACACCAGGAAGCACTCGGCTACTACCAGCATTTGTTGGCCAGGGGGCCCTTGCACCTTGACAAGCAGGCATCATCTGGCTTGTTCGGAGAGTCTCATATATCTCAGGATGGCCTAAAACACTATGTAGACAGCAATGTTCTTCCATCCTGATCCTCCTGCCCCTATCTTTGCAGTGTAAGGTTGTGTGGCTCACCACACAGCTGTACATGTATGCCTCTTGAAACCCACCTTCTTGCTGCTGGCCTTTCAGGCACAACTACAGACCCCAGTATCTCCAGTAACCCTGGCTGTTGGTAAATCCACATGTATGGTAGGCAGCTGGGTAAAAGGTTCTACATGCCTTTCTTCTGGACTCTGATAATCAGGAGCCACTGAGAGAATAGAAGGGGAATTCAGCAGAAGCCCTAGAGAGGGTTAGTTGTTTCTCTGTCTTGGCCAACCCTCTATAAAAGCAATTATTCCACCCAAGCCACTTGGCCAAGGACACTGAGATCAGGCCTTCTCTGAAAGAGGCTGGCCCCTCTCAGGTCTCCCCCATCTAGGCCAGAGTACACCAGCATAATTAGCATGTGGTGAAGGCAGGGACACTGAGGAATGCCAACACAGGTGGATCCAGTTTTTGTTCACATCCTGGCTGCACAGGCTGTACTCTAAAGAGAAAAGCATGGCCCCCCACCCTGGGTGTTAGGCCTGAGTCAAGCGCTGTCTTCTCTTACAGGGCTTGCTGGCAGACAAAGCCTCCTACTGTGGAGGGCACTCCACTTGCTCATACTTTTGCTCATTTTTGTGTGCTCAGCAAACACCCTTTGACCTGTGTTGCGAGTTAGGCTGCTTTAGGAGGCTGGGCACAGCAGGTAGTGATTCTCAGAAGGTTCTGCTCCAGACACTGCCTCACTGCTACATGACTTAGTGTAACCACTCAGCCTCCAACAGGAGGCAGAAGGGGCAGGGTGCAGTAAGGACCACAAGATTTGAGAGGTAGGTTCTCCCATCCTCTTAGCCTGGGAGCCTATGCCTTCCCAATTCCACAACCTACCAGCCAGTACCTCCTTTATTTTCATCTGGGAACTGTTCTACTTTTAAATGGGACAGTGGCCTAGATCTGGCCTCAAGGAAGTGGGACTGCCATTGCTCTGAAAGATAAAGTGTTAATTATCAAGATGCATTAGCATGCCCCCAGCCTTGGTGTGACATGTTCTCGGCATATGCTGAGGATAGCTGGAGGGTATCTACCCAGGGCTAGCATGAGAAGACTGGATGACGCTTCCACTTGATTCTACATGGAGCCACATAAGGGTGTCCTCTCAGTCAGGAGGCCAAGTCCTAGTTATGGCATCAACAGCTTCACCTTCAGCTCTGAGGGTCCATCTGCAGGGGAGATGCCTGGTACATTTCAGGTAGGACAGACTCAGCTTTTCCTCACAGGTGCTTAGGGCTGGAGGTTGGATGGGGATCAAAATGGCTCTCACAAGCCACAAAACCTGTCTAAGGGCTGCAAACCCACTATGAAGGTCCCTTTGTATAGCCTGTCCTTTTGACTCACACCACCACAGCCAAGTCAGTACTTCCTGCCCAGAGCTCTCAAAGACTTTTGGGACGTCTCATTTCCAGGACAATCTGGGGATACCACCAAGTCAAGGCCAGGGAGACCTTCTGTACCTTGTGCTTGTAAGGGCTCTTGGTGTAGGAAGCACAATGTCTTCCTGTATCCCCATTTGGGAGTACCCTAGGCACAGTGCCCAACCCCAGTGAAACAAGAGTAGAACAAGGTTTCCTCTAACAATTGATAAAGTACCTACCGCACAAGCCCCTCCTCTTGGTAATTTTATGAAGGACCTCACCCCCACTGTAACTTCAGTAACCCCCTTGTCACTCCCCTGTTGATAGTGGATGGCAAAGGAGAGCAGCACCTAGATCCCATCTGACACCCATAGCTACCCACCATACCTTATAATTGTACCCATCAGTGCAGGAGGCAGTGAGTTTAGATGTGAAGCCAAGGGTAAGCCACTGTTGGGATGCAATTCTGTCCAAAAGACAGCTGATATCAAAGCCAGCTCCAGAGAAAATGGCCTGGGGACAGGAAGTAAACCCTCCCTTCAAGAAACCAGGTTAGGATCTACCTCAAGGAAGCACCCAACCCCGTGAGAACTGGCTGAACAGCATTCTCTGAAGACAGGTGAAGTGACTCCACAGGAATAAACTACCCTTAGCTCTCTGAGCCTTTGGCAGGCCTTAGGCGAGACATCTTAGGTCATATATCCAAGAGGGTATGAGACCCAAGTGACAAGACCAAATGCCACTACCATAGCTTTCCCAAAAATGTTTTCCGCAAAGTCAGAGAACCAGGTAGGTAGGGCAGGGCAGCAGAACAGAGGGCTGGTCACCGGAGACCCTGGGCACTGGCCCAGAGAAAGGGGTTCCTCCCACCTCAGTACTTCAGCTCTGCTGCTCCATCAAACAACCCAAGAAACAAGCCACACCATTTGGTAACTAGCTCACCCAAGGCTACACACATGACAAGATGCCAGTGTGCCTATACCTGATCTGCTGCCTTAGGAAAGGCCTCTGAACAAGCTGACCACTGCAGTACCCACCAAGAGAGTATACCCCTCCTATCAAGATTTGGACTCTGGCTCAGGAACACCCAGTGCAGCCTCTGGGATTATCTGCACAAGCCAAAGTCCTGCAAATGAGTCCTGACTGGCCATGTGGCTCAGGCCCTACCCTCTTCTACAGTGCTATATCAAGAACCTTTCGGAGGACGTCATTTACTGTCCCACCTGAGCACATGCTGCCCAGGGGCTCCTTCCCTTTAAGAAGTTGTATCTATTCCACAGAGACCACATGGGACAAGGTTTGCTGTCTTTTCACTGCCACTGTCACAGGAACCAACTTGTCCCATAGTCAAACAGGCCTGTGACTAATTCTATACTGGTAAGGACAATACAGGAGCTTATTCAAGATCCTGTCTTGATGTTCCTCAACTTGGCTCTGCCCTTGGGCAGAGTGCATCGCCAGGGCCACAGATCAGTAGTAGTTGGCAAGGAAGCCCAGGCTGTCTAGGTACTGCCAGGGAACCATGCCCAGGTTGGGGCTGGGCTCAGGCAAACAGCAGAGTGCCATCAAGATTCCCTGGACTCAGGTTCTGTCACTATTCAGCCACTCCAACTACCTGCCAATGGGCAGCCACTGTTTCGAGCTGCAAAGCTCTGCTTTTCTCAGCATCTGCTGCCATTCCAGACAGGATACTCATGTGTCCTCATCCTGTACTTCCTTTCTGGGTCACTGCAATCTCTTACATTCACTTAGCCACGGCCCTCTTGAATGAACAATCTTGGAGACAGTGGTCGCCACCCTCCACCTGCACCTCGGAAGCAGGGGGCAATATGAACTCAAAAAGTGAACCAGAGATTATACTGAAAATAAGAAAGCCCATCGAAGAGCCCAAGTATAGGGTAAAAGCCTTAAGAAGGATGCTGGCCTGCAGCCTCTCACTCTGTCTTCTAAGTGGAGAGGAAGCCAGAACAGTATACAAGGCAGTTCTCTACTTGAGTTCTAGATTTCTCCATTTGTGTCAAGTACTCCCTGGTCTCTAGCTCACAGGCAAAAGTAAAAAACTCAGGTTGGAGCTGGGCACGGTTCCACACAACTTTAATCCCAGCACGTGGGAGGCAGAGGCAGGAAGATCTCTGAGTTTGAGGCTAGTCTGGTCTATCCTGTGAGTCCAGGATAGCTAGGACTACACAGAGAAAACCTGCCTCAACAAAGACAGATGACAGACAGACAGACAGACAGACAGACAGACAGACAAATACAAAGATACAAGCACACAGATAAAAATGCACAGACATACATGTAAACACACACACACACACACACACACACACACACACACACACACACATTCACACACCCCTGAGCTGAGGCTGGACCTCAGAACAGTAGTGGCACCTCCAGCTGTACACCTACTCAGAGCAAGTGAGACACACTGATCCTGCTGAGGTGAGCTATAGCAACTCGTGAGGCAAGGATAGTCTGAGACATCTACGTGGCAGAGCGGCTGTATCCTGGACAGGAAATGGGTCACTGAACATCCTTCTGTGTCTCTGGAGTTGTACACCACCTTAATTATACATTATGAGAAGGGAAATTGTATTTTCAAGGTGGTATTGCCAGGAAAACAAAGGATTTAAATCTTTAGTTCACAAGTTCAGTGTTGTTCAATATGGAATACTATTTTAAGAGAGAAGGTGGATATGTAGCCTGGTGGTCTTGCCATCAGCAGAACAAGAATCATGGGCACTCAAGCTCACTGCTGGCTCCAAAAAGAGGTGGCAAGGATTAGGAGCAGAGGCCACAGCATGTCTCTCGGCACTTCCTCCCCCACCAGCACTCTGGCCTTCCCACATCTGCAGAAGGGCAGGGCCCCCAGAAAGCTGTAGAATTATTGATTTTTCCATTAAATTGTGTATGGTCAGCAAGACCAAGCAAAGAACAGAAGTCTGAGAGTTCTTTAAATACAACTTTTAAGAACCACAGAGGAGGGCAACAGGCGAGGGCGCCTTCTGCATCAGTGAGCGCTCTGCAGCCTTCCCATCCTGTTAGCAGCAGGTAGGGCTGCACCTTGACATTATCAGCCGCTATCAACTTGCTTTCCTTCCAATATCCCAAAGCACTGTCCAGGCTCATCCTCCAGCTCAGCCACAGGAAGTGGGGAAGGCAGATGCAGGGAAGCTGAGACATGGGATATGGAGCAGGAGAGCCGCAACTGTGCCTTTCTCAGTACATGAGGGTCGAGGCCAGTGCAAGTGTGCTTGGTTTCCTGAAATGGAGACTTGAGCAAGCCTGCTCTGATGCCCAGTGAGTCCTTACGGAGTGATGGCTACATCACTGGTTTCCCACATGGCAGCTTGTGCAGAAGAGTAGAAAAGAACAGTCAGACTGTCAAGCACCTTATGATAACTTACCTTAGGGCCCACACTAACCACGCCTTCATCTCCACACTGTCCTCTTATAATGCCACCCTGGCAACTGTCTGCCTAGTAGGACCAGTCTGGTAGGCAATATGTTGCCCACACCAAGATGCTCTTTGGTCCACTGGTCACAAGGTTTCCACACAGCCATGCCATGACCCACAGAGTGACAATCATGTGGCTAAGGAGGTTTCCAAGCCTCCTCTGAGCGACTCTTATGCAAGGGTCATAAGCTGGTAGTTTACTTCTCAGACTGGGAAACAACTGAGGCCAGGTGCCTGTTTCCACAGAGACCATGTGCTGCTTTTCTGGATTAGATCTTTTAAACTTTAGAAGTCAATTGACCCAAGGTTACCAAAGGTCAGCAGCCAACTGAGGATGCTCACTGGCTACTTGCTCAGTGTAGGGCTAACCTGAGTTGGTTACCAGAACTTGCCAAGAAAGAATACACACGTCTTGAGTGTGGGAGACTCCAGGAGCTGGGGAGCCCCCAGTAGAGCCCTGGGGACAGGCCAGAACGATATTGGAGGTCTAGGAATCAAATGTGCAAAGGCCAAATGGTAGAGACACATCCAGCCAGAGGAGTTGGGGACTAATTAAAGCTTCTGGAAACAGGAGCACAGTGCACTTCAGGATGCTCTCACTGTGTCAGGTGACATTACCAGAAGGACAGGGCAGTCAAGAGATAAACAGCCAGGTAGAACAATCCACACCCCTGGGGAGGGGTAAAGGTGGAGAGAGGAAGTGTCCCTTAGGCCTGAGCCCAGAGTCTTAAGGCCAAAGCTGAGTTTCTCAAAATTCAGCCTCCCAGGTCACACAGTATAGAAATCAGAACAAAATAAAGAGACAAGTCACCAGTGATCCTGGGTCTCTCTGTAGCTGGTGTTTTTCAAAGAGCTCAACATTTTTCATTTATCATTTAAAAATTGTTTTTAAAAAAGTTTAACTTTGCCTTCTCAGTCCCAGCAATTGTCTAGCGCAGTGACAGGCATTGTTAATACCAAAGACCATAGGGATGGACAAAGGACTAATCTACCCTCCTTAGGCGCTTAAGTAATCAGCTCATTAACAGCATGTATACTGAAGGTTTTCAGGTCACTGAAGGCTCTTCTCAAGGGCCACCAATGAGAATGTGAAAGGAGACCAAACAATAGCTTGTGGTTTGGAGACTTAGAACTTTATCTACCGCCCGCCCCAACTGATGTCCGACAGCCTCAGTTTCCACATCTGTAAAATTGGGCTTACAAGTTTTGCCCTAAGGTCTGGACAATGTACAAGGGCCAGGGAAGCTTGGGAGTAGGTAAAGCTGTTTTGATAGTCAGAACCAGGGCAAAGCCTGGATCCAAGGATGGGCCACAATGGAACCCTTTTCCCATAAAGAACAAGGTGAGGCTTTTTATACAGATGAGGGGCATCTCTCAGACACCATGGCAAGCGGAGATTTTGAAGGTTATCCCCCATTGTAGTTAGGTCGTACAGTTTCTGAGCCTTGGATCCAGGAGAGTTTAAATCTTCCTTCCTGGGGGGTCATTGACCTGTCTGCCAGTCAAACAGCTCCAGGGATTCTTAGATGTTGGAAAAGAAATGGGTGTAGGAGCAGAGGGACCTCAAAGGAAGCAAGATCTACTACCCCATGGAGACAAGCTACTCTTCAGCAAGACACAACTGTCCTAGACTGCAGATTGTGGTTCTGAGCCTACTAAACGCATCCCTGACAGTTAGACTCTGGAAGCAGGAAGAAGCTCAGAGGCAAGCCCCACATCTGTGACTTGCAGTTCTCCAGACTGGGAAAGGGGAAACTGCCACTGGAGGGGTAGATCTCACAGTTTCTTACTGTGTAGCAGTTCTTCCTGATTCACTGCTGAACTGCAGGGTCAGCCCCAAACACTCAGGAAGGCTCTCAGGTTCTGGGCCTGGGTGTTCGGAGTCCTGGAACTCTGGAGGTATCCTGTTTTAGAGGTTAGGTGTTTCACGATCCTGTTACCAGTGTCTTGTAACAAACCACAGACACTCAGGGACCCTGAGAACCATCCCAGCAAGGGCCATCTGGCCACACAACAGGGTTACCAAATCAGAAGTAGAAGGGTCCCTTTTCAGATAACAAAAAGAAAATCCCGCAGCTGTCAAGGGGCTGCTCTGTAACTTTCCCGGCCTACTGACAGGCCCACCAAAACAGAAGAGTGGGATGAGGGGACACAGGACGATTTACTCTTGCTGCCGCCCCAGGCAGCTGCAGGTTTCTGCAGATGGTGGCCCCACGACCTACGCCTTCGTGCAGTGGGCCAACGCTTAGCCCCGAACAAGAGGGCACTCAAGGACAGGCAGGAACCGAGGGTCGCCTGCGTCTGAGGTTCCTAAGCTGGCCTCGAGTGACCCACACGACCAGCGCCCCCCACCTCCGGCGCGCTCCCCACTTCCCTTCCCGCTCCCCACAAGCCAAGCTACTGCTCCCAGGACAAACATGGAGCATCCCGGCTGATGCCCTGAGGCCGAGCTCTACGAGTCCTAGGCCGTCTGGCCGGCCGCCTAGCGTGGAACTCACCTTAGCGAGCCGGCGGCGCCTCCTCAGCGCTCGCGGTCGGTCTAGGCGGGCGCGGCCCTAGTGCCGGCCCTCAGTCGGTTGGCCCACAACTTCTACCGGAGGGCACCAAGGGCCCCTGCGCGCCAGCCGCGATGCTCCGCCGGCTTAGCGCGTTTTGGCCGCGAAGATCTGTCTCGGCCCGGCAACCTTACGCCGCCTCCGTAGCGCCCGCCGTCCCGCCCGGCCCACCCGGTACGCCTTACGCCGCCTCCGTAGCGTGGCGCCCTGCCGGGGCCCGAGGCTACGGCGCGTAATGGGCGCACGCGGCACTGGGAATCGCGCCGGAACTACGGCTCCCACAGGGCAGAGCAACGTCGCTCACAAGGCACGCCGGGAGCTGTAGTCCACGAATGGCTCTACCCTCTACCCTTTCCCTGGGATCTCGCCCTCCCCGCGTGGCAGGGGACGCTCAGTCCACCGATGCAGGTGGTACTCCCATGCTAGTTTGATGAGGCGCGCTGGATCCGGGAAGAGAACGGACTACAGATCCCAGGATCCCCTTTAAGATGGGCTTCTGGGCAAAACTGTAGGCATCCACGCGGTCTGAGTGTTACTGTGCCAGGGGAAGATGTCCAGAGTCTGGGTCTGATTTTGTACAAGGTCTGAACCGGTTGTCTGCAGTTTTGGGGCAGTAGGTGGTACAGTCCAACCTGGGTGCCTGGGCTGCTTTCTACTTCTTCCAGCCCCTTCAGCGTTTTCTGGTTTCTTTCCTAGCAATCTGAAGCAGCAATTGTGCTGGACCTGCTCCTCCGTCCGAGGTTACTCCATCTGAGTGAGATCCGTGGTTACTTGAGTGCTAGATAGACACATCACTTTCTCTAGAGAAATACTGGCATCTAATTGAGACATCTTCCTATGTCCTTTGAGTTATGTTCACAAGAGCCCCCAAGCTATTTCCCTTTAGGGCCCTTCGGCTCCCCGAAGTAACTTAATCAAGTCCAGCCACTTGTTCCCTGCAACTGGAAGCTACACTGAGAATCAGGCTGCAGAGGAGGCCATAGCACATAGCAAAGGGACACCTAAATCCCCTGGGATGCTCTGCACTCTGGATGTTGTATGACAGATTGGGTGCCATTTGCCTCAGGACCCAGAAAACCTCAGCCTGGCTCAGTAGAGACTACAGATAATGTTTCTGGGAAATCATTTATGCTCCAGAAACTAGTAAGCCAAAGCCAGGCCATTGAATTCAGAATGCTGTGGGAACACCTATGCCTGAATGTTGAAGACACCAAATTTTGGCAACACAGGAGCAGAGACTGTCATCTTGAGGCCCCTGACATAGTGAGTGAAGTTACCGCTCATTCAGCAATGAGCAGTCACTTAATGGCTTCTTTGTTGCACTGGCATTATGGAGATACTATGGAAATTAGCAAGGCTTATTGGAAGATTAGCAGTAGCTAGCTTGACCACTCATCAATAGGTGATGCCCATGATCAGAAGAATGGCCAAGATGGATCTAGGACAGTCCTTTGCAGCATCTCTGGTCACTATGATCATCACTGCACTAAGATGATCGTAACGTTGGATCATCCCAGGTTGACCGAGCCCTCAACTATTCTATTGTAGGATGGGCCAAAGGTTGAAACCCCAATGAGAGGACAGACCACTGGACAGCCTGTAGAGGTCAAGAAGGGTGGAGAGACCTCTGCAGGGACAGAAACCATAATCTTGAGCAGATGGGACCCAACACTAGTCTGAGATTTGGGGCCAAAGCTATGAAGAAAACAGACCTTCTCTGGGTATAGTTGCATCGTCCTGCTCAGGAGACCGAGGCAGGAAGGTTATAAATTCAAAGTTGACCTGGGCTACAAAGTTTAAGGTTTTGTCTCAAATAGTAGTAGGGTAGGTTGTGATGGAGACTCCTTTAATCACAGCACTTGCACTCAGGAGGCAGAGGCAGGCAGATCTCTCCAAGTTTTGAGGCCAGCCAGGGCCACCAAGTGAGATTTGGTCTTAAAGGGGGAGGGGAGCTGTGGGATACACCTATAATTCCCAACATTTGGGAGGTGCAGACAAGAAGCTCAGGGCCATCCTCTATTACATGGTGAGTTTGAGGACAACCCAAATCACCTAAGAACCTGTCTCAATAAACAGAACACAAAGGTACAGTTATAAAGGTGCACGCTGCAGATATTCAGTCAGAGCTTACGCAGCACATGTGAAACCCTAGGTTTAGTAAGAGACTCAGAAGCTATTACAGAGTCAAGATCCTCATTGGATGAATGGTCAGGAAGCTTGTTGTGCTAGAGAAGACTGGCAGGCCAGTCAGGTCAAAAGCTCAGGTTTAAGCTTTTCTGGTTTCACAAATGACATAGGATACAAGTCAGAGCACCAACCTTGTGGCCTATGTAAATGGAGGTTCCTGACTAAAATTCCTGTTATGCTCTGGGCGTCTAAGATTCCAAAATGCCAGCAGGTTCACAGCAGATATGTGTGAACCTCCTTGGGTTCACCAAAATTGGGTATTCCCCAAGGTGGTCAGGAAGGCTAGTATCAATTTAAATTTGCAGAGGTTAAGCTTTGTCTATGCTGTTCTCTAACAGGTAACTGACCAAGACTAGGAAGATAGAAGCATCCCCTTACACCATATCCCAAATGGGGAACTGTCTTCCTGGGGCTCAGTTCCCTCAGAATCTTCCACTGGGGGTTGACTGGATTGAATAATAAATCGAGGAGCTGCCAGGTTGTGGTGGGATATCGTCCTTGTTTACAGCTTCTCCTAGGCACAGAGGAGCCTTGATGGTGTCACATAAATGCCTGTGGCTAGAACCTAACTGGGAGTTGAATGGGTTTGCTGCTGCTGGTGTGTGGTGTCAGGGTCTGCTGTGCCATCTGAACTTTTTATCAGACACCTCTTCCCATACCCCATGACCACACTGCAGTGATTCCTCTTAGACACAGGATGTATAGGCCAGGGGTAAGAGCACTGTGCCTGAGACCTGTGAGATCCACATCTATACTTTCCCCCTGCCTATGTGGCAACCTCAACTGAGGCTCCTGTGGTCCTTCTGGGCTGTATTCTGGGCATAAGTCTTGCCAGTAAGGGGCTGTTGGAGGTCATTGGGACCTTGCCAATGAAGTGACTGTCAATAGAGTTACTCACTTCAGGACCTAGACTCTGCCCAGGGAGTAGCCCATCCTAGAGGAGAAATCCGGGGGGCCTCAGGGTAGGCCTGACCTGATCAAGGCAGAAAACAATGGGTCTCTCCTGGTCTGTACTTAAATAGCCAACATCATCCCCCTAGAAACCTGAAGGAGACAAAATCCAAGCCCATAGCCACCCACCCCACCACCCTGTGGAGAAAGAAGCCGGCCTCTGTGTGCAGTAACAGCTTTAATCTGTGATGGCTGACACATGGGACAGGATCCTGTTGGCCTCCCATCCTTCCATGCCCCGGAGGAAGAGCTACTTCTCAAGGAGCTGAAGCAGATGCCATGAGCAAGTTGGTGACTGGTGTGTTTCCCATGTCTCCTGGAGACCTGTGTTTAAAGTGAGCACTGCAGGGCAAACAGCAGAGACAGGCTGCAAGCCCTTACACAGGGCTTGGACCTGGGCACAGAAAGGCAGGGCTCCAGTATTGATATATTATACATATATATATATATATATTTCATATGTATACACAGATAGTTTTCTCTCTGGAAAGTATTAAAAAAATTGATCAACCTTCAATCTATAAAAAATACCTACTCTACATGATAGAAAAATCTCTCCTCCAAGTTTACACTGATTTACACACAAGGCTTTCCCCAAAATGTACAATACGAGGCAACATCTTAAACCGTAGTATAGAAGGGAGGCAGGGTTGGGGGGATAGGCAGTGAAGGGATGCAGGGCAGCATGTGTGGGCACAAGCATTCATACACTCAGACTTGCGTGCACACTCATGCATGCGCACACTTGCACACACACACACGCACACACCCCCACACCCCCATCCACACACACACACTCACACAGCCTATGGTGTGGTCTTAGACACTGTGCCCAGACTCCGACTAGTGCTTAGGCTCAGGTCCAGCTGCTATGGGTGCTGCAGCTCTGTGGGTGGTGCAGGGGCAGGCAGCAAGCCTTCCTCTGCCTCTGGGTCAGTGCAGAGCCTCCTCCACCCATCCACCAGCAAAATGATTCCTGGAGGACACCCAGGGATTTAAAGCCAAAAGCAGAGGAGGAAACTGTTCCAGAGGCCTAGACTATTGTCTGGGAAATGTAGACTTCTCCCAAGGCATCAAAGTCAGCCTGAGGAGGGTGTGGGCCCAGGAGCCAAGGTAGGCCACACCTGAGGAGAAGCAGCACCTGCACCGGGGTCAGAGAGGCTGACAATGTTCACCAGTCCAGGAAGTGAGTTCCATCGTCAGCATGACTAACTGCTCTAGCCCCTACAAGAGGACCAGAGCTGATGAGTTACTGTAGTGAGGGTCTGACCAAAGAATAGCTGTGTGGCTTGGAGGCCCTGGGTCCAAAGGTGAATGGAAGCCCATCTGGTGAGAGACGGCCTGAGCAGCGCAAGGAGAATTAGTGGCCTATGGATCTGGACCAGAGCCCACATGTTGCATCTTTGCCTGTCTTTCTTTCCAGCACTTCTATGTCCAACCTTGGGTCCTCAGCTTGCAGACCATGTGGAAATGGCCAAGTTTGGGTGGCACCATGTCAACAGGAGTGAGAGGCAGCAACTGAGGTGAGGACTCATTTCCTCTCTCTTCCTAACAGGGTGCATAGCAGAAAGAGGGGTGGGCCAGAGACTTAGCAAGGGGCCCATGCCAGCCTGAGAGACTAACCCCACATATCTGCATACTGCTGAGCAGACACAGGTGTTGTTGGTGAGGCCGGCTTGTGGTGGGAGGCCCTGGCTTCCTGATGTTCAGAGAGCCAGCCCCACTCTTCGCCTGCTGTGGACTTCCCTGTCTTCCTTCTTACTCCCAGTCCAGCTGCATGAGGGGCCCACACACCCTAGGCTTGGTAAGCTGCAGGACCTGCTGGTCGTGGCTCTTTGTGGCAAGACAGGGCCACTCTTGGGTGCTGTGGAGTCTATAACCAGCCCAAAGTGGGCTAAGATGTACTATTTGACCTCTAGGATGGATGGGTTGGTCTCCAGGATGGCCACAATAATCCTGTCAATGTAGTCCTGCAGGCGGAAATTGATCTCCTCCTGCTTCTGGATTGCTTCCATGAGCTGCAGGAAAGCAAAGGGTCAGTGCAGGGAAAGGAAGAGGCCTGTGAAGGATAAAGAGACTAGTGTTACACAAAGGCAGGGCAAGGTACCTCATCTCGGGAGACAGAGCTGATTTCTGCGGCCAGTGATTCCGAGAAGGACGTGGAGAAGAGGCTCTTGGCACCCTGGATGCTGAGGGTGATGATCTGTCCATTTAGCTCATCATTTTGCTCCTTCAGGTTACGGTTGTCCTAGGGGACATGGCAGTGTCACACTGGGCTATGCCCTTGCTAGGACAAGGACCTTCCAGGAAGGACCCCAGCTTGGTGTCCCCTTTCATGCCAGCCTCTCAGGAGCTTCTGTGAGGGGAGACGCAAGGGCAGAGGCACACCTGTTTGAGTCTGCGGACCTCCTGCTCCAGCTCACTCTCCCGTGCACGGCTGTTGTACTCCTGAAGGCCCAGGCTGCTGCTGCGGCCCCGACGCTGCTCTACCTCCAGTCTGAGGAGCTGCAGGTGTTCTAGCTGCTTGCGGAGGTCCTCGATCAGCTGTGAGGTAACCACAAGGTAGGCTCCCGCTAGTTGGCCTAACCACCCTCTCCTGGGAGGATGCTCACCTGTGTTCCAAGAAGCTACCTCCCAGTGGGTTCAGTTCTAGGGGCACTGCCCAGAATGGCAGGAAACTGTTTCCTGGCCTCCACCAAACAGCAGGCTACATCAGATAATATGGGAACATGGGGAGGAGACAAATGGCCCAGCTCACCTCCTGAGTTGCTTCCTTGTCTCTCTGGAATTGGTGACGCTCATGGCTCAGCCTGTCCCCCATTTTCCTCTTATTCTCCTGTTCTTCACTGAGCCGCTGTGTCAGCTCTTCAATCTCATCCAGCATCTTCTGCTTCTCCTGCAAAAACAGACACCTGTGTGGACAGGCAGTGGCGCCGCTTTACCCACACATGCAGCCTGACCCGATGGCCTGTGCTGTAGACCACTGATCTCCAGTCCAGTGACACACTGTCCATGGCAGGACTATGTCTATGCTTTCATGTCATCCTGTCAAAGCTGTCCTGCCTGTGGCCAAGGGACCTTCATCGGAACAAGACCTAGCCCAGTACTTATGGGAAGCTCCAGCTTAGCTTCTCCTCTGGTTTATAAGAGTCAGCCTAGGTTGGCTGAAAATACTCAGTATCCCACAGGGCATTCTGTGGGGGTGCTTAGAGCGGTGGCCTCTCAGCAACAGACTGGAACAGAAGTTAGCAGTACTGCCTCTGCCTGGTGATGTGCAAGACCATCTTTCAGTCACCTCAGGTGAGTTGGTAAGGTGGGCTCTGAGCCTACAGGTCCCAAGTCTGTGGGAAAGCTGAAAGGCTGGGTTGGGTAACTTGTTTGAACAGCAGATCCTTCACATTTGAGCACAGCAGGGCCCAGTGTTGCCAACCTGCCCTCCCCTGTTCAGAAGGCCCTGGCCACATGTCCTGGTTCCATGCTGGTGTGACAAGCAGAGGGCAGAGGACAGAATTTATTCTAGGCAGGGCCTTCCCCACAAGTACCAAGCCAGTGGCTCACCTCCTCAAGGCGCTCGATGTTGGCCTTCAGACAAGGTGTGCAAGATCGCAGCTCACTGTTCTCCTCATCCAGCTGCTGCAACCTGGGACACAAGAACAGATCAGAACTGGCTCCCCCTAAAATGTGCCTCCAAAGGACAAGGGAGTTCTAGCTATGGAGAAATAATCACTGGGAGCTGTTTTGTGACCCACGATAGTCCCAAATGCTGTGGCTAGTCCTTATCTCACCAGCTTTTTTGGGGTCTGTATTATATTTTAAGATAGCATATTATAAAGCCCAGGTTGGCCTCAACCTTTCTGTGTAGACATGGATAACCTTGAATTCCTGTCTCCTGATCGCCAAGATTACAAGTGTGTGCTACCTTGTACTGGCCACGATGGCTTTCAAAGGCACTCTGGGTTTAGGAATTTTAGGTTATAGAAAAGCTGTAGACAGTGCAGTCTCTGTGTTGGTTTTCCTCTACGGTCTGCCTATTCAACACTGTGGTACATTACAACCTATGCCCAGCTGGGCTACACTATGAATCAATGCACATTCCACCAAACCCCAGGATTTCACAGCATTATCCTTGTGTCTTTTATATTTCCTGGTTCTGTGTCTCCCAGACTGTCATACTGTAGTAGTCCTTGACGTATATTCTGCAAAATGTGCCTCAGACTGGTTTTTGGTGGTAGGACTTGGGGGGACATGTTTAGGGAAACTTCTTCCACAGTGAAGTCCTTATCGCACGCATGAGACACCCATCGCCATCATCATCATGGGTCACTTGGTTAAGGTATGTCTGCTAGGTATATATACCTCTACTTGTCTCTTAGTTTATACCCCAAGAGAGGGACCCCATACAAGTCCCTGGAGAGGCATTTACAGACACTCTTTGGCATTCCTCTGGGAGCAATACTCCCGTCTACTATTTACAGGCTGGCTGTGTGGCTGAGGACTCTAGCCCGTCTCATTTGCACCCTGGCCGGCTTCCCAAGGGACTGTTGCCATCGCCACTTCCAGCTCTAGTCACTGAGGCTCTTTCAGTTGGCCCCAGTGTCCCTTTGGCGCAGCTCCATCACTGTGTGGGTGTATATGGGTATTTCCATTGTCAGTTGTTCCTAGAGTGTGACTGCTAATGAACCAAGCATCCATGATGTCTCTGTGGTCACCAGGCTGGCCTTATGTTCAACTGAACCTGAATTTAATCCCCCAAACCCACAAGGTAGGAAAAGAGAACCAGTTCCCACAAGTTGTTCTCTTTACTTTTCACACATGTACATGCATACACAAACACATAACACACACAAATAAATTAATGTAATTTAAAAATTAAAACAAAAATTTTAAGCTGTGTGGCTTAAAATTTTTTCATGTGAGCATCCTTTTTTGTCTCCTTTTCTTTCTGTCTTTTCTTTTTTTTTGTTTTTTTTTTGTTTGTTTGTTTTATGTTTTTCAAGATAAGAGTTTCTCTGCGTAGCCCTGGCTGTCCTGAAACTCAATTTGTAGACCAGGCTGGCTTGAACTCCCAGAGAGCTGTTTGCCTTTGTCTCCTGAGTGCTGGTATAAAAGGTGTGTACCACCAATACCTGGCTGAGTGTCCCTTTTAAGCTCTCCCTAGGTGTTAGACTTACTTGGTAGACAGGAGTTCTCCTGCCTGCACCTGAGCTTTGCTCACCTGGCCTGCAGGTTCTCGATCTCAATGCTCTTCTCACGCTCCATCTTGCACAGAAGCTCCTTCTGCTTCCTGGTTTCTTCCAGAACCTTCTCTTGGGCTCTGAACTCCTGCTCCTTCAACTGCTCTTCCAAGGCATTGGCTCTGAGGGCAAAAGGAAAGCACAAGTCTGTAAGGTGTACGAAGCGTTGCTCTGAGGCATTGTGTACTGACCAGGTAGCGGCTGTCCCAGGAAGGCCAATTCAAACTTAAGACATGCACAACCTGAAGAAAGAGTCAGAAAGTGTTAGGCGACAGCATTGGGCAGAAAGCGACTGGGACAGCAGGTCCATACTGCTAAGGCAAGTACAGATGTCAGCACAGTTAGTCTGCGGTGAGGTTTCCATAGCCTACCCAAGGAGCTAGATGTGTAGGCACTAAAAGCTGTGATGGAGTCACACCTAAAGACAATTCACTCTGCACCTTGTGCCCTTCAGGATCACTTAGAGAAGAGCCTTGTTTAGGCTTGAGGCTTTGGCCTCTTCCCCAGCTTCCTGCAGAAGACAGGGATGGTCAGACATAGACCTTGAGAAAAGTACTGCCAGCACTGTCCACAGGTGTGAAGAAGCTGTAGCCCTAGTGTGTGCACCTCAGCTCCTCTTTGGTAAATGAGCACGAAGAGCAGTGTAGAGCACAAGACAGCACAGGGGTATGCAGCACACATAAAGCAACATGTCACACTGACACCTATGGCATGGAAGGCATGTGTCTGGGGCTGTGTGGAAGTCAGAGTGGGAAGAACAGACACACCCTTAATCCCAGCTCTCGGGAGGCAGAGGCAGGGGAGCTCTGTGAGTTCAAGGCCAGCCTGATCTATAGAGTGAGCTCCAGGACAGCCAGGGTTATAAGGAGAAGCCCTGTCTTGAAAACTAAAAACCACTCTTAGAAATGAATGTTAGGCCAGCGGTGGTGGCGCATGCCTTTAATCCCAGCACTTGGGAGGCAGAGGCAGGCAGATTTCTGAATTCGAGGACAGCCTGGTCTACAGAGTGAGTGCCAGGACAGCCAGGACTACACAGAGAAACCCTGTCTCAAAAAACCAAAAAAAAAAAAAAAAAAAAAAGGAATGAATGTTAGGCCCTCAGAAGGTGAGGGCCTGCTCAGCATATACACGACCCTGACAGTGAAAGACAGAGCTAGGGAGAAAAGGAGGAAGTGAAAATGAGGAAGAAAATTAAAACAGAAGAGAAAGTTTCAAAATCAAAACAGAAGATATAAGGGAAACGGGAAAGGACAACAAGATAGTATCAGAGCTTAGGAAAACGAAATCAAAGTTCTAGAAGATCCACCTTGACCAAAAGAAGTCAAGGCTGATGAAAAGGAAGAGCCTGCAGAAAGAGCTTTAGAATTCCCCTGAAGGGGTGGCAAGATGGACTGGCAGGTAAAGGCGCTTGCTTCCAAGCCTAACTACCGGAGTTTTAGTAAGAAAACAAATAGCCTTGATCTGTTTGCATGCACAAGAATGCGCGCACACACACACATACACACACATGCCCATTTGTTGAGTTAAAACCAAGCACTCAGCATAGAAACCTTTGAGAGCCACATGGAGGCATCCAGGGTAATAAACAGAACACCGAGAATGTGCAGAACTGTAGCCCAGATTCCATGCAAGTGAAGGCCAGCCACATCTAGAACATATCTGCTCCCCTCCTTGTGTTTTGAAAGGGCATCACTCTGTTGCCTAGGCTGGCTTCAAACTTACCGCACCCTGCCACTTTCCTTTTGCTGTGTAGATAGTAGTATGGTGTGTCATCGCATCTTGCCCATGTGAGGACACCACATAGCTTGTCTTCCAGTTCAGTTTAGCTTTTGGCTAAGCCACTAGAAAAGGCTGAGGTCTGCAGAGGCCATCCAAGGCTCTGCACAGCACCCCCTTTATTCGTTCCTCCAGGACAGGGCTCCGCCCTCAGCCCCATAAGCCCTCCCTGCTGTCCTCATGGACAACATGGGAGCTGCACTAACTCCACTTCCTCATTTGTAGAGTGTGTAAAGTACCCACCTCCCAGAGTTACTGAGTGACAAGAGCCTTGGGAGACTTAACGCAGGACCAACGGGATGTTTCCCCCAGGCCAGGATCTCAGAAACAGTCAGCCGAAGCTACCATACTGTGGACTAGCTGCAGATGGACCCTGGGTCAGCCCCATGAAGAGTACCAAGTGCTGCAGAAAGCTGAGCTGTAATGGCTATCTGGGTGTGCTAACACTCTCCCATTTTGTGGCTTTGTTCTGAACTCAGAGCCTCATGCAGTTCACAGTCCACTCCTGAGAAACAATCTCCACTTGAATTTATTGTTTAATTTTTTTTGAAAGTTTTTTTTTTTTTAATGTGTGTGGATGTTTTGCCTGCATGTATGTTTGTGTACCACGTGTATTCACTGTCAGTGGAGGCCGGAGGAGGGTGTTGGATTCTCTAGAACTGGATTTGTAGACAGTTGTGAGCTGCCATGTAGGTACCAGGAATCAAATCCAGATCCTCTACAAGAGCAGCCAATGCTCTCACCTGCTAAACTATCTCTCCAATGCCTTATTTAAAAATCAATCTCAATCTCTCCCTCTCTCTCTCCCTCTCTCTCTCTCTCTCTCTCTCTCTCTTTCTCTCTCTGTGTGTGTGTGTACATGTGTGTTGTATGTGCTTGTGGAAGTCAGAGGACAACTTCAGGTGTCATCCTTAGTTAGGAACACTGTCCATTCCCTTTGAAGCTCACTGACTAGGCTACGTTGGCTGGCCAGCAAGTCCCAAAGATCCTCCTGTTTCTTTCTCCTCAATGCTGGGATTACAAGTGTGTGCTCTCATGCTTAACATTTTACATAGGATTTGTACCCAGGTCCCTATGTTTGCCAAGGCAAGCTATTTCCCTAGCACCATTTCATATACCTTAAGTTGGTCTTGGACACACTGTATAGCCAAGAATACCCTTGAACTCACAATTCTTCTACCTCTACCTCCCCAGTGTTTGGAATGTATGCCTAGCTTTCCATTTTAAGCTGTACCTCCCCTCCTGGCTCCTAGGGAATAGAATTATCTTGCTTGCACACAAGCAGGTAGTACTCTCGCTCACTTCTCTAGGGCTCTACTGTCTATGATATTGTAGAAGGTAACTGAGGACCAATCAGTTAGAGTCCTCTGGCCATGCCTGGCACCCACCCAGCATGTGAGTAAATGGGTGGTATTAGATAAGAACACATCCTCTGCAGGAATCTGCTCAGTGAGGTGGAGGATGCATACGGTGGGAGTGATGCTTTGGGCAGTGCCAGGCCTCAAGCCACACTCACCTGTGCACCAGCTGAAGGTTCTCTTGCCTCAGCCTGCCATGCTGCTCGCCAGCAGCTGCACTGTCCTTCTCCAGCTCTGACACACGTCTCTCCAGGAAGATGACCTAGATAAAGAGATGACTGCCTGAGGAACAAGTTGGAAGAGGTAAACACTGTGCCTGCAAGGGAACACCTGGGAGGCAGCATGGGATTCGCATACCCACTTGCTGAGTGGGAGTTGGGCTCATCCTTAGAGACTATCTCATAAATCCAGAGCAATGCAGCTCCCACAGGGTCACAGTCAGCTCAACAGAGCACGGGCAGGTGTCACTGGAAAATTCAAGCTCCAGTGGCCTCATGGCTTGTGCATGGGACCATGAAGCTCACCCAGACACACACTGACATGCGAAACTCAACTGCCAGACAAAACACATGAGGGAGCCCCAGATGTTGGGACAGGAGAGACAGAAATGACCACATCTCAGTTTTTTCCTTCAGGAGAGAAGATACTATAAGGAGAAATGGAGACAAGCAGGAAGGATTTAGCCTCAGAACAAAGGGAGCCCTGAAGATACCGTGGAGAAAGGAATATAGCAAAGGTGAGGCTGGGTACAGTAGCGATGAAGCAGGATGGAGGAGAGGCCTGGCAGAAACAAAACAGGAGGAGCCAAGGCAGGTGTAAGGCTGGGAGGGCGCCAAGCCAAGCAGGCACCGGTGAATTCACGGCCAGGTACAGAGGACGTCGGGTGGCTAAGTACACTGTGAGGAAAGGCAGGGAAGTGAGGTGAGATACTGAGGAAGCAAAGTGGGCTGCAAGTTGAGGGTGGATAAGGTGCCAGGGAGGGCAATGTTAGGCACAGGCGCCTGGAGGGTACAGGGGGCACCAGGTAGGGTTATCGCTGCCACCCTTCCCAGACTTACACAGGCCCGTGGCAAAGGGGCATGACCACAGTGAGACACCTGGCCAGGCTGCAGCAATGTGTGTAAGGCAAGTCCATGGTCGTCTTATCTTCTGTGGTGTTTAAGATGGGAATGGCCCCAAAGGACTCGTGGATTTAAATGGCTGCTGTGATGGCTATTCATGGCTGTCAACTCAATTACATCTGGAGTTGACTAAAAGCCTAGCGGCTAAATAGACCTGTGAGTCCCAGCCTAGGAGGGTGTCAGCGGCTAAAGTGAGGACAGTAATTGGTAAGAATGGAATCCTATAACTTGGGGTGGAAATGGAGGGAAGGCCATAATGGAGCTGAGAACTTCGAACCCTGAGATTCTCAAGGGCTTATCTCACCTGAAGAGGTAGCCTCCCTACCTCAGCAGCAGGTGTATCCCAACACCCTCAAACACTGCCTTTTTTACCTTTGACTGAGGAAATCAATCCTTCATTGTCTGCTAAACCAGCAGTGACTTTCTCTGGAGGAGAGGCCAGGCAACACAATACTGATGTCTTCATGGCCGCCCAACAGTTGCCTCTAGACCCATAACCAGACTGAAGGCTAAGCAGGCTCCTAGAGGAGAGCGTGGAAAGTCCACGACGAAGTTCTCTACACGATTAAAGAGCTTAATGAGTTTGCTAATTCATTCAAGCAGAAGTCTGGGGAGTGTGAAGGAATGGATCTGAAGGCGTAGGATAGTGGTGGAAAACATAAAGCTGATGAGGCAGAGCTTATTGACATGGGCCCACAAAGTGGGGATTCTAGGGTTAATATGGAAGCACTCACAGGTGTCAAAAGCCAGGTGTAGTGACATACACCTTTAATCCCAGCACTTAGGAGTCAGAGGTAGGCAGATCTCTATAAATTTGAGGCCAGCCTTGTCTACAAAGCTAGTTCCAGAACAGCCAAAGGCTACAGAGAAACCCTGTCTTGAAAAACAAAACAAAAAAAACCAAAATGTCTAAGTGGTGTCTGAAGCATTGCTCAGGAGACGGCCTGTTGAGAGGGAGCTGGAAATGCCAGGTATCCTTTGGCTTAGTGTTGATGAAGGGATTGTACGGCTCAGAGAAACTGAGTGGGTACGCTGTGTAAAACCTAATTCTCCACAATGGGAAGGCACAGGAGACTCGTCTATCACTGACAGTTTCAAACAAAAAATGCTGAGAGGGCCCCGGCACACCTCAAGACCTTAGTCTGGAAGAATTAAATACAATGGGTTTAACTGAGCCCAGAAGCAGCAGGGGCCAGGTGACACCACTGAATTGCCAAAGGTAGGTGATTTACATATTGTACTGGGCAGCACGGGCAAAGTGAATTTGATGGTGGCATGACTCGTATGGACCTTTGGTACTGGCTAATCAATCATGGTGTCTCCAGGCATGACATAGATAAGAAGCCTATTGCATTTTTGTTTGATATGTATAAGCAGAAACATCCTAAAACAAATGAAGAAAGGTTACACTGGATCATGGCAAAAGGGAATCTAGGCCTGTGATCCAATTCTAGACTTGAGCCAGGTTCCCCTGAGGAAGGACCTTGATAAAATACCTAAGAGTTATTAAGTCTTTCCACAGTTCATCCCCACAGGTACCTGTGCTGTGGCCTTTTATAAGGTTAACTATACACTGGGGGAAAGGAAATCACTTTCTTAGATCTATTAGTTCTGAATTAATGCTGATTCCAGGAATCCCCAAGAAACATTGTGGCCCTCCACATAGACAAGGGGCTTATGGAGGTCAGGTGATTAAAGGAGTTTTTGCTAAAGTCTGACTTATAGTAGGTCTGGGGGCGGGAGGTCCCTGAACTCATCCTATGGCTATTATAATTGGGATAGATACACTTAGAAGTAGAACTCTCAAGTTGGTCACCTGACCTGTGGAGTGAGGGCTATTATAGTTAGAAAGGCTGAATGGAAGTCTTCAGAGCTGCCTGTGCTAGGGCAAATAGTGAGAACCTGGATCCAACATCCCCTGATGCCCTTAAACCAACAGGCTGAGACACAGGAGGAACAGTGTTAGGAGTGGTAACTGATCCAGACTGCCAAGGGAAATTGGATTGCTTTTCCACAACAGCAGAAAGAAGATGATGTGTGGTGTGCAGGACATCCTTTGAGTGTTTGTGTGCCCTGTGATTAAAGTCTATTGGAAACTACAACAGCCTAATCCAGGCAGGATGGCAGAGGGAAGAGACTCTTCAGGAATGACAGTAAGGGTCGTTCCCCCAGGAAAAGCCAACACCTGCTGAGGTGCTTGCTGAAGGTGGGGGAAATGTGGAGTGAGAAGTAGAGGAAAGCGGTTTGGGACCACGTGACAGTCACAAAGACATGGATCATAATAATTCACAAGAGTGTTTCTGTCCTCTTTTGTTGTGAATGTGTTTGTACAGAGATTTCTGTTTCCTTTCCTTAATTTGTCATGAAAAATAATACCAATTAGGAGAATATCAATGGCTATCATATTTAAATTTGAGAGATACTCAAAGAATGTCTCTCAAGGGACACTGCAACCTATTTGGAATTGTATGTGGGATTGTTATATGACGCTAGGTGTAATCATGACCTGGTTATTGTTTTCATTTGGCAATTAAATATGACATGAGGAGATATGATTGTCAAGTTGACAAGTTGTGAAACTGTCATGGCTATTCTTGGTTGTCAACTTGACTAAATCTGGAATTAAATAAAACCCAAGGGCCTGGGTAACACCTGTGAGGAATTCCCCCCAACCCCAAGACAGATTTTCTCTATGTAGCCCTTGCTACAATCTGTAGACCAGGTTGGCCTCAAACTCAGAGATCCGCCTGTCTCGGCCTCTCTAGTGCAAGAGAGGGATTTTTTCTTTTCTTTTCTTTTCTTTTCTTTTTTTTAATGATTTATTTATTTATTTATTTATTTATTTATTTATTTATTATGCATATAGCATCCTGCCTGTGTGTACATCTGCAGGCCAGAAGAGTGCATCAGATCCCATTACAGATGGTTGTGAGCCACCATGTGGTTGCTGGGAACTGAACTCAGGACCTTTGGAAGAACAGTTAGTGCTCTTAACTGCTGAACCCTCTCTCCAGCCCAGGATTTTTTTTTTTTTTTTTTTTTTTGCTTTTTTTTGGCAGGGGTTCTCTGTGTAGCCCTGGCTGTCCTGGAACTCACTCTGTAGACCAGGCTAGCCTCGAACTTAGAAATCTGCCTGCCTCTGCCTCCCAAGTGCTGGGATTAAAGGTGTGCACCACCACCACCCGGCCAGGATTTTTTTCTTATATTTTGGTTGTAAGCATAGCCTTTAATGGTTAAGCCATCTCTCTAGCTCGAGGGATTTTTTTTAATTAGGTAATTTGAAATGGGAAGACCACCTTTAATTTGGGCCACACCTGCAGGCAGCTCTTAGCCTGCCTGCTCTTACTCTCACTGACGAGTCCATTCCTTCTTCCCTGGCATCAGAGCCCATTTTTCTGGCATATACTAAAGAGCAGATGAGACATCCAGCCTTGTGGACTGAACAACTACTAGATTCTTTGGGCCTTTCATTGGTACATGGTCATTGTTAGACAAGCTGGACTACAGCCTGTAAACTATTCTAATAAATTCCCTTATCTATCTATCTATCTACTCCCCACTCCTCTGTGTGTATTTTTTTTTTCTGTAAGTTCTTTTCCCCTATAAAACCCTGACTAATACAGCTAGAGCTGGGCCCCAATTGATGAAACTGGGAAGGATTAGGAAGTGTGCTCTTTTTGGAGGAGGTGTGTCACTGGAGTCAAAAGCCCCCTACCCTTTCCAGTGTTCTCTCTAGCACAAGGCTGTGTCTTACAATGTGAGCTCTAAGCTGCTACTCTAGAGCCATGCCTGTCTAGTCTGCCTGCCACCATGTTCCCTGCCATGATAGTGATGGGCTTCCATTCCTCTGGAACCGTAAGTCCCAAGTAATATCTGTCTTCTTTAAGTTGCCTTGGCCATGGAGCCCTATCACAGTAATAGTGTCGTGTGTGTGTGTGTGTGTGTGTGTGTGTGTGTCTGTGTCTCAGGGAGGGAGGCCACTGCATGAAGCTGTGAAAGTGAAGACCGGATCTTGTTAGAGACCCCAAGATACTAGAGATGCAGAGCCTTGAAATGTCTGCCAGGGAGAGAATCAGCCCAAGAGAGAGAAGTCAGCCAAGCTGGAAGGGTGGAGCTACCTATGCCGTTTGACACTGGACACGGAGCTACAAGATTTGGAGTTTGCCCTGCTGGGTTTTGGTCTTGCTTTGGGTTCAGTATTTCCCCACTGTGCCCCATCCTTGTCTTCTAAAATGGAATATATTTTCTGTACTGCATGCTGGAAGCATGTAATCTGCGTTTTAAGTTTACTTGTAGTTACAATTAAGAGATTACCTTGAGACTCAAAGACTTAGGACTTTTAAGCTATGTTGAGACTGTGAAAGATGCTGGGCCATTTGAAGATGTACTATATGCATTATGCATTATGATATGGCCACAAAAATATGGGGCCAAGGAGGGGAATGCAGTGGCTGAAATGAGAATGGCCCCCAGAGGCATGTATATTGGAATGGTCGGCCTTGAGCTGAAGAAACTGTTTGGGAAGAAGGAGGAGGTGTGGTCTTGTTGGAAGAGGTGTGTCACTGGGAGCAAACTTTTGAGTTTTCAAAACCCGCAACCACTCCTAGTTAGCTTACTCTGGCTCATGATTGTTTAAGATGTGAGCTCTCAGTTGTTGCCCCGGTGCCCTGCCCGCTGCCTGCTGCCATGCTCCCAGCTGTGATGGTCATGGACTCTACCCTCTGAAACTATAAGCCCCAAGGAATACTCTGTAATCAGCATCTGTCCTTGGTGACCAGAAATGACTCATGATTTCCGGGCCCAATCTAGCACAGTAATTAATGGCAGTCTGGAGGGTTGGTTCACTCTTGTTCTCCTAGGACTGTCACACGTATGTGAATTAGTGCAAACACACACACACACACACACACACACACACACACACAAGAAGAAAACACAATAAAGTACTATTTAGTTCTACTCTGGCTCGCTCTGCTCAAATCTTATGAAATACCCATTTTATAACATAAGCATCTGAGGGAACCAGGGCAGAGGCTCTAATTAGCTAGGTGACGCCACTGCCACTTCGACTGTCTCAACAATACTCATGTGGGAAAAGAGACCAGGTCTAACCGAGCACCAACCACCACCTGACAGAGCCCACAGGGGACAGACAGACAGGCTCTCAGCCCCTGTCCCATTCTGGTGATACTGCCTTTCACCTCTTTCCAGCCCACAGCATGGAGCACCTACCTTGTCAGCAATGTCCTCCTCTGGGCACTCCACAGGCTCTGGGGGAGCGTCCTCCAGGGCCTCCATAGTCAGAGTCCCTGACTGGTGCAGATACCTACAGAAAAGAACCAACAGCAGAGGGAAGAATGGGAAAAAACAAACAACAGGCTCTTCACACAAGAGTACTTCTAAGTCCCTCTGAAAGGAAGAGGCCAGCATCGGAGACACAGGCCTCAAACTCCTGGGGGGCAGTGTTCTCCTGATCAAAGCACCACTAAAGGGTGTCCCTGGGCCAGATGCCTTTACCAAGAGGCTGGGATTGAGCAGGCGGTTTTCTGTAACCTGAGTCCTCCCTGCACCCTTTGGAGCCTGACAGCACATCTCTCCTTGTCAGCTGAGGGGACCGACAGGGTACTTTGGACCAGAGTGCAATAAAACACATCACTCCTCACCATGGTATGAAACAATATCAAATCCACGAGAGGCCCATCAAACATTAATTCAGGACCTTGGCTCCTGTATAGTACACCTACATGTGTGAATTTTTTTTTTTCTTTTGAGATGAGGGCATTTTGGCTTTTTCACTGAACTTACAGTCTTCCTGCTTTAGCCCCACGACTGCAATGGGTTACTATGCCAGCTCTACAGACATTTTGTTTCTTTCTGTTCTGAGACACATCTTGCCTTGTAGATGTTGGCTGGCTAGTTTTGAACTCAACATGTAGACCAGGCTGGCCTCAAATTCAGAGCTCCACCTGCCTCTGCTGGGATTAAAGGTCTACACGATCATACCCAGTTTGTACATACATTCTTGACACTGGGTTTCTAGTATGTTCTCTGTGGTACTGACAGTTAAGGGTCCTGAGGGTGCTGTGAACCCCACAAGCCACTCAGATCATACTTGGTCTGGTTGAACTAGGTAAGAACCAAGTATACAGTTCTCTAGGGCACCAGGGCCAGTAGACAAGGATGCTGACTGGCTAGGTCCAGACACCAGCCCTGCAAGTCTCCTGTAACAGCAAGGATTCCTTGTGATGCTCTTGGTAGGGGTCACTCCTCAGGTGCAGATTCCTGGGCAGGGATTCCTCAAGTGCCCACTTGCTTATGGTTCAGACTAACTTGTTTAGCTGGTAAGCTAATTTAGCAGCAGCTCATACACCCTTCAGGGCAAAGCTGTGGGCTGAGTTTGTCCTACACCTGGGGCCAGGCTCTAACCCTGACAACCTGACACTCACATCTGTGACCCTGATAAAGCATCCAAGTTCACGGAGCCTTCTCTTATGAAATGAGGGACAATCTGCAAGCAAGTAAGGCATTTCAATGAAGTTTCATTATGAGTATTTTATAGACAGCCTGGGGAAGGAGGCGGCAGACTGAGGATTCAGTTGTGACCGATTGGCCTTATCAGTGAATGAGGCTGTTTCCTTTCTCACTGACTGAGCTTACACATTTCCCTTTTTTCTCCCCCTCATAAATGTTTTACCAGGAAAGGAAGCAAGCTCCTGTGGTCTGAAGTTATAAATCCATGCAGCCCACTGGGAGAATCCCTTACTTCTCGAGACCGCTCTAGTTAACCTCAGTTCCTCAAAAGGGTGCTGACCAACAACAGCATGTTCTCAGTCACTGTTCTTCAACAGGACCTTGCCCTCAATTTGATGCCACACCCAGGACAGGAAACTGCCCACCCTAGACCCTAGAGGACACTCTGGGCAAGGGCCAAGGCCTGGGCCTATTTCAGGATAGGGGAACATGCTGCCCCTAAGTACCCAGTATGTGGCCCTCTTGCTGAAGCTGAGCTTGTCTGGCATAGGGAGTATTGCTAATTTAATCCCCTGCAAGAAGAGGGGTTCTTCCTTCACCAACTATACTCAAGAACCCCCAGGAGCCGGGACTGTGGCCACCAAGAGGAGCATGAGGTTTTGGGACTCCAACAGATACACATTTTGCCCAAGGAGGTAGAAATAAATCTCTGCTGTGAATCCCACTGGGCCAACTTTGTACCAGATGCCTTGAGGAGAGGCCCTAATCCATTTCCACAGATAGGGACAAGGAGGGAGTAGCCTCATGGACACAGACAGGTCAAAGAGTCACAGCAGGACACTGAAAACACCCATCTTAGTCACAATACATACAGGGCTGGCCATTCTACAATGTGAATTACATGGCAGCCATTCTGTTTCCTGAGACTTCTGGGAACAGAATTAAGAGCACAACGGCTTATAAAATCTGCCTATATGCTCTGATGTTCTGCAGGTACAGCGCACGATGTATTTCTTATTCATAAATTAACTATGGATGTGGAAGCTGAGTTTTGTTGTAGCAAATACATCTGACAAGAAAACTAAATTCTGAGACTATTTCAAAGGATCAGACTTTACTGCCCACCCTTCTCAGGCTATGCAAGTCCTCTGACTCTTTGTGATTTTCTCCAGACACAATGCCCAACAGCTGCCCTGGCCCTGTCAGCAACTCAGCACGGAGGCTGAGCTCACGTGGCAGTTCCTCCAGGCACTGTTTCTCAGGATGAACTGTAAGTACAGCCAACTGGCCATGGCATTACTACAGTGCAGTCCCTTTACAGCAAGACAGTTCCACCAGAGATGTTAGCATCAGCGAAGCGTCCAGCTCAGTATATCCACCTTTGCTATGCTCCTCATAACTCACGAGAAAGAGACATTGCAACAAGACTCATCAAATTTATTATCTTTTTGCTTTCTTTCCTTTTTTTGGGGGGGGGGGGAATGAACCTAAGGCCCATACATGTCAGGCATGCACTTAATCACTGAACTGTATTACCAGAATTTTTGTAAAATTTTGAAATAGCAGCTAAGTTGAATCTCCTGCCTCAACCTCCCGAGTAATTGTGATTATAGGCCTGTAGCACCAGAACAAGCTAAAATTATGATCTTCTGAAGCAAAGACAACATCTTAAAAGCTTCCAGAGAGAGAAAAGCCATAGAGAAACATGTTGTTAGACTTAGTAGCAGCTCTAGTACCGGCTGTGACCAATGACTCCAGAAATATCTAAGGGAAACCATAACCTTAATCCAAATCAACTAAAGAACACTCCCAGTCAGGGTCTCATGTTTTACCTCCAGGTCCCTCCCTTCTCAGGAAGCCACAGGAAGATACACAAAACAAATAGAAGAAAGACTGGGGCAGGGAGCTGCATGACTCAGTCTCTGAAACAAATTCACAAGGTGTAGGGAGACATGCCAGGACCCTAGCTGTGAAACCAGGAGATACCCTGTACAAACAGGAGGAAATACTCCCCCATGGCACCACAAGAAGGCTGGCCAGTGGAGACCGGATAGACTGAGCAGCAGCAGCAGCAACTTGTCTTAGAAGGAAACACAGTCCTACCTGATCCTGGCCTTATGAAGGGCATCAGAGTCTTAGACCCTGAATAAGGACTTCAATAAAGACTGTCCAGGAGCCAACTGTCCGGCAGAAACACAACTCACCTTCTATAGCAGGAAGATGACAGCAGCCAAACTCCAAAAACAAAAGCTAGCCTTTAAGACTCTAGCAAGAGCTAGCCACAAGGTGATGGTGCATGCCTTTAATCTGAGCACTTGGGAGGCAGAGGCAGGTGGATCTCTTGAGTTTGAGGCCAGCCTGGTCTACAGACTAAGTTCCAGGACAGCCAGGACTACACAGAGAAACCCTGTCCCAAAAAGCAAACAAGACAAGACAAAGCAAAACAAAACAACAACAAAAATCTCCCTCAAAAACACCAAAACAACTTCCTCTCCCACAAAAAATAAAAACCAAGACTATAGCAAAACCTATTCCTCACCCTCTCTCCTCTCCATGTGAGCCATAGGGCTGGTAAGACCACAGGTTGGGCAGGCGGCCACACAGAACCAGCTCTATGAGGCTGACTCCTACAGCAGACACAGGGAGACTGCTGCCCATCCCAGCCCTTATAGGGAGTGTGTGAGGCCAGAGGGAACAGGAGAAGCTGCTATGAGCCCCAGGTCCAGATCCAAACCCACAGCCCTAGAAATCTGTTCCACAACCACTCCCCTCAATTGTTTCTATCCCAAACCATGAAATGTAACTTGAAAGTTTGAAAAACAAAACAAAACATGGAAAAGAGCATTTTCTAAAACGTTGTTCAGAATCTATGACTACAAATATTTCACAAGATTTTCAGCAAATGATCAAGGCTCTGCCTACCTTGCCACCTTCTTGCTGGAGAGCCGCTTGGCTGGGCTGTGCAAAAACCAAACAAACAGGAAAATAGTGTCAGGGAACAGATCGAAGGACAGGAGGAAACAGGAAGCTTGGGCTGGGGAGATAGCAGGGCACAGGCATGCAGCCCCTTGTCCCCAGCAAGCTGCATGCACAGAATACCCACTCTGCAACACAGAGGACATGCATGGCACCTTTTGTAAAGGTCCTCACTAAGTCTCAGCTCCTGAGCCCTCAAAAGAAACCAAGCCCAATACCGAAACCCACCAGCTGACTGCACCCGGCTCCACATCATTGGCCAACTGTCATGTCCCCAAGTGTTTCTGAAGCCATTGTCCCAATTGACTAGCTTTCACACAGGCCCTCCTGTGATAGGAGAGTGTGCAATCATTTTGACTTGGGTCCTGAAACTTCACACTGCAAATACCCGAAGAGTGGGGATTTAGAAACCCTTCCTGGAGCCATCCCAGAGCAATAACACAGGCCACCTACTGCAGCAGGAATACTTGCCTCTTCTGACTCTGAGGCAATCAGAGCATGGCCTCCCTTTGAAGCTGTGGGTGTGTGTTCAGTCAGTTCACAAGAACCACCTGTTTCAGCTCACAGCCTCCGCTTCCTCTTTCAAGGGCCAGGCAGGCAATCTACCTAGAGTGGTGCATGCTGCACAGGTCACCCCTTTACAGCTTCAGTTGGGTTCAGAATCATCCTTTGTGGTAGCTCTGGGACATACACTGCTGGGATATGTTTTAATTTGTGATGCTACATTCTGCCAGTAGAGGGCACTGGAGAGATGAAGCTGATAGCACGGCGCCTGTCTACAGATGGCTCAGCTGTGCCATTTCGACAGGGCTACAGACTGCTGAAGGGTGGTAGTGGGATTTGGAGCCCTTGGATGCTGTTTGCTGTTCCTGCTCCTCAGAATTCTTGTCACTGCACTGGTAGGCAACTTGTGCATCTACCCTCACAGCCTGGTCCCTGAGCAGCTACTGTTTGGCTCCCTCTCCTGACTGGACTCCTGACTAGCACTGTGCAAATCCGCTTTTGTCTTACAATGACGGACACGCCTAGAACAATTACAACAGATTGCTCTGTGTAACCATCAGCCTCTGAACCAGCAGATTCTCACAAGAAGAACACAGCAGCTACTAGAGTGCTGTGTGGCCCTTCCTGTTATATGGTGAGTTCATGAAGCTTATCCGGAGGCAATCCACGCAGGCTAGGAGACACAACTCAGCTCTTTCACTAGTATTCGGGTACTACTATTAGCTGTGTCCTAACTAACGTTAAAGTCTCTCTATACCTACAGAGCCTGTACCTGGGAGAGGTCCCATTCGCCACGCTGAGCCACATACTGGTCTGACCCCCGCCCCACAAGGCCCAACTCCACGATCATCACCATCTTCAAGGCAGATTTTCAGCACTGGAAACATCTTCAGTGACTAAGACAACACATGTATCTTCCTTCACAACATATCTGTAACTCAAACCCACTCATCAATGGTAGGATGGTTCACCAGCAGGAGGAACACAGCTGGCACCTTCCGAGCACTAAACACATGGCAGGGAAAGCCTGTGTGCTCTACGCTGGCAACTGCAAGGGGTTCTGGAATCACCAGGGACCAGATTTTTATTTACAAGTCTTGCCAAAACATGTCCTCAAAGAATACTATTGGCTTTGTGACCAGGACCCCACCAGGTCCCCCCTGATCTTTCCCAACTGGCCAAGATCCTACTCTACTGGGTATTGGCTAAGGGCCTCTAGCTTTGTGATGCTACGTAGAACACAGGAAAAAAGCTAACATGTCATGGGTACCCTGATAGGAGCTGGAACAGGACAGAGGTGTAGATCCAGCCTGGCTACAGCCCTGCAGTGGTAGGGCAGATAAGGGGCAGTCTCTAACAGACCTCCAAGCATGCTCAACTTGCAGGATGCTCTGACTTTCGGCCATAACACTGCTGCCCAACAGGAGCCTGTGTGGCCACTGCCACCTGTGCTTAGCAAGGAGATGCTATCAGTAGCTTCACATACAACCTTTCTCCAGACCCTTCTAAAAGTCCCCTAGCCAAGGGCGTGTCCCTCTTCATACTGAACCAATGATGTTTGGCAAATGTTGAGGTGAACAAAGAACTTAAAGACGTTTCCTATGAGTTTGTAAAGTTGCAAGGTACCTTGAGGTATCTGGTACATTCTAGAGAATCATCCTGCCTCTCATATCCTGAAGTTGCATATTTCCACTTATTCTGCTGGAACTCAGGGTTTCACTCCTTTCCCCCCCACCTCCCACCTAATTTTTTTAATATAATTTATTGAGTTCTTTATATAATTTAAATATTAACCCTCTACCAGATATAGGGTTAGTGAAGACCATTCCCCAATCTTTTGTTCTACTGACAGTGTCCTTTGCCCTATAGAAGCTTTTCACTTTCAAGAGGTCCCACTTATCAATTGCTGATCTTAGAGCCTGAACCATTGGTGTTCAGTTCAGGAAGTTTTCCGCAGTGCTATTTCCTCACTTTCTCTTCTCTTAGATTCAGTGTGTCTGGATTTATGTTGAGGTCCTTGATCCACTTGGAGCCAGCAAGGGGAACTTGGCTGGAATGCTGGTTCTGCTGGGATTGTTCACAGAAACAGTAGGACAAAGGGCAGAGATGAGAAATGCACAGGAGACCAGGCAGAGGAGCAGCAGGCAGGAGGTATAAGAGCAAAGTAGCAATCCCTCTGAATTTCAGTGTACATCCACCCTATAGCGAGGCCCCCAGAGCACAGGTGATCATGACTAAACTAGCATTCCAAAAAACGATCTACTTATGAATTTTCTTCAGTTTTTTTCAAGATAGAGTTTCTCTGTGTAGCCCTGGCTGTCCTGGAATTTGCTCTGTAGACCAGGCTGGCCTCAAACTCAGAGATCTCTCTGCCTCTACTGAACTAAAAGTGTGTGCCACCACTGCCCAGCAACCGATTTGATTTCAAAAACCCATCTTTAAATTCCCCAGCTCTGCTTCCTGTGACTCATTTTGGTAAAATGCTGGAGTATCCTCTTTAACATGATAGACTGTTTCCTCCTACAGGACTGACAGCCAACAAGGTTGCCACATGCATAAAGGAGAAGGGACATATGCAGCGAGCTAGATCGAGGCATGCAGGAATAATGGCTGCAGGAAGAGTCCCACTGTCAGAGTGCCTTGCAAGAAGATGTGACCAGAGCAGGAGCACCTTGGATTTCACCCAGGAATGGGAAGCGCTGCAGTGGGAGTCTCCCATCAGCACAGGGTAAGACTAGGTCCTGCACGTTACCTATTCATTTCAAGATCAGTCAGGCGGGCAGAAAGGTCTTCAAGGCGGTTGATCTGTTTGTGGCATTGGCTACAGTAAAACTCAGAGGCCTCATCAGTGAGGACGTTGCACAGCTTTGAGGCAAGAGGGTTGGAGCTAGAAAGACAGGGGGTCAGTCAGGAGAGAGGAGGCCCAGTTAGGTGATCTTTGCCAGGAACAAGGGAAGAGGTGTGAAAGGCACAAGTCAGAAGCAAAGAAAGAGAATGAACTGTCCAAGGTGTTGGCTGTGCTCTTGAGACTACGATGAGCCTGTCCTCACATCACCCTGAAGAGCCTAGACACCCACCAGCTGGACACATGCCCCCTGCTGGGCAGTGCATAAAACCCGGCAGTGAGAGCTGTAACACAAAACCTCACTTAACAGGAAGGTAAAGGTAAACAGCCTTCTCCCCTGTGGAAGTCACCTGAATGTGACATCAAAGTGTCTCCAGAGGAATTTATTTGCAGGATTTCTGTCGTTATTTTAATATGATATTACTGTCTCAAACAAACAAACAAACAAAAGGTAGATTGGCAGACTTGTACTTTTGAGATCTGTGCTAACTCGGGATTCTGTCAACCTTCTGGGGATGGTGGAGCTGAACTCCCATGATTCCAGTTCAACAAGCTCTTAGTACACTATCATGATGCATCTATTCTAGGCACTGAAATCAGGTAGGCAACCTCATCTCTAGGGTAGGACCCACAGGCTATGGGAAGCTAGTCTGGAAGTTCAATTTAAAGAGCAATAGAAAGGAATATATAAAATGTAGCACGGAAATGACAATTTAGATTGAAAACACCAGGCAGGAGATGGAGCAAACTTCACACACAAGAGGGACTGCCACACGGATGCAGAAATGCCAAATTCTGGAATAAGTCCACTACTTCCAACTCAAAGTCCCTGGAACTCGATGCAGGAGGGCTGAGTACCCAGGATGCACTCAGAGAGCCCGTTTCACAGCCAATGCACTTTTGAGGTGGCATATGAGCAGGAGACCCAGGGGTAGCTTACAGAAAGCCCTCCTAGCACTGGTTCCACACATCTGTGCTGCCATGGTAACTGAGCTGAAGTAGACACAAAAGGATCACAAAATTCAGGAACATGAAAGCAAATAGGAGATGTTGGCAATCTGGAAGAGCTGTCCAGCCAGGCCCAGGCCCCACTGAGAAGAATGCTCAGGAGGGACTGCCTGGGTCTTCAGACAAACCAGGCAGGGTCTATGGAGCATACAAGTCAATGTACTGAGGCACAACTGAAGAGAGACAACTTCATCTTGCCTACTAGGTATCATAGCTCAGTTTACTTAATGCTAGAACTTTTCAGAAAATCTGAGCAATATCAGCATATGGCAGAGTCTGGCTTATGATTCTACAGTGTCCCTCAAAGCCAGCCACAGGCCATAGACAGACAAGAGGGTGCCTCAGCTAGTCTTCACTCTGGGACAGGCTCAGAATTTCTGTGTGGTTTTAGCTACACAGCATCAGACAAAGCAAGCCTCCTGACACGCACAGGACCCAACAGAGTAGTTTCCCCATGACGAGGTATGGAGGGCGTGATCATCAACAGTGCAAGGTGTCACCTGGGGGTGAGAAAAGCAGGGTCTTCACAGTCCAGCTCCCCATTACAGAGGGTCTCCGGGGACAGCTCTGCCTCACTGCCTTCACCATAATCTTCAAAATGTTCTTCACTGCCAATCACCATGACGACAGCTTGGCTGTGGGGGCCAGATCTACAAAAGACAGACGAGCAGTTCTGAGTCACAGCGACAGGCACCTGATGGGATGCACACTACTCGGGCAAGCCATGAGCCTGAGCCCTATCACCGCAGGAGCCACACTGCTAAAAGAGAACAGAAGCAGACACAGGAGAAATCCATTTCCAAGAAGTAAGCTGCTACCTAAGCCATTTAATAACAGGTATGGAACATCACTTCAGAGGGGCTGCTCATCTGCGATACGGGAGACAGTAAGGTGACAGATCATGCTAAGAGCTGTCAATAGAGTCAGAAGGGCCTATGCCTTCTGACTCGGACCACAGTGCTCCAACAGGGTTATGGCTTTCAGTTTGACATCCATAAAACTCACATACATGGCCAGTCTTAGCAGCTGGACACCACATCAGTAAAAGAGTAGGATCTGGTGCTATCACAGCTGTCCTTCTTACCTGTGTACTCCTTTCTTGGATCAGCTAAGGTCTAAAGAAATAGAAGAACTTGAACTGGGTGATGGTGGTGCAAGCCTTTAATGCCAGTACTTGGGAGACAAAGGCAGGTAGACCTTTGTGAATTCGAGGCCAGCCTAGTCTAGAAAGTGAGTTCCAGGACACCCAGGGCTACACTGAGAAATCTTGTCTCGAAAAACAAAACAAAAAAATATAAAACAAGAAATTCCACAGATAAACAATTAAGTCTTTCAGTAACTTTTTTTGTAGTGCTGGGACTGGAACCTAGGACTTGTGGACATTAAGCAGTCAACCTATTTGTTGTTATTATTGTTGTTTTGAGACAGGGTCTCAGTATGTAGCTCTTGGTTGGCCTGCAACTCAAGATGTAACCCAGGCTGGCCTCAAACTCACAAAGATCTACCTGCCTCAACACCCTGAGTGTGGAATCAAACATGTATACCACCATACCTATCAATTTTTAAGTTTTAAATGCTTTTTTGTTTATTATTGATTATGTCCATATGTGGCCGATGCAAAGAGTCACAAAGATATGTGAATATTATGCCTTCCAGCGCTGACCTGAAGATTGTGGTAGTGCTCTAGGCATGGTGGTACAGTCCTTTAACCCCAGTATTTGAGAGGCAGAGGCAGGCAGATCTCCGTGAGTCCGAAGCAGGTCTGCATAGTGAACTTCATGACAGCCAGAGACACACAGTGAGACCCTACTTAAAAAATAATTTTGTCCTATGGTGGTGATGTATACATTTAATCCCAGCACTTAGGAGGCAGAGCAAGGCAGATCTCTGAGTTCGAGGCCAGCCTGGTCTACAGAGTGAGTTCCAGGACAGCCAGGGCTACACAGAGAAACCCTGTCTTAAAAAACTAATAGGAGTAGTAGTAATATTTTAACTGTGTTAATGGGTTGAGGTCATAGCTCAGTTGTTAAGAGTGCTTCTGAATATGAACATTAGCTTCTGGGGCTGGAGAGATAGCTCAGAATACTGACTGTAATTCTAGAAGGGCCCACATGGCAGCTCACAATGTCACAACTCTGGTTCCAAGGTATCCTATATTCCTTGTAAGCCTTTGCAAGCACCTGGACCCACATGCACATACTGATGTGAGTTCATGCACGTGTGCATGCACACGCACACACGCACACATGCATGTGTGCACACACACAATTTAAAATAAAAATTCTTTTTTTTTAAAGTGCTTGTGTAGCACAGACCAAGACTTGAATTTGATCCCCAATACTGCATAAAACTGGTCACTGTGGTGCTCACCTATAACTCCATCCCTCAAAAAAGATCAGAAACAGTATCATACTTGAACACATAACAATTTCAAGGCCAGCCTAGGATATTTGAGACCCTATTTAAAAAAAAAAAAAACTGTACTTACAAATGTCAGAAGACTAAGTTAAGGTTTATCACTTATAATTTCTCTGTCTCTATAGCCAGTCATTAAGACATTAAATCCAAGAGAGTCCTAGCAGAAGTATGCATCTCATAAGTGACATCAGCAGGATGGAAACCACACATAGACTGCAGGATGCTGCAGATGGCTCAGGCAGCACAGAATGGGTACTCCATAAGAACACGCACACACATATACACACAGGGTACAGACCTGCCTGGGAGCAGCAGCAATGCCCCATGGTCAGGCTCCTCCATGGTGTCCAGGCACTCGGAGGGCACTCCTGAGCCACCAGCACTGTCCGCGTCCCCTTCAGGCTGCAGCTCAGGGTGCACCAGGGTGCTGGTGTCCTCATCTGTGAAGGTCTCACACTCACTGTAGGTGCTCTCTGACCCCATATATGCACTGTCCGTCACCTCGTTGGCCTAGGAGAGAGAACTGACAGTTAGCCTGGGCAGCTATGGAGGCCACATTACAGAGAGAGTACGGCAGCAGCAAAAATAACAACCACATCCCTAAACATCAACAGTAGTTTATAAATCAGAACGTGGGTGTGTGTGTGTGTGTGTGTGTGTGTGTGTGTGTGTGTGTGTACAAACTAAACCCAGGGCTTCTCAGATGCCCTATGTGTTGTTCTGCCATTTAGCTGCACCCTCAGCCTCAAATTTTTAAAATGGAAAAAAAAAAAAGACAAAATTATACATATAGGTGGACTTGGTGGAGCCAGCCTGTACTCCTGGCATGCAGAAGACAGGGCAGGAAGACCATGAGTTCAAGGCCAGCCTGGGCATAATAGAAAAATCTTGTCTCAAAAACCAGAAGTGTAGTCATTCTGCAATCAGTTGAATAATCATAAATCTAAAGATACAAAGCATCCCAGAGTCACAAATGTTCCCAGCAGAACCACTTGTTTTCTGGCTTCCAGCATGTTAATTATAGTCAAGGAGTTAAGATACAACAGTGTTAAGATTATGCCATTTAAAATTAATACTTTGAAGCTAGCAGGATGGATGGCTTAGGGAGGAAAGGCACCAAGCATAAAGCCTGATGATCTGAGTTCAATCCCCAAGACACACATGGCAGAAGGAAAACTGACTCCCACAAACTGTTCCCGACCCGCACACACAGTGTGGCACGCCCCCACCATAAACACATATAAAATTAGTAGCATAAGAATGTGCTGGATGGTGGTAGTGCACGTCTTTAATCCCAGCACTGAGGAGGCCGAGGCAGGCAGATCTACATAATCCAGCCTGGTTTAGAGTTCCAGGACAGCCAGGGCTACACAGAGAAACCCTCAAATACCCAAATAAATAAGCAAACAAACTCCAATAAAGATCAAATTAAGGCTAGGCAGTGGTGGCGCACGCCTTTAATCCCAGCACTTGGGAGGCAGAGGCAAGCAGATTTCTGAGTTCGAGGCCAGCCTGGTCTACAGAGTGAGTTCCAGGATAGCCAGGGCTATACAGAGAAACCCTGTTTTGAAAAAACAAAACAAAACAAAAAACAAAAAGAAAACAAAAAGATCAAATTAAGATATCACCAAAACAGCTATTTTACATGTTTAGACTACTGCTGTTTGTTTTTGTTCTTTTTGTTTTTGAAATAAGGTTTCTCTGTTAAGCCCTGGCTGTCCTTGCTCTATAGACCAGGCTATCCTAGAATCCAGAAATCCACTTGCCTCTGCTTCAGGAATGCGGGGATTAAAGGCATACGCCACCATGTCCAGCCAAGCTACTGCTTTGAAATGTGAAGTGAAGGTCTAACCTCTAATGCTTACTAATGAATCACCTAGCCAACGTTTATAGTCCAATGTCTGTTTTCCCAAACATATGTATCTCTAGTTCCCCCTTCAGACACAGCACCCAGCACAGGGCCCAACTTATGACAGGCAGTCAGAATTTAAATAATACTAATGAGCTTGAAAGTAAAGAAGGATGAAAGATGATGGTTTCTACTTATAATTTCAAGTTTAATTACAACAAAGTTGCCAGTTCGGATAAGCCTGTCATTTCATATTCAGAAGATTCTGAGGTTAACAAATTGTAAACAGGATTTCAGAAAACTTGCAGTTCTAGCAGGAAAAAGATGCCCTTTGTCCCCAAGGTCTAGTGTTCCAAGGAGTGTGGGGCCAACAGCATCCACCTGAGGCTGTGAACCTCCCGGAAGACCTGGACTTCTAGGCTGATGAGAAGTCAGCTCTAATCTTGACCACCACTGACAGCATGTGACCTCAGACACATGACTCAGATCTAGAGCTTCAACCAAAAAGGGAGCTAAAAATATTCATCATGAGGATCCCAGCGGGTATGTGGGTCATCTTCACCATTCCTTCTCAGAGCAAGGAAAAAACAAGACTGCAGAGTGCCCAAGACTCCCAAGGATACAAATCTATCAATACTAAGTAATGTGTGGAAAGCAGCCAAGCTAAAATCTAGCCGGAGCCAGTCAATGGTGGTGTACACATTTAATTTCAGCACTTGGGAAACAGAGACAGGCAGTCTCTCTGAGTTCAAGTCCAACCTGGGCTACATAATTAGCTCCATGCTGCCAAGGTGATATAGTGAGACCCTGTGTTTACAAGAAAGTGACCTCTACAGTCCAGTTCTGTTTTGCCCATGCACCTAAACTGCTCTCTCCAGAATGAGGCAGGGCAGGACTCCATCCTGCAGAAGCCAGTTCGGAGAGACTAGAACAGCAGGCAGGCACCGGCATCTGTCAATGGTCTGGAATCAACAGGAGATGACAGACAAACTGGACACGACCTATTATGGTCTCCTGATGGTCCATGAGTGGAGGCCCCTAGTCACTTACCCGGGCACTAAACAAACAAACAAACAAACAAACAAACAGAAAAACATGGCTCTTAGGTAGTAGGCAAAATCTTGTACAAGAATATTGTAGCATGCTGCCCCTGATCCACAAGCATGGCCCCTAAGAGTCCCTGCCCAGCACCAAGATGTGGATCCTACAGTACAGGAGCTTGTAAAACCCAGGAGCTCCAACCTCTGAGCTGGACAAGGCCCCAGCACTAACCTGGCAGGACCTTCCAAAGACCTCAGAATAGGTTTTTGTTTATCATAGAATGTGAACCTTAAAGTAGCTTTAAAAACTTTCGACTCACACTTTTGTTTTTTGTGTCTGTTTTGCCTTCACGTATGCATGTGCACACATGTATGCTTGCTGGTTCTCCCTGAGCTGGGTTTGTGGATGGTTATAATCCCCCAGACGAGTGCTGGGAATTGAACCCAGATCCTTTGCAACAGCAACAAGTCTCCTAACCACTGAGCCACTGGATACAGCTTGAGGCAACTGGTGTTGTTTGTTTGTTTTTTTGAGACAGGATTTCTCTATGTAGCCCTGGTTGTCCTGGAACTCACTCTGTAGACCAGGCTGGCAGAGATCTGCTTGCTTCCTCTATGCTGGGATTAAAGGTGTACATGACCACCCCCAATTTGAGGCAGCTTTTTAAAAAGCCAACCCATAGTGGGGTTTTTTGCAGATTTTTTTTTTTTTTTTTTTTTTTTTGTCTCGTCTCATATAGTTTCTGTTTGTACTTTTTTTTTTTTTTTTTATCTTACTGGCCTTTTGCTTGTATATTATAGTTTCTGATTTTGTGTTTTTATGGGTTTTGTTTTCATCTATATATGTGTGTGTCTCTGTGTGTGTTTCTTGGACTTTTTTATATTTTTAATTTGTTTTTCTAAAACAAGAGAGAGACAAAAAGAAGGTATGAAATTGGATGGGTAAGGAGGTAGAGAGAATCTGGGAGGAGATATGGAAAGAGAAACCAGAATCAGAATATACTGTATGAATTCAACTAAAAAATAAAAATGTCAACAGGGAATGGTGACACATGCCTTTAATCCCAGCACTCAGGAGGCAAAGGCAGGAGGATCTCGTGAGTTCCAGACCAGCCTGCTCTAAAGAGTAAGTTCTAGGATAGCCTTGGCTATACAAAGAAACACTATTTCCAAAAGAAAAAAATAATGACAACAAAAACCCAGGGCCAACAAGATGGCTCAGAAACTAGAGTATGGTAGTACAAGCTTTTAGTCTCACAGTGGTGAGGCAGACAGGACTCACCATAGCATATCTGAGTTCTAGCACCAGAGGAGACTACAGAGTAAGACACTGTCTCAAAACAAAACTAGAAAACAGATGGTTCATCTCATAAAAGCAATTCCCATCAATCAAGACTGCTTACTGGAGTTTGGTCCCTGGGACCCAAATGGTGGAAGAAGAGAAAGGACTTTCAAAAGCTGTGACTTCCACAACTGTGCTGTAGAATATGTATCTCGCCCCTCCACTGATGTTGTAATTTTTTTTTGAGGGTGGTGGTTCGAGACAGGGTTTCTCTGTGTAATCTTGGCTATCCTAGAACTAGCTCTGTAGACCTGGCTGGCCTCAAACTCACAGAGATTCCCTACTTCTGTCTCCCGAGTGCTGGGATTAAAGGTTTGCCACCACCGCCTGGCAAATGTAGGAACTTTTTTTTTAAAGCCTACTAGTACATATGCCAGGTCCTCACTGCTGCCCCCTGGCCACATACACCCTGGGTTTCCAGCATAGCTGGGACACTTGTAATAACAAGTCTAACAAGTTCTCAGTGCAGTTAGCACCTTTCCTTCTAGGAAGGAACACAGCCTGAGGGCTAGAGCCTATGCATTTCATGGAGTTCTTGTGATGCTGAGGGTGGTGTCCCTGGAAGCAGACCAAGGATGGCACCTTCCTTGGAGTTTAGGCAGTTCTCAGGACCTTGACCAATACAAAGGCAAAGAGGCAAATCTCCATCTGTCCCAAAGATCCTGGAGGGAGGCTGCCCTCTCAACCCATTTCTAAAGTAGTCATCCCTTCTGCATCGCTGTGGAGTAACTGAACAACCTCAGTCACAAAGAAGGCAACATGGTTGCATGTGTACTTTCATTTACTTCTAAGCTGCAAAGGTCAGAAGATCCCATCAGCAAGCACTGCAAAACAGTACTCAAGCTCCTCTGTGGGATGGAGGCCACAAACATGAAGCCCCAGAGTGCTCACCAACAGCCTGACAAGTGCCAGGTCCTGAGACTCAGGTCTTCCGCTAGCTGCTATTGTGCAAGAGCCCTGTATAGGTGCAAATGAGCTAACTAGCAAATCTGTTTTCCCAAGACCCTTCAGAACAAGCAAAAACAAAACACCCATTACTGCAGTTCATAACACACATTACAAACACAGCACACAGCATCATCATTGAGCTACATCTACCAGCCAGTTAGGACCTAGCTTTGCCCAGAAGCTAACAACTCTGTATTATCAACTTCTAAATTATCACTAAAGTAAAGATGAACTCACATTAAAGTCAAGGTGCCTTAAAAAACTTTCCAGTGTGTCATTACACTCACGAGTCATCAGATCATCCACATCCCAAGAGACAGATGAGATTCTTGTTCAGGCTGCTAAGTATGGCTAACACTGTCCCACAGTTCCCAGAGTCCAAGCTATGGTTCCTCCTTCCACAAGCCATTCTGTTCACAGAAACAGAATTCAGGCATAGCGCAGTCCCAGATCTCCTCTTACCCTCAGGTGATGGCCAAGCACCTTCACAGGCCTGTTTCTGAGAGTAGACTCTGGGAAGGATGTGTTGCTGGAGACGATCTCCTCATCATTCGTCCTTGCTCACCAAGTCACTGGCGTCTCCTCACTGACTGTCACCTTCCTGTTAGCCACGCTGGTGTTCCTGTAAATCCATGTGCCCATCTGAAGGCACATCACCACCTCAGACAAAGTTTAACCTGCTCCCAGACACGCTCTATTAAGCCTGCTGCTGCTGGCCAGGTGGGGAGAGGCAAAGTCCAGGAAGAGTCCTTGCTGGCCTTAACAAACAGGCAGGGTACAAAAGACGGCAACTTTGTCATACACTTTAACCTTCCTGATAACGGTTTACAAAGACACACTCTCATCATCTCATTAACTGGTCTCTTCTCCAGCTCCTGATAGTAGGAGAGGAGGGAGGCACACAGAAAGCACAGGCAGGACAATTCTGGGACATTCTTATCATTCTGGTCCTGCCTGTTCTCGGGGTGACTTCCCCGCTGCCCTCCCAGCAATCGAGATAAGTGGGTTCTACCCACTGTGGCCTATCCTCCCTTGGCCAGCTCAGCTTTCTCCTCATGATCATTCCTACAAACCTTAGCTCCCAACTCTTCCCTGCCTCCCTTGGGATATCAGCAACATTCTCCCGTTTCAAAGCTAAAAGCCCAAAGGATCCCTGGGAAAGTGCTACCAGGAGCCAAGCCAGCTACAGGAGGCCTACAGGAGTGCAACAACGACTCTCGAACTTCTGCCTACACGAACATACCAGTGTCTACCCAAATCACAGCCTTAGCAGGAACTATTTTCAGCAAAACAGTAAAATGCTAATCCTCTTAATCTTAAGTACCAGTGAAGATCCAAATGTGGCATCTGGATTTGGCACACAGGTTCTCTACTTATGCTAGAGCTGGGCAGTGCTGGCGTATGCCATTAGTCCCAGCACTTGGGAGGCAGAGACAGGCAGATTTCTGAATTTGAGCCCAGCCTGGTCTCCATATCTGAATCCAGGACAACTAAGGCTATACAGAGAAACCTTGTCTTAGGAAAAAAAAAAAAGTTGGAAGCCAGGAACTCAGTGCCTGGGAAGCAGAGGTAGACAGGATCTATGTGAGTTCAAGGCCACTCTGGTCTACATAGCAAGTTCTAGGACAGTGAGGGCTATATAGAGAGTCGCTATGTCAAGAATACAAACAAACCAACATGCTTTTGATTCCTTTTGTTTGTCTGTTTGTCGGTTGGTTAAGACAGGGTCTCACTATGTAGCTCTGGCTGTCTTGGAACTTACTGCCTTCAAAATCACAGACATCTATTTGACTCTTGCCTCCCAAGTGCTAGGAAAAAGAGTGAGCCTCCACGTCTGGTGACATTTTTTTTGTTAAAGATATGGTATTATATAGTCCAGGCTGGTCTATATATCTCAGGGTGTCACCAAAGATTACCTGAATTTCTGATCCTCTGTTTCCACCTCCCAAGCACTGGGAAGGCAGCCTGTATGATGTCTAGCTGTTTTGTTTTAAAGAACAATCTCGCTGATCGCTGAAAGTTCATAGCATATCTAGTTCTAAGAACTGCACCTGCCAACCTGAGGAGCAAGTCACAGAAGAACCATGAGCACCACTGAGAAGAGCAGGTCTGAGGGGCATCCTGAGACTCAACAAAAGCAGAAAGACAACTCTGAAAAACCAGGGGCAGACAGGGGTCTGTGGGCCTGGTAGAGCACAGGGGACTTCTGAGTGGGAAACTATGGTGTGTGATGCTGTCCCAGAAACACAGCTCCATGTATACACTGTCAACATTGGTCAGCAATGAGGTATCAGCTGTGCCCCACCACACTAATGGGAACGCTATGGTAAGGCATCATGCAGATATCCCCTGCACAGTTTGATCCATGTGCTTAAAATTCAAACTTTCAAAAAAAAAATCTTCCCATTTTTTAAGAGTAAACAAAAATTCAGAAATGTTTCTTGCATCTAAAATAGAAATCAGAGTGCTGAGAGAGATGGCTCAGTGGTTAAGGGTGCTTACTGCTTTTCCACACAACCCAGTCTTGATTCTCAGCATCCACATGGCATGGCTCACAACTGCCTGTAACTCCAGCTCCAGGGAGCAGAAGCCTTGGGCCTCCACATTCATATGGACACACAGACACATATAGCTAAAAATAAACCTTTAAAAGAGAAATTAGGATTAGGACTAAAAAAATCTTCATTAGCCCTCAAAAGGAAGCTACTTAAACATTATAGGGCCCCAGCCTCTGTGTGACCAAGGAAATGAGGTTCTGAAACTTGCTACAAGGAGCTTTAGATCTCACCACTATAGCACTCAGATGTCTGAGAGGCTGTCAGCTGCCATGTCTCCCAGCATACAAGGGCTCAGGTGTAAGTCCATGTTTTCAAGGTTGGTCTCACTGCATTGCCAAGCCAGCTGGAATCTTCTGGGCCCAAGGCCCAAGGATCCTGTCTCTAAGCCACCCTGAGCACCAGGACACCACTTCCATGTATTTTGAATAGAAAGCACTGTAGACAGCCACGTGACCCCAGATTCCGCTCTCTCTAGTCTGCTAGGCAGTTACAGTAGTTTGCCTTCCTTGGCTGTAACTTTGTCCCCAGTAGGAGACAACAAATCCACAGTTACAGGACACATCACACAGCAGAACTTTGGTTTTCCCCGGAAGTAGACAGTGAGGGATACAGGGCAGGAGGCAAGTTAGTCAACGTTCCCAAACATAGACAATTATTGTTACGTTCACCAAAGGAAACCTTCCAACCTCTTCGGCTCTGCCTGTGCCTGTTAGAATGTGACACAGCAAGGACACCAGACAGCCTAACTGCCCACAAAGCTTTATTCCACGACGGGCCCAAGCGATGACTTTGAACATGTAGAGCTTGAACCCAACCAGGTCAGTAGGAATAGTTTGTGGTTTCTGCCACAGCCCAGATCCCCCAGAGCCCACCCACCATGTGCACAGGGCACAGCGCTCTGTGAAGGTAGCTGTGGCAGCTCCGGGAGCAGGAGCTGCAGCATAGGGAAGAGAGAATTGGGGTTCACGTGAGGAGAGCACTTGCCTCGTAGGTGACAAAGTCATCAAACTCATCGGCACAGGCAGGGGGCTCTTCATCTTGGACAGGCTCCACATTGTACAGCTGGCCTTCAGGATCTGTGGAGAGAAGACCCGGCCTCAGCAGGCCACTCAGTGCTATCCAGAAGGTCTGAGGTAAAGGTCAGAGTGTGGTGCAGCTAGGACTCCTATGGAAGGCCACTTCCAGGGTTGAGAGGCCATGATGCACATGGAGGAGAGTCACTGCTACAGAAGTCCCTTGAGGGAGTGAGTGTCCCTCAAGCAGAGGACCCCAGGAGGGCGGGGGGGGGGGGATGAAAGCAGATGGTGAGAAGCTGGTATGGTTTTTTTTCTTTAAACAATCAGACAACATTATAAGGAAAAGTACAAGACACCAAATTCTGCAAAAGCATACAGTCTTGAGAAGGGCTCCGTACAAAGTGGACCAACATTACCAATGCGTTGTCTGAGAGGCACTGAGCAGTGCAGTGCCCGGGCGTGACACTCAGCAGCTTTAAGTTCCTCTGGTTAACTTTCTTGTATAAGAAAATGTGGGTCTGGACCAGCTAGAAAAGTTCAGGGGACAAAGGTGCTTGCCACCACATCTGACACGCTGAGTTTAATCCCTGGAACCCACATTGTCAAAGTACAAAACCAAGTCCCAAATGTTTTCTGACTTCCACACGCACATGTCCACACACACATGTCCATACACATGTATACATGCTGCTTCCCAATAAATAGGAAAGTGAAAATATTTTACAATATGAGGTTTGTTTAAGGGTTTTTAATTGTCTTTATTTGTGAGACAGGGTCTCGCTATATAGCGCTGGCTGCCTGGAACTCACTGTGTAGACCAGGTTGGCCTAGAACTCAGAGATTCATCCACCTACCTCTGCCTCCTGATTGCTGGAATTGAGTGTGTAGGATACCATACCCTGACCTATTTCTATTATTTATGTGCATGGTGTGTGTGTGTGTGTGTGTGTGTGTGTGTCCACAGAGACCAGAAGAGGTGAATAGATTTCCCCAAAGATAAGAGTTATAGGTAGTTGTGAGTCACTTGAAATGGGTGCTGGGAACTGAACTTGGACCCTCTAAAGGAATGGCAAGTGCTTTTAACTGCCGCCGCCTCTCCAGGCCCCATGAGCTACTGTTATTGTTTTTTTTTTTTTGTCTCCAAGACAAAGTCTTATTATATTATATAGACCAGGCTGGCTTTGAAGTCACAGAGATCTGCTTGCCTCAGCCTCCAGAGAGCTTTGATGAAGGGTGTGCTCCAGAAAGCAATTTTTATTTTCATTTATTAATAAGGTAAAATTTTTAAAAGATTTATTCCTTTTTTATTATTTTAATTGTATGGATGTTTGCCTACATGCATGTATGTGAACACCATATGTATCCCTGGTGCCTTCAGAAGCCAGGAGGGCATCAGATCCTTGGGAACTGAAGTTACAGACAGCTATGAGCTTCCAGGTAGGTACTGGGAATCGAACCCAGACCCTCTCCAAGAGCAGACACTCAGAGGTACCACGCAGGGCCAGGGGGACAGAAGGACATGGATGCCAATGTCCCGCTACTACATAATTTCTTACATGGAGTGCACTGACTTACAGCCCAGTTACCTTTCAATACCTTTAACACAGCCAATCTTACATCAGCACTCAGGCTGAGGAGACAGCACAGTGGATACAGCTGCTTGCTGCTGTGCAGCACGAGGGTCTGAGTTTATACAGATTTCCAGAATCTCCATAAAGCCAGGTATGATACCACACATCTGTAACCTCAGCTCTCCAATGATAGGATACAGGATGGAGAAAGGAGAACCCTACAAGGCTTGTGGGCTAACTCACCTGGTGCACACAGCAGAACAACACGGAACCCTGTCTCAAACAAGGCAGAAGGTAAGACCTGACCGGAGGTTGTCCTCTGGATTTCTCACACCCACCCACACATACGTAAATACACACACACACAAATTTTTAAAAATAGTAATTAAAAAAATCATAGTTCTATTTTTTTTCCTTTTCTTTTTGAGATAAAGTCCCCCTCAAACAAGGCTGGCTTTAAATCAGCCATGTAGCCATCCTCAAGAACTTAGATTACAGGTATGAACCATACCTAATTTATACAGTCATATATCAAGGGCCAAGGGAAACAAACAGCAACCTTCCCTAGACCCTCCTGGGAGAAACACTGAGGAATGGTCAGCACTGGCTTCCTCTAAATGAGCCACAAAAGACCAGAGAAGATTCGTGCTTTGATCTACACCAAGTAAGAAAAATACAATCATAGAATCCCAACAAGCTCTGAGAGTTGGCCACTAACAGACCTGGGTAACTGAGGGCAGGACACACTGGAGAAGCAGCAGTGAGTGCCCAAGGACCGAATCACAAAGCAGTCAGACACCGTGCAGACGTGAGTGAGAGCAGTACCCAAGGATGCTCATGCTGTCCAACACTGCCCCAAGCATAACAGCCACTCTACTCTCAATCAGAACAGCTATGGTTACTCTCAAGGGATCCCTCATAGGAGATGGGAAGGTCCTCTGTCCCTCACCTGAGATTCTAGTCACATCAATGCATATAGTAACTACATACTGCTCTCTTCTGTGCTTTTAAGAGTTGTTGGGGCTGGGCATGGCAGTGCATGCCTATAATCCTAGGACTCAGGAATCAGGAGAGGGTGCATCTCTGTGACCCTGTCCTACATAGTGAGTTCCAGAACAGCCAGGGAGACATAAGAAGACCCTGCCTTTAAAAAAATGTGGATTTGAGGGTGCATAAAAAGACCCTGCCTCAAAAAAATTGTGGGTTTGGGGGCTAGAGAGATGGTTCAGCAGTTAAGACTCACTAGCTGTACTTCCAGAGGAACCAAGTTCAATTCCCAGCATCCACACTGTATCTCACAATCATCTGTAACTCTAGTCTCAGGGGATCTGATGCCCTCTTTTGGCCACCAAGTTTGTATGTGGCGTGTGCGCGCACATACAAACATACACACCACAAAATTTTTATAGTTTTATAAGAATCATAGCCTTTTTAAAAAATACTAGTGCCTGCCAAGTGTGGCAGTACATGCCTTTAATTCCAGCACTTGGCAGGATGATCTCTGGGTTTGAGGACAATCTGATCTATAGAGTGAATTCCAAGACATCCAGGGCTACACAGGAAAACCCTGTCTTGAAAACAAAAGAAAATTTTAAAAATTGTTTTTGACTCTCCTTTTAAAATTTTTTTTATTCAAAAAAATTATGTGTGTCTGTGGCTGGGTATGTACATAGAAGTACAGTGTCTGTAGTGTTGAGGCACCCTGTGTAAAAATGTGTCGCTGTCCTTCCTCACCTATTTTAAGGCATTCTATGGCTTTGATTAAAAAAAAAAAAAATCTGATGGCCAATTAGCTGGGCAGGAAGTGGAAGATGGGACTTCCTGGGGGGAAGCAAGGAACCCTGGGAAGGAGAAAGCCTTTCACCAGAAGACATGAGAGGAGAGAGAGAGTTGATCACAGGTCTAAAAGGTATAGCTAGCCACACAGCTGGATGGGGCTAGGTGTATGGGTTAACTAGATCAGCTATTAAGAGCCTGCCCAACTAATGTCTAAGGCTTTGAAATATTAAAAGGTCTCTGTGTGGTTATTTGGGGGAAAGTTGGTTAAGGAATAATTGCTGTTGTATTAATTACCAACATTAATTAATATATACAGAACATAATAATCCTTTCATCTACAATTGGCACCCAACGTGGGACCACTGGAACCCAAGCTTACAGCTTAAAAAGGCCTATGGGAAAAGGTGGGGTTGGGGGACCAGAGTAGTCAGACAAGAAGCCTGGTCTGCTTAAAAAGAACAAAAGCAGACCCAAGTCTGAGGGCGCAATAGCTGCAACTTCTCCCAAGCACAACATGGTTAAAAGAGACCTAGTATGCTAGAGAGACCTAAGCTTGAAGCTGCCGCCTGAAGCAGCACATAAGCAGAAGCATTGTGGATTAGAAAGGCCTGGCCAGGGCCAGCAGAAGGCTGAACCACAGGGACAACCTTCAGGATTGAGCTAGGGGACAAAGCTGGCCATCTTTGCCTGGTAAGGCATTAAGTTTACAATTGGTAAATTCAAGTCCTTAAGGAGAGAATTAGAAATTAAAGGCAAAAATAATTTCCATGTGAAAAGAACATGGAACAGTACAGCAGAAGTCTCTTGGGTCTTGTATAGGTTTGCTTTACCTGTGATCATCGTGGAACTAGTTATAATATATTCACTAACGATCACTGTTTTCTGTGCCCTCTCTAAGGAAGTTCAGACCCAGGTAAGGAGGGAGCTGAGTGATGGAATGTTAAATTCCAAGCAATACAAATAGACGAAGGAAAACAGGCTCTTACTGATAGACAAAACGAAACTGATGGCAGCTGGGACTCACAGCTCTGCTGCTGTGAGACGTCAGCTCTTTCTGCTAAGGGCAGGCCAGCACAGTGAACACCTGATGTCCAAGGACTCATGGGCAAGGATTCACTGCTACAGCATGAGATAACACACTGGCCCCAAAGTGTAGTGTCTTGCTTCTTTGCGTGATTTTTCTTTGAATGTTTTGTTTTTAACCTGATAGTAGAAAATACAAAGGGTTATTTTTATTGTTTGGCATTACTTAAAGAATAGGAAATTTTTAAAGATTTTAAGTAAATTCAGAATGTCTCTACAGTTCAAATGTATTGCTTTCTAAATTTAAGAGTTAACAATGATTTGGAATTGAGGTGAAATATTTGAGCAGGGCAGTGGTGGCGCAAGTCTTTAATTCCAGCACAGTGGAGGCAGAGACAGGTGGATCTCTGTATTCTAGACCAATACGTTCTGCACTCTGAATTCGGGGCAGGACCCCCTGCTGATAAGATAAAGTTACTTGTAAACATTCACGATGACACACTTTTTCCTTAAAGGTACTATTTTTGCTTAGTAATATATAATATGACCTTAATGAGATAAAATATAAATATACATCAATCTTAAATTTATATAAAGAAAAAGGGGAATATAGGTGCATTTATCCACACAATTATAATTTCACTGTGGGGTCTAGAAGGGTCACTGGAGCCCTTGGGCTAGAGTTAGAGGCAGTCATAAACTGCCTGTCATGGGTGCAAAGACCCAAACTTGAGCCATCTCTCCAGCCCCCTCTTTATATATAAAAAAATATATAAATATATAAATATATTTTAATTACTTATTTTTATTTTTGTGTGTGAGTGTTTGTATGCATGTTTGTTGGCATGCACCCCTGTGTGCCTGGTGCCCACAGAGGCCAGAAGAGGATGTCAGATCCTCTAGGTCTGGAGTTACAGATGGTCATGAGCTGCCATGTGGGTGCTGGGAACTGAGCCCCGGTCTACTAGAAGAGTGGGCAGTGCTCTTAACGTCAGAAACATCTTTCTGGCCCCTCTTTTTTTACTTTGAGACAGGGTGTCACTAAGTTGTCCAGGCTGGCCTTAAGCTTGAGTTCTTCCTACCTATGTCTCTTTATGTGGAGTTTTTTTGTTTTGAGACAGGGAATCAGTATGTAGCCCTGGCTGCCTTAGAACTTGTTATATAGACCAGGCTAACCTTGAACTCAGAGATCCATCTGTCTGTGCCTCCTGAGTGTTGGGATTGAAGGTGTGTGCACCACCACAGCTAGCTATTAAGTGGAAACTTTTAATGTGCATTTATCTTGTCTTTCCAGAGGTAGGGGCACAAGAACCAGAGCCCTGGCCTATTTGTAACAGTTCCCTGTCTCATTCTATTCCTGGAACAGTGCTTGTGGCTGTGACAGCAGGTGTCTTGCGCTTCCCTGCAAACTGGGTCAATATATTGTGTGGTTTACTATGCTGCTCCCTCATGTAGAGTGAGGTTGACAGGCAATACAGGCTGTCCATAGCTGCACCAGTACATTACAGTAAGACCTGAAATGAACTTCACTGGCAGTGCATGACTTCTCTCTTCTAAGTGCTGTGAAATGATTCAAAACCATCTCTGACTTCACCTCTCATTCTAGTCTCTCACTGTGTCTTCCTAATCACATGTAAATGAAACCCCAAAAGTATAGAAGCAGCAAAGCACAGCCACAGCCCTAATCAGATACACTGGGCAGTTCCCCCAGTGTCCCCGCAGAATGGCTCAGGCAGGAGACTGTTTCACTGAGCACTCTTCATGGCCTAGGCTGGGGTAGAATCATAAAGATCATTCTGTCACAGAAAAGGCCAAGTCCTCCCACTATACCACTGGACAGATGATATCTCCATTGCTCATTTCTCTACCTTCAGACTCCAGCTTCCCTATAGCCCCAAATATACCACGCACAGGCCCCCACAAGACACCCCCTGCCTGGTGCCACCTCCATAGCTCCCAGTCTCCCACCTTATCATCTGTCTGTTTCCTACTAGAAAGCCAGCACCAAAGGCAAAGGATTCTGTTCTAGTCTCCAAATACTTCTCACAAGTCGACCTTATTTAACCTTACCTCTGCAGCTCCCTACAGCTCAGCTCCAGTAAGGACCCTACCAAGAAGGGCCAGACCGTCTTCCAGGTCCAGGGTCTGCTCTGTACAAGCTGAAGTCAAATCAATGTCTCCCCAATGTGGCATCAGGCTGAGACCCTGCATCATCCTGAGTATTTCTAAAAACCAGCTAGGAGATTTACATTCCTAACTAAATCAAGATGAGAATATTAATGAAAAAAAAAATACAAAAATGATGAAATTAAAAATGAACCCCAGGCCAGGAGCAGGGGTCCATCAGAATACACTAACTAGCAGCCATGGAAAAATCATCTCACACAGACATCCCTAGAGATTCTTCCTACCTATCCACAGCTCTTGCTGCGATTCTTTCCAGCCTGACGAGATCTGTCCCTTCAACTACCCAAGTCTGAGTAAACCAACGAACTCTCCCTGGTTCACCACGAAGGGTACTGAGAGCACCCAAACCTCCCTCCTACCTGTGGACAGGACCCCAGAATACTGCTTAGATGATACAAAGCCAACTTCACCACCTATCATGCATAGAGCAGGTAATCAGCCCAGTGTTCTGCACCTCTGTGGTTCCAAAGGAAATATCTATGATATCTATAAGGAGATGGGCAGTCACGACAAAGAATGTATCACATGTGCCAGATGATCTATGTGAAAGGCTGCTGGTGACAGGCAGTCTAGTCATGCTTGCCTGTAAGCCTGCTGTCTTGTGTCCCACCACATCTCCAAATAAACTTCCCATGAGTTTCAGGGTTTGGAGGTGGAGTAGATCTTTGAGGCAGAGTCACACACTGAAACCCATTATAAAGAACTCACTGTATAAATCAGGGCAGCCTCAAGCTCTTGGCAATCCTTCTGCCTTAGCCTCCCAAGTACTCAGACACATGTAGTTGCTACCATTCCAGGTTTAATGCCAAGATTTTTAAATATATTTAAATATGAAGATATCTTTTAAATCACTGATGGGCAGAGAATGATAAAGGGACTCTCAGGGGGTCTGAGGTCTTCTTCCAGCCTCCATGGGTCCCTGAAATCACAGGCACATACTCATATACACATAAATACATACAATTGAAAAAAATCTACTTGCAATCTATAAATTACAGATCAGGCTAATAGTCGGACAAAGGGCTCAGCCTGCCAATACTCAGTCTGGGGACGGGGCATTTCCCCTGGCTGTTCTCTATCTCATCCCTCAGGAAACTCACCTCATCCCCCTTGCTCAGCTCACCTCACTCACTTGCCTACCTCTCCACAAGTCCTTCACTGGACCAGTGCTATGGCCCTCCTTCTTGGTCCAGTCCCCCAACACACAGACTGGCTCTCTGTCCCCAGTCACCATGCTTTCTTTCCCTTCTTCCTCCTGCTGCATCCTAGAGAAGGCTGGCCCCCACAGTAGACTCAGCTCCTGTCTTCTGCCTAGACAACAGAAGTACCTCATCGTCTGTCTTCTTGTCACCATGCACTGGTCTCACTTTGATGCTAGCTCACAACATTACCTCTAGAGACTGGTGTCCACAACAGACTTATGGGTGAGAAACAGAAACACATGTGACAAAACACACCAACTTCTCTAGAACCACTAGAGGACTTGATATCCTAGAAATTCAGTCCTAAGTGACACTATCAGTAATAATCTGTGGTGTGACAGGTAAGACATGCTGAGCTGAAATCCATGGGCATCCTCAAGGCCCATCTCACCTGGTGACTCCCAGCCAAGTCTTGATGTGTGTGGGGAGAAAAAGGCCTGCAGCTAACACTCTATTACTGCCAATCCCAGCTCCACAGTAGTACACAGGCTAACTGGTGACTGTCCAATGGCATGTCCACTGTGAAGACACTAAATTTATACCCAGCATAGGGCCAACCACCAGAGCCTAGACACACATGTATCCACACAAGCCTGTACACAGACCTTCTTCAAAGCTCTACTCAGACATCCCCAAAGTGAGATGAACATAACAATAAGTCACCATTCCATAGTCTGAAAACAGTCACAGCCGCATGCAAACCACATGGTGGAACCAAGAGGCATGCTGAGGGAAAGAAGTCAGATATATGCAGGACACATTCACATGAAAACTGAGGAATTAATAATGTACAGTGACAGAAAACAGGGTTGATACAAAGGTGGGAGGGACTTGCCGTGACAGTCTCATCGGAGATTTGAGAATCAAGCTCAGGAGTCTGACACAACTGAAACTGTCACACACAAGATCTGCACGTTTCATAATGCTACATTTTGCTTTCAAAAGAAAAAGCTTCTGAACAAACGCCGAACTCTAGATGAGGGGCAGGCCACATGCCAGAGCACTAATGGGAAGTGCCTGAGTGTAAGGAGCTGACCGCACTCCACTAAAAACGGACTGTATGCCGTGGATGGAGCATACAGCACACACAGCAAGCTGTTCTCATATGGAGAGCTGTTTTCATGGGCGGGGAACATATAATAACTGGATGCTTTTTTTCAGTTTTAATTTTCCCTCATGAAATGCTGGGAAAGGGAAGTAGCTTTCCACATTGCAAACAAGCAGTTGAGAGCCTTTCCATCATGAAGGGCAGGGTTTCCAGAACAGGGACGAGGAGAACAGTGAATACCAGATGCTTTGGGAATCCAAGAAGTAATGGGCTGAGCCGGGTATTATGGTGCATGCATTTACTCCCATGCACTTGAAAAGTAGAGGCAGGTAAATCTCTCTGAGTTCAAACCAGCCAAGGCTATACAGTGGCTGGGGAAGAATGATAGTTACAGAACACTGAGGAGAAAGGGAGGTGGTGGAGCACGAGAGGAACCCACTGACCTACCTCCATTTCTGATGGCCACAATCCCTTGGTGGAAGTCTTCAAAGCTGATTACGCCAAGCCCACTCGGGTCCAGGTATTGAGTTAAGTCCTTCACCTGCAAAGGCCAAAGGAGAATGTGTTACCCACAGCTTTCATGGTCGGCAGTGCACAGCTGAGATCCCAGTACTGGAAAAGCAGGAGGACCCCAGGCTCACTGACTGGCCTAGCTAGCCAAATTGATGAGCTCCAGCTTCAATAAGACCCTGTCCCATGCCGGGCAGTGGTGGCGCATGCCTTTAATCCCAGCACTTGGGAGGCAGAGGCAGGCGGATTTCTGAGTTCGAGGCCAGCCTGGTCTACCGAGTGAGTTCCAGGACAGCCAGGGCTACACAGAGAAACCCTGTCTCGAAAACAAACAAACAAACAAACAAACAAACAAAAAAAGACCCTGTCCCAGGCAGGCCAGGCAGTGGCAGAGCCAGGGAAATGGTTCTCCAGGCAAGTGGTTGCTACTATGCCAGCAGGAATACCTGAATCTGAATCCCTGGCGTCTATGTAAAGAGCTGGACATGACAGCACACACCCACAGCCCCAGCACTGTGGGCGAGCAGACACAGATCACTGGGGTTCGCTGGCTGCCAGCTTAACTCCAGCTTTAGCCAGAGATAAGATGAAGAGTAATAGAGCAGGACAGCAGACACCGAGGTTCTCCCCGGTCTCCACATGCATGTATACACAGCATACACACGGCATTACATACTTAGAGACAGAGAGAGAGAGAGAGAGAGAGAGAGAGAGTGAGTGTGTGTGTGTGTGTGTGTGTGTGTGTGAGTTGGGGAAGTGAGCAAGAGAGTGATCAAGGAAGATAACCAAAGTCAACCTCTGGCCTCTATACACATGTGCACATGCACACACAAACATGTATGTATGTATGTATGTATGTATGTATGTATGTATGTATGTATAAATAAATAAATTTATTTTAAGTGTACTAATGCACATCTATAGTCTCAGCTGTTGGGAAGTTGAGGTGGGAAAACTGCTTGAGCCCAGGAGTTGTTTTTTTGTTGTTTTGAGGTTTTCTGGTTTTTCAAGATAAAGTTTCTCTGTGTGTCCCCTGGCTGTTCTAGAACTCACCCTGTAGTTAGTCTCGAACTCACAGAGCTCTGCCTGCCTCTGCCTCCAAAGTGCTAGGATTAAAGGCATGTCATAAACACACACACACACACACACACACACACACACACACACACACACACACGAGGAAGGGGGCATGGTGGCACAAAAATCCCAATACTCAGGAGGCAGAGGTAGGCAGCACTCTGAGTCCTAGGCCAGTCTGGGCTACAGAGTGAGTTCCAGGAGAGCCAGAGCTACTCAGAGAAACCCTGTTTAAGGAAGGAAGGAAGGAAGGAAGGAAGGAAGGAAGGAAGGAAGGAAGGAAG
>JANHMN010000002.1:80676829-80695343 GCA_030674055.1 Rhabdomys pumilio | reverse complement strand
AAGGAAGGAAGGAAGGAAGGAAGGAAGGAAGGAAGGAAGGAAGGAAGAGGAAGGAAGGAGGAAGAGAGAGAAAGAAAGAGAGAAGGGGAGAGAGAGAAAGGGAGAGAGAGAGAAAGAAAAAGAAGGAAAGAAACAAAGAGCGCGCAGCTGTGCATTTGTCTGTATGAAGGCCCGATGAGCACACAGAAGACGCTCAGTGTGCCTAGTCTTACAGGCCCATGGGTGATGCAAATTAAAAATGCAAGGAGGTGGTGCTCTCTGAAATGACTGCGACTGCGGAACTGCAGAGCGCTGGAGAGTCTGACGGAACAGCGAGGCACGTTCAGGAATGTAGAAGTGTAAAAACTGTACTATAGCAACGGCTGCACGAGTCCTACGAACCTCCTGGAAATTGCACATGTAACGGTGGTGATTTCATAGTATACAAAGAACATTCCAAAGCTCTAAAAAAGAATCAAGAGAAAAAGACAAAAATGCAAGCAAGATGTATAAAAATGCTTGTCACCAAGCAGGAAGGCCTAAATTTGATCTCCACAGTTCTGACCGCCACACACACCGTGGCACACATGTAAACCCATGCACAGACAAAATATACAACATTTTTTTAAAATTTTAAGATAAATCTTGAAGTGAAGCAAACAAGATCCAACAGATACCCCAGAGAAGAAAGTTAAAGCAAAGACATAGAACAGATACGGAAAATAAAACTCAAGGAAATTCCTCTAGGATTAAGAAGACAAGCATTCATGAGACAGAGGCAAGTGGCTCCCTGAGAGTTCAAAGCAGCCTGGTCTACATCGTGAGTTCCAGGACAGCCAGGGCTACACAGAGAAACCTGACACAAAATACAAAACAAAAGACCATAGGGCTGAAGAAATGGATCAGCACACTCCTCTTGCAGGAGACCCAAATTCAGTTCCCAGCACCTACATCAGGTAGATCACAATCACTTATATCTCCAGCCCTCGGGGATCTGATGCCATCTTCTGTCCTCTGAGGAACACCTATACATGTGGCACGAGCCTATAGACACACACACACATACACACAAATACATAATCTTAAAAATGAAATCAAGGGCTGGAGAGATGGCTCAGTGGTTAAGAGCACTGACTGCTCTTCCAGAGGTCCTGAGTTCAATTCCCAGCAACCACATGGTGGCTCACAACCATCTGTGATGGAATCTGATGCCCTTTTCCGGCATGTAGGTGCTCTTAGCATTCAAATATATAAAACAAATAAATCTTTTAAAAAATGAAATTGAATACACAAATACATAATCTTAAAAATGAAATCATTTTTAAAATTTAACTATGCATTGAAAGTACAATATTAAGTACCTAAATACATCAAAGATCTACTCTAAAACTTTTAGTCCGTGTAAGAGTACCTGCGAAGCCCAGCAGTGGTGGCGCACACCTTTGATCCCAGCACTTGGGAGGCAGAAGCAGGCGGATTTCTGAGTTCAAGGCCAGCCTGGTCTACAGAGTGAGTTCCAGGACAGCCAGGGCTACACAGAGAAACCCTGTCTCGAAAAAAACCAAAAGAGGATCTGCCAAGCATGTATCAGAAGTTTTTGAACTTCAAAGGAAAAAAATATATATATTTAAACAGCTACAGGGAAATCAAGTGACTCTACAGAGAGAAAGCTAGGTTACACCTAAAATTTGGAGAGCGACGTCAATGACAGACAGTCTAAGCCCACCATTCCAAGTTTGAGGCCAGCCTGTTCTACAGAGTGAGTTCCAGGATAGTCAGACTATTACACAGAGAAGCCCTGTCTTGAAAAAGACAAAAAAAGAAAGAATCAGAAGATGATTAAAAATGTACTGTACTGGGTGATCTATAGGAACAGAAGCCTGTCTCTCATACTCTAGCCTGGAGCCCCAAGATGGCAGTGTAGCATCAAATGTCTGGTGACAGTTATCCCCTCCATAAGCCAGAGCAGAGGGACAACTGGGCTACCTTCCACAAAGGCTATGTCAGGACTTACCTCAGCACCATGGAGGACACTCACATCACAGCACAATCCTGAGTTAGAATTGTAATGGCACTATGAATTCAGAATGTATTTAAAAAAAAAAAAAAAAAAAAAAAAAGCTGGGCCAGAAGACCACACATTCAAGGCCAGCCAGCCTGAGCAACTTACTAAACCCTGTGCAGAAATAAAAAGATGTGTTAATGAGCAGCTCAGAAGTAAGGCTCTCGCACACAAGGTCTGACATCATGAGTTTAACCTGACAGCAAGGTAGCAGAGACAGTCAACTTCTAAGAGTCGTCCTCTAGCCACCATACACATGTGAATAATCAAAAATGTACACGCTCACACAAGCATGCATACTTGGGGGGGACACACTGAATAAAATTAATTAATTTTAAAAATAGCCTGGGAGCGTAGCCCAGCGGTAGAGTACCTGCCTAGCATGGTCAAGGCCCTGAGTTTAATTGCCAGTATTAGAAAAACAAAACAGAGTTAATGAAACAAAAAATAAGAGAAAAAAGAAAAAATCAAATGTAGACCCAATTGTGGATATGGGGAGAGAATACCTAAAATCCCGACACTCGGAGGCCCAGGAGTACCAAGTTACCCTTGGCTATATAGAGTAAATTCAAGGCCACTCTGATTATATGACTGTTTCAGAAGGGAGAGGAGGGAAGGGGAAGAAGGGAAGAGAAGAAGGGAGGGAAGGGGAGGGAAGGAACCATGGCTAAGTTTTGTAGCTGTGGTCATGGTTTAGAATTCCTTCAAGAGCACTGTGTGAGAGAAACCTACTACATACAAAGTATTAGGAGGCCTGGAAGAAAGCTTCCCAGCTGTAGAGTTTCTAAAGAAAGCATGATCTACCATGTGATGCTGGAAATGTGACAGGTGAATGTGGAGCCCAGGGACACATCTGAGAACAGAGCAGCTATCCAAAACTGCTGTGGCACAGCAACAGGACTCAGGAGTCGCTGTAGAGAGGCTTCCTTCCAGAACCTTTCAGAACAAGACTTCAGACCAGACTGACAGTTGCAACAACAAACACATCAGGTATGCTTGGGCGTAATTAGGAGAGATGAGCCAGCCAATTCACTATGTGAAAGAAAGCCAGTTAAACAAAAGAATCCAGCAGCCTGCCTATCCTGAGCACACAACAGACCATCATCACCAGTCGGCAGGTGGTGACCCCAGAGGGCTGAGTGACAGGACCACCTCCCATCCCCAAACAAGTAGTCCAGAGCTAGGACCCAGAGCCAGACACTGTAGCCAAGCAAGAGGAAACCAAAAGAACAAAGAAGGTACACCTGTCCATATTCTAAGGATGCAGATTCAGCCCTTGAGAAGTTTAAGAGTCAGAAAATGAACTGCTGAGTTCATGAAAGCAACCAGGACTCTCAGAGACACAAGTGCTTTCATGGACATGGACCCCAACAAGCAGAGTTCAAAACTACAGAGAAGACCTGGGGCGCTGGCTCAGCAGGGAGAGGACAGAGAACTGGCCACGGAAGCATGAGAACCTGAGTCTGCTCTCCCACACCCACACTTACAAAACTGCAGAGTCCAACAGCATGCACCTATAATTCCAGCTCGAGGATCAGAGGCAGGAGGAACCCTGGGTGGGGACTGCTGGCTGACTCAGCAAGCTCTAGGTTCAGAGAGACTCTGTCTGAGGGGGAAAGGGTGGAGTGCAGCTGAGAAAGACAGCCCATGTTACCTGGGCCTGTGCTCAAACACACTTTACCTAAGAGTAGCCAGAAATGTGAGCATTCATTGAATGTGGATGACATGGGGCTGCTGTTAATTATTATACATTTGTATGTAGTATTTATAGATTTGTATGTAGTGTTTATAAATTTGTATGTAGTGTTTATAGATTTGTATGTAGTGCTTATAGATTTGTATGTGGTGCTTATAGATTTGTATGTAGTGCTTATAGATTTGTATGTAGTATTTTAGAGCACTGGTGCCTAGATATACTCACTGACATGTGGAGTTATTTCAAAATTCTGCAGCTGTGGTGGTTTAAATAGGAAGACCCCACCACCATCCACCACCTGCTCCAGGATAATACAGGTGTGGCCTTGGAGAAGAAAGTGTGTCACTGAAGGTAGGCTTTGACGTTCCAGAAGTCCATGCCAGGGCCAGTCTCTCTTTCTCTGTCTGCTGTCTGAGGATCAGGATGCAGAACTCTCAGCTATCTCTCCAGCACCAAGTCTGCTTGCTTGCTGCCATGCTCCCTGCCATGATGATAATGGACTTACCTCTGAAACTATAAGCCAGCCCCCAATTAAATGCTTTCTTTTATAGGAGCTGCCTTGGTCATGGTGTCTCTTCACAGTAATAGAACAGTGTCTAATAACAGTGTGTGAGTTAGGGATGGATAAGTGTGTTTCAACTCTGCAGCTGCACTAGTTCTGGCTGAGGCCGTACCCGTCAATCCACAAGGCCTACCTAGTGCCAGAGCCTCCTCTGCGAGGTGGCTGGCACTCACAGGAAAGGCAGTGAGCCACCAGAATATCTCACAGAAGCCCTGCCCAGGAAAGAAGCAGGCAAACTAGATTCTAGCGCCAACCAGGGCAAGGAAAGGACACTGCACAGGCTGTTGGGAAGATGAAGGCAGGCCTGGGAGGACAGAGTACTTCTGACAGCAAGCATCATCTCTGTCCATCCCCTACCCACACCAGAAGCGAAGGAGAAAGAGGTGCTTCAGAGAAACAGCAAGGGACAGCTGGCTGAAATCCCAAGAGGGAGAACAGAGTTCTCCTTCTCCTGGGGAGACAAGGCAGCACCAAACATGGTCTGAGCTCACAACCAATGGCAGTGCTGCAAGTTCAAGGAGCGATGGCTTCCATCCAGATGGAACAGCACCCACAGGAGGACAGAGGCAGAACTGAAGGGCGAGCATGTGGAAAAACAGGGAAAGACAGACAGCAGCAGAGACACAACTACCTCCTCTGGGGACTCCAGCAGGATATCAGAGAGTGTTCAATACTGCATCGTATGCTCCAGACCCAAAGGCAGAACACCATCTCAAGAATCTACACTTAAGGGCACCCGAGAAGAGACCTGAAGAAATCAGCCATCAGGCCCAGCCTAGCCACCTTGTCACATACAATCTCAAGTCAGACTCAAAATGGAATGACTGGCTCCAAGAGTGCAAAGCTCTTAAGCCAGTCTCCTCAATGGTAGCCCAGGGGCTCCGAGCGGTAGTACCATAGAGCTTGGTGATATATGGTATGTATATGGGGGTCTGGCCTGCATGTATGAGTGAGCACTGCCGAACACTGTGAGTGCGGTGACAGACCATCATAAGCCATGGCATGAGTGCTGGGAACTGAACCTGGTTCTCTGGAAGAGCAGGCAGTGCTCTTAACTGCTGAGCTATCTCTCCAGTTCAGAAAGCTGATTTCCTGGATACAAGTGAATCGAGGTTATCAAACGCCTCCCTTCTTACTTCACAGAAGCCTTGATTCCTAAGTACAGAAGTCTGCAGAACCCTGTCGTTCCCGGAAGGACTATCCAATCCAGAACCACATTGGCCACTGTATCCTTGAGAAATCTAACAATATCAACAGCAAAGCTACTAACAGGACACTGAGTGTTCTGTTTGTTCTCAAACCTTAGCCACTTTTAAAATCATTAAATATTGTGTTAGAATGACCAAGTAGGAATGAAAACATACTCTGTCTTATGGCTTTTGGATATTTTTACTTTTCTCTCTACTATTATTTTTATTTATTTATTTTCTCCCAACAGAATTGCTCTGTTATGTAGAGCAGGCTGGCCTCAAACCGGTAGCGATCCTGCCTCTGCATGCGCATCACTGAAATTAACGAAGCATAGGGGCAGAGCAGCATTACAGGCTCAGAACAGTACACTGCCATTCTCAGCCCAGAAAAGTGCACATTAAATGTTTTTTTTTTAACTTGAGGGCTAGAGAGATGGCTCAGCAGCTAAGAACACTGGCTAAGCTTGCAGAGAACTCAGGTTCAGTTCTCAGCATCTACACGGTAGCTTACAACCTTCTGTAACTCTAGTTCCAAAGGATCTGATGCCCTCTCAAAGGAAAAAAAAAGAGAGAGAGAGAGACACAATCTTACTATGTAGGAGTCTAGACCAGGCTGCCATCTGAGTGCTGGAATGTGCCACCATACCCACTGAGTCTTTAAAAGAGGCTGAGGCTAACCTGTGCTACCTGCTACTGCTACATGGAGAGACCTAAACTCCATTTTTGTTTGTTTGGGTTTTTTTTTTGTTTTGTTTTTGTTTTTCGAGACAGGGTTTCTCTGTGTAGCCCTGGCTGTCCTGGAACTCACTCTGTAGACCAGGCTGGCCCCAACTCAGAAATCCACCTGCCTCTGCCTCCCAAGTGCTGGGATTAAAAGCGTGCACCACCACCACCCGGCCCATTTTTAACTTTAAAAGCATCATATTCAGCCACTTGGATAGTTTAGCGGGTAAAGACACTCAACAACCATGACGGAAAGAAAACCAACTTCTACAAGTGTTCTCTAACCTCTACATCTGTGCCAAGAGAGGCAGATATGCAGGTACACAAACACACACACACACACACACACACACACACACACACACACACACACACACTCTGTGTACAAAACATTTTTTAAACTTAATTTTCCTCATAATCTAAAGAACAAATCAACTTCCACGGACCCGAGGATACAAAGATGGTCAAATTCCTTCAAACCCAGAGTACTACCCTTGGTAGGCATCTTAGAAGAATCTGCAACCAGGAAGCAATGTTCTACCCCTTCCTGCAAAGCCCAGCACAGCTGGGAAATTAGCCAATACACATAAGCAGAGCAAAAAAAAAGGTAAAGTATTAGAAAACAAAAGTCAGCACTGCATAGGAGGATAGTCACGGCTCTGCAGGGCCACTTTAAGCCACACGAGATGCCACTGGCTCCTAAAGGGAGAACAACAGAACTTACAGCTTTACTACAGAGGCTAGCATACAGCTCACTAACCTGAGAATGAAGGGAGTGGAGGGTGCTAGAGCTCTCTGTGGAAAGCACATGGAAAAACCATCCCCACGTTCAAACTCTGTTGCTATAAGTGAATCAAAATCTTCAACAAGATGTATTTTGCCAGAAGCGAAGCCCCTGAGGACCCCTTTTTCTTATCCAGAAACTCTCCACTATATCAGCATGAGCAGAAAAGATACTCTACTGTGGGTGATTTCTGAAGATTGCACTGAAGGGCTGGGATGCAGGTAGCTCAGTAAGCCGTGTCTACCTAGCTAGCCCTGGGTTAGATACCCAGGACTCTATGAAACCAGGTATGGTAAAGCAGGCCTATAATCCCAGCACTGTGGAGGTGGAAACAGAAGACTCAGAAAGTTCAAGGCCGTCCTCAACTACAAAGTGAACCTAAACACACACACACATGCACACACACACACACACACACACACACATGCCCATACATGCGCGCTCGCATACACACATGCGCATGCAGCCCACAAAGCCTGCAGTCAGCCCATCTTGTTGCACCCACTCTTCCCTCTAACAAGCTGCCAAAGCAGCTAAGCATGCAGACACACATCACTGTCCTGCTGTTCATCAGATGACACCCTGTGCTGCACCAACCTGGGGCCCAACAAAGACCAGAAGGGGCTAGCACATCTAAATTTTCCTGATCACTTCAAAGTTCAAAGTTGTCGATTACTTCAAGATCTCTACTTCCCTGGTGTAGTTTACTGATAGTTTGTCTGCAGGGTAAAAACTCAATTCCAAAGAAACACTCCTCTAACAGAATAAAATCCTTTTGTTGAATTCAGGCAAGCTGCAGGAAAGAGGCATGGGGGCCAGTCTAGGTTCCCTCCTTGGGAGCTGCTCCTACTTCAAGAAGCCTCAGACTAACAACAAGCCCTATGATTCTTGGTTGTACTCCAGGGCACTGCCAACTCTCACCAGCCACTAACCAACCTACCCAATATTTCTTTCCAGTACTCTCTGCCACAAAGGGGCTGGCAGGATGGGCACAATGTGCAAAAACTTCCTCTTATGATGCTTTGAGTGAGAATCTCCCAGACTGATTCAGATGTTTGGCTACTTGGTACCCAGGTGGTGGTGGAGCAGCAGCCAGGGAGCACCTTCTGGTCTACCCAAACAGAATGTATGACACTGGAGACAGGCTCTGACATCTCCCAATGCACTATGCTTTGTGACTGCAGTGAAGAGCGTGAGCCCCCAGCTTCCTGCTCCTGCTGCCAGCCTTTCCTAACCTATATGGAATGTAGGCTCAGATAAACCCTTCCTTCTGTGAGCTGCCTTGGTCATGGCGCTTATCACAGCAACAGAAAGGTAACTGATACATTTCTTAAACATCCAACAAGGGAAAAGGAGGAGGAAAGACAGACAGACTTACTACGCATGAGTTTTGGAGCCGTGAGGAGTACAATTCAAGCCTTTCCTATGATTTCCTATGATTCTGAAACATCATTGTACTACATACACAGCCCAAAATGCTCTGGGAATCAGGATCCTCTGGTGTCAGTCTTCAAGGCACTGGGACTGTAGCTTTACAGGTGTGCTTACTCTTTACAAAGCATTTGTTTCTAGGCTGGGTAGAGCAATATATACCTGCTGTCCTAGTACTAAGGATGCTACGTCAGGAGGTGTCTTAGCTAGGTTTCTATTGCTGTGATGAAATACCATGACCAAAATCAACCTGGCTTGAAAGGGCTGATTTCATCTGAGAGTTTATAGTCCATCATCTAGGGAAGTCAGGGCAGGAGCTGATGCAGAGGCCATGGAGAAGTGCTGCTAAGTATCTAGCTCACTTCCATGGCTTGCTCAGCCAGCTTTCCTATAGCACCCAGGAAAATGTATTACAGACTTGCCTACAGGGCAATCTTATGGAGGTAATTTCTCAAACCAGAGTCCCTCTTCCCAAATGACTCTAGCTCGTGTCAAGATGACATAAAACTAGCCAGCACATGAAGATTCCCTAAAGTTCCAAGGCTACAGAGTAAGACTATCTCAAAGCCGGGCGGCGGTAGCACATGATCTCTGAGTTCAAGGCCAGACTGATCTACAGAGTGAGTCCTAAGACAGCCAGGGCTACACAGAGAAACCCTGTCTCATATACATATTAATACTAGAGACTATCCCAAGCAGACAAATGAATAAGACAGAAGAAAATAAAGAGCCTTTGAAGAGATTTCTCCAGATAAGTAGAAATATTTACTTTTTAAACCCAGCCAGCCAAGTGACTCAGTAAGTAAAGGTTTTTTTGCCTCCAAACAAGATAACCACCGCTCAATCCCTGAGCCCCTGAGGATAATTCAGGAAACTCAGGAAAGTTGTCCTATTACCTCTGCATGCAATGAACAGCACTGTGCCCAATAAATAAAATAAACTATAATAAAAACAGCAGGCTCCATAAGACAAAACAAAGACAACTAGCCACACTGAAATTATGAGATGCTGGGGGGGGGGGGGGGATGACATCATTAGAGCAAATCTGATGTCTATTTTCCTGGCAACTTAGAGGCAATGTGTGGTTTTTCCTAAACTTATATTTGAAAGTGAGACAGGTAGGTTAAATACTGGAAGGTTTTCCAACACTGATGTGCTCATTTGCAGCTCAGTTGTCTCCGTACAAAAACAGCTTCCTGAATCACCAGGCAGGACACACACCAACTGCCTATGAGGATGAACCGGTCGGGCTTTGCAAGGATAAAACACTGTCTTACATGGAAAAAGGCCACTCGGAGGCCTAGAAAAAGGCTATCACAGGCTGAAGAACCCATCTGCACCCAGGTGTTGAAAGGTTCCCAGCTGTCCCTGTCCTTCAGCAGACCTAAGCCACAGAGTAGTCAGCACTTGCCCTAAAATAGCACATGGGCTTTCTCTTACCAGGACTTGAAATGCAGCTAAAGGCTTCATCCGGCACCTCCCTTAAATTTTCACTTTTTAAATAACATCATGTGTGTGTGCATGAGTGCCACAGCACCACATGCAAGTCAGAGAATTTTCAGGAATCAGTTATCTCCCTCTACCATCTGGGTCCTGGAGATAAAACTCAGTTTGTCAGGCTTAGCAGCAAGTGCCTTTACCCACTGAGCTACCTTGCCACTTCAGCCTGCCTGTAACTCTACCATGCCCCCTCATGCACATGGCATAATAACACAGACAGACAAACAGACAGAGTTTTAGGGGCTGGAAAGAAGGCTTAGTGGTTAAAAGTGTCTCCAGAGGGTCTGGGTTCAATTTCTAGCACCCACATAGCAGGTCCCAACTGTCTGTAACTTCAGTCCCATGGGACCTAATACATTCCTCTCCTGGCCTCCAAGGCCATCAGGAGATGCACATACGTATGTACATACATACATAACTTTTTTTCATTTCAAACAAGCCAGGTGTAGTGGTGCACGCCTTTAATCCCAGCACTCAGGAGGCAGAGGCAGGCAAATATCTGTGAGTTCAAGGGCCAGCCAGGTCTACAATAGGAATTCCAAGCCAGTTAGAACTTCACAGGGAAACTCTGTTTTGAAAAAAAGAAAATAAACAAACAAACAAACAACAACAAAAGTACCACAACAACAAGAACAAAAACCAAAGTTGAAACGAGTACATCAGGACGGAACCTGACATAGCTAATGACAGACGCTGAGGTGTTCAGAGAAGTGATGAAGTAAAGCGAAGACCTGCCCATCAAAGTCCACGGCTCTGGGAAAGTCTCTGCATGTGCTAACCTTACTTTCTGGCTTCTGCAGTTCTGCTTTTGGCTAACTGCTTTTGATAACTGAAGCATGTTAACCCAGAACATGGCTTTGTGTTTAAAAGCTCTAACTGAGAAAGACTTGGTGCTATGCTGGGATCCTAAACACCGGTGTAGTCATTGGCTGGCTAATAAAGACTTTCTGTTGGCTCAAACCCATGTCCGAGCAGTCTAGTATAAAGCAGATCAGCCCACTCAAACCAGGATGAAATTAACTTAATAAACAGGTGAAGGAGAATGCCCCCATGTGACAGAGTGACAGCACTCTCCAAAGTAAGCTCAACAGAGAAAGGTGATGACCACTGTCATGTGTCCAAAAGGTAACCTGAGAGAAGAAGCCGCTCATTGCAGTAATCAGAGTTTTTAAGCTGGGTCAGCCACCACCTGAGCTCAACCGCCCACTTGTTCTCATGCCCCAATTAAAGACACTAGTGACGGTGGAAAGTGGAGACTTCTTCACTGTGGCCACAGTGGGAGGAGGAACAAATAAAGGCATTCAGTGACTACAAATCCATCTTCAGAGTACTAACATGAAGCTTAGGTTTAAGTGGAGGACAAGAGGAATGGGTAACTAAGCACTTGGTCAAATCCCCATCTATCTCTGGTCCATCACTGTCCTAGCTCAGATCCTCCAAGGTGGTCTAGTCCTATACACTAACTTAGTCTCTAGAGGGGACACTCTGATTCCTTCACATGTCTTCCAGATCACTTCCTTTCGAGGAAAAGTATAGTAGTCCTCACTGGGGAAGAGGGAGTCTAAGACTCAGCTCTTCCTGAAATCCAAGGTGACTACAAGTTTAGAACAATGCCTAGTTTTCTGTTCCTCCAAGCTTAAAGTAGGGTGGAGAGGTTACACGGACACTCCTGAAGAAGTCAGCATACGTCACATGTAGAGGTGATGGATCAGGTGACCCACAGGAAAGAAAAGAGACAAAACGAAGGCAGAGATTACCAGGCTTCTACTGACGTACACAAAACACCACCTGCACTTCTCATCCCTGCCTGAGCATGACCTAACAAACTCAGTCTCTAGAAAACCCAGTGACACAGAAAACAAGTTCTCAGGGCTCCCTGACTGTCTTGTGCTGCAGCCTCCCACTGAAGAAGCTCACAGAAGTGCCTATACCTGAGTTCTAAGGTCCTGAGGAAGGGAAGCAACAGGAGACCAGCCACCAGGGGTCAGGTCTGCTGCTTCTGAAGCCACTCTCCCTTTGATAACCACACCCTTGTCGAGACCCAAAAGACTCCAAAGGGAAGAAAAAAATACTTTCTCCAAGTCAAAGCACGCACAACCCACTCAAAATTTCTCAACATTTTAAAATTACATTTATTATTTACTTATTTGTTTGAGGGGTTGTGTGCTTACCACAGAGTGAGTATGGAGGTCAGAGGACAACTTGCTGGTGCCGGCTCTCTCCTTCCACTATCTGAGTCCAAGGGATTGACCTCAGGTTCCCTTTATCTAGTGAGCCATCTCACAGGCCTCCAAACTTTCCTTTTGAGAGTGCTTTAGACTAACTGAGCCTAAACCACACAGGGGCAGGACCCGGCCCAGCAACTTTATCTACAGGACAAGACTGTAGAGATTCTGTCCCCAGAGAACTGACTGAAGACACAGGACACAGTTCTGGCTCAGCAACAAAGGTCCCATCCCCAGCCACCTAGACCCATCACTCTCGCCCCTGCAGGCCACGCCACCTATGCACCCACCATGACAACCCCATGCAGAGAACAACTAGCTTAGAGTCCCTCACATCTAACTCAGCATCAGGCTAGTAAGACCACTCACTGAGTAAAGAACTTGCCAGACAACCTGGTGACCTGAGTCCAATCCCCCAAGACCACATAAAGGAAGATGCAAAGAACTGACTCGACAAAGCTGTCCTCTGACCTCCACACGTGCCACAGTCCACATGTACAGCTTCAAACCTACCCTACACAATAACAGAAATAAATACATGTTCTAAAGGTAAAACTGGGGGGTTAGAGAGACAGCTCAGCAGTTATGAGCACGGGCTACTTTTCCAGGGGACTCAGGTTTTACTCCCAGCACCCAAAAGGCAGCTCATAACCATTTCTAACTTCAGTTCCAGACGTGCTGCCCTCTTCTGGCCTCCTCAGGTGCTGCAGACATACGGTACAGAAACACACATACAGACACACATACGGGCAAAACACATATACACTAAAATAATAATATATCATAAATAATAATAATAAAATTAATTTTTAAAAGATAAAACTGAACTGCTCCCACCAAGTATCTTCCTGATTTCAAAGCATCCCCTGACAAACCTCCTGATAACTAGAGACAGATCCCATATCAGACTAACATCTTAACTGTGCTAAGATCCACTAAAGTGGGGAACCCAGCATCTGCTCCATGTTCATGCACCCCCAGGCTTGGTATGTAGCTTGGTGGAAGACCATCTCAAGGTCCTGAGTTCTATCACTAGTACAACAAAAACAACCAAGGTCAAGCACCCCAACTCTTAAAGAATGAGATTTTTCTTCAGAGAAAGGTCTGACCTTATAGTAGATAGACTTACTTATGGAGTCTTACTTACTTAGGACTTACTTATGTCTCCTTGCCTGCGTCCAAAACTGTCTAGGTAAAGAGACGAGGCCCTCTAGTCCTCCAGAATCCTCAGCCAGCCAGAAGCACCACTTTGGATTGCGCCTAGACTGGTTGTACCACTGACTCAAACTTGAAGACAAAGAACAGTATTGTTTAACATGCTCTGCAGGGAGCTGATGTATCCAAGCTCAGGAACCTCTGGTTTAGAATTAAGAGAGGCCCAGGGCAGGGCAGATCTCACTGAATGAAGGAGCCAAAGGCTTTGGTTAAATCTGATCCCGCTACCATCCAATCCTCGCTCCCCAGACCTTCACAAGAGGAACAGTTACTACATCAGACAAACCTCAGACAGAATTTACAGTTCAAGAGGCAGCAGCCTGGTAATAAGCTGCAGCTCAGAGGCCCAGCACCAACTGAGGTCTAGACCCAGAGCATGGTGGGATTTATACCTATGTAGTAAGTTTGCAGTGGAAGCCAGAGAGGGATTACTTTATTACTATTACAGGATATTTAAAGTAATTTATCTTCACAGGACCTGTAAAATGTGTCAGTAGTTTAACAAAAGTAGTATGAAGGGCGCGTGTCATTCCCAGTGAATCTCAGTAGCCATGTTTGGCTGTGCATCCCTGACACTTGTTGGCTCCAGCAACAGTACGCACTAGTGTGCAAGGCTAACAAGTCCAGAAAAGTGACCCCAGGCTGGTGGTCCTTGGTTCTGGATGAAGAGGGAAGGGCAACAAAACCAGCCAGCCTGTCACAGAACAGAGCACAAGCTAGCACTAGGAATGCCCACTTGACCCTTTCAGTGTGCCGTGCCTCGGGTCCAAACTCAGCATCATCTGAGTGATTTGCCTGGGCTGAGGATGCAGCTCAATGGCAGTGTTCACTTAGCAAGCATGAACTCCCAGGAACTATAAAAACAGGGTGTGGTTTCTCACTTCTATAACCCTATTGCTTGTGGGATAGAGGCAGAAGGATGTGACTTCCAAGATTATTTCCCATTACATAGTAAGCTGGGGGCCAACCTGAAATATATAGGACGCAGGAGAGAAAGGGGCTGAGCATAATGAGTTCATTCCCATCAAGGGCAAAAGGGTCTGTCTGAAATGTCCTTGACGAGACTGCCCCTTGACTTTACCAGAGACAACAGCCAGAATCCTACAGCAAAGCAAAGGTACCTCTTTCATCAAGTGGAAATCTCTTTGGAAATCAGGGTGCTGCAAAATCTAACTTACACCCACAGTGACTTCACTGGCTGTAGAAGAAAGGAAAAAGCTCCTATAAGCCCCAAAGGGTGCAAACTAGCTTCTTTTTCCTCACGCAGCCAAGTCTGGTAGAAAGCAGTTTCACGCCTCAATGAATCGCAAGCTTTTAAGCCACTCATATTGTGCCTTTCATAACAAGTGGAGTGCTGGGTGTGGTGGGGCACGCCTTTAATTCCAGCTGGAGGATCTCTGTGAGTTCAAGGCTGGCTTGGTCTAAATAGTGAGTCCCAGGACAGGAATACAGAGTGAGATCGTGTCTCTAAATAAACAAATAAATAAAAATAAAAAGGAATACAGATTTGATATTCCAGAAACACGTTAAGTACCTCCCATCTTCTGAAAGGGTCTACCAGTTTACCAAGTAAAATAATGGGTAATTTACTAGTAAAACCATCAGAAGCTGCTTTGTTACCTGCCTGTGTGAAGAAATGAAGCAGCTCTGAGTGTTCATATATATAGGCAGGTACAGGTACATTCTACAAGGTAGAATGAATTTCCCTTCTTTAGAAGTTCCTTAGACAGGGTCTCCTGCAGCCAAAGATGACTATATAATTCTCTATATAATAAACAAGGATAACTTTGGGCTTCTGATGGAGTGCTAGGGTGCAGGCCTGTGCCACCATGCACCCAGCACATGCCTTGATAGCTTTTTCACCTAATAAAATTATGCCTGGTGTGGTGGTTCATACCTTTAATCTCAGTATTAGGGAGGCAGAAGCAGGCAAAATCTCTATGAGTTTGAGGGCATCCTAGTCTACAACAGTGAGTTCCAGGACAACCACATAGAGAAACCCTGTCACAAAATTAATTAATTATGAACCCAACAAGGGGAGAAATAAGGCCTGATCTCTTTAGTAAGCAGGGTTTTTTAAGGGGCCACTGGGTCTAGAGATGCATAAAGACTTTCTTAAGGAGTTACCAAGCAGGGCGGTGGTGGCGCATGCCTTTAATCCCAGCACTTGGGAGGCAGAGGCAGGCAGATTTCTGAGTTCGAGGCCAGCCTGGTCTACAGAGTGAGTTCCAGGACAGCCAGGACTACACAGAGAAACCCTGTCTCAAAAAAAAAAAAGGAGTTACCAAGCAACACTGTGCCACCAGCATTGCTGCAGGCCACCACCATGCTGGGGGACGTGACACTGCCAACTGTGGCGCCTCCACTCAACCCAGCTCCTGTGGCCAGCAGAGAAGGGGTGTTAGGACAGTGCCTTACAAAGAAGAGCAAGAGAGGAGGGGTATTTGCATCCAGGGAGCAGCACAGGAGGCGCTGCAGTGGTGACCCCTAGCCTAGTGTCACCTTATGTTTTGGATTTCAGCAGGACATCCTGTTCCATGCTGCTGAGGAGGCTCCAACTCCTGTACTGTCAACCAATCACATCTCTGACCTATGGGCTCTCCTCTAGTTGCAGGACAAGAAAGGCCTGAATACCCCGGGGTGAGTCCCCCTCCCATAGCCTCTGCCCAGTTATCCTAGAAGGAGTTGCCCCTGTAGGTCCTCTCAGCCCCACTCCTCCCTGTCACTTGTCTCTCCAGCAGGAGCACCATGAACTGATCTCCTGACCATCTACCCTTGCCAACCTTACCTCTCCAAACTGAGCTACCTTGTAAAACCCCGCATCTCATTACCTGTCCCTACCTAAACTCTAAGACCCCCTTTCACACAGCTACAGCCTCTCCTCCCCATCACTGAAGGCCCCTTCTCTCACTCACTGCCTTACTAATACTGATTAGCTCTAGAATGCAAGCTCAGAAGTTGCCTCAGTGGTGTGGTGGTGCACGCTGTGATTCCACATGCTGGGGACCAGGAGGTCACCATCAGACTCAGCTACATGGAGGCTAAGAGACAGCGAGACCTACAAGAGACCCTCTCTCATCTCAGAAATAAAAAGCAAAGCATTTGCTTCCCTGTAGGAAGGAGCTTCCCTAAGTAGGTCAGGTTCTCAGTTATACAACCTCCAAATTACCTACCTCCACCTTCCAGCATTAGAGATGACCTGCCCGCTGCCTAGAGAAAAGGAACGGGGCAGTCTTACTCACTATCCTACATAGGACACTGCCTAATAATGCCCAAAAGACTCAAGAAGCACCAAGTGAAGAAGGAAGCAGCCATGAGCTGATAAAACCCAGGCCTGCCTGATCCCAAGGTTGGCAAGACTCACAAATTTGTTTCCTTAATTTTAACAACCACTTTGTAGATAGGAAAACAGTCTTGTGTCAATACACACAGGTCACTACTTTCCGAGACACTCCCAGAGTGTTCCAATCATAGCTCCATACAGAGTGGCTCATGCAGAGAATCAGGCCAGGTGGCACGACTCTGCTGCACTCAGCCATATCGGGGAAGCAGGTGCAGCAGCCAGCCTCAGGCCGGAAGCTTGAGTCTTAGGAGTTTATTTTGGAGCCACCCAAGAAGCTTGTGCTCAAACAGATGGTACCTTCACCATCAGTAACTCTTCCTAGGATTTGCTTGAGGGCTGGTAGTTTTCCCTTTTGCTACTGGTCCTGTACCACAGTATCAGCCTTGACCTTAGAAAAAGACTTGTTTGTTTAGCCCCCAGGCCCAGTGTCTTCCTGGGGAACACCTCTGGTGGTCTGGAGCATCTGCTCTGTAAGGTGTGACACCCCATGCCTCCATGAACTGTGCTGGACCTGCCTGTTTTCCTTGACGTACTCCACCTTACACATCCACGTTATTTACTCTGCAAGCCCATCTGCCCAATCATTTACACCTCCCAGATACTGGGATTCTCTGGAGTTTTTCCCAGTGGGCTTTTCAGGAGACTGTTAGCTGACCTCATTCGAGCGCTTCTGAGCATGCTCTCTGCATCTCAATCATCTCTAAGAACCTGTGTATTTTCCCCACTGGATGCCCTGCTAGTCATACACTGGGAAGTGGCTAGGCAGGAAGGCAGACAGCCTGGATCCATTCTAGTCTCAGGCCAGTGGTGAGATCTAGTCTCACTTAATATTTGTGTCCATGTGTTCATTATTCATGTTACATTTCACATCTATCAAGTTAGGTTTTGTAACCCTAGGATCTCATGATCCCATCTGGCTGTCATCCAGCCCTTTTTAAAAAAAAAACAAAAAAACAAAACAAAACAAAAAAAAAAAAAAAAAAAAAAAAAAAAAAAAACCACACAGAAGTCTTACCATATAACTCTCCTTGGGCTTGGGTTCTTTTTACAAATTATATTACATTATGTGTATATGTGCCTGTGTATATGGCCATGAAAGCCAGAGAAGGAAATCAGACCCCTAGACCTTGAGTTGTGAGCAGTTGTGAGCTGTCCAACATGACTGCAGGAAACCAAACTTCAGTCCCCTGCAAGAGCAGCAAGTGCACGTGAAGTGATTAAATTAAATTGAAATGTACACTAAAGAACAAAAAACAAAGTGGTGAGCTCAAGCCAGAAAGAAGCAAAGACCCTGGCAGACCAGATGGGCCTGAGATCTGGACTGTGGGTCTCTGTACGCTGAGGGCAGAGGGCACCACTATAGGGCCTAAGGTTTTAAAGGGTTGACAGAAGGGTTCCAAGCAAATATTGTGAACACTGGAGTAAATACAATAGATAAAAGAAAAAAAAAACAGTGTTAGCCTGTCATGGTGGCCCATACCCTTAATCCAGCACTTAGGAGGCAGAGGCCAGCCTGGTCTACAGACCTAGGATAGCCAAGGCTACATAAAGAAACCCTATCTCAAAAAAAACAAAAAACCTGTTAAATCAGTACTGGGTGGAAGGACCTACAAAGGATGACTGTGTTCAAAGCGCTGCACAGATAGTTCAGAGCTAGCCCAAGAAGACACAGCAGCAGTTAGGGAGCTGCCTGCTTATGCTGCCTGCATTCTCACCGCAGCTGGCCCAGCAGTCCCAATAGGTTCCCTAGGGATTGTCACACACACACACACACACACACACACACACACACACACACACACAC
>JANHMN010000002.1:80628525-80676819 GCA_030674055.1 Rhabdomys pumilio | reverse complement strand
ACACACACACACACACACACACACACACACACACACACACACACACAGCAGGACAGCAGCTCCCTCCAGTGCTCCCAGGGCTGTGGCAGCCCAGGTTGAGGGTGGAGGATGGGGAGGAGTAGTGCTGTAAGATCAGAGTCTCAGGCTATGTAGCTTCTTTGCTTTCTTTCCTGCTCACTCTGAAGAGTAAGTCTCCAAAAGCTACACAGCACCAGATTGCCTATACAATTAGATACTGGCCCAGCTCTTACAAAAATGTGAAACACCATTCTTTCCAAAACTCTTTATAAAGATGATGTTTACAGGGCTAGAATGTAGTTCTGTCGGCAGGGAGATTGCCTAACACACAGCCCAGGGTTTGAGTCCCAGCATCACATAAACCAAGGAAGGGGAAAGCAAGAGAATCAAAAGTTCAAGGTTATCCTCAGCTACATGGTAAATCTGAGGCCAGCCTGGTCTACGTGTGACCTTATTTCTCTTACAAAAAAAAAAAAAGCTATAAAGCCATTATTTGTGCTACCATATGGGGGTTGTTTTGTGTTTGCTTTTGCAATAGTAGGAGCTGAACTTGTGCACTCTATACAGACACCATTCTCATCCATCTTCTCCAAGTGAACTCCATCCCCATTAAACAGAAGCCCTACCCTACCCCAGGCCCCTTCAGGAACCCCTGTCAAGCTATCCCCCTGTGACTCTACAGTGTGGCTCCTCTAGGTACCTCCTACATGAAAATTCTATAGGACCCAGTCCTTACATTCACATGTCAGCTTGAACTTTCTTTTGTCCGTCCTAGAAATCACTCCAGGACAGGGTGAGTGGCTCCGTTGGTAGAGCACTTGCCTAGCACTGACGAAGCCCCGAGTTTGAGCTTCGACACCATGTAAACTGACACAGGCGTGATGACACCTATGGGGAGTCACATGCCTGTAAGGTCAGCACTCAGGAAGAAGGCAGGTGGATGATAAGTTCAAGGTCATCCTCAACTAAAAACAAGTCTGAGATCAAGTGGGCTAGGTTAGATGAGACCCTGCCTCCACACAGTGGAGCTCTCAGCAGAGGAGGTGGATCCTGAGATTTCCTTTATCCCTTCATAACGGATTTATGGCTGTGGATGCTCATCCCCAGGGTACGTCATTAGACATGGCAATGCTAGGTTGCAGAGTACACATGGAGACCATGGTAGGTTCTGCTCAGGAGGCTTGGACCATTTACACTCTAATCGGCAATGTTGGGGAGCCAGCTTCCACAGGCCTGCATCAACAAGCTGTGTGAAACATTTAAATTTATAAAAGATTGCATTATTGCTAATAACACATATATAGGAGGGGTATGTGTGCATAAGTGCAATACCTGTGAGGTCAGAAAGGGAATCTGGTTTCCTGGAGCTGCGTTACAGGGAGCTGTGGGCTACCCAACAATGGCAAGTCCTCTGGAAGAGCAACAAGAACTTGTTTATCTTTTGTTCTTTGAGACGTTTCTCTATGTACCCTTGGCTGTCCTAGAGCTTGTTCTATGGAAGTTTGATTCCCATTCCAGGGGCACCCTATGCCTCTAGACTTGGGCACATGCACACAACTACACACAAATTATACACATATACAAAATTGAAAATAATATAAATCTTATTTTAAAACAAACTAAGAAAAAAGAGAAAGTAAACACGCTGGGCAAAGGCATCTGGTTGTCTTCCAAAGAGAGTGAGGCCTGTACCTGAGAGCGTATGAGTGCAGCCAACACAACTGGGAACTTACTAAACATTCAGAGGCAGGGTTTTTTGTTTGTAATGTTTTGGGGTTTGTTTGCTAACTCAATTGCATGGCTCTGGAGGTGAATTCTATAGGTGAGAACACTGTTTCACAATGACAGCAGGCTGGGGGCAGCTGGGGAATCCTGGGGGCCAGGGGTGGGATGGGGGACACTTGTTTGCCATGTGTGAGGGCCTGCATTCCATCCTAGCTGCAAAGTCAATTAAAAGATCCTCGTCCACTAATAAGTCAGGGACCAAACTCAACAGGGGCCCTGAGCAAGAAGCCTGCACTGAAAAATCAACCACTGTGAGCTAAGCCGAGGATCCCAGCACTGCAGAGGTAAGAGGCCAGCAACCCCAGGCAGCCTGGCTACACAGAGAGCTTGTGCTGAGGAAAAGCAGCAAGTGGCTCTCTCCTGCAACCTGAAACTTCATGTGAGAAAGTCTGGCTGGCTTTCTTTCCAAAGAAATGTTAATCTTTCTAATCAAGTTGACTTTTGCTGCTTTTATTGGTGCTGAACCAGTTAATAAAATTAAAATTACCATTTAACTTCAAAAAGTATGAGTAACTGGCAGGCTGTTTAATGTAACCTAAACAACAGTTACAACATTTCCCTAGGCACAATGCCCCACTTATTAGCCCAATGACTTGAGAGAATAAAAGTTTTCACCTCCTTACAAAGCCTGGTGAGGTACAAGGATAGTCTGAACTACCTACTGATAGCTATCTCAGCAAAAATACAAGCAAAATAAAATGAGATAGCAAGACATGGTGGCACATGCCTGTGGTTATTATAGCATACATACAGATTAATAAAGTGTGTGTGTGTGTGTGTGTGTGTGTGTGTGTGTGTGTGTGTGTATCATATCCTATAATATATGTTGGGAGGCAGAGGCAGGGGCTCAGGAGTTCAAAACACTCACACACATAAAATAATAAAGTTTAAGCGCACACGCATGCAACACACACACAAACATAATAAAAAACTTCAGTTTAAAAAAAAAAAAAAAAACAGGAAAAGCTGGCATGGTAAGGTACACTATATAATCCCAGCACTCAGGGAGACAAGAGAATCAGGAGTTCAAGGGTGAACTGGACTACACAGGAAGTTTAAAGCCAACATTCCACAGGAAGATATGTCTCAACTCCAAAAATAAAATAAAATAAATTTTAATTTATAAAATTTTGAAGCTGGGCATGGTAGCACACTCCTTTAGTTCCAGTACTGGGGAGGTAGAGACAGGCAAATCTCTGAGTTTGAGGCCAGCCTGGTCCACAAAGTGAGTTCCAGGACAGCCAGGACTACATAGAGAAACCCTGTATCAAAAAAAAAAAAAAAAAAGAAGAGAAAAGAAAAAAAAGAGAAAGGAAATATACTAATGACGTAATAATCTTCTCAGAAGAGGAGATACGGGTCACATACATTGTTACACTTTGGGATCCTACTGCCAGTGGTTGACTGAAACAGGGTCTCACTAGGGTCTCACTAAAGCTGGTCTTGAACTCATATCAGATTTCCTGCCTTGGCCTCCCTAATGTTGGTACTACAACAAAAAGCCAACACATCTAGCCTCTGTATTGCTTAGGATAAAGAATTATATTTACTACTTTTAATTATGTGTCTATGTGTGGGTATGCTCAGTGAGTCCTTGTGAAGGCCAGAGGCATGGCAGCTCTTTAAGTTACAGGCAGTTGAGAGTCACTCAAGTCAGGTGCTGGGAACCAAACCTGGCCCCGTCCCCGCCTCTCCCGAAAGATCTGGTCTGCATAGAGTATATGCGCTTAACCAGTGAACTACCTCTCCAGTCCCAAATAATATTTTTTATTTTGTTGTCTAATTTTTATTTTTTGTTTTTTCTTTCTTTCTTTTTTTTTTTTTTTTTTTGGTTTTTTTTTGTTTTTTTGTTTTTTTTTTTTTGTTTTTTCGAGACAGGGTTTCTCTGTATAGCCCTGGCTGTCTTGGAACTCACTCTGTAGACCAGGCTGGCCTCGAACTCAGAAATCCGCCTGCCTCTGCCTCCCAAGTGCTAGGATTAAAGGCATGTGCCACCACCGCCCAGCTATTTTTTGTTTTTTCAAGGCAGGGCTTCTCTGTATAACTCTAGCTATCCTGAAATACTCTACAGACCAGAGTGGCCTCAAATTTGGAGATCTGTCTACATCTACATCTTAAGTGTTGGGGTTAAGGCATGTACTACCACCACCCCTGCAACTGTCATTTGTATGTTATTTATATATAGTATGCGGCCCTTGCTGGAATGTGACTCACTATATAGGTCAGTTTGGCCCTCAACAAAGACCTCTTCCCCTCTGCCTCCTGAGTGCTGGATTAAAGCTCTAACCCACCAAGCCCAAACTGTCTTGTGTGTCACACCACTGTTTCCAGGAGCTTTGCTTAATAATAAGTATGTGTTACTTTTAGAAGACAAAACAAGTTCTTTTTTAGATGCTAACACAGCTATCTGTTATCCAGGCACAAACAGAAACTTCACCTGATTTTGGCAATTCTGTCAACACAGACTCAGAGGTATACATTCCCTCAAGTGTTCTCTCTCTCTCTCTCTCTCTCTCTCTCTCTCTCTCTCTCACACACACACACACACACACACACACACACACACACACACATCCAAGCCCATACATAGCCATTTTCTTTCCCTCCCTTCCTTCTTTTTTCTTTCTCCCTTTCCTTTTGGGGCAGGATCTCACTGTGTAGCCCTAACTGACCTAGAACACACTTTGTTGACCAGGCTAGCCTCAAACTCACAGAGATCTGTCTGCCTCTGCGTTCTAAATGCTAGGACTAAAGTCTGCCCACCCAGGCCCATTTTCATTTCTATACATAGACACTTAAACCTAAGACTAGGACAGAGACAGGAACTAACAGGAGAAAAATTAACCACAGTATCAAACATCCCTAAGAACTATCAACTGCCTCTGGCAAAGGAATGAGAAATGGGAACACTGCACAAATGGGTTCGCCTCTGCAGCTCCTTCTGTGAGCACCATGGAGGAGTAGCATGTCTTCCAAAATCAGAGTACTCATGGCTCCAACCAGAGTGGTTTCTGGAAAGGACCAATGTCTGTTAAAAAGTAAATGCTGCAAGGCTATGGTGGCACACTCCTTTAGTCCCAGGACAGCCAGGGCTACAGAGAGAAGCCCTGTCTCAAAAAACAAAACAGAAAAAATAAATGCTGTAAAAATAAAATATAAACATACTCTTTTCCAATTACCACTGATTCCTTTTAAAAGCAAAAAAAAAAAGGTAAAAAAAAAGGATCGGTGGTGAGTGCTAGGGGGGCAGAGGCAGGCAGATCAGAGAGCTCTATGAGTTTGAGGTCAGCCTGGTCTGTATAGAGTTCCAGAATAACCAGACCTTTATAGAGAATCTGTCTCAAAAAACAAAACCAACAACAACAAAAAGGCAAGCATGAAAGGAACCAATGCCTTCTCACAATTCCGAAGCCCTGAGTTCAGACCCAGCACCACATAAAACCGGGTGTGATGGCATACACCTACAATCCCAGCACTCATAAGATGGAGGCCAGGGAGATGAAGTTCAAGCCTCTACCACAAAGCCAGCTGAAGGTGAATCTGATATCTGAGGCCCTAACTAAAAGAAAAAGATGAAAACGAAAAGAAAAAGAAAGAGATACAGCTAGAAAGTTCCACCGTGCCCATGAGTTCTTCCTCCTATCCCCTTCAGACTCCTGTGAGTGACGCTGGATGGTATCACACACCTGATCTGCCACCAGGTGAGGTAATCAGATCCACACATACCATGACACTTTGGGAAAAAGAGAAAAGAGGAACATGACAGCCAGCTCTGTTATAAATGGGAGTGCTCCTATTAAAAATTCAGACAACCTGCTTAATAATTGAAAATGCTACCTTCATAAACAGATCACATAAAAGATACTGGAGCCCAGCTAGTGCCTCACATCTGGGATCCCAGCGCTTGGGAGATGGGGGCAGCTGGATCAGGAGCTCAAGGTCACCCCTCCAAGGTCACGGACACCCCTCCATTCTCAAAGAAATTAAATTTAAAAAATGGAAATAGGGCAGAGAGATGGCTTAGGAGGTGAAGGTGCTTACCGCCAAGCCAGAGGACCTGACGGCGTACATGGAAGAAGAGACCAAACTCCTCAAAGTTCTCCTCCGACCTCCACACAAGCACTTGGCACACCTGTTCGCACATACCCTGAGTAAATAACCGTTTAAAAACAAAACCCTTAGCTTAGGTTAGGTATTCCAGCACCTGGGAGACAGAGACAGGTAAATCTAGTGAATTCTAGACCAGTCAAGGCTACAAACTGAGACCATGTTTCCAAAAACACACCAAAACAAACAAACAAAAAAGATCCTTATTTTTTATATAAACATAGAATTGTTTATATATAAAGATTAGCAGCATCAATCATTAAAGGCCTGCAATGGTGGCAAACCCTTTAATCCCAGCACTCGGGAGGCAGAGGCAGTCAAGCCTCTGAGTTCAAAGACAGCCTGGTCTACAAAATGAACTCCAGGACAGCAAGGGCCACACAGTGAAACCCTGTATTGAAAAAACAAACAAAAAGCTTACACAGCATCAGGAATGGAGTCAGGAATTGCTTTGAAAAGGGCAGAGGCTGGAGAGACAGATGCCTCAGTAACTAAGGGCTTGCTACTTTTCCAGAGATGCTGTGTAATCTCCAGGTCCCATGTCAGGTGGCTCACAGTCTTCTGTAACTCCACCTTGAGTGTCTGACCACCTCTGCCAGGCACCTGCACGTCTGCCTCACACAGACACTCACACACATAAAGAAGCAGCAAAATAACCTTTTAAAAGGAAAGGAAGTGGAAGAACTTCACAGATAAGTTGAGTCCTGAAATCTCTGGGACTTGAGGGACAGCACGAGAGGCATCACTCACCAGCTCTGTCTATTATGTACATTCAAGATTTCTTTCATCTTAAAAATTTCAAAATACAGCCAGGTATGGCGGCACATCCTTTAAGAGGCAGAGGCAGATGGAGCTCTGTGAGTTCAAGGCCAGTCTGCTCTACAGAGTGTCCTGGCTCCAGGACAGCCAGAACTGTACAGTGAGACCCTGTCTCAAACAAAAAAAAAAAAAAAAAAAAAAAAATCAAACTACATATCCTGTGGGAATGCTTTGCTTTTCTCTAAACTCCTGCACTACTGGTTAATGTTCCTGCCTTTGCTCCTCTATGATATATTCAGCAAAGCTGAGTCACGAAGGCTACCTAGCTCACCTTACACTCACATAAAGATTAACTTTCATCCCTCTGTGTGTTATCTGCTCCAGAACAGTAAGAGCACTCACAGAAAACAAGAAGCGTCCTGCACAACCCAGGAGGTGGCTCTAAGTCCAGGAAACTGAGCCAACCCAACACTGCTTCCTCCCAAGAGGCCTAAAAACAAAAGGACCTAGGAAACTGCCCTCCACTCTTCATCCCAACCAAACCGCATTCTACCAGGAACCATCCGAGCAAACAATTCTGACCCATTTTAGTCTGTATTCAGGACTGCGCAGCACTAGGAACGGTGACACACACCTGTGATCCTAGCACTCTGGAGGCAGAGGCAGAGACAGGTGGATCTCTGTGAGTTCTAGACCGTCCAAGATTGCATGGTGAGACCTTCTGAGGAGGAGGATTAAGGGGACAGGGAAGAAGTGTGGCCAAGTCTTCCCCAAAGGAATCAAATTGGGGAGGTGATGACCAAAGGCATTTCTCAAAGAGAATTTTACACAATTCACTAAATTGAAACTGAAATACTTTTGAGCAATTCCAGAGTCATCAGTGGGTAAAGAACTAAAACAAGAATCTCCAGTCCTGTTCCAGGACAGTTGGCGAGGCCTGGGGAAAGGTATGTAGCCTTTCTCAGGCTTCTAGCTTCTTATCTGTAAAGCAAGAGTGGAACTGCGTGGCTAATCACCACCTCAGAGACGCTAGCAATGACAGTGAGAGCAGAACAGCAGGGTGGGTCATGGGAAAGAGCAAATGGCGCTCTGCCTGGCTTAGCCTACTCAATTGAGACTGGAGCCAAAGGCAAGAAGAAGTTTAAAGAGAAGACACACTACAGTAGGAAACAACTGCCAAGCAGCCCAGGAAAAAGACAGAAAGTACTACAAGAACTCAAGCTCCAGAGAAAGGCCAGCAAGAGGGCTCAATGATAAGAAGTCACCTGGCCCCACATTGTCAACTCAGCAGGGAGCTCCAAGTCAACCAGGACAATTCTTCCCAATTGCTCTACGGATGCTGTAAATACAGAGGTTTGAACAGTATGACTAATAGAAATATCAACTTTGCCTCCCCCCCACCTTTAGTTTTTAGAGACAGTCTTGCTATGTACCCAGTTGACCTCAATTCTGACATCCTCCTGCTTGCTAGATGTAGACTACAGATGTGTGTTCGACCACACCCAGCTCATTTTTATCTCTCTTCTTCTTAAAGACCATTCAAACATGCAAATGTACTTGAACACCCACTTAACAAATGTCTGCATGTGTGAAAAATGAATAACATGGAAATTAACAGATAAAAATTTCAGAGACTTACAACCAATAAATAAAATACAGGGGGAACATGTAACATAGTTGGTGTCTTTTTCAGGGACTTCCAACCAATAAATAACTTTTTAAATGTACATTTGGCGCTTGGCCTACATGTGTGTCTGTGTGAGGATGTCAGATCCTCTGGAGCTGGAGTTACAGACAGTTATAAGCTACCATGTGGGTGCTGGGAATTGAACCTGGGTCCTCTCTAAGAGCAGCCATCGCTCTTAACCACTGAGCCACCTCATCTATTCCCAACTGATAAATAAAGGGGAACCTGTGACATAGCTGGTGTCTTCTGAGTTGCAGCAAACCACACAGCCCTGGTGCCATCTTCACCCCATACAATTAAGTGCTGAAAGGACAATAACAAGGCCTTGGTCTTGGAGTCTGCTTCCCCAGGATCCCCTGGGGATGTGTGGGACCTTCACACATGAACTGTGCCTCTGTTACCCTTCCATATATCTCGGCTCTTCCGTGAGAGTGGAGGCCCTGATGGCTCTGCTACATTTGACACCTGCCATGAAACTCCTAGGCTCATCCCCTTCCTTTTCTTGATCAAGGTGCAGAACTTGTATTCTATTGTGTGTATTCTAGCGAATGTGTGCACGCATGCATAAGTCTGCTTTGAAACAAGGTCTTACTTTGTAGCCCAAGTCAGTCTTGAACTCATTACATAGACTAAACTGGCCTTGAACTCCCAGCAGTCCCATCTCAGCCTCATAGATGCTGGGACTACCAGTATGCACCATCACGCCCAGCTTAAGATTTACCTATGCTTGCTGATTTTGCCACTTTACTGTAGAGCAGATATCTATCCTTTTATGTGATACAAAGAACTGAGCTCCAGGCTATGAGCATGGGGCAAATACTTTTCCACTGATTACATCTTCAGCCAGAAATTAACATTTTTAATGCCTAAGACCCTTCTGGCCACTAATTACAGTCTCCCAAACAAAACCTAGTACAACAAATGGTAAAGGCATAGCAAAGTAACTCTACTGGAGAGGCGGCTACAAGTCTGGCCTCTGAGGTCCTAACACTGGTGGTGGCAGAACCAAGGCACTGAAAAGGGTTTCCCACTCCCAGATCTGGGAAATAAGAAGCAAGTGTAACGTTAGAGGAGGGGTATACCTCCTCTGAGAGGGAAGAGGGGATTCCAGGGAAACTACCCTGAACAGAAATCAGCAACATCTCTCCTGACTAGAACTGTACTCAGTTTGTTACCTGTTCTGCCCCATAGACCGTGGCGAATTGGATGAAATCCTCGATGCGGACGAAACCATCCCCATCCCTGTCCAGGGCGTCGAATACGGTCCTGAGGCGTGCACCCTCCTCCTGAGCTGTCCCGGGCTCGCTGGGCAGCGACAACGCCGGGCCTGAGTCCGAGGGTGGCCCGGGACATGCCTGCAGCAGCTCACCCTCAGCGAGCAAGGGTTCTAGGGGTAGGCCCCGCGTAGGGCGGCAGTTTTCCAGCTCCTCCGGCCAACTGCACAGGACTTTGGGCTTCTCCGGCTCTTTAAACTGGAGACACGAAACTTTGGGTTCCTCTCGATCCTCGGGCCAGAAGCAGGGTGCATCGGGCTCTTCCTGCCAGCACCGCGTTGTGTTCTGCTCCTCCGGCCAGAGGCACAGCACCTGGGGCTCCTCTGACCAACAGCGAGGTGCGTCGGGCTCACCTGGTTCGTTGGCCCAGAAGGAGTTAAGAGTATCGGGCTCCTCAGGTTCCTCGGGCCAGCAGTGAGGTGCATCTGCTTCCACCGGTTCCTTGACCAAGAGACGCGGTGCATCGGGTTCCCCCGGCCACAGGTGAGAGGCGTCAGGCTCCTCTGGCTCTTTGACCGAGAGGCACCCTGTGTCCACCTCCTGAGGACAGCAGTGAGGGGCGTCAGGCTCTTCCAGCTCCTTGGCCAACAAGCACGGTGCGTCTGACTCCTGGGGCCAGCAGTGAAGGGCGTCAGGCTCTTCCAGTTCCTCTGCCAAGAGGCACGGTGCGTCGGATTCCTCCCACTCCTTGGCCAAGAGACACGGTACGTCTGGCTCCTGGGGCCAGTAGCTAGGGGCGTCGGGTTCCTCCCACTCCTTGGCCAAGTGGCACGGTACGTCTGGCTCCTGGGACGAGCAGCTAGGGGCGTCGGGCTCCTCCAGCTCCTTGGCCAAGTGGCACGGTGCATCTGGCTCCTGGGATGAGCAGCTAGGGGCGTCGGGTTCCTCCAGCTCCTTAGCTAAGTAACAGGATTCGTCCGGTTCCTGGGACGAGCATTGAGGGGCGTCGAGGTCCTCTAGTTCCTTGGCCAAGTGGCACAGTGCGTCTGGCTCTTGAAGCCAGCAGCGAGGGGCATCGGGTCCCTCCACCTCCTTGAGCAAGTGACAGAATGCGTCTGGCTCCTGGGGCCAGCAGCGAGGGGCGTCGGGTTCCTCTAGCTCTTTGGCTAAGTGGCAAGGTGCGTCTGGCTCCTGGGGCCAGCACCGAGGGATGTCGGGTTCCTCTAACTCCTTGGCTAAGTGGAACAGTGCGTCTGGCTCCTGAGGCCAGCACCGAGGGATGTCGGGTTCCTCCAGCTCCTTGGCCAAGTGGCACGGTGCGCCTGGCTCCTGGGACGAGCAGCGAGGGGCGTCGGGTTCCTCCAGCTCCTTAGCCAAGTGACAGGATTCGTCGGGTTCCTGGGACAAGCAGCAAGGGGCGTTGGGCTCTCTGGCCCAGCGACTAGGAGCGTGAGGTTCCTCTACCTCTTCGGGCCAGCAGATTGGCGCGTTGGGTCCCTCTGGCCACCGTTGAAGCTGGGCGTGTTCCTCGGGCTCATCTGACCAGCCGCGAGGAGCGTCGGGCCCCACCGGCCCCTTGACCCCGCGCTGAGGCCCAGACGCCGGCTCGTCGTGGTCCGACAGGGAGGTCGGCTGGCTCAGCTCCATGATTCGGCGCCCGCTAAACTAGGGATGATGCGAGAGGCGCGGAAGGCAGACAAAGGCGCTCAGGGCGCGGCGGCGGGCGCGGGCATCCCCGCGGCGACGCGGGCGGGCGCGCGCGGGGCGCCCGGACTGCTGGGGCTGGCGCTCGGGCCCTGCTCCGCCTTCGCCCATCTTCGCACCACACCTTAGCGGCTCTCGGACCCGCAGCGCGGCTGGTGCGGGCCCATGACGGTGGCACAGTCCAGACGATGTGAGGACCCGGTGGCGGGGAGTGGACGGTGGGAGGCAGGCACTGGCCGGGCAGCGGAGGATGAAGCCTGAGCGCCTGAGCTTAGGGACCCAGTGAGGGACGCCGGCGCCGGCGCCGGCCCGCCCTCCGTCGCGCGTGACGTCAGCACGCCGTGTAGCCTGATCACGCCCCCATGGGTTGCTATAAAGGTGGGTTCGAAGCGGGCACAGTTTAGGGGCGTCCGCGATCTGCCCTATTCGAATTTTCGGTACAGTATACGCGAGTGAGATGAGTGAAGCGTTCTGTCGCAGGAAGAGGCGCCCGAGAATAGGCTTTGGGAAACTATTGCTGAACGGGAAACAAAACCTGCTCATATCCCAGAGAAGCCGCTAGTCCCTTCTGTGTGACTCCTTCACAAACTGGTGGTACAGACCAGAATACTAATTGGCAGACTACCACGTAGGTGCGAAGGAGCACTCGAATTGCCCCGCCAGGTAAGGAATTGCCCAAAGTCACCCACGTAAGAACAAGATCTGAGGGGCTCACACATTCATCCACAGGAGCGCATAGTGAAGATCTTGTTTTAGTTTGATATGTTGTTTGGTATCTTTGAAACAGGAACTCGTGCAGCCCACGCTACCTTTAACTCCTAATCCTGCCACCATGGGTTATAGACTGGCCCCACCAACACTGCTCTGAACACGTTTTTAAACTCGATATCCAGCGCTGATCGCCAGTATTGCTAACTAACGCCGTTGTCATTACCAGAAGATCGTGGTCAGAGAGGCGGAGCAGTTGACTAAGCCAGTTGGAAGCGATAAGGTGCATCTAGACAAGAACTAAATCTAGCCATTTAGCCAAGGGAAACTCTGAACCAATTTTACATTCGTGGGCACCAATGGATAAGTGTGGTTTCATAAGCAATTTTGGCAAAAGCTAAAAACTGAACTCCGTTTGCAGGTGTACAGCCAGTTAGTCTACTGAGTCATCCCCCATGGCAAAATTCCCAGCACATTATAGGAGGCTTTGAGCAGCTGGCTTTGGGGAAAGGAAGATGATGTGGTCCCCTCCCCAAACTGTAGTCTCATTTTTCGGTAAGAACTGAATGGTTTTGTGAGGAATATATTCTGAAAGAATAGAGTCACTTCCATCTAATCCAAGGACTGGAAATTGCCTTTGACTACCGAACATTGTCACAGGCAGCTCCAGTGAATGTCAGCCTTTCTATTCAGTGTGTCATGGTAAGTACCCACCTGTTCTTTGGTGTCTTTTGGTGTTCTCAGCCAGGTCCAAGACCTGTTTTCTGAAGAGCAGGTGTTCCAGATGTGTGCCAAGGCTAAGAAAATATATATGACTTCCAGCGCTTGTGTGCCCAAATAGAACCAGTGTATGGAGAATGCACACCCCCCACCCCTGCTTAGACCAAGTAATGGGGCTGCAGATGAAAGGTTAAAAGGAGCCAGTCGAGGTGGGGAAGGTGGCTCAGTCAACAAAGTGACTGTCCTGCAGTCATGAGGACCTGCGTTCAGATTCCAACACCCATCTTAAAAGCTGAGTATGTACCTATAATCCCAGCACTAAAGAGGCAGATGACATTAAAATTATTTTTAATGTTTAAAATTTAACAAAAAAAAATAAGCTAGGATCAGTGATTCAGTAGTTAAGAGCAGCTACAGTGTAAGCATAAGGACCAAGTTCAAATTCCAATGCACCCGTTAAAGTTAACTGTGGTCCCGTGCCCTCCTGCAACTCCAGCTCTCAGAGGTATAGAGACAAGACTGGGTGAGGCGCCTGTCAGCCTAGCTGAAAAATTAAATTGATACCTTCGTTGAGAGATCCTGCCTCAAATATCAAGGTGGATAGAGAAGATACCAAGCACCTTCTTCTGGTTTCTACACACATTCACACACACACAGACTCACACACCTGTCCACATGTGTGTACATGCACCACACACATCTCCCACTGATGCACATATAAGCATACACACAAAATAAGGTGGAGAGTGATTGAGGAAGACATTAGACATTTTTTTTAAAAAAAGATTTATTTATTTTATATATGTGAGCACACTGTCACTCTCTTCAGAGGAAGGCATTGAATTCCATTACAGATGGTTGTGAGCCACCATGTTGTTGCTGGGAATTGAACTCAGGACCTCTGGAAGAGCTGTCAGTGCTCTTAATCACTGAGCCATCTCTCCAGTCCAGACACTAGACACTTTTAAGATGTCAATCTGTGACCCCCCCCCACAAACATAGGCACACACGGTTGTACACACATGAGATTGAAGTAGAAGAATTGACATCCATCCCAGGCCAGACACAGAAACAAGACAAAGAAGGAAAGGAGAAATAGCAGCTACTTTTTCCTGAAAAACCACTGACTCCTTATTCAAATGGACAAAATTGAAAGCAGAAAGATAAATCATTGCTCTAACCCTGCACAGGGAGGCCACACCATGGATTAGAGGCAATCATCACAGGAGAGTTACATCGCCCCCTGGAGTCTGACAGCCTGTGTGACCACCTTGCAGAACCAGAACTGACACGTGATTGATCAGACCACACCTCAATGTGATTTGCCTGGCTCCATTCCTCCTCTACTTAAACCTAAAGCTCACACCAGTCCCGGGAAAGTGGACTTAGGGTACCTGAACCTTCCGCTCTGCTCTTTCCACTGTGGCTGTGTTAAATGAATCCTCCTTTCTCCACCTTTCACCCACCTCTAACCAGTGTATCTGCAAGGGCAGCAAAGCCTGTTGGGAATGCCAGACACAAAAGTTTTGTTCTAAAAATCTCAGTCACGCTGCTTGCCATTCTAAACCGGGAATTCCTTAACCAGAAAGACCCTGTATGGACACAACCTTCACTTGTCCCACATGCTAGTACCAGAATGGCTGGGTCATGTAATCTGTATGGATTTTTAAATCATTTTATAACAATCTCTTTCTCTCTCTCTCTCTCTCTCTCTCTCTCTCTCTCTCTTTCTCTCTCTCTGTGTGTGTGTGTGTGTGTGTGTGTGTGTGTGTATGTTTGGGAATATGTGTTCATACATACACATGTGCCTACACATACATACATACATACATATGTACATACATACATACATATATAAATGTGACTTTCAAAAAAAATCAACAATGTGCCAGATGGTGGTAGCACATGCCTTTAATTCCAGTCCTTGGGAAACAGAGGCAGGCAGATCTCTAAGCTCAAGGCCAGCCTGGTCTACACAGCGAGTTCCAGGACAGCCAGGGATAAACAGAAACCCTGTGTCAAAACAAACAAACAAAAAATTAACAAAGCCCACAGTAGAATGAATATTAAGTGAATAAATGTACAAATCAGGGTACCAGGAGAGCTAGGCTGAGGTAGGGCTGAAGACATAGATCACTGCTTGCCTGACATTTGCAAAAACCCGGGTTCACGAAATGTAACAAGAGTAACCAAAAGAGAAAAAAACGTAAGTTTCGTGCTACCCTCTTACAGTTTCCACTCTTGAGAAGTGGAAGAGGAACAACAGAAGCAGAAGGCTAACCTTGACTACATAATAAAATGGAGGTACGTCATGAACTAAATGGGCGTTGCCCACATATTTGTATGTTGAAGCCCAGGCCCCTAAGCTGGTGGCACTATTTTGGGATATTCTGGAAATTCAAAGAGGTGGGGCATTAGGGATGGATTCTTAGAGTATGTGGACCCAGGCATGGGTGGGTGTTGTCTGTCTTTCTGTCTCCTCCGGTTCCCATATGCCATGAAGTAAGAACTTGTTCTTACTATTACTATATTTTGCTATACTTTGTGAAGAGTACAGACCCAAACAACCATGGAGACTGAGTCCTCTGAAAGCGTAATCTCAAGTCTTCCCATCCTTCAGGTGTTTCTTCAGATGTTTACTTGTTTGCAGACAGGGTTTCTCTGTCCCTGTCTGTCCTGGAACTTGACCAGACTGGCCTTGAACTCAGAGATCCGCCTGCCTCTGCTTCCTGAGGACTGAATATTTTCTCACAGCAATGAGAAGAGTAACTGCCAGGATCTTGTGGTGTGCTTTGAGAGAGAGAGAATGACCTCTATAGGCTCACTTGTTTGAATACTTTGTCCATAATTAATGGAACTTTTAGGGCGGGATTAAAGGGTGTGGCCTTATTGGGGGCGTGTCTCTCTCCCTCAGCGTTGTGTCTGGAGATGCAAGCTCTCACTACTGCTCCAGTGCCAAGCCTGCCTGCCTGCCTGCTGCTATCTGCCCTACCATGGTGGTTATGGTATCTAACCCTCTGAACCTATGAACCTCAAATTAAATACTTTCTTTTATAAGTTGCATTGGTCATGATGTTTTATCACCGCAGTAAAAAGGTAACAGCCATTTGCCTTGTAGTTTTCCTCTTTCATGTATGCCTACATTGAGAAAACTCATCTAGATGTAGGTCTTTCTTCTTGGGAGTAGGTGTGACTATTCAGGTATTAAGAGCACTTGCCACCAAGCTTAACAACCTGTATTAAATCCTCATAACCCACAGAGTGGAAAAAGAGAACTTATACTTGCAAGTTGTCTTCTAACCTCCACACATCCCATGACAGATATGCATGCTCAGACACACGCACAGAGAACACATCAAACGAACAAACAAGCCTTCTGAGGGCTCCCAACACCCACTATGGCCTGCGCCTGCGCCTGCGCACCATCCCTGCCTCTCCCAAGTCTCCGAGCTACAACACCCTGGAGGCTGTATAGCAGGGCCCCGGTCTCTCAGTGCTAATATCCCAGGGGCCTGGCCCTAAGTGGGCGTGCTGGCAGGGTGGAGCTGGTGGGCTACACAGAAGATGCCGAACCAAGCCCTTCAACAGATGCTGGACAGAAGTTGTGGGTGTGTTTTGCCACCGATGAAGATGATAGAAAAGCTGAATGGGTGAGACCATGCAGGTGCAGAGGATGGATCTACTAAGTTCACCAGGCTTGTCCACAACGCTGGGGAGTAGGTAGATGACAAGCAAAGAGAAAACAGCACAGCCAGAGTGGCGTGTCCTCAGTGCAATGCTGGGTACTTAATAGTGTTTCCAAAGCTGGGTCCAGTCGTTTATGTCTTGGATCTTGCAGATAGACTGGTCTCAAAAACTTGCCCTTCTGCTGAAGCAGGAATGATGGTTGGATCTATCTGTGGGACAGCTGTGACTTATGGAGCAGTGACAGTGATGCAAGCTGTAGGCCATAAAGAAGGACTGGACGTTATGGAGCGAGCTGACCCTTTATTTCTTTCAGGAATAGTCATGACTGACTATTCCTGTCATGCTGACGATACTAAGCAAAATGATTCACTGGGAAGACTATGTGCTTAGGCTATGATGCTAATGCTCAAACAACAAACCTTGAACAGTATATTTCCAGGGATTGGTTGTCCTGTTCCTTGAATTCCAGCAGAAGCTGATCCTTTAGCAGATGGTGTCTCTGCTACTAGAGTTCTGTGTGGAGCCCTTGTCTTTCCTACTATTGTGACAATAGCTGGTAAACTGATGTTCAGTGGTGTTAACTCAAATTTGCCAAGGACAATCTTGGGTGGAATTGCTTTTGTTGCCATAAAAGGAGCATATAAGGTTTACTTCAAACAGTAGCAATATTTATGTCACATATGCCACAGAATCCTCAATTATTCAGAGCAGGAAGAAGCATAAAACTGACTCCTGGTTGTTCTGAGGCCTCATCCTGACGAGTCTGTTGTGTTCTGATTCCATCATTAATGTGCTAGTGGAGACTTGTGATAAGCTACTACTTCTATATTTTAAGAAATATAATAAAACACACAGAGGGCAGGGGAGAAAGCCTCTCATTAGTCACGTAACGGAGGGACATGAATCAGCTCTGTAATTTGTATGTACTACTTTTATAGCAGTCAGCGAAATCATTATTTTTAGCATGGTAAACCTGACTTTGTCCGTATTTTTCCAGACAAAAATATAAAAATAAAACTGCACAAATATTAAAAGTGGACATGTTGTTTTATTCTGATGCCTCTTTTGTATACGTGTTCAGTGTTTTCTTAGCACCTCAATGAAAGTTTGTGTGCACATGTGTGTCTGTGCGTGCATGTGTGCATGCGTGTGTGTGTGTGTGTGTGTGTGTGTGTGTGTGTGTGCTTATATGCTACATACATGTGGGTACCTCAGGAGTCCAGAAAAGGGTGATACCCTGGAGCTGGAGTGACAATTGAGCCACCTGAGTTTGGACACCAAACTCAAACCCAGGTCCTTGGAAAAGCAGCAAGTGTTCTTAATTACTGAGCATTTCTCCAACCCTGAAATAACCTTTTTTTAAATTTATACTTTTGAAAGCTAGGTTAACATTTTATATTTGACAAGCATAGTTAAGTGAGAAGTCAATTTTCAGTCCATGTCACACATCCTGGGGCCTCTGGCACTCAAGGGCAAAGAGCCTTCCATGTTTACTGATATTTTATTTAGTGGGAAAGATTTTTTTTTTCTCACCTTCAAATTTGGCAAAGTACATTTCTTTGAGTAAAAATAGAGCGTGAGTTTGTAAGGCAGAGTTTAATTCCTCCTGACTCAGTCTGAGGATTTGCTGATTTTCTTATTTTAACATCTCATGCTGAAGTTGGTCACACCTGCCCCTGTCTCCCTGGGAAGAAGCATCTCCAGCCCCCACACTCTCCACCCAGCATGCCTCCCCTCCTCCCCTCCGCACCCTTTCCCACACACACAGCCTGGGGCAGAAGTGCCTGCAGGAGAGCTGTAGCATAAACCAGAATGTCTCCTCTATAGCTCCAGTTTCTGTCCCTGGTTAAAGAATGTTTCCAGCATCCTCACTGTCTGAATACTATAATTACATATGGAAGAATTCTGAAGTGATTCTTTCTGTTTTTGAAGCAGAGTCTTGCTATGTAGCCCTGACTGGCACGATACTCTGTTTAGCTCAAGGTGGTCCCAAATGTGTGAGTTGAGAGGCCAATCCTCTCAACTCAGTCTCCCAAGTGCTGGGAGTAAAGATACCACTATATCTGGCTTTAAAGTCAGTTTTACTAATTTATTCATTTACAAGCAGGGCCTCAGGTGGCCCAGCTTGGCCTTGAACTGGCTGTATGTCTGAGAATGATCTTGAATTCTCATCCTTCTTCCTCCTTTAGAGTTCCGGGATTACAGGTATGTGCCCATCACACCCAGACATATTTTCTGGGTTTTGTTTTGTTTTTCTAAAATAATCTCTTAGTCTACAGCTCAAGCTGGCCTTTAGATTGACAACCCTCTTACCTCAGCCTCCTCTTACCTCAGCCTCCTATGTGGAGACATTACTTCTGTGGACCATGATGCTCAGTAAACTCTTTATATTTTTAACAAATGTCTCTCCTTCCTCCTTTGGCTGCCATTGAAAACTGCACTTTGAGATTCCACACTAAGATTAATGATACAGCTATTTAATATATCATATTGGTTAATTAGTATTTGAAAATAGGTATTTTTTTCTTCCTCCAATCAGGGGCCAGCATACAACTTTAGATACTTTCTGCCTCCATACCTCCTGGGCATTCGGGGCAACCAAGCTTGATTATAGAAGTAAGGACATGTGTCTTGGTGTTACCTTACTGTGAACAACAGCCTCCAGCATCCCAGGAAGTCATCTGTCCTAGGACAAGTAGGGCTTACAGGTTAGAAGCATTTTTATTTTATAGATCTCGTAAGTGCAGTAATTTAACCTTAAAACATAACTTTAGACATCATGTTTGCTGTTACAAGAACATCTGTTGACCTTAAAATGTTATGGCTAATGTAGTTTTCTAGAAAATACCATTTCAGCTTGTCTCTCCACTCAATCAGTGAGCCCACATGGATACAGGCAGAGAGAAGATAAAAAGCCATGACCATAGACACCATCACTTTCCAGTGAGACTCAGCTCATACACTCTGGGTTCCTAACACTTGGTGTCTAGAGTGCCCACTGGCTACAGGACCATCCTGCCAGCAGTTCTGTAGATAGTAGCAGCCAGCCACAGCCTTTCAGATGAGTAAGGCTTCAGACAACATTGAGACAAGGTATTCATGGTCATCAGCTTAACAGACAGAGGGGTGTAAGCCATGCGATGGGAGGAAGAAGAGGAATAAATAGGGGAGAGATTAACTAAGTAGTCTGTAAGCTATAACACCTGTGAACAAGATGGGCAAATTGGTTTTAACATGACAATTGTCATGTTGAGAAATGGTTTTTTTTTTTTTTTGTATTTAAATAGGTATGCTCATTTCAACATCCTTTATTAATAAAAATGCATTTCAATGTCTGTCTTAGTTAGGGTTTTACTGCTGTGAACAGACACTATGACCAAGGCAACTCTTACAAGTACAACATTTTCCCAGCACTTGGGAGGCAGAGGCAGGTGGATTTCTGAGTTCAAGGCCAGCCTGGTCTACAGAGTGAGTTCCAGGGCAGCCCGGGCTACACAGAGAAATCCTGTCTTGAAAAACAACAACAACAACAAAAAAGTACAACATTTAGTTGGGGCTGGCTTACAGGTTCAGAGATTCAGTTCGTTATCATCAAGAAAAAAACATGGGTGGCATCTAGGCAGGCATGTTTCAGGAGGAACTGAGAGTTCTATATCTTTATCTGAAGGCTGCTAGCAGAATACTGGCTTCCAGGCAAATGACCTGGGTTCAGTTCTTAGCATCCACATGGCAGTTCACTATAACTCCCATTCCAGGTATCTGATGCTCTCTTCTGGCCTCTACAGGCACTGCATACCCATGGTGCATAAACACATTCAGGCAACATTTTTTTATACATGTAAAACAAATAAAAACAAACAAAAAAAATAACGTTGAAGTGAAGAGGTCATCTTCAGGGGCTGTTGAGACAGCTCAGTATGTAAAGACACTGCCAGCCTCGCAACCAGAGTCTGCTTACCGAAACCCACAGAAAAGAAGAAGAGAACTGACAACACACAGATGTCCTCTGACGTTCGCACATATAGTGCTCCCTTCTCCACACTGTGTACACACACAGTAATATGGGCCAGCAAGATGGCTCAGCAGGTAAAGGCCACCAAGCCTGTCAACCTGAATTCAATCCCCAGCACCTACTTGGTAGAAGGAGAAAACCAAGTCTCTAACATTGTCCTCTGATCGTCACATGTGTGTGCATCGTGACACGTGTGTGCCCACACATATACATGCAAATGAATAATAAATGTTTAAATGCAAAGCGAAACAAAGCAAACAGACAACACAGAGGTCCCTTCAACCTGTTTCCTATGGCCCCGCCCTGGGAGACAGAGAGGAAGACCCAGTGATTGGGAAAATCCCCCCAGGGAGACAAGTGGCTTTTGGTGCCAGATCTTGTAGTGTATGTAAGCCACAGCTGGGCTGCTCCAAGTTACCAAGGCAACAGGAATCAGTGGAAAGGAACCCCCTCCAAATGAGCACTGTTTATTTTGGGCATTTTTAAGGTTTTTGTGTTCTGGATAGGCAAAGATAAACATACCCAGACCTTCATTTGTAACCTATGGAAAACAATGACATGTTAGAAATCACCTGTATGGCTCAAACCAAGGCACAGGTGAATAAATACGGTTTTGCACTTTGTTCTTTTCTTTTTTTTTTTTTTTTTTTTATGAGAGGGAAGGATTTGTATGGTTTTTGGAGACAGAGTTTCTCTGTGTAACGGTCCTGACAGTATGTCTTAGAATTGCTGAGAAGAGACACCATGACCAAAGGAACTCTTATAAAAAACATTTAATTAGGGCTGGCTTACAGGTTCAGTTCACTATTTTAATGGCAGGAAGCATGGCAGTGTGCAGGCAGACACGGTGCTAGAGAAAGAGCCAAGAATTGTACATCTTGATCCAAAGGCAGTCAGAAGACTGACTTCCAGGCAGCTAGGACAAGGGTCTCAAAGCCCACCCCCACGGTAGCACATTTCCTTCAACAAGGCCACACCCACTCCAACAAGGCCACACCTCCCTAGGTCAAGTATATTCAAACCATCACATTGTCCTAGAACTCACTCTGTATGCCAGGCTGGCCTCAAGATCTCACAGAGATCTGCCCACCTCTGCCTTCTAAGGGCTGAGATTAAAAGGGTACACCACTGCCACCTGGCTACTTTACTTTGTTGATTTTAACATAAGGTTTTGCTATGTATCCCAAGCTGGCAGATAGTCAATCTGTAGCCAAGCTGGCCTTGAACCTGTGACAGTTTTGCTAGGATTACAAGAGTAATCACCAAGCCTGGAATTTTGTTGTTGCTGAGGGGTTTTTGGTTTGATTTGGGTTAGGGAGTATTTTTTGTTTGTTTGTTTGCTTGCTTGGTTGCGTGGTTGGGTCACAATGTGTAGCCTAAACCATCCTTAGGCTTCCTGCTTCTGCCTCCAAGTGCTGACATCACATGCCTGTGCCATAGTAATGGACTAACACGATTCAATGGGGTTTTTTTGTTGGGTTTTCTTTGTTTGTTTTTTTTTTTGGTTTTTCGAGACAGGGTTTCTCTGTGTAGCCCTGGCTGTTCTGAAACTCATTCTGTAGACCAGGCTGGCCCCAAACTCAGAAATCCGCCTGCCTCTGCCTCCCAAGTGCTGGGATTAAAGGCGTGCACCACCACTGCCCGGTGGACTAACACCTTTTAAACTCTGCATCTGGGAGGCTGAAGAAATGACTCAGTGATTAAAGCTATATACTCCTTTTGGAGAAGAATGAATTTCAAGTTTTAGGACCCATGTCATGAGACTCAAAACGGATTATACTTTCAGCTCCAGGGGGATCTCAAAGATGCCCTCTTCTGAACTCTAAGGGCATCTGTACTAACACAATTCACATTCACACATACACATAATTTTTTTTTAAATAAGGCTATAGAAATGGCTTAGTAGTTAAGAGTACTTCCAGTTCTCTCAAAGGAGCTGAGTTCAATTCCTAGCATCCACACTGGGCTAGGAAGGCCAACTCCAGGTGTTCTGCTGCCCTCCTCTGTTGTCCAAGGGTACATTTTACATACATGGCATACATTCACAGATATATAAACATAATGCATAAATAAAAATATATTTTTAAGAAATCTGCGTCTAAGGAGCTGGAGAGATGGTTCAGCACTTGTTGCTCTTGCGAAGGACATGGGTTCAAGTCCCATCACCCACATGGTGGTTCACAACCACCTATTATTCCAGTTCCGGGGTATCTGAAGCTCTCTTCTGACCTCCTCTGACACCAGGACCTACATGTCCATATAGACACACATGCAGGCAAAACAGTCATACACATAAAATAAGTACATCTAAAAAAGTATTTTAAAAACCTGCATCTAGATTGGGTGTGGTGGTACAAATCCATATTTCCAGAACCCGAGGAGCTAAAACAGAAGGATTGGTTTGCGTTTGAGGCCAGCCTGAGCTATACAGTGATTTCCATGACATCCTGGGCTACAGTGTGAAAAGCTGATCTCAAAAACCATACATGTTCTTGCAGAGGACCCTGGTTTGATTCCAAGCACCCACACAGTGACTTCCAAACTTCATAATTCCAGTTCCAGGAGAGCTGACACATTCTTCTGACCTCCATGGACACAAGGCAGCCTCCATGGACACAAGTACATGTAGATGGAACACTCATTCATATAAAATAAATACATCTAAAAACACATGAACTGATTAATCATGAATCTAGATCATACATAGTAGCAAAACCTTGTAATCTTGAGACACAGGAGGCTGAGGAAAAAGTATTACAAACTCAAGGCCTGGGCTACATTGCAAGACCCTCTCCCTCACCTTCCTCCCTCCCCCCACTCCCCGCCCAGAGCTGAGAACCAGACCCAGAGCCTTGCTCTAACTCTACCACTGAGTTAATCCCCAACCCTGCAAGACTTCTTCTCAAACAAACATTCTCATAAAGGAAAGGCTCTGTAATTATCTTGTACTGGGGGGTCTTATGGACAGTGGACAAGTGCTTTGCCTATGCTTCATGCCTACCCAGGGAGGGTAATCTTTTATGAGAACTGGCTCAGAAAGTTTTCTGAAACTGTCTGTAGAAGTGGCTATTTCGCCCTCCAGAATGCTCAGCTTCTGCCTCTGATGTCTATGAAGATATTCAACTCTCATCCTCTGAGGTTGGGGTGTGGCTTAGTGGCACAGGGCTTGCCCAGCATGTGCCAGCCTCTGGCTTCACTTTCTCAACATCACACACAAATGAGGCAGAAAAGGCTTCATCCTTTGAAACTACACATAAAATAGAACAAAGACAGAAAGCTGCAAACCACTGTGACTTCATGAACATTTCAGGAACAGGTAGACATTTAATTCCGTGCAATATTTTGAATGCTTCTGACAGCCAGGCCTAGGCAATGAAAGCCTATAAACTCAACTGAGGCTAAGGTAGGAGAATTACAAGTTCAAGGCCCGGGGCTAGGGAGATGGCTCAGCAGTTAAGAGTACTGACTGCTCTTCCAGAGGTCCTGAGTTCAATTCCCAGCAACCACGTGGTGGCTCATAACCATATGTAATGGGATCCGATGCCCTCTTCTGGTGTGTCTGCAGTGTACTCATATACATAAAATAAGTGAATAACTCAAAAACAACAACAACAACAACAAAAAAAAAAAACCAAGTTCAAGGCCCGTCTAGACTGTTTAGTGAGACCATACCTCAAAATAAAAAGTAAAAAAGAGTCTGGGGGAGGGCACTGAAGAGATGGCTCAGTGGTTAAAGGCACTACTTTGCTCTTGCAAAGGACACAGGTTTGGTGCCCAGCACCTACATGGTGGTGACAACCATCTGTAACTCCAGGGAATCCAATCCAGTGTCCTCTTCTGGCCTCCATGGATATCAGGCATGTACATAATACACATATATACATGCAGGCAAGCACTTATGTGTGTGTCATACATAGATGACAAAAAAAAGAGTTGGGGATGAACTAAGCAGTAGTGTGTTTGCCTAGCATGTGTAAGACCCTAGGGTCAATACCTAGTACCCCAAAATAAAAAAAATAAAATGCTCCTGGCATTTTATTTTTGTCTTTAAGACAGTTGTGTTGTTGATTCATCTTACTGTGAAGCCCAAGCTGGCTTCAAACTTATGGTTCTCCTAATTCAATTCAATTTCCTAAGCGCTGGCCTTCCAGGAGCACACCATGATGTAGTTAAGGGGATTCTGGAGATTGCTGAATGGAGACAATGCAGTTCTTCACCAATTACTATGTAGTTCTTCACCAATTACTATGTCATAAAATATTTCCAAAGAGGGATATAGTCAGGTCCAGGAGCCAGACAGTGTAAGCTGGAGCTAATGCCACTATCCTCCTGGCCGTAGAAACCTGGCCCTTCTCACCCTATTGTCTGTCTTCCCAGCCTTGTCAATAGGAAAATAACACTTGCTGTGACTAGGGATGCCTGTGACTAAGAAGTCTCCATGGCTGTCCTAGGCCTGCAGGCCAACAGACCAAGCACTATCAGTTTCTCTGAACCAAATGGACCTCTACACACCGGCCATGAAACTGATTTTACTCTGGGTATAGAAAATGGTCTGGCTTTAAAGCACACCATTCTGCTTCTGAAGTTGGCTGCCTTACTGGAGGAGAACCCACTAAGGGGCTGCAGGACAGGGCCTTTACCTAGTTTCCTGTTTAGATGGGTATGCCGCAGATTTCTGTAAGTTCTAGGCCAGCTAGGGCTACATATAGGGCTAGAGGGGTAGCTCTGTTAAGAGCACATACGGCTGTTGCAGAGGACCTGAGTCCAATCTCCAGCACTTGGGTTAGGTATCTTTACAATGTGAACACACACAGACCCATGCAAGCACGTTTGTTTGTTTGTTTGTTTGTTTGTTTGTTTTTCGAGACAGTTTCTCCGTAGCCCTGGCTGTCCTGGAACTCACTTTGTAGATCAGGCTGGCCTCAAACTCAGAAATCCACCTGCCTCTGCCTCCTAAGTGCTGGGATTAAAGGCGTGCACCACCACTGCCCAGCGTGCACCACCACTGCCCAGCACAAGCACACTTTTTAAATTTTAAAATATTTAAGTTACTGTGTGTGTGTGTGTGTGTGTGTGTGCACACGCGCGTGTGAGAGAGAGAGAGAGAGAGAGAGAGAAGAAGAAGAAGAAGAGAGAGGGGGAGGGAGGAGGGAGGGAGAGAGAGAGGTGTATGGGCATGTGTGTACCACAGTGAACTTTGTAAAGTCAGTTTCTTTTTTCTAGGTTTACCTGGTTTACAAAGATCAAGTTCAGGTCACAAGCCACGCCTATAAAGTACTTTGCCAATTGCGCCATCTCACTGGCTTTAGTCTAGGTTGGCTTTGAATTCACTGAAGCCCTCCTACCTCTGCCTCTCGAGTTCTGAGAGCACAAAACTACCACACACTTGGCTAGGCGTTTGGTGTTTTCAACAACAGGATCACTCAGAGTCCACACCGCACACCCAACATCCTGCCTTGGTGAACTTCAGAGCACCGAATCCTGGCCTCCAGGATTTGTCAACAGCAGCTGGAGCCAAGCACAAAATGCAGTCCTCTCTGTAGCTAGCCTCCCTAGGCTGGCCAACCATTTTTCTGCATCTGCTGCCTCCTTCCAGGGTATGGGCTGTATGTGAAGTGCATACAACCTAAAAGCAAAGAAAACCAGCAGGTGCAAATGGTATTTTGCAGGGAGAGAGGCAGCAACCTGGAGGCCCAGCTGTCCAGCCTGCACAGCTTTCAAGGAAGCCGGAGGTCAGCTGTTTCAGTGGCTGAAACATAAGCCTGGTACCTGCCCCAAACCACACTTGCCTTTGCCTTCTCTAGGAGTGTATTGCTCAATGAGCCCTTGCCCAAGGCTGCATCCAGTTCTTCCTGGGCCTATTCCCTGGAGAACCACTGTGTTTCATTCAGTTCTAGAGAGCAAAGAAAGCTTGGAGGCAGTCTCTAATGAAGCCACTGCAAGGCTCTGTGTGAGGGCAAGCATATGCAAAGGACTAACACCCTAAGAGACAATGGGCTTTCGTTGGGCTGCACAATATAACCAGCCCCAGGAAGGTGCACTGACTGCACAGAGGTACCCTTGTGTCTTTCACACACCCAAGTCTTAAAACATTAGACAGTAGACGCAGGCTCCGGGGGGAAGCCACCCTCTTGTCAAGACCCCACATTAAGAAGAATCATCTGGACTATCCAGGGTTGCTAGACAAGGCTGGACACCAAATGCTCTGTGAGCATCAGCATGGTGGTCACATGCTGTAGTTGGCAGGTAAGTGTGGACCCTTATCTAACATCTGTGGATGAGGCAGCAGGGCTGCTTGTGCTTTACACACTGACTGAGTGCTGAAATAGTGTCCTCCTTGAGCTGGCTCAACAGCCAAGAGCTCAAGACTGTGTTTGCCAAAGGGGCCTGGAGTAAAACTTCACGAACAGCAGAGCATGCTCAGGATTTGCGGTTGAGCTAGGGGTTCGAAGAAGACAGGTGATTATAGCGCTGAAAGGTTTTAGAGGGAAAACAAAACAAAATAAATATTTAAAAAAAAGTTTCCTCCCACCAGGGTGGCCACAGTGCCACACCTCCCTCTGATCTGGAGCCCATTGGTCAGGAAGCTGTGCTAATGGGGGGCACACAGGATATGGGGATGAGAGGACTGGGCTCTGTTGGTGGGATGAGGGCATGAGGGAGGAGGACTTCACTCAGTTGATGGGAGGAGGGTATGAAGGGGGTTGGACTTCGCTTAGTTGGTGGTAGGAGGGCATGAGGGGGAAGGACTTGGCTCAGTTAGTGGGAGGAGGGCATGAGGGGGGAGGACTTGGCTCAGTTGGTGAGAGGAGGGCATGAGGGGGGAGGACTTGGCTCAGTTGGTGGGAGGAGGGCATGAGAACCAACGAAGCTAAAGACACACAGAAAAAAGACAGGAAACAACCACTATTTCAGAGATAGAATTAATCTTTTAAATTTTCTTTCTAGAAACTTTTACAAATTCCAACTCATAGATACTTTTATAGTAAAAAAAGATGATTTTTTACAAGAAATTGCATTTATTTTCTGGCAAAATCATAGGAACTCTTCAGATACTGTAAGCAAGCATCAGGCTAAGCTCCTGGTCTGGTTATTCCTTCTCAGGATGTGGGCAGAAGAGAGCCAATGATTGAAAAGAGCTTGATCCCAGAGGCAGGGCAAGTGGGCTCAGATTTCCAAATCAGATCTAACATTTCTCATGTGACTACAGAACTGTATGAGGCAGGAGGTATTCCCCATGAAGAACACTACCTCCTCAATACAACTGACTTAGGTACAATGTTTACATGTCCAAAGATGTATCCTGGCATGGAGGACGTAGTTCAGCTGATTCTGCTAGTTTAACATGCTTGAAGCCTTGGGTGTGATCTTCAAAGACGGTAAAAATTGGAAGGATGGCTCTTTTGTAAAATCATCTTCAGCTACATAATATTAGTACATAAGATCTTATCTTTAAAAAGAAGAAGGTGTGTATCCATGGGAGGACTCCACTTCTCTGAGAAAAAAGGGGAGGGGAGGGAGAGGGATGAGGAGAGGGAGGGACTGGGAGGAGAAGAGGGAGAAGAAGCTTCAATTAGGATGTAAAAAGTAAATTAATTAATTAATTAATAAAAAATTAATCATTAATCAACACTGAAAAAACCTTGCCCTCTGATGAACTTATAAGAAAGAAGAAGAAGAAGAAGGAGAGGGAGAGGGGGAGGGAGAAGGAGAGGGAGAGGGAGAGGGAGAAGGAGAAGGAGAAGAAGAAAAAGAAGAAGGAGGAGGAAGAGGAGGAGGAGGAAGAGGAAGAGGAGGGCTGGAGAGATGGCTCAGTGGTTAAGAGCACTGAGTGCTCTTCCGGAGATCCCGAGTTCAAATCCCAGCAACCACATGGTGGCTCACAACCATCTGTAATGGGATCTGATGCCTTCATATGAGCGAGCGAGGCCTGGACCAAGCAGGGGCCTGGACCAAGCAGAGCTTGAGCAAAAGGGAGAAGGGGAAGGAGGGAAAAAAAGAGAAGAAAGTGGAGGAGGAGGAAGAAAGAGAGAGGGAAGAAAAGAAAAGAAAAGAAAAGAAAAGAAAGAAAAGAAGAAAAGTTGTATCCCAGCATGTACTTCTGTAATCTCCACACTCCAGAGGCTAAGATAGGAAAATTGCAAATTCAAGGTTGTATTCCTCCAATAGGGACAAGGTAAGATCACTGGGGAAAAACCCAGTGTCAGGAGCCCACTTTCTTCACATTCTTTGAGACTGTGTCTGCCCACCTGGAACAGGGCCCCCTCTGTGCTTATAGCTGCATTTAGTAGAATAAAAGATGGAGCATCCAAGGACATGGGGACCCCAAGAAGCAACACCTTACCTACAGCTTAGCAGAGGAGGACTCAAACTCTAGCAGTCGCTCGATGTCATTTGGGAATGTCATCCAGCTGCCACCATCAACCACCAGCACAATCCCTGAGATATAGGAAGCCAGAGGGCTAGCCAGGTACAGCACACTGTGAGCGATCTCTGTCTTGGTTCCGAGTCTTGGAATAGGACTTGAAAAAAGATGCTTTACTTTCGAACTGGCCTTGGAGCCTCCTGGAAAGCAATAGGAAGTCAGCACAGTGCTTACTGCTCTCTCCCTGACCCAGATCTGGAAGCAGTGGTTGATCTACCAAAGCCAACAGCACATGAGGCAAAGTGACGCCCTTTGGACATTGGAGACCCTCAGAGTAGGCGAAATTAGACAGGGTAGAAGGTTAAACATTTAGATAACTTCTTATCTTGAATAAGATTGTTGCTGTTGTTATTGTTGTTGTTGTATTTTTTTTTTTTTTGAGACAGGATTTCTCTGTTTAACCTGGCTGTCCTGGAACTCACTCTATAGACCAGGCTGGCCTCAGATTTATAGAGATCTGCCTGTGCCTCTCAAGTGCTGGGATGAAAGGCCCATGCAACCACTGCCCAGCAAGATAGAATTTTTAGGTCTTGCTACAATTCTAGAAGCTTTGATGTGTGTCTTAAACTCCCAGAGAGACTTACCTAACCGCCGCAACCCCTCAGTGCCACTGATGGCACCAGGAGCCAGGCTGTTGACACGGATATTCTGGTGACCCCATTCCACAGCCAAATGTCGTGTCATAGCATCTGCACGAGAGAAATGCATACGGAAGGGGAAATTGTGAGGCTGTTCTGCTCTGGGGTAGCCCGAGTGCCAGTGTGAGCTCTACAGTGTCCACAGCTAGGATCAAGTTCATGTGGAGATTATCAGCCTTCAGGGCGAGTCAAGGGAGGCAGTAGACGGGGCCACACATACCCACAGCTGCCTTGGCAGCGCCTGCATGCAGCTGCAGCACCTGACCCCGCATACTGAGGGTGGCAGTAATGTTCACAATCACTCCTCCATGGTCCTGAAACATATAAGGGACAGCAATGAGCAGGTGGCAACATGAGGAAAGGCCCCCGCCAGGAGGATACCCACCCGGAAGAACTTCTCGTAAAGCACACGAGACACATTGAAGGTGCCAATGGTGTCAATGTCGACCACGGTCTTAAAGGCATTGAAAGACAAAGCACTGGCAGGGCACAGAAAGTTTCCAGCTGCACCTAGAGAACAGAAGGGGAAAGCTGGTGGCCTGTGTCTCTGAGAATACAGGGCGCTAACGGGCTAAGCCCTGTCAAGAGTATAAAAAGGAGCCTGACATTCTGAGGGCAGTGAGAGTATGGAGACCCTTAAAGTGGTCTAAGCTAGACAAGACAGGACACCATGCACTCAAAGGATTTCTTGGTAACAAACACAGAATAGAAGACTATATGCCAAGAAGAGGACTCCTAAGTCTAAGTATGAAGGCAGCACTTGGGGGCAGAGGCAAAACGATCAGAAGTTAAATGTTATTCTCATGGACATAGTAAGTTTGACCCTAGCCTGGACAATAGGAGATTCTATCTCACAAAAATAGGAAGATAGATAGATAGATGGATGGATAGACAGACACACAAACAGACAGACAGATGACAGTTTATTGGTTTGTTTGTTGGTTGGTTGGTGTTTTGTTGTTGTTCTGTTTTGTGAATGCGGCCCTATTTGAATAGAGCCTTTAGCCAGGCATGGTGGCACATACCTTTATTCGCAGGAAGCAGAGAACAGGTAGATTTCTTTTCTTTCTTTTTTTTTTTTGAGACAGGGTTTCTCTGTGTAGCTTTGGCTGTCCTGGAACTCACTCTGTAGACCAGGCTGGCCTCGAACTCAGAAATCTGCCTGCTTCTGCCTCCCAAGTGCTGGGATCACCGCTGCCCGAAGCAGACTTCTCTTAAATTCAAAGCCAGGCTGATCTACCAAGTGAGTTCCAGAACATCCAGGGCTACCCAGAGAATCCCTGTCTCAAAAAAACAAACAAAAACCCCACAAAAACAGGAAATAGAATGTTTATTATCAAGTTGAGATGCACTAACTGATTTTAAGATGTAAAGGAGACTGGGGTTTTGCTTACTTGCCTAGCATGTACAATGTTGAAGGTTCAACCATCAGGGCAGAAAGAGAATATTTAAAGACACAAAGACACAGAAGAGTCACATGAAGATGGAGTCAGAAATTGGGGCGACACAGCCACAAACTAAGGGGCACTACGAATTGTTACAGCTCCGAAAGCCGATATAAAGCCACAGAGCAATCCCCCTGAGGAGCCTGGAGACAGTAGAGCTCTGATGGCACTTAGCTTGTAATGGCACTTGGTCATCCCAAGGAAGCTAACATACAAGATGTTTACATTTTTATTTTTTAACTACTTTTTAAAATATATATGTATATAGTGCTCTTTACTTTGTGTTAAGAGTATTTGCCTGCCCGTGTACCATCTGGTGCCTGTAGAGGGCCTAAGATTGAATCTTGTTATATGGTAATAATATCAATTATTCGGCATGTAACATTTGAGTAATAGCAGATACAGTGAAGTAATTATATAAGCTTCTGCTTTATCTACTTAATTATTCTGTAAGGCTATGAAACCAACTTTTTTTCTGGACTGATGATAGATAGTAACCAAGGCTTTCTGCATGCTGAACTCCATTCCTAAATCTATTACACTGGTTGTTTTGTTTATTTATTTATACAGAGACAGAGTCTCTTTATGTAAGTCTGGCTGACTTGGAACTTACTATGTAGACCAGGCTGGCCTCATACTAAGAGATTCTCCTGCCTCTGCCCCGAGTGCTCAGATTAAAGGCATGTGCTATCCCATCTGGGGAGCCAGGCCACACTTGTAATTTAACATGTATTTATTTTGTATATATGGATGATGTGTGTGGGTGTGCATGTGCCATGGCATACATGTGGAGGTCAAAGGACACCCTGTAGTAGGATGGGTATTCATTCCTTTCACCATGTGGGTTCCAGGGACATGACTCAGATCTAAGCTGCTGAGCCATCTCCCCAGCCCATGATTTTGTTGTTACTGGTGGGGTTTGTTGTTGTTTTTTTAAGACATGGTTTGTATAGCCCTGGTTGTCCTGAAACTCACTCTGTAGACCAGGCTGGCCTTGAACACAGAGATCCACCTGCCACTGCCTCCTGAGTGCTAGGATTAAAGGCGTACACCACCATTGCCAGGCCAGCCTACTTTTAAAATTTTTAATTTATTTATTTGTATCTGTGTGATGGTGTCAGATCTTGGCATTTCAGACAGTTGTAAGCTGCCATGTGAGTGCTGGGACTCGAACCCGGGTCCTCTGAGAGAGCAGTCGTCAGTGTTCTTTTTTTTTTTTTTTTTTTGGTTTTTCGAGACAGGGTTTCTCTGTGTAGTCCTGGCTGTCCTGGAACTCACTCTGTAGACCAGGCTGGCCTCGAACTCAGAAATCCGCCTGCCTCTGCCTCCCAAGTGCTGGGATTAAAGGCATGCACCACCACCGCCTGACCCAACCCACATTTTTAAAGTATACATTTCAGTACACAAAACAACCTGTATGTGACTTAGTCATGTTCAGAAGGCATCCAGGGCAGCTTAGGGTTTACTGACCCACGACTCGGAAAGAGTAAGGTAGTCTAGGACAGAGCCTGTACTCTAGATTGTGCCTCTAGCAAATAGAAAGGTCATAGTTGGGCCAGGACAGAAGCTTTTGCCTGAGTTCAGTCTCCAGCAATTGTGAGGCCAAGTTGAACCAAGACAACACATAGGCTCTCTGTCACATCGCTTTCCTTAGAACAGAGTTCTGGAGCTTCCAAATTATCAGAAGACTCTGGCCTCACTAATCCACACTCACAGTTAACAAGGATGTCGATTTTGCCAAATTCTTTCAATGCTTGGTCCACAGCAGCCATGACAGCAGGGGGAACTCGGACATCCATAGACAAAGGGAGGCACCGCTTCCCGGTGGCAGCAATCAACTTTTTAGCAGCCTAGACAGCAGAGAGAAAAAGAGTTGGACGGTAGCCTCAGCCCAGAGAAGCAGCCTCAGCCCAGAGAAGCAGCCTCAGCCCGGAGTAGCAGCCTTAGTCTGGAGTAGCACACCCATTTAAAAAAAAAAAAAAAAAAAAAACCTTCATGGGAATAACTAATCTGTGTTTCATTAGGACCCCAAGATTGTTGGGGTACCTGCCAGGGAGACTAAGCTTGAAAATAGCCACCTCCTAGGGCCAGACCCCTGGTGGATGTTGGTAAGACATCTTGCATTCTCTATAACCTGTGACCTGTCCCAGACCCACCTTCTCCCTATCCTCCAGGCCACTCCCCTGGACCTAAGGGGCTGAAATGATGTCCTTTAACACTAATGAGCCTACTGAACCATTCTGGAACCAGATGACTTCTAAAACCGTGACCCAATAATCAAACTTCTAAAAGGCCAAGGAGATCTCTGAGGGTCCACTTCCACTGAGTTCCTCTATGCAAGAAGAAACAGATTTTCTTCTGCTTTGGGTCTCAGGACTTTTCCCCACAGACTTCTTCTCACCGTGGACACTCTTGGCAGACTCCGGCTGACGATGACAGTGTGGCAGCCATGCCTACAAAACCAGATGGCAGGCCAGAGAAGATAAGTATAAGGGACACGCCCCAGGGGGCTCCCACCAGGTACTACTATAGAAGGAACTCCCCCAGGTTTCTTAGTTTTTTAGCCTGAGCCAGGAATCAAGACTGAAACATGGCTGGCAATAGGCACAGCTGAGTAAGTCTAGATAGACTTCTGTGTGCCATGACTGCCCACTCCTAGGTTTCTGTGATGCGTCTCTGGCTTAAGATACCCTGCCCCAGATACCGTGCACATGGCAGAGTGTAGTAGGTTACTGGTGCCAATCCCATATCTGTGCAGGGCCTGCCTGGGGCACTGGAGTGATGGACAAGGAGCCCATTTTGAGAGAGGGAGCCTCCCGGTGACAGTAGTGTACATGACCTACTCCACAGGTTTTCACAGAAGCTGCACTAACTTACCTAGACTTCATGACTTTGAATAGACAGAGCTTTGTTCTACTCGAAGAAACTGCATAAAGCCACCATCTATGAATAATAATCTACTACGTGGGCCAATTCCTGTGGGACTTGCGTCCAGCTATGAGAAGCTAAGTCCTGGGGAGGCCTGGAGAAGGGCTCTTCTACCTCCACCTCAGGCCAGTTCTGAGCCTCTACCAGCGTTGCTAGCAAGCTGCTAACCCTCTCAATGAGGCCACAAAACAGTGTCTAAGAGACACTGTTCTCCCATGTCCCATGACAGCAGCACCCGTCAACCTACAAGGTCTGAGGTTAGTCACACAGTCTCACCCACTTCTAGGAGACCCCAAAGGTCCTGCCTTCCCCTCAGGGCAGCATTCAACCATTCCCCCAAATTCACCGATATCCAGACAAAGGGAGGTAAAATGGCAGGGAGCATTCTAGAGTAGTGTGTACCTCATGAAAATCTCGGCAATCCGGAAGCCAATCCCAGAACCACCACCTGTGATAAAGGCCACTTTGTCCCTTCAGAAACAGGAAAATGTAGTCATTTTTAAAGTATATTTATTTGTTTTACCAGTGTGAGTGTTTTGCCTGTGTGCCTACAGAGAGTTGAGTCCTCATGTGGATGCTGGGGACCAAACCTGGGTCCTCCGCAAGAACAGTAAGTGCTCTGAATTTACTCAGCCATCTCTCTAGTCCCTAGAATCTACTTTAAAACAGTGTTTTAGCTTGATGGTGGATGTATGTCTGTAATTCCAGCCTGTGGGAGGTGAAGGCAGGGGGACTAGGAATTAAAGGTCAGATTGGTCTACAGAGAGAGTTCCAGGCAGCCAGGGCTTCACAGAGAAACCCCATCTTGAAAAACCATAGATAGATATTTCACTGTTAACTGAAGTCAATAACTAAGTGGCCCGCGGAGGCCTTTGACCCCATGAACTTCCACCCAGTGTCGTGAAAGAAAATACTCCTGATGAGCAAGAAACTCAAAGGATTTGCTAGACATAAATCCTCGGCCACAAAACTGCAATCTTTAAAAGTCGGTTATTTTTAGGCTTCTTAGAAGTTCGGAGGTGAGGGAGAATATTTAGCCTAAGATTTTCTACGTAGTAAGTTACCAAGTGAGACATGTTTTCAAAAGTGAGCAAGCTTCCTCCCTTAGCCTCTCATCCCATCCTTCCGGAACCCTAAGAAACCTGAGATTGCCCAGAAACGGGGTACTGAGCATCTGTCCTCTGCTGTAACACACATCGGCAGATTCGTTTTGACCCGTGCCCCAACTCAGGATCGCTCCCAGGTTCCCTGCTTTAGCTCACTGGAGAAGGTCCGGGCAGAAGAGGTGGTGGTATTCAGAAAGACAGTCATCCTCCTCAACGTCTGGCGGCTGCTGTGCCATGATTGCTGTGTGCAGTCCGCGGTGGCGAGGTCAGCAGAACCGGGAACCAGATCTACTTTTCCAATGCAATACACTACGTTCTGCAGGCTGCTCGCTCCGCCCAGAAAGATCCAGGACCAAAGTCCTGCCCCCAAGCCACCTCGCCCACCAAACTCACGGAACAGGGACGCCCCACCCCCAAGGAGGTGCCTCGGAGCTTTACGCCTTCCTATCATATACCTTCTTGCGACTCCTAGCTTCCAGCTCTTGTCAGTCAACCAGACGGACACCCCGCCCTTGGTGGCGCGCAGCCTGCTGGGACTACGAATGGGAGGAGGCACTGATGGAGAGGCAGAGGGGTACTCTGGACAGTTAAATCCCCAGTTCCTTTCCCAGTTGGTGTCGGCGCAGCCACTTAGTTCATGTACCTGAGCTGTCCAGGCGGCGTGGTATCAATTGTGAAAGTCGGGACTCCCGACTGCCTCTTGGACACTCCCCGCCTCACCCCAGTGCAGAAGATCCGGAGCTTGCAAACCCAATAGCTCCCTCTCGTGGCTAACTCGAGTGGAAATCCAGAGTGACCCTCTTGCTGGCTAGCAAGGATCATTGCACTTGAGTTCAAGAGAAGCTGCTCAGGCAGAGGCCAGTGCTGAGTTCCATTGTCTAGATGTTAAAAAGGGAAGTGACTTGTCAAATCAGCCTCAGAAGCGGTCATGAGGTCATGATATATTTGTTACTGTATCAGTGACTCCAGGATCGGGGGTGAGATGTGACTTACATGTATCAATGTGAAAATAAATGGCTATCAGGCAGTGGTTGTCAACATGGACCATATCAGGTCAGGAGTGAAGGATGCTCTCTCATGCCTCAGTTGAGGGAGAGATGAGAGTAGCTCTTGGAGAGTAAGCCTCAACTGTTTCAATTTCAGGAGACCTGACACACAATACCCACAAAGACCGGTGTGTACTCCTATGACAGGCTCACTGGGCCTTGAAGAAGCCTCAGGCCCCATCTATTCTTCGATGCCAGCCTCTCAGACGAATCAGGCGGGCAAGAGCTTTACCAACACCAGTGAAAGAACTCTATTTGGATTCTTAATCTCATGGGCCCTGAACTTTTGCCTGGTTCATATATTTAACCAAAGTCAAAGGATCTTCCTTCTAGGGGAATAAAAGCTCTGAGCTTCAGGTCTACTGTTTACAGCATGCGTAAAAACACTCATTAGAGTGCTTGAGTAAAGCAATTTCCTCCACATATGACATGACCATGGGACATCATGGAGCATCAATGCTGTGGTGACCTATAGCTTGGCCCTATAGTCATGCCAATGAAGTAAGAGGAATAGGGTGGTAGCTGGGACTAGGGTTGTAATCTGGGGTATTATACACTTGCCTTAACTCCTCACCTAGTACCTCCTACTCCCAGGGGTCTCCCAGGGCAGGGATGCTAGGGTATATAGGAGGTAGGTTAACTGAAAGCAGGAGTCCATCAGGCTTGCTGTCACTGCCCACACTGGGGGGAGAGGAGGAAGGAAACCTTTCAATAATTCAGCTGTTCTGAGGTCACCCATGCTTCTGTGGCTTATCTTTCATCCATGTTCCCATAAGCCAGTCCAATGAACTCATGGGTTCACCAACTGAGAATGCTTGGAATTGTTACTCTGGTCTGTTATTGGTGCCCTACAGGGGGGTGAACAAGCATTTGTTCATATCTCCCAGAAAAGGTCACACAGTGCTGAGATAGCAGAAAGAGGAAGTAGACCATTTCCATTTTAAGCATAAAAATTTAATGTCTCTCCTTTGAGGCACGCGAAGTCACCTTCAACAATGCCCCAAAGGTTGTCTGGCGCTTTTGTATACAAGGATATGGTCCAATATTGTGCTGGCTTAGGGTACAAAAAGGCACATAAAGATGAGACTTAAACTCCCCTGGGTTGGAGTTGGACAGAAGGGGAGGGAGTAGGGAGTGGTCTGGGGACACGGGAAGCATGTGGGTTTGAGTACTTGTTGACAGAGGTAGTTGGTCACGGGTAGCCCCTGAAGTGCAGAAGGCAGTGCAAACCCTCAGGCAGGGTAGCAGCTGCTATGGTGACCACTGTCTGGCCAGTTCAACAGTTCGCTGCTCTGAAACCATAGCTCGATCTCCCTCTGGGCCCCGTCCACAGAATCACTAGCATGGATGACATTCCTGTGAGAGGTGCAAAAGGTGAAGTCCGTGTCTCGGGGACAGGGGCCTCAGGGATAACTTGCCTCTAGCCTACTGCCCTCTGTCAGGGGAACAAGGTGACTGTATAGAAGAAAAGGGGATTTTGGAGCTGGTTACAGTGCTACAAGCCCATAACACCAGCATTGAAGAAGCTGAGATTGCAGGATTGCCTTGAGTTCATGGACAGTCTGGATTAGAGAGGGAGATGCTATCTCAGAAAGGAAGACAGGCTGGAGAGAGAGCACAGCAGTTGAGAGTACATCCTGCTCTTGCAGAGAACCTGACCTTGGTTCCCAGCACCCAAATATGGTGGCTCACAACAACCTGTAATTCTAGCTCCAGGGCATCTAACATCCTCTTCTTCTGGCTCCCACAGACACTACAGGCATATGCACACACACAATTAAAAATGAAATAAAAATAAATAAACAAAAGGGAGACCAAAGCTAGAGATGAAACTCAGTCGGTAGTGTGCTTGCTTGCCTAGCATGCTCAAACCCCTGAATTTGGTCCCTAACACCATAATCCAGTACTTGGGAGGTAGAGACAGGGAGAATACAAATCCGTGGCTGTGCTCAGAAACATAACCAGTTTGAGACCAGCCTAGATTACGTTCACACCTATCTGAGAAAACTGAAGGGAGAGAGGAAACAGTATGCAGTAACAGGGGCTGGACATTTGCATCTCTCCTGGCCTCAGTTTTTTCCAAGCTCTGAGGCCAGCTTATACACCAGCTTCTGAGAGCTGCCTTTCTCTCTTCCAGTTATCAGAGACAACCCTCATGGATGGTGACCAAAACAGAATACTAAGGCAGGAAAAAGTGATTTTAGTCAGGCATGGAAGCCTACTGTAAGCTCAACGCTCAGGCAGTAGAGGCATGAGGATAAGAAGTTCAAGACAGGGGCTGGAGAGATGGCTCAGGAGCATTGACTGCTCTTCCAGAGGTCCTGAGTTCAATTCCCAGCAACCACATGATGCCTCACAACCATCTGTAGCGGGCTCTGATGCCCTCTTCTGGTGTGTCTGAAGAAAACTACAGTGTTTATATAAGCAAAATAAATAAATCTTTTAAAACAAAAAAAGTTCAAGACAGCCTGAACTGCATAATAAGCTCAGAGCTAGTCTGGCCTACCTGAAAACGTATCTCAAAAAAAAAAAAAAAAATGGCTTTTCTTTCAGCCCAGCAAAATACCTACTTCTCAAGGGTCTGGTTTTTTGTTAGTTAGTTTGTTTGTTTGTTTTTGTTTTTCTCCTTTTTGAGACAGGTTTCTCTGTGAAGCCCTGGCTATCCTGGAACTCCCTCTGTGACCAGGTTGGCCTTGATCTCACAGAGATCCGGCTGCCTCTGCCTCCTGAGTGCTGGGATTAAAGGCTTGTGTTACCACCACCTGATTAATACTGACCTTCTTTACCCCACATTGGGAGACTAAGGGTGTCGAGACCTCCATACCTGCTGATGTGAACACTGAAGTCACCCCTGATTGTCCCAGGGGCTGCCTCTGTTGAGTCGGTGTGTCCTATCATGGCCCTTGAGATGTGGACCACATTGTGGCCTTCCCAGACCTGCAGCACAGATATGGAGGTTCAAGAGAAGTTGGGGACCCCAGGCGGCCTGGGCTCCATCAAAGGCCTTTCTTTCCTTTGCTTGGGGAGGACAACCCAAATTCCCATTCCACTGCCCCTGCCCTGCTGTACCATGGCCACCACAGGCCCAGAGCTCATGTAGCTGATGAGGGCTGGGTAGAATGGCTTCCTCTGTAGGTCTCGGTAGTGCTCAGCAAGGATGCTCTCTGGTGCCTGTGTGGAAAGAGGGGTGACACCAACCCTTGGAGAGTGGACCCTAATTGGTATCCTGAGTTTGGGGCACCTTTCAGACACAACCAAAGAAGCTAGCTCCCACAGTGGTTACCTCCCAACCCTTGCAATTGCCAGTGCTAGGAGACTTCAGGGACACCACAGCCCAAGGGCGGGTACCTGCAACATCTTCATCCCCACCAGCTTGAAGCCCCGCCTCTCAAAACGTTGTATAACAGTCCCCACTAGCCTCCGCTGAACCCCATCTGGCTTCACAGCAACCAGGGTCCGCTCTTGGGGCCAGGGGGGCCCTCCTGTAAGAAAAAAAAAAAAAAAAGGACAGGTCAGGGGTGAGGATGGTCCATATTTTCAGGTCTCTCCCACCTAGATCCCTGACCGAGCTCAGACATCACAGGACTGAAAAGTGCCTGCCACAATACACAAACAAATACAAACAGGAGCTGCCCTGGCAGTAGCAGAAGCTGCCCAAGGTGGAGATGGTTTCCCTGAAAAGGCTCAGATAACTTAAGGGCCAGAGAGGCCTGGTGATGATGCCCCTCTTCCCTGAAAAGAAAATTTGAGTCTAGCCTCACATGACTCCAGGTATCACAGTGTGTGACCCCCAGGCCTGCCCATAAGGAGTGGAGAAACGGCATTGAAATCAAGGAGTACTTCCAGCCAGTGGTGGCACACGTCTTTAATCCCAGCACTTGGGAGGCAGAGGCAGGCGGATTTCTGAGTTCGAGGCCAGCCTGGTCTACAGAGTGAGTTCCAGGACAGCCCGGGCTATACAGAGGAAACCCTGTCTCGAAACAAAACAAACAAAAAACAAACAAACAAAAAAAAAAAAAAAGAAAGAAAGAAACAAAGAAAGAAGAAATCAGGGAGTATTAAGTATTATTCGTGTAGGATGTCTAGGCAGGCTGAGTGCTGGGGACCAAGGAATAGGGCTTCATCCGGATGGGGAGAGAGGATGATTCACCCTGTAGGACAGGAACATAGCTGCCCCTCAGGACACTTAGGGGAGTCTGCAGTTGTCCTCAAGCTCCTATAGCAGCCAGGGCATTGAGTGTTTCTTCAAAGACCAAATGCTACTTCTGAGAGGGTCCTAACCCCTGACTGGCTCACAAAAATGGACCAAAGTTAGGAACACCAAGTTAGAGAGGAGGGAGGGATCAGGCTCTATCCTCAGGCCACAATGGAGGCCCACTAAACTCAACAGGCTGAAAACAGAGGGGGGGGGGAGGGTCTCCTGAACTTACAAGTTCCCCCAAGTGACAGAAGACCCAGGGTAGCCCCAGAACGCTGATGCCTGCTCGTCTGTGTCTTACTGAGACTATTCATTTTCCAGGGTTCATGAAAGGAATACCGATTACCTGGTTCTCAGAAAGCAACTCATGAATGGCCGAGACCCCAGGAAATGGCCGGGTTGTCTTAGGCCTGCTCTGGTTCAGGTTTTAATACCCTGGCAACAACCATTCCATAGAGAGAACGTGGCCCCATAGCTTTAGAAGCCACGCGTCTGCTAGTCTCCCCGCATAGGCTTTGGCTTTCTTCTGCTAAAAGCCCTGTCCCTGGCTGCTGACTTGCACAGTCCTCCGGGAAAAGACCAAGCCTTTGGCTGTTGCACGTGCGCAAACAAAGGCCGCGCAGCCGCCATCCGCCCAGTTCCCCACAGGGACAGGACTCACCGGAACTGGGGCGCACCAGCAGGCACTGTAAGCGTGGCCCGCACAACAGCGCCCGCAGCGCGGCGCCCCCGAACAGGCAGCCCATGGTGCGGGCTGGCGCCGCGCGGAACGCAGCGCGGAGAGGGCGGTGGGCGGTGCCACGCATCGACCCGCCCCGCCCCGCCTCCACCCCAAGGGACCCATTGGGGCCCCGCACCCTGTCCCTTCGAGTTGGTGGCCTTCAAGCACTAATCTCCTTTAAAATCAAGGTGCAGCTCAGTGACGGAGCGCTTGACTGTCATGCGCAGAGCCTTGGGCTCGACCAACCCCAGTACTGCAGGGAAAAAAAATGAAGAAATTTTATATATATATAAAATTTTATATATATATATAAAAAAAATATATATATATATATACACACACACATACATACATATATGTGTGTGTGTGTGTGTTAAATATATATTATATTTTGCAGTTGCCCTTTCAGTTTTTAGATTATATACTTGTTTTCATACCGAACAGTCCAATATTGTTATCTACTTTATGGAGGAGTAGCCATCGTAAATACCAGCTAGCTCTAACTAGGTTTGACAGTTGGACTATTTGTCAGTTCTGTTACTACATCCTTAATTTTTTATCTATCTATCTATCTATCTATCTATTTATTTATTTATTGGAATTTTAAAATTTTTGTTTAAACCTCTTTCTAGATTTAAAAAAAAATTTTTTTAAATATACAAGCAGGGTGATCATGACTTACCCCTTTAATCTCAGCCCTCAGAAGGTAGAGGCAAGCTCTCTGAGAAACCCTTTCTCAACCCACCCCCAAAGAAAAATTATTTACATTGAAGAGTTGAGGGCTGTCCTGGCTGGGTGCCAGAAACTGAACTCAGATCCTCTGGGAGAGCAAGTGCTACTCTCTTAACCACTCAGCCATCTCTCCATCTCTCCTCTGTACCACAGGTGGGAGCTGGGAATTGTTTTGTTTGACTTTATGACAAAGGTGTAATCCTTGCTGCTGTCCCTGCATTTCATATGTAGCAGCTGCTGGCCTGGAACTCATGGTCTTCATGCCTTCCGTGTCCCTCGGGCTGGGATGAGAGGGATGCTCTTCCAGACAAGGCTAAAATTATTTATTCATTTAACCTTTATTTTATTATTTTATGAAATAGACTCTCTCACAAGCTGTGTGAACTTGAAAAAATATTCTGCTAGGACTGCAGAGGTGGTCCAGGGGTTAAGAGACCTGGCTGCTCTTCCAGAGGCCCATGGTTTGATTCCCAGATCCCATACAGTAGCTCACAACCGTCTATACCTCCAGACCTAGGGGATCTAACACACTCCTCTGAGCTCATCAGGTGCCAGGCAAATGGGTGGTGTCCAGGTAAAACACACACAGGGAAAAATATCCAAACAACATAAACTAATTAAACAGAATTTGGCTTAAAGACTTAAATTCAATCCCAGTGCTGAAGGGGGAAAGACAAAACAAAGGAGAGAAATGAGGCCTCTCTCTTGTGCTCAGACTGGCTTCAACTCCTGGGCTTAAGCTGTCTTCTTGCTTCAGCCTCTGGCCCTCATTAGCCTTGCCTCCCACCCTCTCTCTCTGCCTTTAATTTTAGTGCTTAGTGCATTAATATTTAAATGTTATTGATAGGGATTTAGGTCTACTTATTTATTTATTTAGTTTTTTATTTTGTTTGTTTGTTTTTGTTGTTATTGATGGTTTTATAAGACAGAGCCTCATGTATCTCAGTTGTTTATTCTCCTGTCTGTCTTTCTTTTTCTTCCTTCCTTCCTTCCTTCCTTCCTTCTTTCCTCCTTCCTTTCTTTTTTCTTTTTTTAGATAGGTTCTCACATGTATCTTGCTGGCCTGGAACTAGCTATGTACACCAGGCTGGCCTTGAACTCACAGAGTTCTATTTAAATAACAGGATTAAACGCATTGCCAGGGCTGGAGAATGGCTCAGTAGTTAAGAGCACTTCGCTGCTCTTTCTGAGTTCAATTCCCAGCAACTACATGGTGGCTCACAGCCATTCTACAATGGGATCTGATGCCCTCTTCTGGCACACAGGTGTACATGCATGCAGACAGAGCACTCAAAGATAAAATAAATGATAAAAACTTTTTTTTTTTTGTTTTTTGGAGACAGGGTTTCTCTGTGTGGCCCTGGCTGTCCTGGAACTCACTTTGTAGACCAGGCTGTCCTCGAACTCAGAAATCTGCCTGCCTCTGCCTCCCAAGTGCTGGAATTAAAGGCCTGCGCCACCACCACCCGGCAACAAAAATCTTAAAAAGGAAGAAAACAGAAGCATTGCCTGGTGGTGGCGCTGCACTCTGGCTATTGTTTTGGGATTTTTTTTGTTTGTTTATTTGTTTGTTTTGGGCTTTGTTGTTTGCTTTGTTTTTAAGATTTTATTTATTTATTTTATGTATATGACGAGTAAACTGTAGCTGTCTTCAGACACACCAGAGGAGGGCATGGAATCCCATTACAAATGGTTGTGAGCCACTATGTGGTTGCTGGAAATTGAACTCAGGGCCTGTAGGAAGAACAGTCAGTTCTCTTAACTGCTGAGCCATCTCTCTAGCCCTTGTTTTGTTTTTTCCAGACAGGGTATCTTGGTGCAACAGCCCTGGCTGTCCTGGAACACACTCTGTAGACCAGGTGCCTCAGCCTCCAGAGTGCTGCTTAAATTAAAGGCTTGCACTGCCACTGCCCTGCTAATGGCACACTCCTTTTAACACTCAGGAGGCAAGCAGATCCTGGGTCTAGTCTGGTCTACAGATCAAGTTCCAGGACAGCCAGAGCTACACAGAGAAATCCTATCTTGAAAAAACAAAAAATAATAAAGAAACAGAGAGGGGAAAAGGCATTGCCACCATACTCGGCTGTTTTTCTATTTTTTATTTATTTATTTATTTATTTATTCATAGAGTGTATGTATAGTATATGCACTTGTGTATAAATGTATGTACATGTATATGTGTGTAATGTATGCCTATATGTATGTGTGTGACATGTGTGTATGAGTATGTGTAGTCTATGCACATGTGTATATATACATGTGTGATATATGCATGTGTGTGTGAGTGTGTGTGTCTGATGTATGCACATGTGTATGAATGTGTGTATAGTATATGCACATGTGTATGTGTGATGTTTGCACATGTATATGTGTGCAGTATATGCACATGTATATGACTGTGTGTGATGTATGTGCATGTGTATGAGTGTGTGTAGTATATGCACATGTGTGTATGAGTGTTTTGTGTGATATAGGCACATGTGTATGAGTGTGTGTAGTGTATGCACATGTGTGTATGTGTGTGATATATGCATGCGTGTATGAGTGTGCATGTGTGACGTGATGTAGGCATATGTGTATGAGTGTGTGTGTCTCTGCACAAAGGCCAGAAGAAGTCATTGCTTGTCGTCCTCCATTGTTTTCCACCTTACTCTCTGAGGTAGAGTGTCTCCCAGAACATCGAGCTCTTGCTTCTTTTAGGAAGCTGGTAGTGAGCAGTCCCTTCAGTTCTCCTGTGATCACTGCTCTCTGTACCTCTGCTGTCACAGTCCTTCTCTGGCCCATCACTGGGCTGTGCCATAGGTGCTGAGATCCAGACTCAGTGCAGCAAGTGTTCTTAAGCATCGAGCCAGATCTCAGCGTCTATTGTTATGACTGTTGCTGTTCAGACAGGACTTCTTGTAGCCCAAGCGGTCCTCAAACCCATCATGTCGCTGAACTTCTGATCCTCCTCCTCGACCTCCCATGTGCTGGCATTACAAGCATGGGTCACCACACTGGGTCACCACACCCAGTCCATGCCTTGCTGAGGTTCAAACCCAGTGCCCAAGCATGCTAGACAAGTTTTCTACCATCCCCAGATCAGTTTACTCACTTATTTTGAGGTGAGTTTTAACCTGTAGGTAACCCTGACAGCTCTTGATTTAAAAAATCTTCGCAAATGTTCGCAAATGGTGTTGCAGTGCTGGCTTGCATTGATTCTTTTATTATTATTATTTTTTTTAAAGATCTATTTGTTTATTTTATGTGAGAGTTCTATCTTCATGTACACCTGCATGCCAGGAAAGGGCATCAGATCACATTATAGATGGTTGTGAGCTACCATGTATTACTCTTAACCACTGAGCTACATCTCCAGCCCTCTTATTGTTAATTATTATTCTTGCTTTTAATTAATTTTTTATTTATGTGTATGATTTGTACCTGCATTTGTGTACGTCACATCCATTATAGCTATTATATAAGTAAGTACTGGAATCTGATCCCAGGGCCACTGCAGAAACAGTAAATACTACTGATGCTTTCTTTTTTTCTTTCTTTTTTTAAGATTTGTTTATTTTATATATGTGAGTATACTGTCACTGTCTTCACACATACCAGAAAAGGGCATTGGATCCCATTACAGATGGTTGTGAGCTACCATGTGGTTGCTGGGAATTGAACTCAGGACCTCTGGAAGAGCAACCAGTGCTCTTAACCACTGAGCTATTTCTCCAGCCCCCTGTAGTGATTCTTAAGGTTAAATGGACTGTTTGAATTGGTTGATTAATGTCTTTCTTCAAGTCTGAAAAATATAGGTATTTCAACCAATATTTTTTTCTGTCTCAATCTCTTTCCTCCTGGCCCTCTAATTTCCCTGTAACCCTCTTTCCACCCTGCTGAAGTTACTGCTGGAAAAAAGCATGCAAAGCATTCAGGAATGAGGGCTGCTTCTATGCAGAAGGCCCAAGGTAGCCACTCCCACTTGCCTGGTTAAGTAACCTGCTGAGAGGCACCAAAGGGAACTTTCAAGCCAAAAGTACAATGCTTGACAACCCTCTCCCTCCACTGATTGGAATGGGGCAAAGACACTTGCACTGATCTCCTGTTCCAGCAGATGGACACCCCCCCTCACCACAGGCCAGAATGTTTACTTAAGGTTGTTGGCCTGCACTTTTCATCTTCTGCTTCATTAGTCCCAACATCCAAGACAAGATGGGCTTTTTTGTCCACTTCATGGTTAATCTTGTTAGTCAATGTAATAGGATCACAAGTGATCTAAGAGACAAGCCCACTGATCTGGTCTGTGTGATCACTGGTAGGAAGGCTTAACCAACAGAGAAGACCCTCCTTCCCTCAGAGTGTCAGCACCATAGTTGGTGGGGGAGGTGTGGCTGGGGGGTTGAATATGAAAAGGTCAGAGGCAAGAGCTGGGCTGCTTGTTGGGCCTTTAATCCCAGCACTTGGGAGGCAGAGGCAGGTGGATCTTTGAGTTTGAGGCCAGCCTGGTCTAGAGAGCAAGTTCCAAGAAAGCAAGGGCTACACAGAGAAACTCTGTCTCAGAAATCCAAAACAAAACAAAAACAAAACCCCTCAAACTGTAGATTGTTACAAATGGGAAGTGGTGCTGCCATAGTGAAGGGGATTAGCTAGATGGACAAAGATATGCAAATGAGAGCAGTGATTAACCCAAAGTGAAGAGGAAATGGAGATGGAGAGTGTGGGGGCGGGGTGGGGGCTGTCGAGGCTCCGTGAGTAAATCTCTTGCTGCCTGAGGATACTTCCTAAGGATTTGAACTCAGTTCTCAGCAATCACATAAAGGTGGAAGGTAACAGCTGACAAGGTTGTCCAGTGGGGCCTCCATAAGTCTACTGTACCATACACCAGACATATCCACATCATGTGCATGCGCATATGTGGACACACACCAATAATAATAATAATACTAACAAAAGGCTAAGCATGATGAGACAATTTTAATTTCAACACTCTGGAGAGACAGATGGATTTCTGTGAGTTTGTGACCAGTATGGTCTACATAGTTAGTCCAAGCCAGGAGTATATAGTGAGACCTTTTGAGAACTAGGAAAGGGAGAGATGGATAGATGATAGATAGATAGATAGATAGATAGATAGACAGACAGACAGACAGATAGACGGTGGTGTCAATGCTTGCTCAGCATACCAGTCTTTAAGGTTGATTAGAATTTGGCTCAGTGTGAAGTAATCCTGCCTCAGTCTTCTAAGTATGGGGATTACAGATATATACTGTCATAGCCTGAGCTACAAACCACTTAGATGAGTCTGGAGAATGACTGTGGAGGGAAATGGTGAGGCAGCCTGTAGCTTCATGCTGAAATCCATTCTCTCTGTGACTAGCAGCATGGCAGCAGTGGCTACTCGGGCGCTGAAGCAAGAGGCGGAAGCAGACACATGCAGATCGCTGACTCACAGGCATGGAGGCAGGAGCCCCTGTGCACAGGAAAACCGCTGACCGCAGTTGTGCTCAGATCACAAGCACTTTTAAATTTGAAATTTGTTGTTATTTCTGTCAGTAAGCAAAACCTCCGGACCCAGAGATCTTCTCAGAAATGGGTGCTTTTAAAAAAAAATTTTTTTTTCTTTTGTTTTTTGGTTTTTCGAGACAGGGTTTCTCTGTGTAGCCCTGGCTGTCCTGGAACTCACTCTGTAGACCAGGCTGGCCTCGAACTCAGAAATCCGCCTGCCTCTGCCTCCCAAGTGCTGGGATTAAAGGCGTGTGCCACCACCACCCAGCAACTTTTAGATTTATTTAATTGATCTAAGTCCTTTGCCTGGACATATATCTGTGTACCACATGTGTGCTTGGTGCCTGAGGAAGAGGTAAGCCTCCACATGTTGGCAAAATACCCATACATATAAAATAAAAATCAAAGAAAGAAAGAAACAAAGAAAAGAAAGGGAGCCAGGTGGCCTTGGCATCAGCATCTGTGGATCTCAGGAGGCAGAGGCAGGCAGATCTCAGAGTTTGAGGGCAGCCAGGTCTACAGAGCAAGTGCCAGGACAACAAGGGCTACACAGAGATACCTCATCTCAAAAATAAAGAAATGCCGGGCGGTAGTGGCACACTCCTTTAATCCCAGTACTTGGGAGGCAGAGGCAGGCGAATTTCTGAGTTTGAGGCCAGCCTGGTTTAGAGTGAGTTCCAGGACAGCCAGGGCCACACAGAGAAACCCTGTCTCGAAAAACCAAAAAAAAAAAAAAAAAAAAAAAAAGAAACAAAAATAAAGAAATAACAACAACGAAAACAAAAAACTAAAAACCAAAACAACAACAACAACTGAAAGACCCCCAGGGGACCCTCCCTCAAGTCCGGACGAGCTCTCACCCAAGGACACACAAGAGACCTCCTTGATGCAATTGCATAAGGTAGTTTAATGGCAAGGGCCCTTGGGCCAGAACATATCTCACACAGGAGCCAGAGGATCCGACCCCCAACCCCAGAGGCTTGGGCTATTTATGGGTAGAGGTAGGGAAAGGTGGGAGAGTTTGGCACTGGTACACAGGATTGGTTATTTCAAATATCAGCAACTTGCAGAGGCAGCTACGTGTGAGCTGGCAGGATGACTAGTTATTTTGACCTTGAAACCCCGGACCTCCCAGAAAGGAAGGGAGAGGGAGGTAAACACTGGATG
>JANHMN010000002.1:80543286-80626015 GCA_030674055.1 Rhabdomys pumilio | reverse complement strand
TGTATGTCATTGTTGAGTATATATCTGTATCTGTGTGTGTATGTATGTCATTGTTGAGTGTATATGTGTACCTGTGTATGTATGTGTATGTCATTGTTGAGTGTGTATATATGTGTATCTGTGTGTGTATGTGTATGCCATAGTTGAGTGTATATGTGTATCTGTGTGTGTGTATGTCATTGTTGAGTGTATATGTGTATCTGTGTGTGTGTGTGTGTGTATGTCATTGTTGAGTGTATATGTGTATCTGTGGGTGTGTGTATGTCATTGTTGAGTGTATATGTGTATCTGTGTGTGAGTATGTCATTGTTGAGTGTATATGTGTATCTCTGTGTGTGTATGTCATTGTAGATGCCCTGGAAGACCAGAGGAGTCTGCTCTCTTTGGAGCTGGAGTCACAGACAGTTGTGAGCTGCCCAATGTGAGTTCTGGGACTCGAACCCTGACCCTCTGCAACAGCAGTATGTGCTCTTGTTGCAGGTAATATTTAAAAAACAGCACCCAGTCCATCTTGTTCCCAGACAGCCTGCATTTTTTTGTGGCTCTGGCGAGGCTATCTAGAAACACTGGTCCTGGCACTCATGAGACACCGGTGTGAGGGATTGGAAAGCCAATCTCCCACACCGTCTCCACAAAGCTAGATTAAACCCCAGACAATACCCACCATGCTCCAGGTACCCGGTAGAATGGAGACACTTAAAGCTTAAAGGTTATCCAGTTGGTTTATATATTTGGAAATGCTCAATTAACAGGATATGCACACAATTAGAATTGTAAACCCAATTACCTAACCTTGATATTAATAACTTCCTTAGACTGCTAGGGACACTCGGACATCCACTGCCATCTTCTCTCCTCTCTCCTCTCTGTCTTTCGACTCCTCCTCTTCCTCTCCTTCTCTCTTCTTCCTCTTCTTTCTCCTTCCCACTCTTCATTCCTCTCACATTAGCTTCTCTCAAATTACTGAGCTTTATTGCAAATGTAGCAGGGGAAATATCCTGCTACATGCTGTTATCCACTAAACTGTTTCTCCAGCACGCAATAAATAATTTTAAAGCATGGTTTATCATTATAGAGTATTACTTCATATTTTTCTCTGATATAATGGTCTTTCCTTTGTGAAATAGTAGAGGGTAGTTGAATTTTTTTGTTTGTTTGTTTTGTTTTGTTTTTCGAGACAGGGTTTCTCTGTGTAGCCCTGGCTGTCCTGGAACTCACTCTGTAGACCAGGCTGGCCTCGAACTCAGAAATCCGCCTGCCTCTGCCTCCCAAGTGCTGGGATTTAAAGGCATGCACCACCACCGCCCGGCTGGTAGTTGAATTTAAAAAACTAAATTCGTTTTAGTATAACTACGGTTCAGAATTTTTTCCTGTTTTGCAAATAAAGTCTCATACTTATAGCCCAGACTGATCTTAAACTCTCAGCAATTCTCCTGCCTCAGCCTCCTATAATTACAGTATTTTAATTACAGGTATAAATTACCATGCCCAGCAAGATTCAGAAATCTTATGCTAGTGAAGGAAAACAAGGTTAAAAAGACCAGTTATTAGATATTGATTTATTGACTTATTTAGTGATTTACCCAAAGCATGCTAGTATGCATACTTCCCTTGCTGCTTGAAGAATGCACCAGAGGAGTGGCTGAAACTATAGGTTGCTGCTTTTAACCTGTTGAGTGCCATGTATGCCTCTGCAAAAGAGCTCTTGCTCACCAGCCCCATCTATAAAAGGAGAATAGAAAATGGACTTGGGATCAAGGCCTTTCAGGAGCAGGCATGGCTTCCATCCATCCGTGACATCTGCTCTCTCTCAGTGGTGTTGGGGTGCCTAGTACAGAAAGACTCACGCAGCACTATGAACAAGGTATATGAGATCTAAACATCTAGGTAGCCTTGGTCTAAGTCTGACTCATACTAACAAGTTGGCATACTAGGGAGGGAGAGGGGAGATAGAATATCTGTCTCCCCTCCTTCCTTCCAGGTCATACAGAATACAGCTTGGTGGCCTTGAACATCCCATGGTCCCTTTGTGGAGCAATCAAGAGAGAACCGCCTTCATGTCCTTTCCTCAGTAGGGCAGGTTCAGGAGCTTGAAGGTATCCTTAAAATCAAAGCTTTATAGCATTTCCTCTTGTTATTTGGTTTAAGCTAAACTACAGAAGCCCTTCTATCCTCCCTCCCTCCTTCCCCTTCCCTCCTTCCCTCTTTCCCTCTCTCCCTCCTTTCCTTCCTTCCTTTCTTTTGAAACTGAGGGTTTTGTGCATGCAAGAGAGGAACATTATAACTTAGTTCTAGATAAGAATCTTTTGTTGTTAAGCTTTTGAAATTTGTACCCAAAGCTTGAGACTGAAGAGCACATTGTCTGAGAAAAAAGACACTGTGCTGGGGGGTGGGGTGTCTGAGGGTTTCTAGTCAGCCTGGAAGTAGGACAAATTCATGTTTTTCAGCAACTAGATCCTCCCTGTGTAGCAATTATTCCTCCAAAAGATCCACAGATAGACCTAAGAGCGTCACAGAAATTCAGAATATGCCAGATGTGGTGGTATATACTGTAACGGCCCGCACTGCCCCATGTTTGAGGGGCACTATGTTGCGGACCACTCTGCGCCACGATTGGGGCTAAGTGCTCTGGTCAAGAGAAAGAGAGTAGAGATGGAGGGGCAAGAGAGGAGAAGAATGGAGACAAGCCAGAGGATCTGTAGTCAAGTCTCGTTTACTGTCTCCACCATACACACACCACTACACCTACTACTACTACACCACCCACCACTACAAGGAAATCTTGGGTATTTATAAGCACAAGCAGGAGAACACAGGTGAAGACATTTAACCACGTGCACCATGCAGCTGGGGTCACTAAACAGCAAAACAAGCTATGTGGGATAAACAAGATGTTTGTCAGAGTGTGCTTCAGCTGTTGTAGGCTGCTGAAAAACAAGTCTCTCATTAGGGTATATGGCTCCAGATGGCTGCAAAGATGACAGCTGCTTTCTAGCCGCTTTCTGCTAAAAGTCGACTCCCAACAATATACCTCTAACTGTGTAATGGGGGTATGAGCCTGGGGTTGGGGGTTTGAGCTGGGGGTCAATTGTCTAAGGGTCCTTCCTGGAGGGTCAACTATCCAGGGGTTCAGGCTCTTTCCAAAAGGTGAATAGACAACCGGACACCTAAGAATAGAAGGAGCAAAGCAAAAGTAGGTGCCTGAGGCAGGCAGTGAGCACTCTTCAGGAGGGGTGGGGTCTCTGGAGCCAAGGGAATGGAGGCATCATGGAGGATAACTGAGTACCAAGTGTCCTATGACTTGAATGTGCTATCTCCTTTGACCTCTCCCCTACCTCCCTATTCCCAGGTGACTCTCTCGGGTAAAGTCAGACTTCTGTCTAAAGGTAAAAGGGCAGTGACTGAACTGGCTTCTCCAGGCCAAGTGTACAGGAATTATGGGTCCTGGGAGGGACATCCTTCTTAGAGGTTGGAGGACGGCAGATAAAAGTCCAGGGGCATGGTCATAGTAGGTTCCATGCAGACAACCATTTGGTCATTTAATGGCCTCAGTGTGCTGAGGGATGAAACTGAGAACACAGTGAGAAGACAAGGACGGGAACCGAGGGCCATGAAGAATATACTCAGAAGTCCTAGGAGAGAAGCGGACAGTGGCAGCACAGCCTTTAGTCCTAGCACTTGGAGGCAGAAACAGATGGATCTCTGTGAACTCAAGGCCAGCCTGGTCTATAAATTGAGTTCCAGAACAGTCAGGGCTACACAGAGGAGCACTGTCTCAAAAAAACAAAAAAAACAAAACAAAAAAATAAGTAAGTAAATAAATAAATAAAGGGTTGAATTATTTTTCCTAAACACAAGTTTTATAGTATTTTACAGAAAAGGCTCATATTTGATATTTTTTGGGTTTCCCACTACAATAAGAGTAAGGGGCCCCTTCTCTGACCATCGATGCTGAGTTTAGTGGTTAATCTCAGTGAGATTTCCATGTGGTATAAATTAGATAAATTAGATCCCATCATCCAAACTGAAGGGGTCCAAACATTGTAACCCTAGCAGGCAGGAAGTTGAGGCAAGAAGGTTAGAAGATCAAGAATTTCAGGCTAGCTTGGTGGTTTTTTTGTTTGTTTTCTATCGTTTTTTTTTAGATTTATTTTGTATGTAGTGTTCTGTGTTCTGCTTGCATGTATGCCTGCATGCCAGAAGAGGGCACCAGATCTCATTATAGTTATGAGTCACCATGTGGTTGTCAGGAATTGAACTCAGGACCTCTGGAAGAGCAGACAGTGCTTTTTTTTTTTTTTTTTAGTTTTATTTATTTATTTATTTATTTATTTATTTATTTATTTATTTATTTATTTATTTATTGTATTCATCATTGCTCTCTTCAGACACACCAGAAGAGGGCATTGGACCCCATTACAGATGGTTGTGAGCCACCATATGGTTGCAGGGAATTGAACTCAGGACCTCTGAGCCATCTCTCCAGCCCCAGACAGTGCTCTTAACCTCTGAGCCAACTCGCTAGCCCCAGCTCCCATTGCAGTTTATTTATTTATTTATTTACTTACTTATTTTATATGTATGGCTGTTCTGCCTGAATACAGACAAGTTTGTATACCATGTGTGTGAATTGCCAGATGAGGCCAGAAGAGAGTCAGATCCCTTAGGACTGGAGTTACAAGTTATGAATGACATATGGGTGCTGAGAATCAAACCAGGTCCTCTGGGAGAGCCGTCAGTGCTCTTACTCACTAGGGTATCTCTCCAGTCCCCCTACATAGTGGTTTTGAAAACAATCTGGGCTATAAAGTGAAATTGTCTTTTTTTTTTTTTTCTTTTTTTTTTTTTTTTGAGACAGGATTTCTCTGTGTGGCCCGGGCTGTCCTGGAACTCAGAAATCTGCCTGCCTCTGCCTCCCAAGTGCTGGGATTAAAGCCGTGCGCCACCACCGCCCAGCATGAAATTGTCTTAAAAGAAAAAGAAAGAAGCTTTTGGACTCCATCTCTATTACGTGCTCTGCTCTCAAAGTTCTTGGGTGTTTGCAGCAACAGGCAGCTCCGAGGGCTTCCCTCCTCAACTCTTGGAATTTTTACCACTCCCGAGTGTTAGAGCATACATTTTCAAGGGCTGAGTTTGAAGGCGGCACTTAGAAGCTGGTTTTTGTTTGTTTGTTTGTTTTTGGCTAAAAAGCATTGATTCTTTACTTGGACCCACAACTTAACTTTAAAAAAAAAAAAAAAAAAGACGAAGATCTGATACTTTTTATCTTTGCTTTGTTTCATTGACCTTGAGTTGCATACTGGTTTGTGCATACTGGTTTGTCATACAGACAGGGTCATCACTAAGGTCTCCCCATTTCTTTCCCCTCCAAGGCTAAAAGCCAAAAGAATCATTGTCTGAAGCCTGTAGTCTCCTTGGATTCCAGAAAGAACAAGGTTTTGCAGGCAGGATTGACACACCCTTTTCTGGACCCTCTTCCAGGTTGTGCAAATTGAGGGGAATTCCTGTGTCCTTTCAGGGCCCCCTGCTGAGGATGAACCTGGGAGTATTGTCCCCAGAAAAGGACACTGATTTATAATGAAAAAGCTGCATTCTGAGTAGATCTGTTGGAATCGGATCAGTTTTTAGGTGTAGACGGTGATTAACAGATCAGACAGCAATTAACAGCTTTTAAAAACGTTTTCATTTTTAATTACATGTGGCTCACAAGTCCTGCGGAAAGCAGAAGAAAGGGTTGGTTGGAGCCTAAGTGCTGGGAACTGAAATTGTGACCTTTGCAAGAGCGATTTCTATTCTTAAACACTGAGCTGTTTCTCATCAGAAGACATTTCCCGACTGATGACCTACGGTGAGATAAAGGCGGACCTGCCTTAGGACTAAGACGGCTTAATTATGTGTAACTATTGCTGAAGTTCACATCACTACCCTGAAAATGACCCCTTCCCCTGTTCTGATTACATTGTCTCTGCTTTTTCACCATTTCTCCCCCAATCCCCTTCTTTTTCTAGATACAGGGTCTCACAGTGTAGCCCTAGCTGACCTGGAACTTGCTTTGTAAATTAGGCTGACTTTGAACTCACAGAGAACTGCCCTCCTCTGCCTCTCTAGTGCTAGAATTAGAGGGGTACACCACCATGCCCAGCTTTCATCTTCTTCTTTTTTTTTTTTGGTTTCTTCGAGACAGGGTTTCTCTGTGTAGCCCTGGCTGTCCTGGAACTCACTCTGTAGACCAGGCTGGCCTCGAACTCAGAAATCCGCCTGCCTCTGCCTCCCAAGTGCAGGGATTAAAGGCGTGCACCACCACTGCCCAGCCTTTTATCTTCTTTTAATAAACACATTTTTATTTCATGTGTATGTATATTCTGTCTGCGTGCAGTGCATGTGTGTGTACCAAATGTATGTAGTGCCCAAGGAACGCAGAAGGCAGTGTCAAAGTCCCCACCACTGGAGTAACAAATGTGAGCTGTGGCTAAAAACTGAATCCTCTACAAGAGTGTGAAGTCTTGATGACCATCTCTCCAGCCCTATTATTCATCTTTTTAAGTTTCTGGAATCAGGGCTTTTGCCCTATTCTGGTTACAAGACGGTTCACAGTCCTGCAGGAAACTGTGCACTGTGTGCTAACTGCCAGACCAACACAATAAAGTACGTTTTTTGCATTTGCTGTTCCCTAATTGCAAGTGCAATTTCCTGGTAGAGTTCATTGCTCAGCGATTACTCAGCAGAAGCCCTTAGACTTTACTCTAAAGGGCTGAGTGTTCACTCACAAGCTCTGTAGCCCTAACGTGGGCACCGCAGGCAGTTCTGCTGCCTGTTTTTCATCTGTAAAGCATAGGCTGGGTCAGCCAATAAAGCATATGTCAGTACTGACCATGTCTGCTTCCCATAATGACTGTGGGAAGCTTTAGCAGGCACGGAGCAGTACACTGAAACCACAACTCAGCAAAGTCCCAAAAGACCTCTGTCTCTTTAAATTGAGAGCGGCAGGAGGGCCCCCTGCAGCTGGGGTTTGGAGGACTCAGCCTGGATTCCACAGCAACAAAGGGTCTGCTTTGACTTTGCTACAGAGCTTCCTTCCTCCGTGACCAACACCCTTCACCTGCCCTTCTGTGGTCTTCGATACCTTGTTGCTAGCAGGCTTAGCTCTCCCTTTCCCCCTACTTTGTAAAACATTTAAGAGATAAAAGCAGGTGTGGTCTAGTCTTCCTATTCCCAGCCACCTGTCTCCCCTCCCCCAGGGCCCAGCAGGGTGGCCAGATGCCAACTTCTTTTACAAATATTCCATATCTTTGATACATAGACATGAAAATTAATTTTATTTTTCTATGGGAGTGGCCAAGGAGGCCAGAGGAGCTTATCTGATGCCCTGGAGCTGGAGTTACAGGTGGTTAGGAGCCACTTAACGTGGATTCTGGGAATTGAACTTCAGTCCTCTAGAAGAGTGGCAACTTGGGGCTATCACTCTCTGCATCACAAGATGTGAACTTCTCCCACCCAATTAAAACAATCCCCCCTTTCCTAACATTGTAAGTCATTCCCAACCAAGGCACAGTACTTCCTTTTTCTTGAGGGGGAGGGGAGGCATTGAGAAAGGGTTTCTCTGTGTATTCCTGGATGTCCTGGAGCTCTCTTTGTAAATGAGGCTGGCCTTGAATTTGGAAACCCGCTTGCTGGTGCCTTTCTTCTTTCTTAGGGCTGAGATAAAGGTGTGCTTTCTCTGCCACACCAGCCATTTCTCATGTGACCACAGTACACCACAGTCACTTTCAGTATGGATACTTTACGATTCTATACCCGTCCGTCCCCTAGTGACCAATTTATAGGCACATCTACCATTAGAACAGTGGGTGGATGCAGCCCAGCACTTCAGTGAACAGGATAAACAGAGGAAATACAGTTTGCCTGCAGGCCGGGGCTATTTTTGGAGAGTTCAGAAGCTCCTTGGGGACATTCCTAATCTGGCCCCATCTCCCTGAAAGATCAAGCTTTTTTATCTTTGTTTGGCAAAAGGATAAATATGGCCTCGCTATTTAACATTCTCTACCACAGGAGGTGGTCCGGTTGTTCTAATTTGTATAATGTTTTAGGAATCTTGTAGCAGGCAGCACTTTGACCTTTATTTTATTTTTTTTCAGCTTTTCAAAACAGGGGTTCTCTGAGTACCCCAGGCTGTCCTGGTGTGTACACCAGGACTACCCTGGTCCTTTATCACTTTCCTGAGAAGGCAGGGTAATAATGACCAAGGGAGCACTTTACTAGTGTCTGTGGCCAGGCTGGCCTCACTCATTGTAATTTCTTGTTACTGCCTTGCCAGCCCTGGGACTTCAGCTGAGATCCACCCTACTCAGCTTTACATGATCGCCCTTCCTGGTGTTATTTATAAATTGTTTTTCTTTTTTTTTTTCTAGACAGGGTTTCTCTGTGTAATAGCCCTGGCTGTCCTGTACTTTCTTTGTAAACTAGGCTGGCCTCGAACTCATAGAGATCTGCTTGCCTTTGCCTCCTCAGTGCTGGAATTAAAGGCATGGACCACTGATGCTGGCCTTATTTTTGTACATATTTTTTTTTTGTTGTTTTTTTGAGACAGGGTTTCTCTGTGTAGCCCTGGCTGTCCTGGAACTCACTCTGTAGACCAGGCTGGCCTCGAACTCAGAAATCCGCCTGCCTCTGCCTCCCAAGTGCTGGGATTTAAAGGCGTGCGCCACCACCGCCCAGCGACATATATTTTTAATGCATTATTTTACTTTTGTTGTTGGATCAAACCCCTTCTGAAAAAAGCCTCAAGTTCTCTTTTAGGGCTTTCAGTTTGCAACTATATCTTTGATATGTTTGGAATATATCCCTTTGGTACCCATCTAACACTGGCATAACTCAGTTACTCAATTCTCAGAGGTGCAAAGAGCACTTTTCCCTTTCCATTCAGTCTCTTATACTTCTGCGGCAGTTTGCGGTTACTGTGTGAGAGGTCTTGAGGGCAGCTGGAGGTTAGGTTCTTTAAGGCAAGGTCAGAGGGCAACCTTCCTGGGATGCTAATTCTGGCATACATATTGCTGTCCTCTGTACTGCGGCCCTCCTATAAGATTCCATTTCGCATCTACTCTACGCTTCATTTTGCGTGGCCCCTCTGTTCTGTCCCCATTTCTTGGAGTTTTTCTTCCCCCTCCTGTCCCCAAACACGTCCCACGAATATGTCCTCATGCCTTCCACATGACTATTTTATCGGTGTGTCCCATGGTGCCTCTCCTACGACCACTTCCCTCAAATTCCAAAGCCTCGTGACCCCAGTCCCGTGTCCTTTCGTGTTCCGTTTGGCCCCTCTGCCCTGAATTCACCCACGTCCCGAGTGATCGCTCTGCTCAGCATCCGGTCTAGTGTTCTGTGTGGCCCCTTTGCCCGACATCCCACTTCGCCCCGTGTCTCCCACGTGATGTCTGTCGTCTGGTACCCCAAAGCATTGGACAGGACCCTTCATCCTTTGCCGCCCTCTAGCTGAGTGATCGTCAGTGAATCCGTGTCCCCTTCAAATGCGACCTTCCCGGTCCTCTGCCGTTCGCCTCCACTCTGGCCAAGGTGACGCGGTCCAGCATCCTCAGGGACCTAGACCGCAGGCCGGCTCCCCGTGGGGCGGGGCCTCGGAGGCGGAAGTGCCCGGGGCGCTGGCGGCAGGTCTATCCGAGCCATGGGAGCTCCGGGCAGAGGCAGCGGCGGCGGCCGCAGTGGCGGCGGGGGCTGCCCAGGCGGAGGCGAGCGGCGCGGGACCCGGGAGGGGTAGCACGGGCCGAGCGCCGAGCCATGGGCCGGGTTGGGGCCGGGGGCACAGCGCGGGAGACAGCGGCCGGGTCACTGCTGCTGCTGCTGCTCCTGGCTCAGCCTCCGCCTGCCGCCGCCCGCAACAGCGAGAAGAGCGGTGAGCCCGCGGGCCTACAGCGCCATCGGCAGCGCGGGCCGGGGACAGGGGGCGGGCGGATTGTGATTCACGGGGGGCACCTGTGCGCTCACCTGGCGCGGCGTTGAAACGAGGTTCTCATCCTGGGTTGCGCCCCCTGCGGGGCATCCGGGCCAGAAACTCCCCCCATGCCCGCTTTTCCGTTCCGGGCCCGCCGAGTTCGCTCACTTGGAGCGTACCCTACCGGTCCATCTCTCCTGTGCTTTAGAGGCGCGACTGTGGCACCTAAGAGCTGGGAGATAGAGGAACCTATCCCCGAAGAATAGCTGAACCGTGGTGACACAAGGGCCATCATCCGGTAGAAGGGTAGAGCTAGAGAAAGTTGGGCAGACCCTGGACTAGGGGGTCTAGTCAGCATTAGGTTCAGATTCCAATCCCAGGAAGGGATTGCTGATTTTGCTTCTCACCGACTGTGCTGCCAGCTGGTCCTAAAGAAGCTGGCTGACCAGAATGGATGTAACGAAAGGGTACTCCCTTATAGGAGAGCTTTCCAACTGTTTTTCTGTATTTCTGCTCCCTAAGTGGGAACGTGTTGAACTACGGTTTAAGGAGGCAGTTAGATCTTTGACCCTCTGGGTTCTGCTAGAGACAGGACAGGGTAGTAGATAGTCCTGCCTACCACTAGACATTTAGAAATAGGAAAGATGAGTACCTTTCCTTGTCCAGTGTCGTGGGGAGCTCCCCGGGAGACTTTTGTGCTACGTGGTGTTCCTTGGACCGTTCCTGCTGCTGACTCTACATCCCGTTTCCACCCCTCCACACTCCCTTACCCTTTTTCTCTGAAATATTACTCCTTGGAGCTCTTGTTTCTTTGAGGGCTGTTCCTTCTGGTTTCTGAGCTTGGCACAGCTTGGAATGAAAGGCAGCGTTCCCTAAAGACCTTCTGATAAATTGCTCCATACCACATCCTATTTGCTCCTCTTTCTCCAGCCCTGGGATTAAGCCTAAGTGAGCATGGATGTCCCTCCTCCCATGGAGGGACAGGTGGCTCTGTGGCCATGACTGCTTCGACGAGTAGGTGGGCAGTATCTTTGACAGTTGCTGGGGCTTGGAAGGTGTGGGGCAGAGTACCTTCCTTAAATCCCAGGGAAAGTTGAGGACTTTCTTTTCCCATTACTTACTCAACCTTATGCCAATGGGGGAGGTGTCTGGGGTTAGGCAGGGGCTTGCTCAGCTGGCCCTCCCCGTCCTTTCTAATGTTGCTTGGGGGCTCACCCTACCATGCCAATTGTCCAGGTCCTATATATTCAACAGAGTAAGTGTATGTTTCATCAAGGAAACCTGGAGGGGTTATTTAGACATGAGAATTTGCTACTTAGTATTAAGGCAAGGCTGAGTAGGTCTCATCTAAGTAGTCAAACATCACAGATGTCAGCTCTATTCCAAATGTCCCCTCTTCACAAAGGCTTTGTGGGGCCCAGGAGCTTTTCCCTTAGCAGGTTAAAGGTGCTGCACACTGTAGGGTGATCTTTCCCACTGGGCTTCCTCAGAGGTTTGGGTATCTGCCTATCCAAGACCCCACAGTTCTAGGAAGTGGGGAACCTGTTCTGCCTCAGCTGGGAGAGCAATATTCTGCCTCACAGCGTTTTTTATGCTCCATTATCATACGACCATGTAGCAGCTCCTGGCCTTCAGTCCTCAGCCTGGTGAATAGGACCTGCAGATGCCAGAGAGTTTGAAATTCACTGAGGGAGCTTCACTCAGCCCTGCCCCCATGCCGGGCTCCTCGGCAGCTCCCTTAGCTTTCCTCCAGCAGGCTGCTACCTTTTCTCCAGGTGCCTCTGTTTGGAGGAGTCACGTGTCTGGCAAGAACGCCAGCTGCTCACCTGACTCCCTCTCCTCTCTCCTGGGGGAACCTGGCACCACTTTCACAGTGGGGCAAAGGGAGGCTTCCTGAGTGGGAAGGGTGCCAAATAGTACTGTGTTTCTCTTAAAGCACTTTATTACTCATTAACCTCAAAGGGACAAGCAGTCTGCTTTAGCCTACAACTAGGGATACAGGGATCTAGAGAGGTAAGGGACACCCAAGATCATACAGGCACAAGGCCTGAGCTGGCACTGTGTATGGGGTAGGAGTCTGTAAGATGATTCAGGGCCTGAGGCCACATGATGCCCTAGTCTGGGGGCTTTAGGGAGTTTATCTGCCTGGTCTTTTGTCTTTGTACCACCTTGCATGGCTGTGTGCCCTGAGGGCAGTTGGAAGTCTCACTCGTTTGGAACAGAGGACACCTGTCCCTTGGTTCTTATGGCTGTCCAGACTTCTGAAATTTTCATTGTGGTCTTTTATTGGTTAGGGATCTGGCTGTGTCCTAAGTCATAACAAGTTGTAGAGATGGCCACCTTCTGGACCTAAGCCCTCCTATTTGCCCATGTGTTTCCGGGAGGCTCAGAGGAGTGGAGGTGGGAGGAGCCTGTGTTGTGGGTCTGTAGTCAAGGTTGATGTTAGCAGGGGCGGGTCTCCTCCAGTCTGTCTCCTGCTGGCTTTCAGTCTCCATCTCTTGGCCTGGATGTACCTGGATATAGTGGAAGGATGCAAATGACCCCTCTGGAGGGTCCATCTGAAGGTGGTGGAGGATAAGGCTTCATTGTTTACAAGTTGCTGTAGTGTGAGAAGGCAGAATCCCAGGCCATCTAAAGAGAGGAGGCTGAGGATTAACTGCTCACTTTTAAGAGAAACTTCTGATCACTGCAGGCAACTTGAAGGTGCCAGAAGGTATTTTCTACTTTGGCTGAGGTCAAAGTCTGAATGACAAAGTTCAGGGTGGGTCTAATTTTTGATGGAAAAATACTCCATGGGCCTCCTGCTTCCCATCTGCCCCACCTACCCGATCATTTCCTTTTTCCTGTAGAGGCTGGACTGGTATCTGAGCACTTCTCACAGGCCCCACAGAAGCTGTCCTTCTACAGCTGGTATGGCAGCACCCGACTCTTCCACTTCCGCGTGCCCCCAGACACCGTGCTGCTTCGCTGGCTCCTGCATGTGTCCCAGGGAGGCCCCTCATGCAGCGACGTAGAGATCACAGTGTAGGTATCCAGTATCCTGCCCCTAACACCCATGCCTGGTGGAAACCCTGACTCTGACCCCTGCTTGACATGATCTCTTGCAGGCATTTCCGCTATGGCGCCCCTCCTGTCATCAACCCGCTGGGCACCAGCTTCCCTGACAACACCCTGAGCCATGCCTCCTTCCATATCAGGACATCGCTGAGCACCATGCTGCTGGGCAACACCTCAGTCAACATCTCCCACCCGGCCCCCGGGGACTGGTTCCTGGTTGCTCACCTCCCTCCCTCATCCCAGAAGATCCAGGTGAAGGTGAGGGGACTGACCTCCTGAGATGGAGGTCGAAACCCTTGATGCACAGAGGACGCAGCCTCTTGTCCATGTCTGGGCAGATCTTACTTTCAGCTACCCGACTCTAGATTCAACTCCTTTCCCCATCTTTTCCTTTGGCCTACATCCTACATTCTCTAACCACTGTCACCTCCTGCCTTATTCTCTCCCAGGGCTTTGTTCCAACCTGTGCCTACATCTTCCAGCCTGATATGCTGGTAATGAGGGTGGTTGAAGTCTCCATCCTGGAGCCTGATGTTCCCCTGCCACTGACGCTGCTCTCCAACCCCAGCTACCTCAAGTGAGTGGAGATCAGGGGAGGGCAAGTCTGTCCTGTAGCCCTAACCTTTGGGTTTAGGGTGGGGTGGTACCACCGTCTCATCTTGCAGGTGAAAAAAACTTAAAGATACTCTGGGAAGCGAGGTCAGATACCTCCCCTAAGCACGTTAGAAGTAAGTACACAATGTGAGCTAGCGAGTCTGAGTCACCACCTTGCCACAGGATCTTTGTCCCTGAATACACCCAGGAGCTTCGGTTGGAACTGCAGGGCTGTGCATCCAGTGTGAGCCCTGGCTGTCCAGTACGTCTCACAGCAGGTGCCACCACCCTGCCTAGAAACTTCCAGAGGGTGCTGACTTGCACTGGCCTCGCTCCATTGTGCTATTTGCTACTGTCCTCACCACCCTGGGGCCGGTGGTTACAAGTGACAATTGAGAGCCTGGCTGAACCTCACGTGACAGTGGGCTTCACTGCAAAAGCTGCCTTCACAGGTGGGTTCCATGGGAGGGAAGGAGAAGAGGGGTGGACTGGCTCTGTGTACCTCCCCTAAAACTCTGGGCTTTCTTCTGGCTGAACCCCTTGTCTTTTTGACAGCATGTAGGCCATGGAGTGTGACCTTCCATCATCTTATCCAAAACAACCCAAACCAGACTTATGATACCACTGCAATCCAGCTGTCCCAAAGCGCTGCCCACTGGGACCTGGGCATGAGTAGCAGAGTAGACGGTGGCCCCTTCTGTCTTTTGAACTATCCAGTCCTAAGGGAAGACACAGATGTGGTGTCTGTACACTTCCAGCCCCTGAATGGGGCCTTCGTACTGGTGCATTCAAGCATGCCTTCTGTAATGCAGCTCCGTCTTGATACAGGCATGGACAGTGGAGGCTCCTTCATCATCGTCCTGAGATCTAACAAGGTATCCTCTGGAAGCTCACTGAAGCTGTCTACAGCTGCTTGTGACCTGGGCTTGGCTCAGGGAACAGGTTAACTTCAGCTTTGAGACTGGGGTGAAGGGGCCTTTCATGGCATAGCATGACATCAATAGCATAGACCAGAAGGGGATTCCTCTGAGGATGAAAGACTTCTAACTGAAGCTCTGTCCCTGTCAGAAGTTATAATTATCTCTGTGCAAATGGGCAGGGAAATGGCCAGAACAGGAGACAACTGAAGAGAATTTGGCTGAAGAGAATTTGGACCATGATGAACTTTGGGCTAGCAGGAGGCTCCCCTCCCCTCAAGAAAATACACAGCATGACCAAGCTAAAAACAGGGTGGGGAGGCAAGCTGCTCCTTTGATGCCTTTTGAGGGGTGACAATAGCTAACTTTCACTTCTTCCCCTTTCAGACAGAGGTCACAAATGGCACCTTGGTAGCAGCTTGTGTGAATGCTGCCTCACCTTTCCTCAGCTTCAACACGTCACTCAACTGCACCACAGGTATGCTGGGCAGGCAGTTTTGGTGGAGAGACTGACTGGCCCCTCTAGCCACCTCTGACAGGCCCTCCCACCCCATGCAGCCTTCTTTCAGGGCTATCCCATGTTTCTGAGTGCCTCATCTCACATGGCCAACCTCATCATCCCCTATCCGGAGACAGACAACTGGTACCTCTCCTTGCAGCTTGTGTGCCCTGAGAGTCCTGAGTATGTGAATCTGGGCCTGGGCAACATGACATGGGCTGGTAGCAGTGAAGAGTGGGAAGCATCTATGAGTTAGGAGGGGTTCTCCTTTTCCACCTGCCCCCATCCCACATCAGCACAAGCAGGGGAATGGGAATCTCAGCTCTCGGAGCCTGGAGGGCTTGGCTCTAGGCTTGGGAGTCCTAGTGGTAGAGCTGCCAGCAAGAGCGCTACAACCAGCCTTCTCAGGCTACTTCTTTGTAGGGATTGTGAACAGGCCGTGGTTCGCGTGGAAACCATCTTGTATCTGGTGCCCTGTTTGAATGACTGTGGGCCCTATGGCCAGTGTCTTCTGCTCCGTAGATACGGCTATCTGTACGCAGGCTGCAGCTGCAAGGCAGGTGAGAATGAGCTTGCAGAGCAAAGCAGGGATAATACTCCCTCCCTCCTCATGCATCCATGGTTCCTTCTCACCCCCAGTCCAGCTGTAAGGGACTGATTTGCAGGGAAGGTATTGATTGCCGCCTGACTGTGGCATTGCTTGCATCCTGCCTGCCCTTGACTGCCCATAGCCACTCAGTGCCTACAGCTCAGCTGTTTCCCTCACCCACTCCTGTGTGTGCTGTGTTCTACTGCTCACATTTTTTTTTTTTTGGTTTTTTGAGTCAGGGTTTCTCTGTGTAGCCTTGGCTGTCCTGGAACTCACTCTGTAGACCAGGCTGGCCTCGAACTCAGAAATCCGCCTGCCTCTGCCTCCCAAGTGCTGGGATTAAAGGCGTGCGCCACCACTGCCTGGCTGCTCACACTTTCTTGTCACTACATATTGATTCACACTTTTTCACGATAGTTTCTACATGTTCACACTTGTTTCTGTATGTCCATACGCGCCACACTGGATCCCACATATCCACATATCTCTATATCTGCAGGAGCAACTCCCATTATACCTGCCCCTACCCACACATACCTGTTCACACAACTTTCTCCATGCTGATGCCTGCTCATAGCAGAACATACTTGGCCACGCCCACCTATGTTTACACGCACCTGTCCAAACCTGTTTCCCTGTACCAACTATGCTTATCCCTCCTTCTCCATACCTAATCACGCCTGCTGTGGCTGCACATACTTTTCTAGATCTCCCCCCACCCCCCAGGCTACATGCATCGTCCACTTTTGTCCCTGCGTGCCCACGCCTGCCCACCCTTGTATGTACCAGGTTCTCTCAGTGCCGAGTTCCTCCTCCTATACCCATGGATTCCATTAGGCTTGTCTATACAGCCTCCCTCTGGGTGAGGAAGGGTCCCTAAAGTTGAGGCGCTCACACCTGGGTATTGTGTGCCCCTCAGGTTGGCGTGGGTGGAGCTGCACTGACAACAGCACAGCCCAGACCGTAGCCCAGCAGAGGGCAGCAGCGCTTTTGCTTACACTCAGCAACCTCATGTTCCTGGCCCCCATTGCTATATCCCTGCACCGTTCCTTCCTGGTCGAGGCCTCTGTCTACTTCTACACCATGTTCTTCTCCACGGTAGGTTTGGCCCTAACCCTGTCAGGAACTCTGGGTGGGGAGGTCAGGTCTGCTTGCTCACTGCTTCACCTCACAGTTCTACCACGCCTGTGACCAGCCTGGGGAGGCAGTGTTGTGTATCCTCAGCTATGACACGCTACAGTACTGCGACTTCCTGGGCTCTGGGGCATCCACCTGGGTGACCATTCTTTGCATGGCCCGTCTGAAGACAATCCTGAAACAGGTGAGTGGCCTCTGATGCCAAGCCTAGCAGCCAGGGAAGCAGAGTCCCTCCCATACAGTACGTGAAGTGGCAGAGGGGGATAAATTAGAAAGGGCTGGGTGTCAAATCTCACATGAGAACTCGCCACTCTTGGAGGAAGTCTTAGGAAGCTATGAAAGAAATGTGTAGCCATCAGAGGACTCCAGGAAAGAAGAGGAGGGACCAGGACCCTAATCATAAAGAGAAGCCAGGCCAGCCTCCCTGAAAAGCCTCAGCCATGTTCCTGGGTTCCTTGTCTAAGGGCCCTCGGGGACTTTATGCAGCAGCTGAACAGTAGAGGTGACTTGAGTGCTTGTGAATGGTGTCCTCTGTCTACAGGCTTGGGTACTGCCCATCAGGGGCACTCTTATCATCTCAAAGAGTGGACAGAGAAGGCTCTCAAGTATGAGGGTCCGGTGGGCTGAGTGTCAAGGGCATGAACTTTCAGGCTGTGGGCAGATGGAAACTTAGGCATGGGGTCCCCTCCCAGGTTGCATCTAAAGCCATCCTGATTAGAGATCTGGAAGGCTTGGTATGCAGGATCATGCAAATGTGCCCAGTAGGAGTGGGCATCACCACCTAGTCCTCAAAAGGTCCTTTGGACACAGTCAAGGAACTAGAGGAAGGGCACTTCCCTCCCAGGGGCTAAGCAGGAGTGGGACAGAATCTGCCAATGACAATTAAGAGGAGCTGTCAGAGGAGAGGGGCCAGAATGATGGGAAACTAGTATGGGTAATCAGCCTGCTGGCCACTGGTACCTATTGTGTCTTGTGCCATCACAGGTGGCTCCAGCCAAAGGCTCCTGAGACCCCACAAGCCACTGTGTCTCTCCTAGGTACTACTTGTCCTCGGCACACTTGTCATCGCCATGTCCTTGCAGATGGATCGCAGGGGCATCTGGAACTTGATGGGACCTTGCGTCTTTGCTTTTGTGCTCATGGCCTCCATGTGGGTAAGGAGCAGGCCATATCGTCTCCTGTTCAGACTCAGGGAGAAGAGAGCCAGGCCCTTAATTCCAGTTATGCTGAGAAGGCTCCAAAACTCCACATCTGTTCAGAGCCAGAGGCAGCTACCCATAGGGCCCCAGTCTGACTGTGTGCCTTAGGTCTTGGGTTGATAACCACTAGGCATGAGTCCATATGAGTCCAGTTCTCCTGCCTAGATCTAGAAAAACCCCATAACTCCTGGCTCTGGGCCACTGGGAGTTGTAACTGCACTTGGCTTGTACCGACTGACTCTCATGTGGCTGTCTGTTTTAGATATACCGCTGTGGGCACCGGCGTCAGTGCTACCCTACTTCGTGGCAGCGCTGGGTCTTCTACCTCCTGCCTGGCATCTCCATGGCTTCTTTAGGCATCGCCATGTACACTTCAATGATGACCAGCGACAATTACTACTACACCCATAGCATTTGGCACATCCTACTGGCTGGTAGTGCAGCGTTTCTTCTGCCACCACGAGAGGAAAAAGCTGGGTCCTGGGCCTGTTTGCAGAAGTTTCCCTGTCACTACCAGATCTGCAGGAATGATCGGGATGACTTGTACACAGTGACGTGATAAGGCTTGTTCATGGACACCAGAGACTACTGACCTCTCTTCAGCTAGGACGGGAACGAGAGGGGCCTGTTTAGCCCCAACCGGGTTTCCATCTGAATAAAATTATCCTGAGACCCTCGGCTTCTTTCTCCAGAGGAGAAGGTCCCCTCCACCCCCAAAATCTTCATGGCTGCTGCCAGTTTCTCCATAGGTCACAGCTGTTTCCACCAGGAGACCATAGGTACCACCTGTGGGCAGATCACTCTGTCTCGGCTGGAGATACAGATAAGGATTCCCGTCGTCCCCTTCCTTTGGGAAGCTGTGATGTGAGACCCACAAGTGAGGAAGGCTGAGTGCACAGAGGCCACTGTTCCTGACATTGTGTACCCTTGAATGCCGTCCTGCCTTGGCATGGGGATACCCTGCTGCCGCAGTTGCTATGGTAGAGTCCAAGGTCAACAGAGAGCTGGTGAAGACCTGGGGTGCTGTGTGCTTTCCGTCCCTCGTTGTCTGTTGGAGCAGGAGGTCCTGGGAAGAGCCTGGGGTAGCAGGCTGATCAACTGTATGAGGTGCAGCTCCAGAAGGCACACAGTGCTCCGCTGCTGTTCCCTCCTCACCTAAGTGTTCTAGGCCCAGTCTGGTGAGCATTTTCTTGTGCTGGCCCTAGGCACCTTACCCCTGAAGGACCAACTGAGGCTTGAGGAGTGGATTCTGGAGTCCTGGCCCAATCTTTCTGGTCTCCTGGGATCACTGAGCTGGCAGTGCAGTGTGCCCTGTCCCTATGGTTCCCACTGTGAGGCCCATCTGCTCTGAGTACTGGGATTACAGGTGTAGGCTTCTGGGCTCCTTCCCAAGCTACTAACATCCTTTATTTGGCCACCAAAGCACACTTTAGCCCCTGAAAGGGGAAACATGTATATACTGTTGGGGGTGGTGGTAAAATGTTACTGTTCTAAGATATGAAGACATATTTTTATGTAATTGGTGAATTTAATATTCTACAATGATTTTTCAAACCAAATGAGTGTCTTTTTTTTTTTTTTTTTTTTTTTTTTTTTTGCGTCCCCGGAGGGAAAAGGAGGCTGAGCTCAGGGTAGCCTTTTCCAACAGGACTGGGGAACTCCTGGGCTGCACTTGGCAGATGGTGCCTTGAACCATTGCATTCGCAGTAGATAATTTTTCATGGTCCCTAAAGGAGGCGGAGGGAGGGTAAGGGATTAGTTTAGATGGATGGTGGTTGCTGCCAATCGGCAGTGAGTAAAGGCGCATGGTCGGTGACGCTCTTCCGGTTCCGGCAGGCGAGAGCGCGCTCTCCCAGAAGTAGAGGATAGCGCGATGCCGCTGCACAGGTATCCTGTGTACCTGTGGCAGAAGCTGCGGCTGCAGCAAGGTATCTGTGCGCGCTTGCCCGCCCACTTCTTGCGTTCACTGGAAGAAGAACAGACGCCGACCCCGGTACACTACAAACCTCACGGGGCCAAGTTCAAGATCAACCCCAAGAACGGGCAGCGCGAGCGCGTTGAGGACGTACCCATTCCGGTTCACTACCCTCCAGAGTCCCAGAAGGGACTGTGGGGTGGAGAGGGCTTGATTTTGGGCTACAGATACGTCAACAACGACAAGGTGGGTGTGGGCCATCTCGGCGATTCTGCACGCTTTGCTGAGCAGGCTCTGCTCTGGGTGCTACGGACTGTCAGCCTGACTGACACAAGCGTTTTGTTTACGGAGCATGCTAACACGTGAAGCGGCGAGGATTTGGAAAACTCCAATAGCAAAGTCTAGTGCTGTCCTGAAGTGGGGTGGGGGGCGGTCCTGGATTAGGTGGCCATCAAAAGTAAGGATGGAGTTGGGCAGGGAAGGAGAAAAGAAGGATAGATTCAAGACTTATGCTGAAGAGGAGGGAGAAGTGAAACCTGCTAGTTTCTATGCTCATTTCCCTAATTCTTGTGACAGGATGCCTTTGCTCTTTCTACATAAGAATTAGAAAGGCCGAGATGCTTACAAGGACAGCTTCCAAGTGCAGAGCCTGGAATCTATCTCTTCTGGTGATGCTCTGCCAAGCCCTGTGGGAGGAGAGTGTATGTTTCAGGTCTTCCAGGGTGCCATTCACTGGGTTTCAGCTGTGTGAGATTCTGGAACACATACCAGTAGCATTAGGGCTAGCTTGAGAGAACTAGGTGGGTGGATATCTAGAGTCAGCCCAGGAACCCTGACCACCATCAAAGGTCCTGAGGAGCCTCTGAGGAAGGGAGAGGGCATGGGTCACTTCACCCAGCCCTCAGAAGGGTGCTTTGGGGCCCACTTGGTCTGTAGGGAAACAGCAAGTTTCTCTTGCACACTTAGCTCTCCAAGAGGGTAAAGAAGGTATGGAAACCTCAGCTGTTCACGCGAGAGCTTTACAGTGAAATCCTGGACAAGAAGTTCACCGTGACTGTCACCATGAGGACCCTGGATCTCATTGATGAGGCCTATGGATTCGACTTCTATATTCTCAAGGCAAGCAGGGGTTAGTGCACTACAAGGTCTTGTCAGATTTGAGGGAAGTGCAGCTTGTACTTCATGGGTGTGGAAAGGGAGTGCAGAGCACCCAAGATAGATGTTACAAGCCTTAGCAATACACAGTGGGATTGAGTCCCCATTGGTGCGACCCCCTGAAGCTTTCTGCCTCGCCATGGTCACTCCCTGTGAGCTGATGATTTGACCAATGATTGTAGCCACCTCTTACCCTTTTCTTGGGATTGCCTTGGGCCTGACCCATGTAGGCTTGGATGCTGGCACTGATCCCAATGCCTGTTCGGCTGTGGTGTAGCTTAGGGCTGCCAGCAGCTGAAGAACCCATGGGGTCAGCTGATGGGGTGGGGTGGGAGCCTGCTGTAGCTCCTGGATCTATGTGAACCTTCTACCAGACCCCTAAGAAGGACCTGTGCTCCAAGTTTGGCATGGACCTGAAGCGAGGGATGCTGCTGAGGCTTGCTCGCCAGGACCCCCAGCTCCACCCTGATAACCCTGAGCGGAGAGCAGCCATCTATGACAAGTATAGGGTGAGAGTTTCCCCATCCTGCTTGTTGCCAGAGGCTCCTGACCTGGTCCCCACACCTCATGCAGTCCTCTCCTGTTTGTTCAGAGCTTTGTCATCCCTGAGGCAGAGGCAGAGTGGGTTGGCCTGACCCTGGAGGAGGCCCTGGAGAAACAGAGGCTTCTGGAGGAAAAGGTGAGCACATGTGTACCAGCTGATCTCAGGCCACTGAGGTTGAGTGGGGTGGGGGTGGGGAGTGGAAGAGTAGCACTCAGGGACTACCACACCAAAATGCTGCCATACATTTGGTTCCTGCCACTTTGAAGAAGCATGGCAAGCTCCTCTCCTGAAGTCCTTCCCCCTTTCCATGTATGTTTGGGGGTCTTTGGCACTAGGTGTTTCCTTAATTACTCAGCATCCCCTAGGATGTTCCATTTGTGTCTGTTTCCCAGAAAAGTCAAGAGTCTATGGTGGTCACCAGTTACAGGGAAGACAGGGGTAGGCATGTGAGTTTTGGTGTCCAAAAGAAAGCAGTCGTGTTTGGGTGGTCAAACTGCCCTCCAGGATGGCAAGCAGTATTATGTGATTATGCCTACCCCCAGTCCTTCTATACCTCAATTCCTCACCATGTTCAGCCAGAAGCAGCTGGCTCCTACCCTCTTTAGAGCTCCATCTGAGCTACATTGAGCCTTACCATGACCTCTCCCCTTCAGGACCCTGTACCCCTGTTCAAGGTCTACGTAGAGGAGCTGGTCCAGCGGCTTCAGGAGCAGGTTCTGTCCAGGCCCGCAGTGGTGCAGAAGAGAGCCGGTGACCACGCCTGACCACTGGGCTCAGCCTCCCCTGTGGGCAGTAGGCGAATCCCGCCTGGCACGTGCTGAGCACACAGCTCTGTAGTAGACTTTTCAGAGAACCCTTCTGTGGCAGGACTCCGGGAGGTCTGGAGCGGAGCAAATGCCTGTCCAAGCTGGTCAAGTCCTTACAGTGTTATAGTTCTTGGGCTGGAATGAGTAAAAGTCTGAGGCAGTCTGAGCCACAGTAAAGTGTGTTGGTTTGCTTGGAAGTCTGGAGTCCTGTGTGTTCTTGTCCATGTCATTCCTCTGTCCCAGAAACACAGGTGGACTGTTTGCACTGTCCAGCTGTAACTGCTGGCCCTTCGGAGCTGTGGGCACTGAGGTCCTCTTTGGTGTTTATATCCCTCCCTTGTATGTGAGGTATCAAGGACATAGCAAGTTGGAATTGATCCAGTGTATGCCCCTACCTGCTCTGGAATGCTTTCCAGGGCACAAGAAGGGAGCCTAGGGCATGGGTTAGGCCTGGGAAGGGTCTCTGCAGTCTGGCCTGAAGAGCTAAGAGGGGGAAGCTTTCTGGGTCCAGAGCTTCTGTCAGTATCTCCCCTGTAATGATGCAGAAAGTGGGGGCACAATGGACTTAAAAGGCCATGACTTCAGCACCCCCAACCTTAACTGACCCCATTACTTGTGGTTGGGGCTATGGCTCTAGTTAGAAGCCGTGCCAGTTAGTGACTTTGGGGCCTTTTTTGCTTTGAGAGGTCAGGGTTCAGAAGCATTAGCACTGAAATCAATCCATTCCTTTTTTGGGGAAGGACAAGGAGGGTCTTCCTAACTATGTGTGGAGGAAGATGAGGGGGTGGAGGGAGCTGAGCTCTCAGAGCCCCACATCTAGCTAGTGTAAAAGGGAACATTAGGTACCTGTTTGACTTGGGCCTGGTTACTGACTGTGGGATCCCTGAGGGGAGACAATAGGGGTGCCTGTGCTTGGCTGTGTTCATGATGCTAAATCCAAAGCTGGCATGCAGCCCTTCTTCCGTGTTAGGGGGCCTACAGAGGCATCTGTAAGGATTAGGGCTCACCTTGGGGTCAGATCCCAAGGAGTGTACCCCAGGTCTTTGTCTGTTCTGGCCTCTGTGTCCCTGCATATCACATAATACTCTTGCTCTGTGTGTAATTATTAGGTTAAAATTTTCAATCACATTTATTTAGTGTGTATGTGTGCTGTGTGCTTTCATGTGCTGTTGCACATGTGGAGGTTTGACAAGTTGTGGGAGTTGATTCTTTTCTTCTACCATGTGGATTCTAAGAATCAAAGTCAGAATGTTAGACTTGATGGCAAATGTCTAACGGCCCAGCCATCTTGCTGAATGTAATTTAAAGTTTTTTTTTTTTTTTCCCCTAAAGCAAATGCTACCTGGCCAGCTATTGTGTTGGTGAACCCAAAAGGCTCACCCTATTTAAATCATTAGTAAGGTTCCTATATCAGTGGCTTTAAATTTGAGTCTTAAATTTAAACCGGTATCATTCAGCTAGGGCTAGGTCCTTGTTGGGGGTGTGGAATACAATGTCCCCACTGTCTGACTTGGCTTAGTTTGCTCCCTGTCTGATTATCTGTTTTTCTCACTGCCAAGGCTTGGGTCAAGTAGGACCTGTGTAGGGTTTTTGTTGTTACTGTTGTTGCTCATTCTTTTTTAGAGAGCTCCATTGTATAGTCCAGGCTGGCCTTGAACTTCAGATCTTCATGGTTTTTTCTTTCCCATATGCTGGAGCTATAGATGCAACACATGCGCATACATGCACACACACACACACACACACACTCTGCTGTCCTACTCCCATGTCTTGCTAGGTCCTATAGGATATCTGTGTCAGTTTCTTGGGGCCCCAAGAGAGGGTGGCTGCCTTGAGGGATATAGTCAGACAAGGGATACACTTACGATCTTATAAGCTCTGGCCTCTGTCTGCAGTAACAGGTGCTGAGTGTGGCCAGAACAGGTCACTGCTCGTCGCCTCTGCTAAGCTCTGAGGCAGTGTCATTTTCCTCATAGAAGACCCGGCAGAGCGCTGTGTCCCTAGCATTGAGTCCCAGGATAGCCCCATTCCAGTGGTGTGTAGTATTTGTTTATGACATCGTCATAAATACAATTTTTTTTGAGACATGGTCTCACTTTAGCCCAAGAAGACCTGGAACATGAAGTATACTTAATGCCTCAACCCTTTTGAGTTCTGGGATTATAGGTGTGAGCCATGTCCAGCTTCACCAACATCTTTGGGTCAGAAAACTGATGTTTCATAGTAAATGATTAGCTTATCTCTTCCCCCAGTAAAATGAGTCAGGTCAGAGGTAGGTCCAAAACCATCTGTACCCTGTCCTGCCTTCTGGGGTGTGGTAAGTGAGAGTCCCAGCTTACAGAGTGGAACTGATATAACATGGAATGTCCCTGCTCACGCATGCACACACATACATGCTGAGGCCAGCCTGTGTTAGTAATTCATAGCACACATAGACTAGGGACTGAGATGCCAGCTCTGGAACCTGTCATGAGTCCTCAGCCTCCACTTCAGCTGCCTTGGCCACTCTCTCTGGTTCTTTGTGTGTCCCAGGAAACAACCTGCCCATGTACTGTTTTTCAGGGCCTGCACTGGGTTATGTACTAAGATCAACCGGCAAAAGCCAGAAATACCTCCCACTGTGTTTTTATGACAACAGTCTGAGGTCAGCCTTAATGTCAAAAATACTGCACCTAGTCGTGATGATGAGGGTTGATAGGAGGCTGTGTCATTGCAGCTGTGATTCCTCACTGCTTCTATTCCTGTTAGCTGAGGGTGGGCATTGTAGACCCGAGAAGCTGCGACTCCATCATTCCAATTAAAAGCGAGACCAAGACCAGAAAGAACCTTCGCTATTCAAAGGGGAGATGACATGAGGTGGCCTGTGAGCCCAGCCCAGAGCTCTGCACCTGACTTGTTTCGAGAGATTGACATATATGTTGATTCCTACAGTGGTGTTTAGGGTGGTAGGGGAGTGCGGATGGGCCCTGGGGAGTTGCTGAAGCACCTTTGACCTTGTTCTGTGCCATGTCAGCACTCTGGGAGCCTAGGGAGCCACTGGAGGCCTCATTTCACACCTGCCTGTGCATGGCAGTCTACCTGCCTTGGTCTGTGTTACCACCAAGGTCTCCTGACAGCTTGAACCCTTCCTGCAAACACAGGTCAGGTTGTTTGGTACCCAGGCCTTCTCTTGTCTATTCTGAACCAGCCCAAGCTGGATCCCTGGGCCCGAAGAATAAGCCAGCAGGAGGAAATCTACATCACCCCAGCTCATCTGATGCAGCTTCCTTGAACTCACATTGTGCTGTAGAATGGACCCTTTCCACAACCAGCTGGCCCAGGCTCCCATTCCCACCTATACCTTGCCCATGGATGAGGCTTGTCTACTGGTGGCCTCCAATATGGTAAGGGGACCCTTCAAGTTCCAGGTGCTGTCCTGTGTCAGCTCAGGAGGCACCAGGCCTGACCAATGTGAAGCAGTTGAGCCATGAGCTATGTTGAGGCTGATCACTGAGTTATCATCCCAAGCTTGGAGCTCTGAGACCAGCCCTGCTTGTTCTTACCCTGTTTCTTTGGATGCAAGAGCCCCGGAACCCATCCTGGCTCTTTGGTCCCTTTGTCTTGGCAGGGCCCTCTTTGTTGGCCACTTAGGTTTCTGGGTCCTGCCAGGCTCTGGCTTTCTCTAAGGAGCTCCTGGAAGCCCTGGAGGAGACACTGTTCAGCAGGTGTGGCCTGGGCTTTACCTAGGCCTTTACAGGGCTCTAGGCCAGGCAGTGCTGCTCGCAGGGGTGTCTGACCAGTCAGGGCTGTTCTGAATGTCCTAGAACTGATGTTGGTGGCTTCTAAGTTGCTCTGGGTCTGTAACCAGGATGGGCAGTCCATGGAAGTATGCCACATCATATTCTTGCTGAGAATCTTTGTTCTGGAAGTATCCTGGAATGTCTCACTAGGGACTAATATTAGTTGGCTCTCAGGGTACAGTGTTCTCCAGAAGGCCCTGTACCCTGAGAAGGGTTTCAGAATCTTTTCAGGTCGGGGACCCATGTCCATAGAGAGCAGGGCCATACTTAGGGCCTTGGGAGGCTCTTGGCAGCGGCTGTGTGTACTCAGCAGGCAGTGACATTACAAGAGTGTGGAGTGCTTTGTGAATAGAGACTAAGTTGATAAACTTCCATCTGAGGTAGGTGGAAACCTTGGCTCCTCCCACCAGGGACTGGGGCGGGGTTTCTCCCTGTTCTGCCTCCTACTACATTCCTTTCTCTGCTTCTCACTGGTTTTTCACCAGCAGAGGCCTGGCCTTCAGCCCCTGGGGCAAGCCTGACCTGAAGTCCTTTTCTCAGTAGGGGCTTCAAAGATCATTGTTTCTATTTCAGCCTGGGAATCAAGCAGGACATGGAACAGCTCTGGAGAGGCCATAAGGTGGACAGAGACCCATACACATGGGGCATGTATGAAACACATAACAAAAATGCTTAACAGCTAATATGGGGACAGTTACCATATAGTCAATCCCAGTCGCCCCTCTGAAGGGACACTGACATGGGGCCACTGACAGCACTGCCTGCTCCCTCTGCAAATAGGAGTGGCTTTGGGGGGTGGCGGTGTCTAAAGGGGCTGGTTGCCATGGCTACCATAGGGTTCTGAGGCCCGTCATCTGGTCCCTGCCTCAGCCAATAGGCGGCAGGAGCCCGAGCTGCAGCCTAGAGTCACGCTTCTGCCTCCCAGCCACACAGTGGCCAAGAGCAGGGACCGGCTTCCTGGAGTGGCTGAAAGTGCTCGGACGGACAGCCAAGCCCATCATGGCGGACAGCGGGACAGTGGGTCGCGATCAGGCACTTGGAGCCAGGCAGGTGAGGTAAGCCAGGCGGGTGGACAGATGGATGGAAGAATGGGTGGACAGGTGTATGTAGGTGGTCCTTGTAGCCCATTGTTCTTGTGGTTGTGGCCCTGCCCTCAGTCCACCCCACCCTCAGCACACACACACTCTCCCACCGAACCTTCACTTCGGATCCTCACCCCACACAGGACATGGAAGGGTCAAGGGAGGAGACAAAAGAAAGTCTATGAGCAGAATGGAACCACACCACACCACCACGGGCCCGAAAACCGCCTTGATTGGTCTCTCACGTCAGATTCCATACAGAGGCAGCTTCAAAGACCCCCCCGACTAGCCCAGACCCTTGGTGTCCTGACCACCATGCCAGGGCTCTGCGGCAAGCTGCCTTAAATCGGCATGGCTTAAGAAGCGTGTTTTTTTTTTTTTTTTTTTTTTTCAATAAGAGGGTAAAAAAAGCAACAGAAAAAAATGTCCACCTATAACAAGGGGGGGCAGCCAGCCCAGATAGATCAGAAGCGCCAAATCCCATTACTCGGGACTTCAGAGCACAGCCCTGCACAGGCAGCTGCGATTAAGAGCTTGTCAATGGAGTCCCCTTCGGAGATCAAAGGGGCATGCCTGTGAGAGTGTGTGTGTGTGTGTGTGTGTGTGTGTGTGTGTGTGTGTGTGCGTGCTCGCGCATGCACATGTGTGTGCATGTGTATGCAGGAGCACATGTTGTGGGGTGACAGCGGAGGGACCATGTGCCATAGTACAGAAGAGCCTTGTGTATCACCTGCCTCCTGTGGCTACCCTCCATGTTGCTTCTGTCCTTGCTGCTGTGTATGACATGCGTGGATGCATTGGGCCAGGCTGGGCAAAAAAGAGGCCTGGTCCCTAATGCATCCTCTGGAAGGCAGTCCTGGCTAGACCCATTTCTGGTCCTCCACCTTTTACTTGGATCCTGTCCCTTCCCCAGAGTCTACTTAAAGCAGCCTGTAGGAGCTGGGAAGGCATGCTGGGCCATGGGCAATGTTGGGTGTAAGGATGGGCTGTGTCTGGGTATATAGCTACTACAACCAGGTCCTGCTGCCCATGGGCCTGAGCTCTCAGCTGGCCTGGTAAATGCATCCTGGGGGTTGAAAGCTGCTGTGATTGGTAGGTTGTTAGGTAAACTCTGAGAAGCAAATCTTTTAATCCACTGTGGCTAATCCAGTGCACTTTTGTTTGCCAAGACAGATTCTGCGGCAACAAAGGGGCTGGAGGGACCCCAGCATACATAATCACATACTTAGAACTTGGCCGCCGTTGCCCACAGGGTTCCTAGGCAGCAGAGAGAGACATCTCAGGACAGCAGTGTAGAGGGTGGGAGGTGGAAGCATGGGCCTAAGTGGGCTGAAGGTATGTTGGCTACTAGCCTTCCTAGGTGATACCTTTTCACCTGTCTGGATATCCCCTGGCCACCTGCTGATGGGAACTTTGCAAGTTTGTGGGGGCAATGGGGCAGAGCCAGACAGAAGGAAAATGAATACCTAATACACGGTGCAAGAGTGCCTGGGACACAGGTTTAGGAAGATGTCTGGAGAAGCTGGGAAGGATGCTGAATGACATGGGCGGGGGTGGGAACAGAAGGAGTAAGGTAGCAGTGGGCAGCAGGAGGGCAGGTGTGCCCCAACAGGAAGAGGAAGTGGCCTGGGGTGGTGTAGTGGAGTCTGAAAGAACACCTGCAGAGTATTAGGGCCTGGCACACTCACAAGGAAGAATACTGCCGACCTTGGACAAATGGTGCTGAGGTTAGGGAGGCCAACAGGCTCCTTCCTCTCCCAGACATATACCAGGTATATCAGTAGACTTTATCCTCCTACTCAGTCTTGTCCATGCAAAGTTGTGCATGGACCACTAAGGGATCCTCACTTTGCCAAGGAGGACATTCAGACACAGCAAATAGTCAAGTCTCCAGAATGGCTGGTGCCATTCCCTTGTGTTCCTGAGGTTCCCTAATTTGGGGGGTGAGGGGAGGTATTGGGCTTGGTGGCAGGCTACCCTCCCCTACTGTTTACTGGACTGAGGATATCAAAAAGAGCTAACTTAGACCTCACATCCTCCATGCCTACCTGCTGACCCTAACCGACTTGCCTGTCACCTTGTTATTTGCATTCCCCTTCCTCCCAGATGCCCCTGGATGGATGACTCCCTTTAAGACAGTAGGGAGTCAGACCTCAATATGAAGATGTGAGTTGTATCCTGGGAAGGGTTTACTTCTTGGAGTCCACTCAAGTGGAGAGCTGGCTCAATACTACCTTCATGCCTATTTACACTGCTTTCCTGCCTTCCTGGCTCTTGACTCCTTTAGGATGTCAGGGAAATGGTATGTTGGGTCAGGTGTGCTGGACAGATAAGGACACGGCTGTGAGGACCTCTGGAGTCTAACCCAGGGGATGAGCATGCTGCTACCTGATTGGGCCTGGAACAGAAAAGAGTTCAAAGGGCACAAAGTTGATTTCAGTGTCCATCTCTGAAGAGACTATGCTAGCAAGGCAGAATAACTCATTACCTGGGAAGGGAAGGCAGATACTCAACTAAAGCGTTTTGAAGCAGGAGCCATTTGAACCCTCCATTGCAGTGCTGGCTGGCATATAACCTGTTATTTAGAAGTCTCAACAATGGTTAACTCTGCAGCCATATTGAACCATATCATTTAGGACAGTCATGCTCCTGTTGGGCAAAATACAAACCCCAAGAGTAATGCAAGGTGCCAGCTCAGAACACATGTAACCAGGAGTGATACAAGGAGAGGAAGAACTTGGGGCTGGCAAAATGGCTTGGCAGGTAAAAGAGCTTGCTGCTCAGCCCGATGGCTCGAGTTCAATCCCGAGGACACACATGTATCAACTTCCAGAAGTTGAACTCTGACTTCTACATATGGACCTTGCTTATCTTGTGCCCATACACATTAAAAACAAACCTGTCATTGGCTATGCCCGTGCCAAGGCAGAGTTAAGGCAGAGTTAAGGCTGGCAGAGTTAAGGCTTCCTGCCTTGTCCTAGAGTGAACTCAGGAACACATTAGCTAATCCTGCCCATGAGCGGTTGTGTCCTTCAGGGGCTCACTTTGCTATTATGTTGTTCCTATTATACACTGGTGTCAACTGGAAGGTAACAGCCACTGCAGAATGCTCGAGGCTTCCATTTCATTGTCATGACAATATTACTGTAGCACTTTAATTTTTCTTGTTTCGGTTTTTCAAGACGGTTTCTCTGTGTAACAACCCTGGCTGTCCTGGAACTTGCTTTGTAGACCAGGCTGGCCTTGAACTCACAGAGATTTGCCTGCCTCTGCCTCCCAAGTGCTGGTGTTAAAGGTGCGCACCACCACAACTTGCTCTGTTGCACTTTCGTGAAGAACAAAATAGGGCTGGAGAGATGGTTAACAGCACTGACTGCCCTTCCAGAGGACTTGGGCTCAAATCCCAGCACCCACATGGCAGCTCACACTCATCTGTAACTTCAAGATTTATAACACCTTTACACAGCCATAAAATATGCAGGTAAAACAGTCATACACATAAAAATAAATAAATAAAAAAGAATAAAGTAAAATGCATTTTACTGGGCACATTCACTCTTGTATTCCTAGCCCTTGGAAAGCTTGGGCAGGAACATCTAAAGTTTAAGGCCAGCCTGAGCTATACAGCAAGACTCTGTTTTGGAATGGGTATGGTAACTCTGCTTCCTTCTAGGGACCTACATGAGCTTTCTTTGATAAGCTCTTATTTTTCCTGCCTTCATAGATGCTTGTTCTGTGATACAAAAATTAACATCTCTTTTTGTGCCATTATGGCTTTTCTCACTGCTGTGTCTCCAACTCCTTGTCCTCATAGGCAGAGAGAGAGGCCCTGGACACCCCACCCCCACCCCTTAATCACTCAACCCCAATTTCAGAAATTATAGAAAAAGAAGATTCGTGGGGTGTGGGGGGGGTGAGACATAAGTCAGGATTGGGCTATGGTAGGAAGGTAGCTGGCTGATGGAGGGAATTGGGCCCCGCTGAGTCCTCTGAACATTCTGGGTCACATTGGGTTCAGTTGACTGCTGTATTCTAGAACCACTCATAAGACATGAGACCACAGTCTTCACTCTCTCTCTCTTCTCTCTTTTTTTTTTTTTTTTTTTTTTGATTTTTCGAGACAGGGTTTCTCTGTGTAGCCCTGGCTGTCCTGGAACTCACTCTGTAGACCAGGCTGGCCTCGAACTCAGAAATCCGCCTGCCCCTGCCTCCCAAGTGCTGGGATTAAAGGTGTGCACCACCACCGCCCGGCAAGTCTTCACTCTGTCTATTGGGGATTCAGTTGCATCCCACCACTACCTACCACACCTTTGCACTGAGTTGAGGGGCAAGGAATAGACAGCTAGAAACCAGCTGAGCCCGAAGCTCCTCTTCCCCTAGAACTGAGGATCAAAATGGTCCCTCTCTTTCTGAGCTGTGGCATGGACAGTAGTCATTCATGTCTGTAGCTGGCCTTCTGCCATGCTTTATTCTGCAGTGTGTCACTGGGACAGACCCTCTGTCACATGCATACAAGGCAGTGCCAGTCGACTTTCTTTGAATCACTTTAAAAAGACACTTTATTTAAAAGTATTTCTTTGTCAGGCTGGAGAGATGGCTCAGCAGTTAAGAACACTGGCTTCTCTTTCTTTTTTCTTTTCTTTTTTTTTTTGTTTTTTGTTTTTTTTTTTTTTTTGATTTTTCGAGACAGGGTTTCTCTGTGTAGCCCTGGCTGTCCTGGAACTCACTCTGTAGACCAGGCTGGCCTCGAACTCAGAAATCCACCTGCTTCTGCCTCCCAAGTGCTGGGATTGAAGGTGTGTGCCACCACCGCCCGGCCTGACTGCTCTTTCAAAGGTCCTGAATTCACTTCTCAGCAACCACATGGTGCCCTCTTCTGGTGTGTCTGAAGAAAGTGAGAGTGTGGTCACATAGATAAATAAATAAATCTTTTTTAAAAAAGTATTTCTATGTCTACATTGGAGAAAATAATTTCTGCTCCTGAGTTTGGGTTTTTAAAACTCTTTGATTCCTGCAAGAAACCTGACCAAATGCTATGAAAATTAAGTGAAAGCAGCTAATGGCAATTGTGGGTGGAGTAAAGGGCATTGCGTTCGAATGTTAAGGCCCCTATGTTTTAGAAGCAAGGCTCCCAAGTGCTGTCATTTACCTTCTCCTCATTGGAGGAACTCCCTCAAGGTCTTCATAATTTAGCCCTTTCACCCCCTATTTATTTATTTATTTATTTATTTATTTATTTATTTGGTTTTTTTTGAGACAGGGTTTCTCTGTGTAGCCCTGGCTGTCCTGGAACTCACTCTGTAGACCAGGCTGGCCTCGAACTCAGAAATCTGCCTGCCTCTGCCTCCCAAGTGCTGGGATTAAAGGCTTGTGCCACCACTGCCCGGCCTCACCCCCTATTTATAATTTCTCCCCCACCACACCCCTACAGCCCTCCTTAGCAGGCTGTTGCATTTCCTCCAGGCTTCCTGATTCCCTTCCTGTCCCTGCAGGGCAGGGGTCCCGAGGAGCTGGAGGCCCGAGGGTCCTACTCTGGTCCCAGGGCTTGGGGATACCTACCACCGTGGGCTAGCAGGAGGATGGACATGGACTTGATCCCGAGAGCCTGGCCTGGCCGCAGCAGCAGCTCTACAGAATCAAGGCAAGCGTTGGGGCCCGGGTTTGGGAGTGGGGAGGAAGCCCAAGGCCAAGGCTATCTACTGCTCACTCAGTGGCCATGATTGTTTCTTCTAATGATATAAGGCTGAATGGTCTGGGACGGGGGCTGCTAAGGAGTCTCCAGTGTCCAGAGGCTGCGGGACCTGGGGCTGCATTAGTTGCACAGATGTGAGCGTGAAACCTGTCCTGGGATTTGAGTGAGGTTATGTTGGTTTAGCATTGTCTGTACTACAGCTCCAGCCCTGAGGCTTAGTGAAGGGTCTAGGAGGGGAATTTGGCAGGCTAGGTCACCCTAGTGGCTATAGTTCAAGTGCTTCCTTCTCTGTACATAGCAATCCTGGGCCTCGGCACTGTGCTAAGTCCCTTCAAGAGACAGGTGGCAGGGTTAGATCACCTTAGGCAGCTGGGTGAAAGATGGCCTATGGGTTCAGAGTCCTAAGCCAATACTACTGCTTTTGCCTGGGAGCCATGAAGAATAAGGGACCAAGCAATGAGGGAGAACAATGTCCAGAATAAAAACATGGTAGTGGCATTAGCAGCAGCAGTATAAAAGCAAGTGTAGGTGCAGCCAGGATAGGGTGGTATGGGAAGATAACAGGAGAGGCTCTGAAAGAATGTGGGTACTGTTAGTATTAGACAGAATGCTAACAGGTACCAGAAGTCCTCTGGCCAAGGTGAGGCCTGGGTGATTGTGTACTGAGCCTAGGTTGCAACCTCTTGTTTGCAAAATGGACTACTTAAGAGGTGTCAGGGGTTGTGCTCCGGGGTCCTGATTTGACTGGTAGATGACATTCTTTTATTTTTTTGGTTTTTCGAGACAGGGTTTCTCTGTATAGCCTTGGCTGTCCTGGCACTCACTCTGTAGACCAGGCTGGCCTCAAACTCAGAAATCCGCCTGCCTCTGCCTCCCAAGTGCTGGGATTAAAGGCGTCCGCCACCACCGCCCGGCGATGACATTCTTAAGTGCAGTAATTCTTTGTGTTCACATCCTTCTCCTTGGGATGTAGCTGACTGCGGGTTGAGGTCTGACGAGTAGAGAGCTGAGCATCTATGTTCCTGATGCTGTGGCCTCGTGTCCATAAGCCTATGGTGGGCCAACATGGAGTTGGCTCATTGCTCTTGAGAACTCAGCAAGAGATGCCTTGGAAACAGTGTATGTGTTATGTGTGTGTTTGTGTGGAGGGCATCCGGATACCCAGAAGCCCTCTCAGAGTAGCGTTTGCGACCAGACATGGACAGTCTGCCTTCAGGTTCGGTGATGGCTGTGGTTGTTAAGCGCGCTCAGGTCTGTTTCCCATGCCACCTTTCGGGACGAGCAGTAGATGCTGCCCCATTGGGCATCCTCCGCTACTAGGTTCCGGCGTTGCTCCTAGTTCACGCCCCGCCTCCACCACCGCAGTTGTTTCCTTCCAATCCTGAGTACGCCGCAGCCCCGCCTCTCGCTCAAGACCCTGCCCCTTACTCTTTTCGTCCTTAGCATCCCACCCCGCCCCAAGTTAGAAGCTCCGCCCCACACCGTGGTTCTGCCTCCACACCAAGATCCAGCCTCCGCAGTAGTCCCGCCCCACACCACGGCCCCGCCCCCGCACTTCCGGGCGGCGCCGGCGGGGGCGCTCGGGCCTGGGCTTCAGGGCTCTGGGCTCAGGCTCCCGGCTCAGGGAAGCGCTTGCGGCCGTTGCGGCCGCCGCCGCCGCCGCCGCAGGAGCCTGCTTTGGTCCGGCTGGAGCCTCCTTCCAGAGAGGGCTGGTGAGAGTGAACAGCGGGTCTTGGCGGCTCTCTGCGGCCTGCCTCGCGCCGCCTTCGGGCCACGGGTCGCCGAGCCGTCGCCGCCGCCGCGATGGGGGCCCCCCAGGGCCGCGCCCCCGCCGTGGCCCGCCCGCTGAGCCACCGCTGATCGCATGGGCCTCGCCGGGCCGGGAGCCAGGCCCCGGGCCGCGCCTCCACAGCCGCCGCGCGCTGGTGAGTAGTGGGAGCCGGCGGGCGCGCTCCTGTGGCGCGGAGGCCTGCTGCCCGGGGCTGCGGGAGTAGGCCGCGCTAGGCCGGCGTACGCGGACCCGGAAGAGAGGGGCGCGCGGGTTACGGGCGGGAGGCGTGTCGGAGCGCGGCCTGCGATGTGCGAGGTTGTGCCCGGAGCAGGGAGACCAGAGCTCCAAGGGGACACTGAGCAGGAGAGGTGGCAGGCTCTGATGTATGAGTAGAGGCGTGGGGGACTGCTTGATATGCTAGACATATGGGGAGAAGGGCTTTGGGGGGCCGATGTGCCAGGGAAGGAATGATAGTAGGGCATGGGGAAAGCAAAGGCCTGTGTGAACAGGACAAGGGAGTAAGAAAAACCAAGGATCCTAAGAAAGATCTACAGTTGGATTTGTGTCTGCTGAGTGTAGTGTACTTGTTCATGGGTCTGGCACACGCTTAGGATGTGAGTGAGTTGGTGCTGAGGAGCTGCTGGTGCTAGACTATGTGTGTGTCCTCCCTTCGCGTCATCCCCTGATCCCTATGAAAAAGTAAAGAAACCGAGTAAGAGCAATCCAAGGAGGGCACTCTATGGTGTGGTTTGGCTTGCCAGATACCCACTTGTTCTGGTGTTCATTGCCTTAACCCTCCCCCGAAACAAAACAAAATCCACCCAACCCAAAACCCGGAGAACACATTTTTAGTTGGGCATAAATAAAACGAAAAGAAAAAAAAAAACTAAGGATTTTCCTCAGCCCATCTTCAAGATAACTTGTAAAGAGTTGTCATTTCGTGTGTACTCCTCCCTTTAGCTCTGACATGTTCCTTTACTCACAGACTGTTTTGGAGAACATGGAGTCTGACTTTATTTGAGAGAGGCAGTAGTAGCTGGTTTCAGGTTTAGAACTTCACTATAGAGTCGAGAAAGTATGTGAAGTACAGGGATTTTGTTTGATTTTTCAGCAGTATTGACTTGTCCTACATTTTCCAGAGAAACAAACTGGGTTATATTGTCCGTTAGGACTTTATGTGATGGGGGACTGGACTAGATATGAAATGAGAGCCCTGACCTTCTAAGAATCTAATCAATGGCTTGTTAGTAAAATGCTAGTCATATTATTACTTCCACATTCAACCTAAATCATAAGCTTGGAAGTTATATTTGAGTATAAGCAATATATACAGGTACACCCAGGGTTGTGTGTTTTGACAGTGTCAAAGGGAATTTTATATATATCAGACTTGTATATTACCTTTATGGAGTCCCTTTATAGGTGTTGGTTACAGATTTTGAGGCTGGATTTTGTGCTATGGGCTTTAAACTCTTATTGAATTACCATAGCTGCTTTATGTGTGGTATTTCTGTGTGCCTTAAATGTTAGGCGTCCTCTGTAGGAGTCCAGGGATTATTGGAAATTGGGCTGTTTCAGTGTTAGTAATTTGTGGGAATGTTCATGTTCAGGAATAGCTGGCCAAGAGTACAGTCCCTTTTTTCCTGTGATGATATCCTAGATAAGAGCATAGTAGACATGATGGGCTGGTGTGGTGTTTCAAATGACCAAGGTGCTTACCGAATGTAGACAGAACTCCCAGAAAGTGACTGAAGTTAAAGAGAGGTCCATGAGCAGCAGGAGACCACAGTCATAGGGCCTGTGACCTTAAGAAACAGACTGGTCCTGCTGCGGCTGAGATTATAGCTTACCTAAGAAGTCATTAGCTGCAGAAATGTCATAATTCATGCCTCTTCCTTAGAGCCATTAGTAATCTAACCATCAGCATTGTTAGTTGGTAAAGTGTGTATTGTGTGAGAATGAGCAAAAGATGGATTTTATGGAAGTCAGGGCTCAGCACTGTAAAGTGGTGACCAAGGACAGCCACTCCCTTTTTGGTTGTTGATGGCATCACGTTGTTTTTTGTTTTGTGACAGGGTCTCTTATACCCCAGACTGCCCTCCAACTCATGTAGCCAAGAATAACCTTGAACTAACGCCTCATCCTTCTGCCTCTACCTCCCTACAAAGATGTACATCACCACTCTCAGTTTTATGCAGGGATCTGGGCATGAAACCCAGACTTCAAGCTTGCTAGGTGACACTCTACCATCTGAGCTGGGTCCCCAGCCCATGACCTTGAACTCTTTTGTTTTATTTTTGAGACAAGGTTTCTCTCTATAGTTCTGGCTATTCTGGAACTCTTGGCTACTCTGTAGATCAGGTTGGCCTTGAACTCAGAGATCCACTTCCCTCTGCCTCCCAAAGGCTGGGACCATCTACCATCCGGCTGACCCTGAACTCTTGATCAGGTCTTGAATTCTCCCTCATTTTTCCAAGTGCTGGGATTATAGATTTGTGCCACTGGCTTTATTTATTTATTGAGACAGATTCTCATTTTATAGCCCAGGCTAGCTTTGACTCAGGATGATCTTCTTCTTGCCTCGGCCTCCTGAGTGCTGAGATTTGAGTCATGAGCCACTATGCCTGTCTTTTGTTTTTTGGATTTATTTTGTTCTAGTTATCTGACCCTGACATATGCCTCTCTCTAGCTCACTTTTAGCTGGGACCATTTGGGGCTGTGTTGCTATCTCTTCTCCCTTGGGTATGTTGAGAGGCATCGATGGAGGTCTGTGGGATGTATCAGAAAGGACCAAAGATTATAGCAGAGCTTCCTATCCAAATATGAACAAATCTGGTCCCTTTTGCACACCCCGAATAGCAACAAAAACTATAGTTCTTAATCTCTAAGAGTATAGGTGGTAGGGTTTTCATTGGTGGAGCTAAACCATATTTCCTGTATGCTTCTTAATCAAAAAAGCATACTTGTACTTGTAACTGATTTTTTTTTCTGTACCTTTTCTGTCTTTCCAAAGTCACCATATGCTATCAGAAATTAGCAGCCAAGTATAGCTTTCTGAATCTCTAAAGTTGTCTGTGTTGATAATGCATCGATGCCTCTGAATGTGGACTGTGTCCTTCCATCACTGGTCCAAAGTGTGGAAGGTAGCCAGTCTGTGATCACTTGATCTCTTAGCTGTTGAGAGCTGAAGGACATCTTGCTGTGTGGTTGCTCATGAGACATGCCAAGTATGAAAAGTAATAGAATAGACAGGAAATACAGAGACTGCTAAACTTGTCACATACCTGACTACATGAGGATCTGTAGTGTTCCTCTGTTTCTGAGTGTCACTAGGGCAAATGAGGTGATTGCCTTCATGTGTAATGGAGCAGCGCAGCGCACTGATGCTGGTGACTGGCAACAGAGGCACCCTTCCTTTTTTTCTAACTTTCCCGTCCCTCTGACATTCATTTCTTCAGCCAGGATAGTGATCTTCAGGCCTTACCATTGAAGGCATCCCTTGAAGGAGAGATGTCTTCCATGATCCAGGCTTTCACTTAGTGTGAGAGGCATTCTTGTAAAAGTTCCAGAAATTGCCTTAATGATAGAGCAAAAATTGTGGCCAAAGTAGGTCTCTGGCTGGAAGTCTGCACTGAGTCTCTGCTCCAAGTGGGAGTGGGAGGGCATCCCTGCACATCTCAAGAGAACCTCTGGTGTTTCCATAGACCACCTTTCCTAATCCTTGTCCTCTTAATGGTTTTAACAGGAGAGATTGATTCCCTTGGGAGCTGTAAGTACTGAGGTATTAGGGTGCATCGCTCATTGTTCACTGATGCAGAGTCCCAAAATGAATGTCCAGGAGCAGGGTTTCCCCTTGGACCTCGGAGCAAGTTTCACCGAAGATGCCCCCCGGCCCCCAGTGCCTGGAGAAGAGGGAGAACTGGTATCTACTGATTCGAGGCTTGTCAACCACAGTTTCTGCTCTGGGAAAGGTACCAGCATTAAAAGTGAGACCTCAACAGCTACCCCAAGACGTTCAGATCTGGATCTGGGATATGAGCCCGAGGGCAGTGCCTCCCCCACCCCACCATACTTGAGGTGGGCTGAGTCACTGCATTCCTTACTGGATGACCAAGATGGGATCAGCCTGTTCAGGACTTTCCTGAAGCAGGAGGGCTGTGCCGACCTGCTGGACTTCTGGTTTGCCTGCAGTGGTTTCAGGAAGCTTGAGCCTTGTGACTCAAATGAGGAAAAGAGGCTGAAGCTTGCAAGAGCTATCTACCGAAAGTACATCCTGGATAGCAATGGCATTGTGTCCAGACAAACGAAGCCAGCCACTAAGAGCTTCATAAAGGACTGTGTCATGAAGCAGCAGATAGATCCTGCCATGTTTGACCAGGCCCAGACGGAAATCCAGTCCACCATGGAGGAGAATACCTACCCTTCCTTCCTAAAGTCTGACATTTATTTGGAGTATACAAGGACAGGCTCAGAGAGTCCGAAGGTCTGCAGTGACCAGAGCTCAGGGTCTGGGACAGGGAAGGGCATGTCTGGATACCTGCCCACTTTGAATGAAGATGAAGAGTGGAAATGTGACCAAGATGCAGATGAGGATGATGGCCGAGACCCTGTTCCCCCCAGCAGGCTCACCCAGAAGCTGCTATTGGAGACTGCTGCCCCGAGGGCCCACTCAAGTAGACGGTACAACGAAGGCAGAGAGCTCAGGTGAGTTCGGCACAGGGTGTCCATTTTCTGTACACAGCTCAGAGACCTGGCAAAGGAGCAAGGGAAAGGTATTGGTAACAGGTGGCCTTGTTTTTAACCCCAGCTGAAATCGCTGCTGCTGCTGAATTATGGTTTTATTTCCTACTTAGATACTTTCATACTTGTCACTAGATACCGTCTTATATTTTGTAGTATTGAGAATGCAACAAACAAGACTTGCCAGGTATAATCTCGCCTACTTGGGAAGCTGAGGCAGGAGAATGGAAAAATGATGTGTGTTAGTCTGGGCAACTTGTAGAGATTCAAAATGAAAAGGTGTAGAGGCTTAGTAGAGTTCTGCATAGCATACAGGAAACTCTGAGTTCCCTCTTCAGTAACACATGTATTACTAAATATAGGGCTTTGTGAATTATAAACATATGGCTTTGTGAATTATTAGAAGCATGGGAATTCTTAGAAATCATAATGTTTAAACTTTACCCTTGAGCACAAAATTCATGTCTTCTTGCATAGAAGGACTTTAACCCTTAATAATGAGAGAGAAATACATTCAGATGCATAGAGAATTCTAATTTATTTTTATTTTAGACTCATTTAATTTTTTATGTGTATGAGTGTTTTGTATGTATGTATGTATGTATGTATGTGCACCATGTGTGTGCCTGCTGTCCACAGAAGTTAGAAGACGGTGTCAGATCCCCTGAGACTGGAGTTAACAGATGGTTGTGAGCCACTACGTAGGTGCTGGGAATCAACCCCAGCCCTCTAGAAGGGCGGCAGGTCTAAGCCATCACTCCAACCCCCTCTCCCCTTTGCTAATTTTTCAATCAGTATTTTGGATTCTTTCTAGAGGATGAGACAGGACTGAGGCAGTTTCTGTCTAGTCAGTTGTTGGAGGATTCAGAAAACTCCTGATGACTGTGCTTGGAGTTCCAGCATTGGACCTTTTCTCTCCATGGTGTGATCAGTGCAAAGTACTCTGTCTGTTCTGAGGTACACTGTTGAAGAGCAGTGCAGCAGTGCTCTCCAGACATGAGCATGACTTTGAAACTTGTTTCATCACCTTTCTCTATAATACACTTACTTGTGATGCGTGTGTCCATGTGTCCATGTCCATCCACCTTATATGGTGGTGTGGGGGAGGCACTGCTTTCAGGCTCATATGTGGCTTATGTGTACATGTGTGGTAAGAGAACTACTTATAGAAAACATTCTTATCCTGTGAGTTCTAGGGATTGAATTCGGTCATTAGTCTTGGTGACAGACCCCTTTACCTGCTGAGTTGTCTTGCCAGACCAAGCTTTACTGTTTTTTAAATTCATCGTGGTTACAGGAGGCTTGGTTGGCTGGGTTGGTGCTTATTGCACTTGTGAGCAGAGTTTGTGTTTTTTTGCTTATTTCACTAGAGCTGATGATTAGAGACCTAACTTACCTTTGTTCCCAACCTGAAAACCATTTCCAAATGTTAAGATAGTTGATGTTTAGAACCAGGACTGAGCTGGGTGTAGTGGCTTAGGGCTTAAGTCAAGTGGGTTCTTGAGAAAGGAGGTTCATTGAACTATAAAGAAGAGCAGTGGTCAGATGTGTTGGCACACGCCTTTAATCCTAGCACTGTGGGGGTTGGGGGGCAGAGGCAGGCAGATCTCTGAGATCGAGGCCAGCCTAGTTTATTGAGCTAGTTCCAGGACAACCAGGCTATATAGAGAAGTCCTGGGGGATTGGGGGCGGTTTGTACATGGACATGGATGGACTGAGGCTGTTCTTTAAGCTTACTGTGACCACAAAGAAATCAAAATTGGTCACTTACAAAACTACAGAATTAATACTTTTTTAAGTTTAAGAGACACAGTTCAACATATACAGTTTTTATTCATTATCAGTAGCCAGCTGCTGTGAACAATAGCAAGATTTTAAAGGACAATTCATTTTGTTTTCTTTTGGAAATGGGGTCTTAACGCATCCCAGGTAGGCCTAAACAATTCCCTATATAACTGAGAATGACTTGAGCTTCTGAGTCTCCTGCATCCATCTTGTGAATTCTGGGATCACAGTCACGCACCAACAGTTTATGCTGAAGATTAAACTTGAACCTATGGATGTTGACAGACATTTGACCAATTGAATTACAGTCTTAGCATGTTTAATTTCTGACACAGGATCTCCTATAGCCCTCTGATTTGCTGTGTTGCTGAGGATGACCTTGAATTCTGCCTTCCACGTTATTGAGGTTATAGGCAGTTTTCATCACACCTCATTTCCAACATGTCTTTTGTTGGCTTTTTTTTTTTTTCAATGTTTTTTGTTTTCAGTGTTAATGATCCTATTCAAGACCTCATGCATTAGAGGCAAGTGCTTGTCAATCATTTATCCCCTTCCCCCAACTTTCTTACTTGAATATGTCTGCCTGTCATGCAGTGAGTTGTAGTTAGAAAGCACTAGGTTGGGAGTAAGAAAATCCAGTCTACTGGGATTAAATTTTGACTCAATTGATGTCTTTCATGTGCTTTGATCAGAAATTCAACACTTTTTTTTTTCTTTTTCTTCTTTCCTCTTCTTCTTCCTCTTCTCTTCTTCCTCCTTTTTTCTTTTTGAGACAGGTGGTCTCACTATTTAGCCCTGGCAAATTTAGTACTCTTTGTAGACCAGGTAGGCCTCAAACTCTCAGAAATTCGTCCTCTGCTTTTGCCTCCTGACTGCTAGGACTAAAGGCGTGTGCTACTACACCTGACTAGCACTTTTCTTTACAGTTTAATGAACCTGCTTTTTTTGACAGCCCACTTGGTTGGGTCCTTTGTGGTGGAGGTGAGGTGGCCGCCTCTGTGAACTTGTCTCCTTAACTACCCTTGTTTACTAGACTTTCCCACAGTGAAGGAATGTTCTTCACTGGCTCATGTGGGGAGCAATTTTGCTGCTATGTTCTGCTGATACTTGAATGCTTAAAGCATTTTCAACTTGTGGGTTGTGACCCCTTTGGGGGTTGTTGAATGACCTCTTCACAGGGGTCACCTAAGACTGCCAGAAAATACAGACATTTACATTATGATTCATAACAATAGCAAGATCACAGTTAAGTAGCAGCAGAGATAATTTTATGGTTGAAGCCAATACAATATGAGGTCGCGGGTTAGGAAGATTGAGAACCACTGACTTAGAGCCTGACAATGTGCTATTGCACTTAAGCTAAGTAGAACCATCCTGTAAGGAAAGCCAGACAGCATGGCTGTTCCCCAGTAGTGGGACAGGTAGTGGGGGAGGAGTCCTCTAAAAGATTGGGGCTAATGGGAGTTGGGAAAAGAAGTTGATGCTGAATAGATGACTAGCAAATGTTCACTAGGAAGGAGGCCCTGGAACTAAATCTTCCTGGGTGGTAACTTGACTGTGAATGGCATGTTGAGAAGATGCAAAGAGCCAGATGTAGTATAGATAATACCAACAGACTTGGGTCACTGGCTTTCTTGTTTGGTGTCTCTGTGGTGTGGGTGCCCTGCTATGCTCTTGTTGGTGACTGTTCTGCCTTGGCAGGAGTTGCCATTGCTGTCCTCTTGTGTTAATGCATGTGCATGGTGATTTTCACATAGATGATTTGAGGATTCCGTCAGATCTGAAAAGGCATGATAGGCTCACATGAAAACAAGACATACCATTCTTGATTGGTTTTTGCTGCTATGTTCTCTATTCTCATTCAGCATCTTTTCATGTGAGCATCTGCCCCACCCCCCTTTTTGTCTTGTTTTGTATTTTGAGACAGGGTTTTTTTTTGTGTGTGTGTAGCCTTAGTTATCCCAGAAAACTTAACTGTATAGATCAGGTTGGCCTTGAACTTACGGAAATCTGCCTGGCTTTGCCTCGAGAATGCTTGAGATCAAGGGTATGTGCAACCACTAACTGTTCTGAAGACAAGATCTAGAGCTTGCTATGTAGCAAAGGCTGGTTCTGCACTTCTTTCTCTTCTGTCTCTACCTCCCAAACTTTGAGTTTTTAGGTATGTCACTACATCTGACCTCTTTTTTTGTTGTTTTGTTGCTTTTTGAAATTTTCAGATTTAGCCAGGCACTGGTAGCACTGGGCAGTGGAAACAGAGGCAGGTGAATCTCTGTGAGTACAAGGCCAACCTGGTTTACAGAGTGGGTTCTTGGATAGCCAAGGCTACACAGAAACCCTGTCTTGAAAACCTGGGAAAAAAATTTTTTTAAAAGATCTCTTTGTTCATTTATGTGTGTTTATGGAGGGGAGCACAGTGTCTACAAAGCTGGAAGAGGGAATAGGAAACTCTGGAGATAGAGTTACAGGAAGTTCTCTGAGCCACCTTACTTGGGTGCTAGGAACTGAACTTGAGTTATGGGCTCTTAACCCTGGATCATCTTCCCAGACACTTTTTACTTTATGTTTCCTTTCCTTCCTTCCTCCCTTTCTTTTACAGGGACTCACTCGCCTTGTATGCCTGGCCAACCTAGAACTCACTAGGTAGACCAGGTTGGCCTTGAACTCACAGAAATCCACTTGGCTCTTCTGGGATTAAAGTTCTGGGATTAAGCCAGGGGTTGGTGGTGGTGCATGCCTTTAATCCCAGCACTTGGGAGGCAGAGGCAGGCGGATTTCTGAGTTCGAGGCCAGCCTGGTCTACAGAGTGGGTTCCAGGATAGCCAGGGCTACACAGAGAAACTCTGTCTCGAAAACCAAAAGAAAAAAAAAAGTTCTGGGATTAAAGGTGTGTGTCACCACATTGGATCCCTTTTTTCTTCTTGAGATGGGGTCTTACTCTTAGCTCACTGTGCTTTAGTACAGCAGTCCTATCTCCGGTAACCACATATTGGGATTAGAAGAGTGCCTCCGTACCCGTACTCCCCACAGTTTGCCTTTTTTACCTTGTGTTTGTATATGTGTGCATGTAGTACAGAGCACATGGGAAGGTCCGAGGACAACTTGCAAGAGTCTGTTCTCTCCTTCCACCATGTGAATCCTAGGGTTTGAACTCAGATTGGCAGGCTTGGCAGCTAAGTCAGCTCCTTTACCTAACAATCTATTTCTCCAAGGTTTGAATGTCGTAAATGGTGGGGTTTTTCTGTTGTTTTTATTTTCATTTTTAGACTTATTATTTTTTGTTTTTGTGTGTGGCATAAAAAAGTGGCACCTTCCTCCATGTGTACATTACATGGAGGAAGGTACACTTGAAGGCCAGAAGAGGGCGCTGGATTTCCTGGAACTACAATAATAATTGATTATAAGCCTCATGCACCTGCTCTATAGCCCCACAGTTTTAACAGGCATGAATTAGCAGGGTCCTGGCAGTTTGCTGAGTGGTTTGACATTCAGGCCCAGGGATTGTGACACACTAACTGGCAGATTTGGGTTTTACTCTGCTTGGTTGGTGATCCTGGCTCACAAGTATCGATTGATTTGGTTGGGTTTCTTGACTTCAGGTCTGAAGTATGCCCTGCATGCCACTTGACTGCTGGTTTTAACCCTTAACTTCTGAAATGATCTTACATTTATGTTTGCTACTCTTAATCATTCTTGCTAGCTGTGTCTTCCCTGTACACAGATAGTCTCCTGGATCGTCCCTAATAGCTTTCTGAGGCCAACACAGTGGTATACTTCTGGTCAGGTTTGGTTGCTGCTGCCATTGACATGGAGAGGACTTCAGAAGGTGTTGTCAGCAAGAGCAGTGTGGTGTAGCTGGGTTCCAGCCACACCCCTCTCCACTTAGAAAACAAGAGGATCTTTTAGACATGGTAACTAGCTCTTATTCTCCAGCCCTAGCCAGAGGTGGTGGCGCACGCCTTTAAATCCCAGCACTTGGGAGGCAGAGGCAGGCGGATTTCTGAGTTCGAGGCCAGCCTGGTCTACAGAGTGAGTTCCAGGAGAGCCAGGGCTACACAGAGAAACCCTGTCTCGAAAAATTTTTTTTTCTTTATTCTCCAGCCCTCTTGCTAGAGGAACTATTAAGCCTGTCTGTCAATTTATTGAGTGTTTCTGGTGATGGCTTATGTAAACAACAACAAAAAAAGAAAGAAAATAAATTTTGAGACAGATTCTCTGTATATCTTTGGCAGCCCTGGAACTTGCTCTGTACTCGGTGAAGGCCGGCTTCTTTTTTTTTTTTTTTTTTGGTTTTTTGAGACAGGGTTTCTCTGTGTAGCCCTGACTGTCCTGGAATTCACTCTGTAGACCAGGCTGGCCTCAAACTCAGAAATCCACCTGCCTCTGCCTCCCAAGTGCTGGGATTTAAAGGCGTGCGCCACTACCTCCCAGCAAAGGCGGACTTCTACAACCAAAGGGTTAAGCCAATTGGGGTTGGTGCTGATAGCTATTGGGGGCAGGGGGCAGCCCTGGTAGTGCTGCCAAGGAGCGAAACCTAATTATCTGGGGCTGCTAATCTCTGTGACTGGCAAGAAACTCCAAATTCTTTGAACTGTTTGAGGGATAGTGAGAAAGAAAAGAGAAAAAATTCATACACTTACACATACAAACTTAGTGGCTGAAACATGTCAGGCTCCTGTTACAAGCAAGCTCCAATAAGCAAGCTCTAACAACTTTATATGTACACATTCAGACAGTCAGAGTGACAGACAGACAGACAGACAGATACACATTCACACTTTGGGTGAATAGAGCAAAGTTCTAGTGAGCAAGCTCTAACCATTTACATATACACATATATACATATTTATATATATCACACACACACTTGGACAGAGCAGAGTTCTAGTGAGCAAGTTCTAACCATTTTACATATGCACTGTTATGGTTTGCATATGCTCGTCCCAGGGAGTGGTACTGTTAGAAGGTATGGCCTTGTTGGAGGAAGTGTGTCACTGTGGGGTGGGCTTGAAGATCTTCCTCCTAGCTGCCTGAGGATGCCCAGTCTGTTCCTGGCTTCCTTCTGATGAAGATGTAGAACTCTCAGCTCCTCCTGTACCATGCCTGCCTGGATGCTGCCATGCTTCTACTTTGATGATAATGGACTGAAACTCTGAACTTATAAGCCAGCCCCAGTTAAATGTGTCTGTTCACAGCTGTAAAACCCTAAGACATACATAGTTGGTGGATAGAGCAAAACTCTAACAAGCAAGCACTAACAACTTTATTTTTTCTCTTAGCTTGTTTATACCCTCAAGACAAAGTTCTTTATGTAAAAGGAAGAATTACCGCATTAAAAAGCAGATAAAATAAAATAAAAAACAGATAAAATGTTAAACGAGGAGTTACAGCGGGATTACTGAAAAGTGCAAAGCAGTAGTTTTATCTATCTTTTTTTTTTCAGTCAGTCTTGTACTTACTTTTGTCATTGTTGTCTCAGGCCTTGACTGCGTACTCACACAGTGGGTACGTGGGTACGTGGGTACAGCCGCTCCTTCCGTTGCTGCTTCTTGGTCTTCAGCTTCTCTTCGTGCATCGCATGGCTCTAGTCTTCTTGGGTCGCAGGTCCAGGGGCTTGTACTTCTTGCCCTTGTAGAATTTCCAGAGGTTTTCTTTTTGAGTCTGGTTAATGACAGTGAGGGCACGGGCGATAGATTTGTGTACGACTCGTATCTTGGAGAGCTTGAATGCGGTGCCACCTGTCACTTTGGCGATGCGAAGCTGGGAGAGTTTCACCTTCAGATCGTCCAGCTGTTTCAACAGCTCCTCCTTCTTGCTGTGCAGGTCCCGAGCCTTAATCTTGCCATTGCTGCGTTGTTCACAGCTGAGGCCGTCTGGTTCGAGAGTTATCTATCTTTCATTCAGTAAACTCATTATAAGTTCAAAGCAATAGTTTTTATGCCATACATTAACAAAATTTTTACCAAGAAACAGGTCATCTATCTTAGTCTTGTTTTTGAAGTCCAGCTAATCATCCATTCTGTGTTCTTACACTCATACTAGAGTTACCCACTCCTTGTCCGTGACCTTACTTATCCTGATGCACACCTGCGGCCTCATCCCTGAACCTAACCTAGAATGAATATTTTCTTTCCAGTGCAATGTATGTGCTTTTAACTCAATGAAAAATCACTGTACTCCTTTTCCAACCTATGCAGCCTTTACTTACTATTGAATGAAGAGGGGCACATTCTATTCTTGAGTCTAACTTTATTACTTCTTTCTGGCAAAACAACTCCTTAAACTTTCTATCAGTTACTCTTTTTAAAACTATCTAAATCAGCCGGGCAGTGGTGGTGCACGCCTTTAAATCCCAGCACTTGGGAGGCAGAGGCAGGCGGATTTCTGAGTTCGAGGCCAGCCTGGTCTACAGAGTGAGTTCCAGGACAGTCAGGGCTACACAGAGAAACCCTGTCTCGAAAAAAACAAAAACAAAACAAAACAAAACAAAAAACCCAAAAAAACCCTATCTAAATCAAGAATGCTGTAAAATCATTAATTCATCTAGGCAATAAGAGTTCTTCTTGGGACTGGAGAGATGGCTCACAGGTTAAGAGCACTGACTACTCTTCCAGAGGTCCTGAGTTCAATTCCCAGCAACCCACATGGTGGCTCACAACCATCTGTGATGGGATCCAGTGCCCTCTTCTGGCATGCAGGCAGAACACTGTGTATATAATAAATATATATATATATATTTTTTAAAAAGGTCATCTTTATATTCATCTGCGCGAAATTTGCTCAACAGAGTGGGCTAACACCCAGGAAGCAATCATAACAGAGTATAGGCAGAAAGGGTTTTTCTTTGATCAGTCACACCATGTCAGAACAGTGAAGAATACAGCCATGAAAAGCAGATCAGCAAGAAGCAATCCTGGGACAAAGCCCCTGGGGCAGTGCTTTCCAAGGTTCACCCCTTGCAGCCATGCAAAACAGTTGACTGTTCCCAGGAAGCTGTCTACTGCAGCTCTTCTGCATGGCATCTGCCAGTTGACCAGGCTGGCCTTGGACTCCTAGAGATCCACCTGCCTTTGTCTCCCAAGTGCTGGGAGGGTATGTCTCCATCAACCAGCAGAAAAAAGAAATTGTAAGAGAAAACAACCAGTAGGTGCATAGCTCTGAAGGTTAACTTTGGGTCATGATTTGAGGGAGTCAGAGGCTCCAGTGAGAACATCTGGTTTCACTTGATGTTAGCCAAAAGGCCAGGAGGCTGTGAGAGAACATCTATCTAGTTTCAGAGGAGGGTGTAGTCTGTTGAACCTGCGTTTGAAGACACAGGCATAGGATGTCTTAGACTGACTTGACCTATGGTACTATTTCTTCATGACTATTTGTGACTAAAAATTCATCATTTAGTCTGACTTCCTTGTAGCCCTCTTGTATACTCTTGCTGTTGCCTTTGGGCATGGGGCTAAAGGAGAGAGCAAGTCCCTGTGTCTGTGCCTACCATTTTCCAGATGTCTGGCTGGTTCTGTATAGTGAATTCTTATTACATGACCTCAGAATGAGAAAACTGGAGGCTCCTAGACAGTTTTAACATACAGATTTAGATTCTTGGGGGGAAACCTTGAGAGGTTTCACCCTTGTTAATCTGAGTGACTCTCTGACCTTTTTGGAACTTACATTTCTTCCCCAGTACCATTAAGAAATGTCTGGCACGGAAGCCAGTGAGTAGCCCTGGTGTTAAGTTTCCAGGGGATGTACACTTTCTTGTGTGAACTAGATCCAAATTTTTTTTAATAATTTATTTAATTTTATGTGCATTGGTGTGATGTTGTCAGATCCCCGGGACCTAGAGACAGTTATGAACTGCCATGTGGTTGCTGGGAATTGAACCTAGGTCCTCTAGAAGAGCAGCCAGTGCTCATGACCATTGAGCTTTTTCTTTAACTCCCTGATCCAAACTAACTGGAACTAACTGGAGCTCTGTAGACCATGCTATCCTTGAAGTCTCAGAGATCTACCTGTCTCGGACTCCTGAGTGCTGGGATTAAAGGTGTGGGTCATCATGCTCTGGATGAGAGCGCCTCCTTTAAAGAGGAGAAAGAAAGTTTTGTTTGGGGCTGGTGAGATGACTCAGTAGTTTAAAAGAGCCTGCTCTGAGCCTGAGTTTATGAGTTCAATTCCTGGGATCTACTTAGCGAAAAGAGAAAAATGACTTTCACAAGTTTTCTGATATCTGCAAACACACCATGGCACACCCCCCACCCCCACATTTATACATCTCCACAAGTAAATTAGTAATATGAAAGAGTTAGGTTCATAGTGAATTTAGAAACCCCAGCTTGAGCCTGGTTTGGTGGCACATGTCTTTAGTCCATCTCAGCACTAGAGGCAGGCAGATCTACATGAGTTCAAGGGAAGCCTGGTCTACAAAGCAAGTTCCAAAACAGCCAAGGCTACACAGAAAAATGCTGTATCAAAACCAAAAAGAAAAAGAAAGAAAAGAAAAACCCTAGCTTAATAAGTTCACAGGCTGTAGTTGTGAAATCGACTACCTTCCAACTGTGCTTTTTACTTTTCTGTAAGTATTCTGCAGAATGAGGATGTTGTAGAGAAGCCATAGATAATATGAGGGAGGTACAGAGATTCCCACCGGGTGCCTATGGGTTTCAGCCCCTACTTGGGTGATGGTGGATGACACATTGGGAGGATCCTAACGCTAGGTCTTCCTTCCTCTGCCTCAACTTGGTCTTTGCAGCAGCCCAACCCTACTCAGTCACCTACATCAGTTTAGCTGCAGCCCCGGTTCTACCACGTGAGCTACTATGTGAATGTAGGGAATCGAACCCAGGTCCTCTGGAAGAGTAGGCTGTGCTCTTAATCACTGAGCCGTCTCTTCAGCCCCATTAGAGTAAATCTTAAATATACCATCCTTTCTACCAATGCTGCAGAGATTTTTTGTGAACCCTAATTTACCCACTGTACTATCTGTACATGCCTGTCAAAAGGTGGCCTTTCCTACAATAGTCATGCAAAACTCCACAGTCTGACAGAACTCCATGGCATTGGGAATCAGACAAAGAGATTGGGATCAGCTCCAGTCCTGAGCACCCAGACTGTGTGATGCTGGTGGTACCTAGTACTGGTTTTGTGGGTTTATTAATGGGAAGCACTTGCAGGCAAGACAAGACTGAACACTTTATGCTAGCTGTCTCTGTGGACTATACTACCTGGGCTCTTACAGCAGTGTTTGAAAAGAGCAGGATTTATATATTTGGCACAGGTTTCTGGCATGTGTACATTTCATTGTAGCATCAGTGTGGCCTCTTGAAATTAAGCTGTACCTGTAGGTCAGATGCCTGGTGACTGCCTGTGTCTTTGTGTCAGTATGCTACTTGGTTGTGAGAATTCAAGTTTGGTCTGTGCCTTCCGGCTTTGCCAATCTTTCTACAATCCAGATTTCATATATATATATATTATTTTACCCTTCAGCTCTTGCTTGTGGCTGAGTTGTGAGAGTTGGTGGAAAGCAAGTTAGTCTGACATTGACAGTTCTTCCTTCAGCCCTGTCTAGTCTAAGGGTCTGTGCTTTTGTATGGGAGGAAACTAGCTTTGCTTTGCCCACTATATCTCTCTCATCAGTAAGAACATACCACGTGCGTCATATAACCCTTGAGTTATGAATTCCAAAAAGTATGTGATCTGCAGGAACATTCAGGATGTCTCTTAATCACTTCTGTGGGATAGGCAACCATCTTAACATTGAACATAGACAGCCTCTTACCATTTAACTGTCTTTCTGTGGAGCTAGACATTTAGTGCTTGAGTCAAAGCCCCAGCCTTCCCCATTGCTCTACTGCAGTCCCAGCCTTCTATAAGTCATTGGTAAGTCTAGAAAGTGAGTGCAGCTCGTTTGGTTGGGCAGTGGTCAGCCCTATGCTGCATGTCTCTAGCTGGGTGGAGCTGTCCTCATCTCCTGTCAGCCAGGGAAGTTCTGATTACTGTGGGCCTCTTCTGAGCTCTGTGCCCTTCTAAGAACTATAAATGTCCCCCACCCTCACCCTCCTGTGCTGTGGCAGCAGCAGCGGTAGTGGTGGTAGTGATTTCTTCCAGATTGTTACTGACTCTAGTCTGCTGGGCACATTTTCTCAGGCAGATGTTGATGTATCTCTATAGAGCGCTAAGTTTCCCTATGCCATCCTTCATCAGGGCTAGTTCTTCAGGGATGCTCTTCTGTACTGTTGGCTACATGGGCTTCTTTCTCTATTTCTCAGACATGAACATGGTGCTCAGACATACATTCAGGCAAAATATCCATATATATGAAATAAAATAAAAGGCTACTTAAGCATAGTGGTTTATAACTTTAATGCCATCCTAGTACTTGGGAGGACAAGGGCTTCCAGTTTAAGACCAGCCTAGTCAACAGAGTGAGACCCTGTCTCAGAAAGGCAAAAATAGGGGGCTGGAGAGATGGCTCAACAGTTAAGAGTACTAGCTGCTCTTCCGGAGGCTAAGGGTTCAATTCCTAGCAACCACATGGTGGTTCACAACCATCTGTAATGGAATCTTACTTCCTCTTCTGGTGTGTCTGAAGACAGGGACAGTGTACTCATATAAATAAAATAAATTAAAAAAAAAGATGCATTTGTTTTGTGTTTTTGTTTGGTTTCTTTTAGTATGATTTTAAGGTTTTTCTTCCTGATTTATTTATACATATATTTATTTTTATATACACATATAGTTAAATATACACAATATTTAAGTATAAAAAAACCCATTAAATATCTTTTTAAGTTTAAAAAATAAAAGAATTAGATGGGCATTGGTGGCACACGCCTTTGATCCCAGAGCTTGGGAGACAGAGGCAGGTCTCTGGTTTCGAGGCCAGCTTGGTCTACAGACTGACTTCCCGGATAGCCAGGGCTACACAGAGAAACCCTGTCTCAAAACAAACAAACAAACAAACAAACAAACAAAAACAAATGAACGAACAAAGAATTTAAAGAATTGACTTGTAAGGTAGTGAGTGGTATATACCTTTAATCCCCACCCTAGGGAAGCAGAGGCAGGTAGATCTTTGTAAGTTTAAGACCAACTTGGTCTATGTAGTGAGAGCTATCTCTAAATAAATAAAGTTAAAAGTAAGGCATCCAGTACTTGAAAAAAGCACATGTTGATTTTATATATATATATATATATATATATATATATATATATATATATATATATATATATATATATATATATTTATTTATAGATATGTGTCAATGTCAGCTAATGTTATATGAATATAGGTGCCTGTTGAGGCCAGAGAGAATCTCAGAATCTTTGGAGCTAGAGTTCCAGGCAGTTGTGAGCTATCGAATATTGGTGCTGGGAACCATGCTTGAATCTTTGTAAGAGCAGCACTCTTTAACTGCCGAGCCATCATTTATTTCTCTAGCCCTTACAAAATGTATATTCTGACATTAAACATAGTGACATGAGTCTAGAGAACGGACTCAGTGATTGAGAATACTGCTTGCACTTACAGAAGCTCCAGCTTCCTTCCCGTCACTCTAATAGTGGCTCACAGCCTCTGTAACTCCAGTTCTAGGGCATCCAGTTCTCTTTTCTGGTCTTCCTGGTCACCAGGCTCACAACTAATATACAAACATATATGCAGGCAAAATACCCATACACATAAAATAAAACAGCAAAGCACATTAACATTATGTTCTTGGAAAAAATAAAAACAGGATATATTATAAATTTATGTAGCAATAACTAGCTCATGCCATGCAAAAAGTACATTAATCAAGATAATACAGGCTCTTGTAGGTTCTAAACTGAAGGACTTTTTTTTTCTCTGCATAATTCTTAAAGCCTGTGACAAATTTGCTAGCCTTTCTCTTGGGAGATAAACTATATTCCAGCAATGATAACAAAGATTAACAGACCCATTGTTTATTATGAATCATTAAAACATTGTTCAACCGTGGCTGAAATTTGTCGTGTTCTTGTTAAGTTGATAAAGCTGTGCTGCCCCGCTATTGGCTGAACTGTTTATATTCGGTTCATCTATCAAGAGACTGAGTTGAGGTTAAGATAGAAGATATAGTTAGGTTAAAGTCCATCAACTCTGAAGAATTTCTAAACATGCTGCCATGGTTATTTACAATTGGATGAAACATTTTGGATAAAAACCTAATAGTTGTTTATTTGGATACTCTATAGAAAATTCTATTCAAAAATTCTATTAGAAGGTGCTGACACGTACAGAGTGTCCTTTCTGTTCCAAGTATAAATGGGCTCCACTGAATGATATTTTCAGTTAGGGTGCCACTGACCCCTGTCCCCCACCCCCACCACAGGTGAGTTCTCTTGAAGTCTCCTTATTTAGACTGGGGCTGGTATGCTCTGTAAGTTTCTTGAAGGTCAGTCTGAAATAAGTCGTCCGTGTTTGCATTCCTGTTCCCCAGTGGTCAAATCACTTTTTAAGATTTATTTATTTTATCTATGTGAGTATACTGTTGCTGTCTTCAGACATACCAAAAAAGGGCATTGGATGCTATTACAGATGGTTTTGAGCTGCCATTTGGTTGCTGGGAATTCAACGCAGGACCTCTGGAAGAGCAGTCAGTGCTCTTAACCACTGAGCCGTCTCTCCAGCCCCTAGATTTTTTTTTTTTTAGTTAAAAAAATATTTTACGTGTATGGGTGTTTTGCCTGCATATATGCTTGTGCACCATATATATGCCTGGTACCTGCAGAGGCTAGAAGAGATCCCCTGAATTGAAGTTACAGATGATTGTATTGACCATGTTGATGCTGGGACTCTGACCCTAGGGTCTCTGAAAAAAGCAGCCAATGCTCTTCACTTCTGAGCCATTTCTCTCTCTCTCTCTCTCTCTCTTTTTTTTTTTTTTTTTTTTTTTTTTTGGTTTTTTTGGTATTTTTGAGACAGGGTTTCTCTGTGTAGTCCTGGCTGTCCTGGAACTCACTCTGTAGACCAGGCTAGCCTCGAACTCAGAAATCCGCCTGCCTCTGCCTCCCAAGTGCTGGGATTTAAAGGCGTGCACCACTACCGCCCGGCAGATTTTAAAATTGTATTCATTTAAAATTGTGTGTGTATATGCATGAACACCTGGGGGCCTAAGGTGTCAGATCTCTAGAGCTGAAGTTACAGGTGGTTTTGAGCCACTTGACATGGGAGCTGGGACTAGACTCAGGACCCCCTGCAAGAGCATTTTTCCAGCCCCTCTTTTTAAAATTTAATTTAAGATAGATAGATAGATAGATATAGAGAGAAGGGGGGAGAGAGGTAGGTGTTTGGTCTACATGTCTGTATGGATATTCAGTCTGTGGGTGTCTTGTACCTTTGGATGCCAGAGAGCGTCAGATACCCCTGGAACTAGATTTACAGATTTTAGTTGGTATGTGGGTACTGGAAATTGAAACTAGGTTATTTGCAAGAACAACTACTTGTAACTACGGAGCCATTTTTCTAGACGCTGCATGAATCTTTACCAACTTGAAGTATGCTATACATTGTGATACATGAGTGATAAACTATTTTTTCCTGAACGTGTTTCCCAAAGCCTTCTGTGATTCTACTCTAACTGAAAGAGTTATCCCTTAGGCATCTTGTGATTCTGAGTACTATAGTACTAGGTGCTTTGTTGCCTTGGTGCTTGGTGGTGTGTATGATGTTCAGTCTTTGTGGTATGAGGTGCATGGTGTCAGCAGTATGGGTGGTCCTGGATGCTGTGTTCCTGAGACACTGTGATATGCTCAATGCTGTGGTAATACATGGTGTGGTTGAGTGCTATGGTACTGCTGGGTATTGGGTTAGTAGTATATATGATACTAGTTGCTGTTCTTGTATACAGTTGGCAAACACACTTTGTGGAGTCTAGTTGGGTAGGATTTAATTGGGTGGCATGCCTCTCAATCGCATTATGCCTTTATGCTGAAGGTAAACTAAACTGGTGACCCTTTCTGTGGCTATGGCTTCTTTTTCAGGATGGCTTTTATTTGAGATAAGGTCTTGCTGTGTATGCCAGATTAACCTAGGACTTGAGGTATAGTCCAGGCTGGCCTTATACTTACCAGAGATCCTCCTGTTTCCACCTCCTGAGTGCTGATGTTGGTATTAACAAGTGTCAGCTACCACCCTTGGCTTTCTTGTTTTCTTTAAGGTGTTGGGTATTGAATCTGGGGCCTTATTCAAGGTAGGTAGACACTCTACCACTGAGCTACATGCCTACCTTACCCTGAGGATGTCTTTGTCTGTTTCATTGTTGTTAGTGTTCTCTCACAGTATTACAGGTTTTTCTCTTTGAAGTTTTTTTTCACTGTGAAGAAGAAACCTGTCTTTTAGTTAGTTATGTGTTCTTTTTGATAATTTCTTCTCTCTGATGTCATTTTGTGTATACTTTTGTTTCTTCCCATCTCCCTGTTTTTTGTTTTTGTTTTGTTGTTGTTTAATTTAAAGAGCCCATGCATTATAGATCCTGGATCTTATGAAATGATGCCTTTCCACCCCTTTTGGGGGGATAGTGTCTTACTATGTAGTCTTGGCTAGCTTGAAACTCACTATGTATCCCAGGCTGGCCTTGATCTTGCAGAAGTCATCTTCCCTCTGCCTCTTGAATGCTGGAATTCCTGATGTACATCATCACACATAGGCCTTAACACATTTTTTAACACAAGAATTAACACAAGGAAAAGACATGTGGACTAGCTAGTTAGAGAATGTCAGGTGTGACACCCATGTGGCATGAAGATGATGGTAGGTCATTTGTCATACATGCTCATTATGAGTGAAAATTGCATCCTTCTCAGGTACATAGTGTTCTGTGTAGCAGATTTTCTTTCAAGAGACAGCTAAAATCTTAGCTTGAATGTGGGTGCTTCCCATTCTTGTACAGCTCAGGGTTTTATACCTGATCCTCTTGAGGACCTTTGCTCATCATAAGAAAATTGGACCTGGCCATGGTATTGCATGCACTTAATCCCAGCAGTTCGGAGGTGGAGGCAACCAATCTCTGAGTTTGAGGCCAGTCTAGTATGTATGTATGTATGTATGTATGTATGTATGTATGTATGTATGTATGTATGTCAAGTTCCATGCCAGCCAAGGCTATGAGACCATCTAAAAAAAATCTCAGAAAGAAAGAAAATTGGTTTCTTAACTCAGAGATACACCTATTTCTGTTTCCCGAGTGCTAGAATTAGAGGTATGTGTCACCATTGCCCAGCTACAGCTATCCATTTTTAAAATGTTGTTTCTTTATTGTGTATATGTACATATGTACACTGTATTGTGTATATTCAGTTTTTTCGTGTATGTGCAGGTGTACCTGTGGAGACCAGAGATTGTCAGGTGTCTTTTCTCTCAGATAAATTGAGGCAGATCTCTTACTTGAACCCATTATTTGCCGATTCTGTTAATGCTTACTCTATTTCCATGCTCTAGGATGATGGGGACCAGGGTGGGGCCAGGGGCAGATCCCATCCCCTGACATTGACGTGCCCTGTTAGGTGTGAAGAAGCCTTAGCGAAAGCAAGGCAGTTTTAAAACTTTGCAAAGTCAGGTATCAGGGTCAGCTCAGAGTGACCCCTAAACAGAGGTTTTATACCCCTAAACAGAGGTTCCTTCCTCTTTTTTCTCATTGGCTGAATAGTCGAGAGAGTACATCTTAATGTCATCTATGTCTTTTCTTTCCCTCTGCCACCTACATACAGTTTTCAACAGATCATGGATAGATTCATCTCTGTTTTACATTCTGTTTATTTTAAAGCTTACCAGATATATGACTTTGTCATATCTGTAAGACAAGCTTGGTTGTTAATAATTTTCTATTTTAAACTTCTAGTTTAGGTGAGGGGTAATCAGCAACTTGGGTAAAAGGATATAGCTAGATTAGCAGAAGCTAGGGAGGGTTGATTGTTTCGTATTTATGTCTGAACCTAAGCTGACTCAAGACACTTTTGAGTGTATGTATATATACTATATGTGTACAGGAGCCATTGAAGGTCAGAAGAGGTTGTTAGAAATCCCCTCAAATGGGATTGGTTTTGTTCTGCCAAGTGCATGCTGAGAACCAAACTCAAGTTCTCTTCAAGAGTAGTGCGCACTTTAAACCACAGAGCCATCTCTTCATCTCCCCTCTTTCTAAATTTCTTACATGGAGATCTGAACTGGATTACTTAAATGCCAAGCTTTTTACACTGAACTGTCTCCCTAGTGCCTATAAATAGGCACCCTAAGCTCATAAATGCAAATGTTTATAGTTTTAACAAGTTGTATTTTACAACACACACACCACACACACACACACACACACACACACACACACACACACACACACACACGCTTCTTTAAGGTGAGTGTGCTAGATGAAGGTACCACCACATCTGAAAGTCCTGCATGGCTCTTTGTATTCATGGTAGACACAGATCTCTTTCTACATCCCAAAGAAGCTTAAGACTGGATGAAAAGCCGGGCGATGGTGGCGCACGCCTTCAATCCCAGCACTTGGGAGGCAGAGGCAGAAGCAGGCGGATTTCTGAGTTCGAGGCCAGCCTGGTCTACAGAGTGAGTTCCAGGACAGCCAGGGCTATACAGAGAAAACCTGTCTCGAAAAACAAAAACAAAACAAAACAAAACAAAAAGACCTGGATGAATGCTGGGTGTGGTAACACACATCTTTAGTCCCAGCAGTTGGGAGGCAGATCCAACTGGATCTCTGTAAGTTCAAAGCCAGCCTGTTGTACATAATGAGTTCTAGGCTAGCCAGGTCTACACAGTGAGGCCCTGCCTTAAAAATAAAACAAGAAAAAAGGAAAAAAGGGATGGACATAGCATCTGCATGTGTTCCAAAGTTGAAGCTCTTTGGTGTTTGCTAATTTACAATGCTTATTTGACCACCTTGAGTTTGTGAAGGAGAATTGGCATGTCTTTGGAACCAACAGTCCTCTGAAATACCTGCTTATTAGGTCATGGCTAGAGTGAGGGGCTGACAATGCCAAACAACAATATTATATTATTATATATTACATGACACCTTCTCCCTCTTTTTTTGTTTTTGTTTTTGTTTTTCGAGACAGGGTTTTTCTATATAGCCTTGGCTGTCCTGGAACTCACTCGGTAGACCAGACTGGCCTCGAACTCAGAAATCCGCCTGCCTCTGCCTCCCAAGTGCTGGGATTAAAGGCGTGTGCCACCACCACTTAGCACACCTTCTCCCTCTTAAGACAAGGTTTGCTATCCTCCTACCTCAGCCTCTTATGTGCTGAGATTACAAGTTTATATCAACACTCAGCTATTCCATTTATTTAATCCTACTATTTAAATGTCACTTCATCAGATAGGGTGTTTATCAGATTTGTGACTTACCAGAAGTATTCTGAAACCATTTATACGAATCCAGGCTCTCAGGTAAGGACCTCAAAGTGCTAGAAGCTGTGCAGTCACTCAGGTGCAAGCAGAAAAGAAAGGGGTTTCTAGTTTAGGACCTCACTGCGTTTGAGCCTTGACTAGCAAGTCTTATGTGTAGTTTTGCAGAGCTTTCTCACTTCAGAGTCCTCTTTGCATCCATTAGTCCATAGTTTTCACTTTGATGTTAAGAGATACATGGAATAGATAGATTTGCTGCAGAAAAGAGAAAGCTTGGTAAACAGAGATGTCTATCTTTCTGCCACCCAGAGACAATATCATATGGATTCCTCTAGATTTTTCTTAGTACATAGTCTAGCTTTTAGTTCAATAGTGGGATTAAAATCTGTATCATCCACTACTCGTGATTTCAGTAGTGTGTGTGTATGTGTGTTTGTGTGCGCATGCACACACGCACACGCACACACATACATGCCCGCATACACATGCCATTCATAATATGTGTGTGGCATAAAAGGACAATTTTCAGTAGTTCTCTTCTACCACTTGTGTCCAGTGAAGGAACTCAGGTGGTCTGATTTGGCATGAGGCACTTTTACCATCTAAGCTACCTTGCTTGTTCTTTAACAGTCACTTTAAACATGTGCTGACTGGAATGACACTGGGATGTGTAGGATCGGGCTGGAGAGGACATGATACCAGATCTGGCCGGCCCTCACTTGCACACTTTGTACTCTGTAGAGCCGTGGCAGAGTCCCCGTGCTTGCATCCTGTGCATCTGTTGTTCGTACTTCAGAATCTTGAACTGGTTGCACATTTGTGTTAATTAGCTGCGGCCTGTAGCCAACATCACCCTTTTCTCTTTCCAACTCATGTGAGGGATGCAGGGTCAGAGACTGTGGAGTTTACTTTGAAGTTCTGCTGCTTTCTGTGCTGAACCCTCTCCAAGCATTGAGTAGTGTTCACTAAGAGTTCAGATATCCTGCAGAGAAACTATTGTCCCTCCTTTTCTCCCTTTCTTTTTCAGTTTTAGATAGGGTCTTCCCACGTAAATCTAGCTGGCCTAGAATCACTGTTTAGATCAAGCTGGCCTCGAGCTCACAGAGATCATCCCGCCTCTGCTTCTCAAGTGCTAGGATTAAGGCCTGTGCTTCCATGCCCGGCTGACCTTTATCATTTCTGTTTTACAATGAGGGAAATAGTGACTTAGTGGTAACAAGAAATTCAGTCAGAATTCTTTAAGGTCACTTCTGGAGGGCAAGTGTGATGACATCATCCCATCTACTGCATTTGCAGAGCATGGGAGCCTTGTACTCTCTTTACCCTGCTCAGTTAGGTGGTTCCCAGCTCAATCAGAAGCTGCAAAGTGGGTCTACAGTGAATGGCAGGCCACTTCAGATTCTAAGGTCACCTGCATCTGTTCCCAAAGATTCTAACATCTGATTGACTGATGCACTGTTGAAGGGTACTGGTGTCTGTGATCCTCACAGAGGAGGAAGAGGCCTGATTTCTGATTTTACATAGAGGAGATGAGGGGATTTTGCCAGCTGCTGGTAGGTATTGTGGATTGCATCTCATGGGATATTCTTTTACCTTTAGGTACAGAGATGAGGTGCTTGTTCTTTAAGTAGTTATATTTACACAGTAGGGGTATGCCCAGAAAGATCTTGTGTGTGAGCCATTCTATACAGATGGTAATTTAGAGTGAGATGTTCCTTCTCATCCTTCTAGTATTATCTTCTCTGGCTCTTTAGTAGTTCTAAAGCCTTATATATGAAGATAAATTCTTAGAAGAGGAGCTATCTTGAGAAACTAGTCTCTTGTCTCCAAAAGGTATAGCATATAGGGAATGTGGACTGAAAGATACACCGGTGTAACTGTCATGGTGATCTAATGAGATGGACACAGTCAGAACCCAGACATCACCACCTTCCATGAGTGGGTATCCATTATAACATGGATAAATAACAGTTGTCATCCATGGGTGGACAGCATCTGGATAGCAAACAACATGCTTTTTTTTTTTTTTTTTTTTAAATGGACAGGTTTTCTCTGTAGTTCTGGCTGTCCTGGAACTCAATCTGAAGACAGCTTCTGCTTGCAATGTGCTGGGATTAAAGACTAAAGGCATGTACCAACACCTGGCAACAGCATGCTCTTTTCTGTGAGTGGATATGCATCTAAACATTGGTGGCAAGCTGTCATTCACGAGTGGACAGTGTTAGGACATTAATGATACGCTATTGTGCCTTCTGTTCTTTGATGTCAATTGCCTTCATCTTTTTGGGACCATAGATGTAGTACCAGAGACTGAGTATTATTATCTCTTTGTTGTTCTGGGGTCACAGCTTGTCTGAGTCATTGCATGGATGTTAGCAGGGTGGGCTCCTGTCACTGCATTTGGTAGGGGACTGAGACTCTATGGGATTCATGGTTCTGAGCCTAGAAGAGGAGTGTTCATTACTCCTGCATGTGTACTTTATACTTGCTGTTTGCTGTTCTCAGGGCAAGATGCAGGCTGGTGTTGAGGGTGGGAATGTAGCTGAAGGTAGTCAAGTGTAGATCTAGGTTCAGATAGGAATGATGAGCTTCAGGGACAGGACTGGAGACAATGGCCTGCAGGTAGTGGGGCATGGTCAAGTCTATTTGCCTGCTCCCTGTTAGGCATCAAGGCTGGCTTCTGCACTCTGCTAAGACACTGTCCTCACCACTGCTGTCTGAGCTCCAGAGATGTCATAAAGAGCCAACAACTATTGGATGAATTCATCCAATTTGAGTTGTATCTCTGGGACTTAGGTGACCAAAGACACTAAACTGGGGTGAGGTGATCCTAAGAGTTAGATAGACCTTCTCCTCTAGCCCGCAGCCATCTGTTCAGCCCAGAATGTCCCACCTGGCTTAAGACAGATTTGTCTCTAGGAACAAGGGCAGGGAGCTGGGACAGTAGGAACAAGTCCTGGGAGAGGATACATTTGTTGGTTCTTGGCTTATGCTCATTTTGGGCAGCAAGGTAGGCAGAGTTTAGGGCAAGGCTACCATCATAGGAGCTCAAGGCCTCTGGTTCTCAGGAGTATTTCATCATCTGCCATAACAAATTAAAGCCAGTATAGCCCCTGTCCCACCTATGAATTGCTTTCTCAGGAGACTGAGGCAGTCAAGTGATCATTCAGCACTGGAAAGAAAGAACTGGAACAAAAGAACAAAACCAAAACAAACAGCAACAACAAAAACCAGTGCTTCAAGCTGGGTGTGGCATATACATATATCTCTTAGGAGGCTGAGACAGAAGAATAAATATGTGAGTTTAAGGCTGATTTGACTGTATATTGAAGCCTTTTTTTTTTTTTTAAGATTTTATTTATTCATTTTATGTATATGAGTACACTGTAGCTGTCTTCAGACACACCAGAAGAGGGCATCAGATCCCATTACAGATGGTTGTAAGCCACCATGTGGTTGCTGGGAATTGAACTTAGGACCTTTGGAAGAACAGTCAGTGCTCTTAGCCACTGAGCCATCTCTCCAGCCCCTGTATATTGAAGCCTTATCTCTAACAAAACAAAACAAAATTAAAAAAGGAGCTGGAGAGATGGCTCAACTGTTAAAAAGAATATTTGGAGCCGGGTGGTGGTGGCGCACACCTTTAATCCCAGCACTTGGGAGGCAGAGGCAGGCGGATTTCTGAGTTCAAGGCAAGCCTGGTCTACAGAGTGAGTTCCAGGACAGCCAGGGCTACACAGAGAAACCTTGTCTCGAAAAACCAAAAAAAAAAAAAAAGAATATTTGGCTGCTCTTCTGGAGGACCCTGGTTCAACTCCCTGCATCTACGAGTCACAACTGTCTGTAATTCCAGTCCCAGGGAATCAGTAACCCTTTCTGAATTCTACAGACAACAGACATATACATGTGGTACATAGGGTTACACACAGGAAAAATATTCATATGCATAAATAATTTTAAAACTCTGTGTGTATGTGTGTGTGTGTGTATGTGTGTGTGTGTGTGTAATGCATCTCTTCATATGTCTAAGTCTCCTGGCACTTAGCCACATTCCAGTCCTGCTTGTCCATTAAAGGATGTGCTCAAAAGGTTGCGTGTAAGCTCTACTTTTGCTTTCTTTCTTTCTTTTTCTTTTTTTAGAACTGGGTGGTGATGGTACACACCTTTAATCTTAGCACTTGGGAAGCAGGGGCAGATGGATCTGTAAGTTTGAGGACAGCCAGGGGCTACACAGAGAAATCCTGCCTCAAAAAAATAAAGGGGTTGGGGGAGGCAGGCACTGACTCTCTCCCTCTTAGAGTTTTATTGATGTGAAGAGACACCATGAACACAGCAACTCTTATAAAGGAAAACATTTAATTGAGGCTGGCTTACAGTTTTAGAGGTTCAAGTCTGTTATTATGGTGAGAAGCATGGAACAGACATGGTACTTGAGCAGAAACTGAGAGTTCTAAATCTTGATCCTGAGGCAGCAAGGAGGAGACTGGGTTTCACACTGAGCTTAGCTGAGCCTTTAAGACCTCAAAAACCCTGCCTCCACGGTGACATACTTCCTCTAACAAGGTCACATCTCCTAATAGTGCCACTCTCTATAGCTGAGCATTTAAACACATGACTTTATGGGGGCCATACCTATTCAAACCAACAAGGTTGGGGAGAACGAGGGGGGAGGGAGGGAAGGCGATGGAGGGAGAGACTGGAGACTGAGATCTGACTCTTTGTAGTCCTGGCTGCCCTGGAACTCATGATGTAGACTATGCTGGCCTTGAACTCACAAAGATCCTCCTGTCTCTCTTCTGAGTGCTGTGACTGAAGCATATGCCTCGATGCCCAGTTCATACCTGGTTTTTATGTATGATGAACTCAGGTCCTCGTGCTTGCACAGTTGTTTCATAATTGAACTGTCTCTCTAGCCCTAAGATAAGTGTTTTCATTGACTCATGTTAGAAGATATCCTAGGAAGCCTGAAGAGCATTTAGTCACCAAACAGCTTCTAGCTGAGGAGTCACATGAACCAAGTATTGAGATGCCACACTTGTGTCAAATGTCGGTTTGGTTCCCAGCACTCGCATCAGGCAGTTCATAACTACCAGTACCTTCAATTTCCGGAGATACAATACCTTCTTCTTGCCTCTGTAGGCACTAGTCATACACATGGTACAAATGCATATATGAGTGCATATGTGTTCACTCTGGGTTGGCCATAGGTGACCAAAGTATCTCTTACAATAGACTGAATGCCAGCCAATGTTTGGTGTTACAGGGCTGGGAAAGAAACACTGAGTGCTCAGGATACTGTGTCAGGGAATGTTGCTCAGCCAAGGTGGGCAGAGGCCAAGTGAATGGACTGCTGGAATCACTGTAGCTCAGGCTAAAACATCCAAGAGCTACAGAATTTGACTTGGTTCAAAGTGTGAGATACAAATCAAAGTTCATTCTTTAGGTCTGTGCATGTCCTGGTGCCATAGCACCATTTATTGAAAAGATTGCCTTTTCTCCATCAATTTGCTTTTGTACTTTTGTCAAGAATAAGTTGGGCATGTTTGTATGGGTTCCATTAAGTTTTTATTTTGAGAACTATGAAAAGTGCAGTGAGCTGATATAATGATGTACACCTATAACACCCCACCAGCGCTGCACACTTGTAGGTGGGTCAGGGCACATCGATGGTCAGAGGAGGCCTGTTCCCTTAGAAACAATTTGGGTATTCTTCTCTTACACTGAGGGTACAGTACAGAGTGTCTGGGAGTCAAGTGCAGTCTATGGCTGTAGGGGATCTATTTAGAAAACTGCTCCCTGTCTGGCTTGTTCCCGGGCAGCCACCATGTTCCCACTGCTCCTCGGCTCTGATCAGGGCTCTGGCTAGCTAGATGCACAGGCCCTGGCACCCATGAGATGCCAGCGTGCCACAAAACTCGGCTGAACCCCAAACAATATCTGCCATCCTTGCAGTACCTGATAGAAATGAGACTCTTAAAGCTTAATGATTATCTAAAGGATTTGTATATTTAGAAATGCTTAGTCAACAAGATGCCCACACAATTAGAGTTGTTACCCAATATTTAACCTTTTGATAGAAGTTGCTACCCAGGACAGCTTTCGACCCATCTGTGGTTCTCCATGGCAGCTAGCCTCCTTCTTCTCCTCCCCTTCCTCTCTTTCTCCCTTCCTTTTCCTCTTTTTCTCCCCCCCCCCTTTTTCTCTTTCCTTTCTCTCCCAGCTCCACCTTCTACTGCCTAATCACGGAGCTCCGCTGAGAATTCAGTGTAGCAGAATAAGTACCCTGCTGCATAGGGCTTACTGCTTAGTAGGAAGGGCTCTAACCCTAGGATCTAAGATCCACACAGACGAGCCTCTCAAATAGCTCCATTTTTGTTACTTCCTGATTTACTGACTTGAAGTACAGTGAGTAGCGCTACTGAAGGCCATTGCTGTACAGCCCTGGCTGGCCTGGGACTCCTACGTCATTGGTTTCCAAGTTGAGTCACAGTCCTTTTGGCAAACCTCTGTCTCAAAAAATATTTACATTACAATTCATAACAGTAGCAAAATTACAGTTTTGAAGTAGCAATGGAAATAGTTTTATGGTTGAGGGTCACCACAACATGAGGAACTTAAAAGAGTCACAGCATGAAAGTTAAGAACCACTGCTCTACTGACTGCTCTTCCAGAGGTCCTGAAATTCTCAGCAACCACATGGTGGCTCACAACCATCTGTAATGGGATCTGATGCCAACTTCTGGTGTGTCTGAGGACAGCCACAGTACTCACATGATATAAATGAATAAATCTTAAAAGAAAAAAAAAAAAGAGCCACTGCTCTATACAGAATTCACCTGTCTGTCTGCCTTTGCCTCCCAAGTGCTGAAGTTAAAGGGGAATGTACCATCATGCTTAGTCATTTTAGAGAAGAGAGTTGTCAGGAGGCTGTATATAGATCAGTGGTTCTCAACCTTCCTAATACTGTGACTTTTTTTTTTTTTTTTTTTGGTTTTTCGAGACAGGGTTTCTCTGTATAGCCCAGGTTGTCCTGGAAGTCACTCTGTAGACCAGGCTGGCCTCGAACTCAGAAATCCACCTGCCTCCCCAAGTGCTGGGATTTAAAGGCGTGCGCCACCACCGCCTAGCACTGTGACCCTTTTTAAAAAATATTATTTTATGTATATGAATACTGTAGCTGCCTTCAGACACACCAGAAGAGGGCATCGGATCCCATCACAGATGGTTGTGAGTCACGTAGTTGCTGGGAATTGAACTCAGGATCTCTGGAAGAGCAGTCAGTGCTCTTAACTTCTGAGCCACCTCTCCAGCCTCCCTCTGACCCTTTAATAATGTTCTTTATGTTATAAAGAACATATTATGTTTATGTTATAGTGACTCCAACCATTAATTGTTTTTGTTGCAACGTCATAACTGTAATTTTGCTACTGTTTGGATTATGATGTAAATATCTGGTATGCAGGATATCTGATATTTGACCTCTGTGAAAGGGATATTTGACATAACACCCCCAAAAGGCTCTCGAGCCATAAGTTGAGAACCTGCTATGATGTGCAGCTGCTACAAGGTTATCCCTCAGCACAGCACCATGGAATCTAATTCCTGTGTTAAAAGTCAGGTTAGAGTATGGCTAAAAGTAGCATTTAATTACTGATCATGTGGTAGTTAGTGCTGCCAATTGACCATCCATTGTGGGGTCAGAGGATCAACTGATTCAGTCAATAAAAGGCTTGTTGCGCAAGTGTGAGGACATGAGTTTGATTCCTGGCACCCATGTTAAAAGCCGGATGTAATAATCAACACAGGAGAGATGAAGACAGGATCCTTGGGATTTACTGGGTAGTTGTCCTGCCTTATCATCAAGGTCCCAGGTCCCAGTGAGAGAACCTGTCTCAGAATAAGATGGATTGTCTGCTGAAGAACACTCTCAGGGTTGATATTGGAAGCCTGGGTGGTAACACATAGATGTAATCCCAGTATTTGAAGAGATAAGGCAGAGGCAATGAGCCAGCCTGGACTACATAGTGATACTCTTCTTAAAACACAGCAGAAAATGACTGGAAGCTGGGTATGATAGGTCATGTGCTTGGGAAAGCAGAAATCACTGCAGGTTTGTCAGCCAGAGCTAAATCTCTGCCTCAAGAAAATCTTTTAATTGTTTTAAAGAATAATAGAAGAATATGTTTATGACCTAAAATGAAAAGGCCTGTATGTGCACAATACAAAGAGTTACAAGGGACCGTGTGTGGTGATACAGTCCTGTAATCCCAACTACTCAGGAAAACTAAGGCAGGATCATGCATTCAAGTGGCTAAAGTAAGAGAGCCTTGATTGTAAGAAAAAGAATATTTACGGAGAAAATATTTTGTATGCATTATTTATATTGTATAGATATTAATATGAGTATGAGCATATATACATAAGTATATTTGCATTCACAAGTGTATTATACACGCACACACGCGTGCACACACACAGTAAAAATGTCTGGAAGGCTAGAGAGATAGATGACTCAGTGGCTAAGAGCAACCTTGGCTGTGTTCCTAGCACCTTATCTGTAACTCACAACTGCCTGTAATTCCAGCTCCAGGAGATCCAGTACTCTTCCTCCCCCCCCACCCCACCCCTGGATTCCATAGGCACTAGGCATTCATGTAGTATACGAAAATGCATGTAGGCCAAACACCCAAACACACATGTAAAATAACATTTTGGTTTTGTTTTTTTGAAACAGGCTTTCTGTTTGTTTGTTTGTTCGTTTGTTTTTGAGACGGGGTTTCTCTGTGTAGCCATAACTGTCCTAGAACTTGCTCTGTAAACTAGGCTGGCCTCAAACTTATAGAGATCCATGTCCCTCTGCTTCAGAGATGTGTGTCACCACCACCTGACTGAGACATGGTTTCTTTGTGTAGCCCTGACTGTCCTGGAACTAGCTCTCTACAGAGTTTGCCAGGCTTGCCTTGAACTTACCTCCATAGTACTGGGATTAAAGGCAACTGTTTGTTTTTGAGACCGTGTTTCTCTGTGTAGCCCTCACTCTGTAGACCAGGCTGGGTTTAAACTCAAAAGAGATCCACCTGACTCTGCCTCCCAAATTGTGGGATTAAAAGCACACGCCACAATGCCCAGCTAATTTTTTCTTTTAATTTGAAAACTGGTAAAATGTTAAAAGAACAAAATAAAAACCCCAAAACATAACAAATCACCTAGTAGGCAAGGGCCAAATGCTATAAAGAGATGAAGAGAAAAACAAACAAGGATACAAAAGTGCCCTTAACAGAAAATGTAGGTTATGTTTCTTGCTTTTGGCCAATGACACACCAACAACCGGACTCTGCTACTTCTAGTAGTGGGTCTTTGACCTTCACCTCCACACCTGCCCAGCAGCAGATTTCATTTGTGTGCTATGTCCATGGAGCATCATGATGCCTGACACCCAAGGACCTGAATTAGAGTCCTGGTGGCTCTGGCTGGCTGATCCAGAAAAACCTATTGAATTGGGCCAGAAGTGGTTACTTTGTAGTTGTAACAAGGATGATAGTTTCATTCTTCTTATGCTCTTTAGTAGAAAGATGGAGCATTTGTCTGCTACCCAAATGATAGTCTATGTGTATGTACTTAAATGCCTTTTAAAAAATAGGAAACATCTAGAAAGAGTTTAAACCCTCTTTCATCCCATCCCTTGGAATTGGGAAGGGTGGAATGAGGGGAGGAGGAAAGGGATAGAGATGGAGGCACATAACTTTCCACTCTGTTTTTAGATAACTCTAACAGTGTATATTAAAACAGGAGAATAATTTCTCTGCTGCCACTCACGTGCCTTTCTTATTCACAGGTATGGATCTTGGAGGGAGCCCGTCAACCCCTACTACGTCAACTCTGGCTATGCCCTGGCCCCAGCCACCAGTGCCAATGACAGTGAGCAGCAGAGCCTGTCCAGTGATGCTGACACTCTATCCCTTACGGACAGTAGCGTGTAAGTCCCATGCTTGCTGTGTGCTTCAGTGTTCTTTGCTGATCTAACAAACTGGTCCTTACTGATTGATTCTCTTAGAGCTTGACTGAGTTGTTCCTAAGGAGCAGACATGGAGCTGGCCATGGTAGAATATATTTGTAATCTCAGCACTTGGGAAGCTGAAGTAGAATTGCCATGAGTGCCAGGCTAACCTGGGCTATAGAATGAGACTATGCCAAAACAAAACCCTAAAAAAGATGACAGAGTGCCCTGTAAGTGGTTATTCTTCAAAACCTAGCCCAAAAGCCAAGGTATAATTCAGTGGAGGCCCTGGTTCAGTCCCCAGCACAACAAACATTGTTTAAAAGTCCTGGAACAGAATCTAACTTAGAGATGAAGGTTGTATTAGCTGACTGTCTTGGAGGCCAAGGCTTCCTGCTGCTTTTAAGAGCAATGGACTCAGACTTCAAGCTGCATGTAAGAAACTTGAGGTTTGTTTTCTCCTAGCTATAGAATATGGGTTTCAGTGTGAAGACAGATACAGGGAGCAATCAGACAGGCAATCTTCTCTCCAGATGACAAACAAGAGAGTCTTGGGAGCCATCAGTCTATGTAAATGGGTTTCTTACTTATGTTGTTCTGCCCTAGACCTTTTTATGATACAGACTCTTGATATATCTTGAATAGTCTGGAGGAGCTCGGGAGCCTGCCTTCTATGCTAAGGCCCAGTTCCCTGAGGGCCTCAATTCCAAGCTGTGGGAGCAGACCTTTGCCGAACCTCTCTGATACTGTGCTCACAATTAGGAGCTTGTTTTGTCAAGTGTGGTCACATTCCCAAAAGCCCTTGTGGGAGGGACCTGTTTTATAAACCACCTCCTGTGGGTGCATATTAAATATGCATATTTTTGTATCCCTGGTGCTCTGTCTCGAAAAACCATTAAAAAAAAAAAAAAGATTAAACTAAGTCATTGAGTTTGTTGAGTTGACTCTCCAGCCTGGAGTTTCCTGGGGTTCTGACTGGGTCATGTTTGAGCTGAGTTTACCCCTATACTTGGGGCTTCTTCCTACGACAGCAACCTAGTGTTAGAACAAGGTTTTGCTCATTACCTGTGATCAGAGCTAAGTCTTCTGATTGCCACTAGACTATTCTTAATTCATGACTGCATATGGTTCCCAAACGGGTTCTTGGCTCGGCTCAACAGTTCTGCCCAGATTTAAATTTAAATTTTTTTTAAAATTTATTTTGGCCAGGCATAGTAGCCTATACCTTTAATCCCAGCCCTTGGGAGACAGAGGCAGGTGGATCTCTTGAGTTTAAGGTCAGCCTAGTCTACACGTTGAGTTTCAGGACAGCTAGAGCTACATAGTAAGATTCTGTCTCAAAATACGTACATACGTACATACATACATTTTGTTGTTGTTCTACATGTATGTATTTGTACCATGTGTGTGTGTGGTACCTTGCAGGGCAGATCAGAATGTCTTTTCTCCTGGTCTTCTGGAAGAGCTCTTAAAACACAAGGCTGATTCCATAGTCCTCTTAGTTTTTTAAAAAATTTATTTTATTGTGAGTGTAAAAAAAGAGTACATGGGTGCATGTGTGTGCCATAGCGTATGTGAAGGTCAGAGGGCAACTATAGGGAGTTAGTTCTCTGCTGTCCCTTGTGGTTTCCAGGGATTGAATTTAGGTCATCAAACTTAATTGTGCTCCAAAGGGCTTCTACTCACTTGCTGACACTGAGTCTGGAGGCCCTGATTCAGTAAAACTAGCTGACCAGTGAGCACCAGAGACTTGTCAGCATTAGGATTATAGGAATATACTACCACGCCCAGTTTTGTCTTGTTTTTTTTTTTTTTTTTTTCCAAGACAGGGTTTCTCTGTGTAGTCCTGGCTGTCCTGGAAGTCACTCTGTAGACCAGGCTGGCCTCGAACTCAGAAATCCACCTGCCTCTGCCTCCCAAGTACTGGGATCAAAGGCGTGCACCACCACCGCCCGGCGGGACCACTGTTAACTGTATGTATAGTCATTGGATTTTGTTTTCATTGATTCAAGTAAACATTTCTTAGAAGAATTAGTAAGTTGCAGAACAACAGGTCACATAGTCTGGTTATAGACTCATTTCATTCCTGTATTCTAATCTAGATGCTTTGGTTGCTTTTCACAAAACATTCTATTTAATCAAAATGCAGCAGTATCCTAAAGACAAAACTATTAGCAGTTTGCCAACTGTAATGGCTTAATTATAAAGGAGAATATTCCCTAAATATTTTAGACAGTCCTCATATATTGAATAACATTGATACCAATAGGAACCAGTTTCTAATTATACATTATATAAAGTCTTAGGGATAGAAGGAATAGTTTTCAAAGTACTTACTATAGCTGTATGTCTTAGTTATGGTTTTACTGCTGTGAACAGACACCATGACCAAGGCAAGACTTATAAAGAACAACATTTAATTGGGGCAGGCTTACAGGTTCAGAGGTTCAGTCCATTATCATCAAGGTGGGAGCATGGCAGCATCCAGGCAAGCATGGTGCAGGCAGATCTCTCAGAAGAGTTCTACATCTTCATCTGAAGGCTGCTAGTAGAAGACTCATTTCCAGGTGTCTAGCGTGAGCATCTTCATGCCCACAGTGACACACCCACTCCAGCAGGGCCACACTTCCTAATATTGCCACTTCCTGGGTCTAACATATACAAATCATCACATTCCACTACCTGGCCCCTATAGGTTTGTTCAAATACATGAGGCTATGGGGGCCATACCTAAACATACCATATAATGCAAACAAAATACATTAAGTCCAACTTCCAAAGTCCCCATAGTCTATAGCAGTCTCAAGGATATTAAAAGTCCAAAGTTCAAGGTCTCTTCTGAGATTTACCTAATTACTTAACTATAATCCCCAAAGCAAGACAGAAAACCAGCTGGGCAAACTTCCAAACTCTGGGCTGGGCAAACTATCAATGTCTGATGTCAGAGTGGTCTTTAGCTCTCGAATTCCTTTTTCATCTTTGTTGACTGCAACAAACTTCTTTCTCTTGGGCTATTTGCACTCCCTGTTAGCAGCTTTCCTCAGCAGATAGCTCATGACTCTGGTGTCTCAAACATCCTGGGGTCTCCAAGGCAACTTCAGTGTTAGAGCTTCTTGTTTCAATGTCTGGGATCCACACATGATCTTCTGGGTTCCTCCAAAGGGCTGGCATCACTTCTCCAGCTCTGCCCTCTGTAGCCCTCTAAGCTCAGGTTGATCCACTCCACTGTTGCTTCTGTTCTTGGTGATCATCCCATGGTACTGGCATCTCAAATATCCTGGGGTCTTCCACTGCACCTAGGCTTCACTCACCTCTCCTAGGCTTTCTTCATGGTGCCAATCCTCACATCCTTTGCACAACCCCTTTAGTCCTGGGCCATCAAGTGCAATTGAGGCTACACCTTCACTAATGGCCTTCCATGGCCTCTCACAGAGTCAAGCCTCAGCTGCTGTTCATGACCCCTGCATGCCTTCAAAACCAGGTGACTCTTATACTTTACCGTCCGTGTACAGCTGCAGCACGAGGTACAACCTTGGCTGTCTCTGGAACACAGCTTCTTTGTGCTCTCGGAAACACTTCCTAGAAGATTTCACCTCAGTGATGCTGGTCTCTTCTTAATCACCACTAATTTCTTAGCTCCAGCTAACCAGCATCAATTGTCCCAGTAGTTCCTTCTAGACTCTAAAGCCAGAGCCATGTGGCCAAAGCTGTCAAGTTCTGCTGCTTACCAGGGTTGGAACATGGCCCCCTTGTTCATTGCATTATCACCAGCTTTCTGTTTTCTGACTCCTTCACTGCCTAAGCTCAGCTGTCCTGGAACATGCTCTGTAGACTGACTTTGAACTCAAAGATCTCCATGCCTGTCTCATGGGATTAAAGGTATATACCACCATGCCTGGATCTAAATTTAGCTGGGTAGGATCTAGCCCCAAAGTCCCACTCGCTTAATCTCCTATAACACAGGAGTCGGCTCCATTTCACTTCCTGGTGTCCCTTTAATACTCAAACCATATATTTTACACTTGTCCTTTCTAAGCTTGCTACGCTTGTTCAAAATGCTCTTCATGAGACTTAAACAAAGAACAAAGTCTCTGCTGGACTTTTTTGAGACATCCTTTGTCAATGCAATTAATGTTAATCTCTTTACCTTAGCCTCAGGAAGACTTTTCAGACAAGGGCAAAATGTAAGCCACATTCTTTACCAAAATACCACAAAAATAGTCTCTAGGCCATGTATTGAAATACATGAAACCTCTTGGGCCAGGTCTGCACAGTTCAAAACATAGTCAACAACAAAGTCTTCCATATTCCTACTAGTATGACTCATTAAGCCACACTTAAAACATCATATTGCTTTTCAAATCCAAAGTCCCAAAATCCACATTCTTCCAAAAAGCATGGTCAGGCCTATCACAGCACTTCCACAATCCTGGTACCAACTTCTGTGTTATTTAGGGTTTATTACTGTGAACAGAAATTATGACCATGGCAACTCTTAAGGACAACATTTAATTGGGGCTGGCTTACAGGTCCACAGGTTCAGTCCATTATTAAGGTAGGAGCCTAGCAGCATCTAGGCAGGCATGGTGCAGGCAGAGCTGAGAATTCTACATCTTCATCTAAAGGCTGCTAGTGGAAGACTGACTTCCAAGTATCTAGGGTGAGCGTCTTAAGTCCATTTCAGTGACCCACTCCAATAAGACTACACTTGTAATGTGGGCCAAGCATATACAAACCATCCCACTGTATTCTGATTAAATGCTAGCTACTCAACCCTAGATGTTAATTCTTTTTAAGTAGCATATTTTTAAAGCAACAATAATGAAGAAAGTAAGCCTATTACAGAATGATTTTGCTTTTGGTCATTGCTTAGTCTAAAATTTTGCCTGGCTAATAGTGAAGGGCCCAATACCTGTTAAATGAGTAAATTCCACACTGGGTTTGCTAAGGTATTTCTTACAGGCATTATTTTAAAAAAATGTATGGTTTGGCTATAGTTGTATTGATTCATAATTAAGTCAGTATTAAAAACAAATTTGAGCTGGGTGGTAGTGGTACATGCCTTTAATCCCAGCACTCAGGAAGTAGAGACAAGCAGACCTCTTGAGTTTGAAGCCAGTGTGTTCTACCAAAGAGTTCCAGGACATCCAGAACTATGGAGAAAAGCTGTCTGGAAAGGGGAAAACGAACACACAAACAATTTTGAAATATTTGATACTATTTTAGTATGGTATAGTGTTTATAAAAAAATAAGGCTAGAGCTTTGAAATTTTGCTACTAGAAATTGTGTCTTTATTCAAGAAGTCTGTAGTAGTTTTCAGGACTCACTCCAGAAGTCAGGTTAACATCTCAGCAAACAAGTCAGACTGAGAGGTATGGCAGCACTGGATCAGAACAGAGCTGAGCGAAGACTCAGCCAGCAGGAGGATTGTTGTGGAAGCTCATTTATCCATGACTTGAAGTAGTTCACCTTAGTTCTGTTCCCTCCTATCTCCATACCATCTCCTCTGTCTCCAGCACAGTTGGATCCCTTGCCAGGCACTCACCTCCATTTTACTGTCACCACATTTAGTCATTTGAATAGGTATGGCCTGTCTTGACTCTGAATGCTTGGCCATAAGGAATTGGCAATTAGGCGGTGCGGCCTTATTAGAGTAGATGTGGTTTTATTGGAGGAAGTGTGTCTTTATGGAAGCAAGCTTTGAGGTCTCTTATGGTCAAGCTACACCCAGTGTGGCACATAGTCTCCTGCTGCCTATGGATCAAGATGCAGAACTCTCAGCTCTTCCAGCACCATGTCTGCCTGCACACTGCCATCTTCTTGTAATGATTATAATGGACTGAACTTGTAAGCCAGTCCCAATTAAATGTTTTTCTTTATAAGAGTTGTCTTTGTTATGGTGTCTCTTTTTTGGGGGGGGGGGGCTTGAGACAGGGTTTCTCTGTAGTCCTGGCTGTCCTGGAACTCACTCTGTAGACCAGGCTGGCCTTGAACTCAGAAATCCACCTGCCTCTGCCTCCCAAGTGCTGGGACTAAAGATGTGCACCATCACCGCCCGGCCTTTATGGTGTCTCTTAACAGCAGTGGAAACCCAAACTAAGACACCACACTCACTGAATGTATATTTGTAGAGAATGGTCCCCTTTATGTTCCTCTTTTTTTTTTTTTTTTTTTTTTTTTTTTTAAGGTTTTTGTGTGGCCCTGGCTGTCCTGGAACTCACTGTGTAGACCAGGCTGGCCTCAACTCACTGAAGATCTTCCTGCCTCTGCCTTCTGAGTGCCAGAACTAAAGACATGTGTGCCATCATGCCCACTATGTGTCATTTTTGTGACTGGTTCTTTTCATCTGCCTGCCCTTTTACATTCTTCCAACTCTTGACTTTTAAAAATAGATTGTGCCCAACCAGGTTTCCACACAGAGAAACCCTGTCTTCAAACAAACAAACAGCATGCCACCTTCTGCTATTCAGAAGCCAGTTTGGCATGTTGCATATATTGGGGTGTTTAATTTTCTACTACAATAACCATGAGATAGTAACACGAGGATAGCCTGTGTCTTTTTGGGTTTTGCTATATCTGAGGAAATTAATTAATTTTGAGATGGGGTCTTACTCTAAAAAGCCCTTGCTGGCTTACAACTCACTATGTAGACCAGGCTGGCCTCCATTTCAGAATCCACGGCCTGCACAGTGCTACCTTAGTGCTGGGATTAAACGTGTGCCACCACACTTAGCTTTGTTTCAGTTTTGAACCTTTAAATGATGGCATTTCCAGCAACACTTTTTTGAAGTTTCTGGAGTTCTTTGTGGCTTCTCACTTAAAAAGTGTTTGCCAGTCACAGCCCCATCAGAAGAAGACAACAAGCTGTGTCTATAGCACCAGATTTTCCTCATCCTTGGAATTAATGAAACTTAACCTCCATCAGAGTTTGTTTCTGAAAACCCCAAATATTTCCTTAGGAAAACATGTCATCCAAATGGAGAAAGTTAAATTCCATGTAAATGTTTTTTGTTTTAGGGGTAAGATAGAGTTTCATGTAAACAAGGCTGGCTTCTGCCATCCAGGGGTTGAGGTTCCAGGCATCTGCCACTCTGCCCAGTTAATGCAATGCTGAGCTTAGACCCATGCCTTCAGACATGGCTACGCAAGCATTCTGTCAACTGAGCTATGGTCACACACTCAAGCATAGGCAATTTTTCTTTGACAATCTATTCATCTTGGATTTTATTGGGAGATTTAAGAATTTGGGATACAAAATCGCCACCTATATTAGAACAAACATCTGAGGCAAAGAAATGAAATGGTGCACCCGACCATATCTGCTGGGAAGCTCACGAGTTTCCTACGTTGAAGTCACAGTTGAATTACACAACTGTTCAACAAGGTGTTTCCTAGTATGTCACCCGTCCTTAGATGTAGACTTTGAGGACAAGCCTAAGCCCCAAATGCTGGGGATTTTAAAGTGTTGTATCTAAGTATAGAAGAAACAGGTTTGGGCTCTTGGTGTTAGGCCACCTACTATCCTGAGTGCCTGGGAAGTCAAGTCATAGGAATTTTAAACTCCATTCCTCTCTCCTCTGTGCCCCCTTTTTGTTTATAAAAGCAAAACACTGTAATACTACCCTCTTGCCTGGGCACACCAACTGCCTGGGCAGGTTGCTGGGGCAACCCTCCCTTGATCGGCACTTTGTTTTTTTACTGCTTCCTAGAGTAATATTGTTGGGGTTCCACTGTCATTGATGGCTTCCCACCTTCATCAGGGCAGAGTATACAGACCACATCCCTTAAGTACCCTGTGAAGTCTTTCATTAGTAAGATAATTTAAAAATGCATCCCATTCAGCATGGTGATTATAGTCCCCCACCTGCCTGTTTTCATGTCACTAGAGGGCTGTAGTGAGAGCACCCAGCACTTTGATTAGTCAGCCTGTCTTTTCTGGGTTGCTAGTTCCAGATACTGCAATGATTATTTCTAGAGCAGCTTCCAAAACCATGGGATGGAGGCTAGACAGTTTGACGTTAGATACGGCATCTGTCTTAAATGATCAAAAAACAGCTTGGCCTTTTAGTGACCTTAGTCCTTGGATTTATAGCTACCAAAGGCTGTTTCTAGTTTGCCTTACATGTTTCTTTCACTCTTTTAAAAGGCTCACAGTGACCTAGATTCAAGCCCTAGAATCCACATGCTTGAAGTTGTCCTCTGACCGCCACACGTGTTATGGCACATGTACTCATATGTGCATAAACCACATGATGTGTGTATGAGTGTGTGTGTGTGTGTGTGTGTGTGTGTGTGTATGTAACAAAAATTATTTTAGTTTGAAAATCATTCTTAGCTACAAAGTTTGAGACTTTGTAGACTCAGAGATCCATAACGAAAGGGCAGCTGATCTTTGTTGAAATGCTCAGTAAATAGTAGATGGAAGAACATTCCATGGTTGAGTTCTTGGGCTTTGTTATCATATCTGAGTTGTGTGTATGTGTCATGTAGTATATGTAAGTATATCTGTGTCTGTGCATATATAGTTCCATGTCTACATGTTTATCAGTAATGACCATGGGCTGGTAACTGTATGATGTTCTGCTATATGCCATGTTTCTGCTTGACCTAATGGCTACATCTTTTGTCTATGCAGGGATGGAATCCCCCCATACAGGATCCGTAAGCAGCACCGAAGGGAGATGCAGGAGAGTGTCCAAGTCAATGGGCGGGTACCTCTACCTCACATTCCTGTAAGTACCAGATATTCAACAGCACCTTGTTTTTTCTCCTGGTGCCTAACTGGTTTCCACCATGGCACCAGTCAATGGGAGAGGCACCCAGTGGGCTTCCTAGAACCACAGCTTATCTTTGGGCTCAGCAAACAATCTGAGTGATACTGGGATGAGAGATAGCCATCCCAGTAGATAGTATAGAGTAGCTCCCAGTGTGCAGAAGGCTTCTCATGCAGAATAACAGGAAGTCCTCCAGGTACACCCTCCCTTTACGGCAGTCCTTTCCCTGTGACATGAGGTAGCTCCCTGACGGTCAGTAGCCATATTCGTCATCAGGGGGTGAAGGATTTAAGAAACAGTGCCTTTTCTGGCCGGGCAATGGGTGTTGCCATGTGGACATCTTAGGTCAGAAGCTGTTCCAGCTTTGCCTCTTGGGTGATAACAGTAGACTTTCCTGAACCTGGACAATAAGGCTTTGTTGACTGTACGTTTAAGCAAGTGTGCATAGCATTGACCACTGGTGACATACAGAACAATCATTCCTTCTTCTGGCACATGGACTCGGGACAGCCTCTAAGAGAGGCTGGGGAGCTTGTGTCAGTGTCCTCCACTTGTGACTCCTTCTCTGCATGTTGTTTACAGAGCCTGTATAGGGAGGATGGGCACTTTAGAGCGTCACATAGTCATTATCATTTCTCTTGAGTTGTTTTATTGTTATTTTGAGACTGCAGTTATACAGCTCTGGCTGACCCTGAGATCACTATGTAGACTAGAGTATCCTTGAACTCACAAAGATCCTCCTGTCTCTGTCTCTGCCTCTGCCTCTGCCTCCTGGGTACTGGGATAAACAGTGTGCACTCTCATTCCCCGCCTCATCAGAATTTCCTGGTTAAAATCTTTCAACTTATTGACTGCATCTTCAGTTTTAGGAAATAGACATTTGTGGTTAGAAGATGATGTTGGTTCTGTGTATCATGAATTTTTTGTCTCCCATCACTGTGACAGAGCTGAAAGTTCCAACCCTCCTGAGTGCAGTTCCACCTGGCTTACATTCAGCGTACATCAGGACCAGGCACTGCTCCAGGATTTCCTTTGAAGAAATGTAAACCTGGGGAGTGCCATGGCTATTTCAGGACCACAAGTTCACCCTAGGAGCTTCTAGTGACCAGTGCTCTACTTACTCATCTTGATACTATGTTCTTAGTGCTGTTTGCACTGAGCTATTCCCCATCCATGTCATGAATGTGTCTCTGTGACAGACAAGCCAGGAGTATTCAGTGTAGAGTGTGTTGGCCATGGCATTGACCTTCACCCGTCTGGGTGTATGTACACATGAACGCTCGGGTGCCACAGCCTATGCATACCAGGACCGTGCCCAGGCCTCCAGTAATGTCATTGTGAATGCCAGTCTACATCTTTAGGTCAGTGCTCAGGTCAGTAAAAGAGAAGAGGGAGCCAGGGAGGATGCTAGCGTCCCAGTAAAAAGGAACGGTAAACACTTGCTTTAAAAAAGCTATAACTAGGGCTGGAGAGATGGCTCAGAAGTTAAGAGTATTGGTTATTCTTCCAGAGGTCCTGAGTTCAATTCCTAGCAACCACATGGTGGCTTATAGCCATCTGTAATGAAATCTGATGCCTTCTTCTGGCACACAGGTGAAGATTCAGATAGAACATTAATACCTAAAATGAATATAAAAATCTTTAAAAAAATTTTTTTTAAAGATATAACCAGCAAGGTTACTTAGTGGGTAAATATAATATTTAAAAACTTTAAATAAGTTCAAGTTTCCCTATCGCTTACTAGAAGGCTGTTAGTGTGCTGCTCAGTAAGAGATGCTATATCTACTAACTGCTGTATTTCTCCACAGCGCACTTACCGAATGCCAAAGGAGATCCGGGTAGAGCCACAGAAATTTGCTGAAGAGCTTATCCACCGTCTAGAGGCTGTCCAGCGTACTCGAGAGGCTGAAGAAAAGCTGGAGGAACGGCTAAAGCGTGTACGCATGGTGAGTAGACTGTGTGCTAGGACTGCTGTTTCTTGTGGCTTACAAGTCCTACATTTAAGGACGCTTCTATTCTGAATGTTCTGTTCAGCATGCTTGTCACTGTTCCTCTGGCCTTTCTTCATATTCTACACCTTGTTCTGTCTCTTTTACCAATAACTGAGCCTGGTTCTTACCTCCAGCAATCCCTTTTCCCAGCAGGAGATGCCTAGGAGGAAGTTCCCAGAACCCCCAACATTTGGATAAGACAGGAAGCTGACAAAATGCCTAGCCTTGGCAGGTAGCAGGAACTGAGCCAAGGCATAATGGGGCCATAGTATGAAAGCTGGGCAGGTGCAGGCTCCTTCCCTGTTCACTTAGGGGACACTACAGACTGCAGTGCCTATAGAAACCCCTTCAGAGCTCATTTTGGTTTATTGAGAAACTGCTGCTTTTGTTTGTTGGGCTTGCTGTTGTTGTTTCGGGGCAGAGTTTCTCTGTGTATACTTGATTGTCCTGGAACTCTCTCTGTAGACTAGGCTGGCCTGTAACTTGGATATCTACTTGTCCCTGCCTCCCGAGAGCCGCCACCTGGCTGAGAAACCACTGTATTTTTATGCTTTTTTTTTCCCCCACTACTACTGTAGAAAAACTTTCTTTATGGAGGGCCATAATCCTCATATGTGTTATCCTTGACTCCAGAGTCTTCTGTGACACATAGCACTGTAGCCTGGCGGACCTCGCAGCCCAAGGTAGCCTCTTACAGCAGTATTCCTCATTTTAGCCTCCCAGAGGTCTAACTACAAGTGTGTACCACTGCCTGAATAAGATCAAGCTTTCTTTCTTTTTTTTTTTTTTTTTTTGGTTTTTTGGTTTTTTGGTTTTTCGAGACAGGGTTTCTCTGTGTAGCCCTGGCTGTCCTGGAACTCACCCTGTAGACCAGGCTGACCTCGAACTCAGAAATCTGCCTGCCTCTGCCTCCCAAGTGCTGGGATCAAAGGCGTGCGCCACCACCGCCCGGCCAAGATCAACATTTTTATTTATATGAGTTTTCATATTCAAAGCTCAGTGTTCTTCTGTAGTTATTTCTCCATTGCTCACCTAATGTTTTAATTTACCTGATACATGGAACTCAGCCCTATTCAAACTTGGAACCCCACTCCAGGTCCACTCTTTGTCTCTCAGGCTTCCTAGAAGTGGGTTTCATGATGGCATGCCAGCTATAATCTTTACAGACCAGAGGCTGAGATTAAAAACAGGCAGGGGCTGTAGAGTTGGTTCAGCAGTTCAGAGTATTTATTCTCTTACAGAGAACTAGACTTGGTTCTCAGAACACACATGATGGCTCACAAACATGTGGGACTCTTTTCTGATCTCTGCAGGAACTGGGTACACACATGGTATACATACATACATGAAGCCAAAATACTCTTACACATAAAATAAATAAAAATTTGTTGTTAGAAATTTTTCAGATTTTATGCTGGGCGGTGGTGGCGCACGCCTTTGATCCCAGCACTTGGGAGGCAGAGGCAGGCGGATTTCTGAGTTCAAGGCCAGCCTGGTCTACAGAGTGAGTTCCAGGACAACCAGGGCTACACAGAGAAACCCTGTCTCGAAAAACCAAAAGAAAAAAGAAGAAATTTTTCAAATTTTATTTAAAAAAAATAAAACTTTCCAAGGAGTTCATGTGAAAATATTTTAAGATAAATGGTCTCTTTCTCTTAGAGTGTCAGGCTGCCTTTCCTGTGTTGGAATGGCTACCCACCCACTGGCCATTGTGTGATGGCTGACAGTGCAGCATTATCCAACCATGTGACAATGGTGGGCTGTAGTGAGACACCAGTTTATGGGCCTAATGTTACCTTGAGTGACACAGTATTGCATAGGACAGGCACCCCATGGTGTGCAGTCAGGCATCTGCTGGGCAGTAAAAGTATGCACACTGAAGCCATTTTATGAGCCATAGTTTTAGCATTCTGATAGTGTGCGTTCATAAATAAATAAATAAAATGGGAGCTGTATTGATGTGAAACACTGAACCTTTTTCAAGTGCTTAGTCCTAACTTATTTGCCTATTGTGACCCAAATGACCATCTTCATATATATATATTATATCAATCAATCAGAGGGTTTCTTCTGTGAAGGTGGGCTATGGATGATGCTGATAATTCTGTAAACAGCTCCCTAAGGAACTGCTTATTCTAGGGCTGGCATGCACATCCTGTTCAGTTCACCTGGACAGCAGCTCCTGGTCAGTTCCCAAAGAGACAACACTAGTTCAAGGCAGAGGTGAACACGTGTTAGTGATTTCTTGATGTCTGAGTCTTAAAACTCCCCCATCTCTGTGGAGTGCCAGATACAATGGCCCAGTTCCTAGCAGCAAGGATGGCAATAGTGTAAAGTAGTGTCCTAAGAGCTACCACCACAGGTCTCTAGAAGAGAGGCTAGGTCAGTGCCACAGGTGAGAGTGGTGCTGTTATTGTTTTGATCTAACAGAGAACACTAAAATGAAAAGCTCTGAGTGATTCTTTTATTATCAGCTGAGGAAATATTCTGTAGGCAGAGGCCCTCCAGCCTGATGGGCTGCCATGTATCCTCGGCCTTTATTTTTGTGCCATCCTGTCCTGAGCTATCTCTGTTGAGTGGATGGCCGAGTAATCACACACATAGAATTTTGTAGCTTGCATACATTGATACATTTACATTTTCTGTAGATTTTATTCTTTTGGGGGAGTGGCTCAAGATAAGGTTTCTCTGTGTAGCCCTAACTGTCCTAGAACTCACCATGCTGGCCTTAAACTCAGAAATCCACCTGCCTTTGTCTCCTGAGTGCTGGGATTAAAGGCGTGCACCCTCATTGCCTGGCTATAATTACCCATTTTTATTTTTATTTAAAACCTGTGAAATAAAACTTCTGAACAGGTCTGAAGAAATGGCATGCTCATCAGGAGGACTAGAGTTCAGATTCTGTACCCATGCAGTGAGCTGGGTGTTCTTATAGGTGGATAGCTTCAGCCGGGAGAAGAGGATTACCGGGCTTTTCTGGGTTCCAGCCTGTTTGAGAAAACACAATTCCCAGGTCAGCGAGAGACCCTGCTTCCAAAGAATGCGTGGAAAGTGACAGAGGAGGGTACTTGATAGTCTGTCTCTTCAGCTCTTCCCATGTGCTAGGTGAGATGCCTTACAAATTCCAGGTCAGAGCTGAGCAGTGCTAACACAGGTCTTTAATCTCAGCACTCAAGAAGCAGAAGCACGGGGCTCTCTGAGTCTAAGGCCAGCGTGGTCTACAGAGTAAGTTCCAGACTAGCCAGGGCTACACAGAGAAACTTTGTCTCGAAAAATAAAAATTCCAGGTTAAACCTAGGGTAGCACTCTCACCTGTCACTGCCTGAATGCATACATGTGCGTGCGTATGTATGTATGTATGTATGTATGTATGTATGTATGTATGTATGTA
>JANHMN010000002.1:80481948-80543276 GCA_030674055.1 Rhabdomys pumilio | reverse complement strand
GTATGTATGTATGTATGTATGTATGTATGTATGTATGTATGTATGTATGTATGTTTGTTCAGAATGCAAGGGGGGAGAGAGAAGGGGGAAAGACACTGAGACCAGGACCTTAAAGGAAAAAAATAAAGCCAGGCAAGAGCTAGTTGCAGGATAGCTAGAGCTACATAAAGAAACCCTGTCTAGGGGGGAAAAAAAAGAGAGAGAGAGAGAGGGGAAAAAAGAAAGGGAAACATAAAAGAGAGAGAACACAGGATATCCAGGACTCAACACCTCTCTTTGACCTGGCCACACCGCAGGCAGTCTTTGGCTTGACTGTCAGACTGTGGCTCACTTCCAGGTCTGTCCTCATTCTTGTTCTGACAGTACTGCTATTTCTCCACAGGAGGAAGAAGGGGAGGATGGTGAAATGCCTTCTGGCCCCATGGCAAGTCACAAGCTGCCTTCTGTCCCAGCTTGGCACCATTTCCCACCCCGCTATGTGGACATGGGCTGCTCCGGACTTCGGGATGCTCATGAGGAGAATCCTGAGAGCATCCTGGATGAGCATGTGCAAAGGGTCATGAGGACACCTGGATGCCAGTCACCTGGCCCAGGCCACCGCTCTCCTGACAGTGGGCATGTGGCCAAGACTGCAGTGCTAGGGGGTACAGCCTCCGGGCATGGGAAGCATGTTCCTAAGTTAGGGTTGAAGCTGGATACAGCTGGCCTGCACCACCACAGGCATGTCCATCACCATGTTCACCATAATTCAGCTAGACCTAAGGAACAAATGGAGGCTGAAGCTGCCCGCAGGGTCCAGAGCAGCTTCTCATGGGGCCCAGAAACACACGGTCATGCCAAGCCCCGGAGCTATTCAGAGAACACAGGCACCACCCCCAGTGCTGGGGACTTGGCCTTTGGGTGAGTCCTGATCTAGCCTTGTTAATGTTTCTGCTATGTCCTTGTATCCAAGTTCAGAGGGTCCGTGGCCCTGTGGTGACCTGATCCTCCCCAGTAAAAGTCATACAACCCGGAGTCAGGGGCCAGTCAGGCTCCAGAACTTGCTATGGCTGGATGAGGAGGGGCGGGCTTTAGGTTTGTCTTGGGCTCTGGTCAGCATGGCTCTCCCACCATAGTAAAACAAACTGCAGACAGCTGACCTTCACAGAAGCCACTGCCTTTGGAGTGGGTTACAGGCCCCCTTGTTGAGCTTGAGGATTTAGGAAACAGCAAGAAAGAGCAGAGTGACCTCATGTGTCTTATTCTCTCAGTGGTAAAGCTAGTGCACCTTCCAAAAGAAACACCAAGAAGGCTGAATCTGGGAAGAATGCCAGTGCTGAGGTACCCAGTGCCACGGAGGACGCAGAGAAGAACCAGAAGATCATGCAGTGGATCATTGAGGGCGAAAAGGAGATCAGCAGACACCGGAAGGCAGGCCATGGGTGAGGACACTGCAGGGCCTGGCCCAGAGCAGCTGGCCACCTGTCGTCTTGTTGCCAGCACTTGCTTTTAGGAGTTTATTTCTGGCTTCAAGGTCAGATGACTTCACCTAGTTCCTTGTCACCTATGAACTTACATAAGTGGCAGCTGTGGAAGAGCCTTCTATCTTTTATACCTACTTTTCTTCACTCCTGAGGGCTTGAGGCTGTTCAGCTTCAAATGTGACCTCTCTAGATAGCTCTTATCCATCTTATCTCATTTGTCTCATATTGCTTGTGTGTTTGCACAGATTCCTGGCTCCACAGGGAGAGGTGCTATCCTTGTGATCCTCTGTATGGCTCATATCTGAGTGTATAAGGGGAATCCAGGAGTAGGAGTGAGGCAGGTTCCTTTTCTCAGTCCCAGATTACTTTAATGTGCTGCCTGCTCACTCCCTGCCCTTGGGAACAGCGGCTAGGAGGCTACCTTCCTATGGAGCAGAAGAATGTAAGTTAGGCAGTAGGCATCCCGATACCTGAACCTGTTCTTTTGCAGGCAGAAAGACTGTCTTTGGAATCATAGGTCCCTATTGGCCTGTTGGCCGTGCAGATGTCTAACCTTGAACTTACGACTTTTCCCTCCTCTACATCCCAAGTACTAGAATTATAATCATGTGCTATCACACCCAGCTCAGCCTGGAAGCTTAGGAAGAAGACCTTTCTCAAAAATAAAGGTGGATAGCAAGATGGCTCAGTAGGTAAAGCCAAGCGTAAGAATCACAGCATAATCTCTGGGGCACACATGGTACAAGTGTCCTTACATTGTCCTCTGACATCCTTACATAGGCTGTGGTACATATATGTTTGTATTCACACACAAAATATAATTAATTTATTTTTTATAAAGTAAGAAAGGCCAGGCAGTGGTGGCGCATGCCTTTAATCCCTGCACTTGGGAGGCAGAGGCAGGCGGATTTCTGAGTTTGAGGCCAGCCTGGTCTACAGAGTGAGTTCCAGGACAGCCAGGGCTACAGAGAGAAACCCTGTTCAGTCTCAAGTCGTACACAAAAAGAAAAATCTTTAGGAAGGGAAGGCCTGTGTCTGTGTGTCCCCACGGCTCTGTTAGTTGAGTGTGGACACACTTGGTTGCTCCTACTGCTCACAGAGTCACTTGTCCTTATTCCCCAAGGTCTTCTGGGATGAGGAAGCAGCAGGCCCATGAAAGCTCCAGGCCTTTGTCCATTGAGCGCCCTGGGGCCGTGCACCCCTGGGTCAGCGCTCAGCTTCGGAACTCTGTCCAGCCTTCTCATCTTTTCATCCAAGACCCCACAATGCCACCCAATCCAGCCCCTAATCCCCTAACCCAGCTGGAAGAGGCCCGAAGGCGATTGGAGGAAGAAGAAAAGAGAGCAAACAAACTGCCCTCCAAGCAGAGGTAGGTTCGTGTGGTATAAGGTGACCTTACCATGGCCCTAAGACCTAAAGAGGGCCCTTCAGGGAAGTTAGCCATGTTGGACTGCTTCTTCATTGAGAATCCCAGAGGTAGCCTTGCTGCTGGACAGAGGGCTATGAAGTGCATGTTGTTAGCAGGCACATGGTCAGATGGCCAACAACTTCTGGACATGCCTGGCTTAGTGGTAGATCTCCTGATCATCTCTGATGACAGCCACACAGAGCACAGCCAAGGGAGATGGTGGACAGTTCTGAAGTGCAGGCAGTTGTAGGACTTGTCTGGAGAGACCACAGCTCCCAGTCCTCCGTCTTCCTCGACCTGAAGAACATCGCTATCAGCCCCGTCATCACCACAGCTCAGCAAGCCTGTTCTATCTCTCAGGGAGTGTGTTCTGCCCCAACTCAAGAAATTTCTTTTTTGGGTAGCAACATTCTTGGAGCCAGAACATGTCTTCTCTGACCCTTGGCTTTGAATCATTTTCCTGGACATTGTGGCTGATTGCAATTCCCAGATGAGTAATACTGTCCGTGAGGGCTTAGGATCTGTTTCTTACCCATTCCCTTTTAAAACTGTCAGCTCCTTTATTCGACTTGGAATGTATGGATTCTGGAGTCAGGGTCCTTACTCCCTGAGATGCTATGGCTCATGACTAGCAGGCTCTGCACTTCTGGTCTCTAGCAGGCTCAAGCTGTAGTTGCCCCGGAAGCTTAAACATGACCCTGGTCAAGAGATCTCCATGGGCTCACACCAGGCTCTGAGCCTATACTAGTTTTGGTTCCAAAAGAAGTTAAGTTGCCTTGAACACAGGGACTACTTTGCTACCTACTGTAAGCAACAGCATGCTCTTGTGCTGCCTGTATTGTACAGGAAGTGTTCTTCCTGGTGCTGAAATACTGTGTGTATCTGGCAAGGGTCAGAGCATGTGGGATCTGTTAAGACTGATGCCCTCAGTGGTCTGGGCAGGGTGCTGTCAGAGAAGCAAAGTGTTCCTAGGAGGCAGGATTTTCTTATGGAGCAGGGTACTCCGCAAGTTAGAATTCTTTTGTGATGAGACGTTACATTTGTTCATCGGGGTACCAGCACCTGCCAAGCCCCACAAGATGGCAGAGGCTGTGGTTTTCTCTTGTCAGTAGCATTAGCTAAATCTCTCTGGTCTATGTTTTGAAGTATAACACCACTACTACTATCACTAGTACGCACGCTCGCGCGCGCACACATACACACACCAAATCTTAACTGGTGCCTTCAAAATCTTCATGTGTGAGAAAATTGATCATGTTAAATCTATTGGTCTGGAACTGTGTAAGCAGGTGTAGATTTATGGAGTAAAAGCCCTAAGCATTGGCAGGCCCTGTTAAGATAGATCAAAGTCAAGTCACTATTAGGAACCCATATGGCACACCCCTGGGTGGAGGGCTCACTTAGAAAGGCTCTGCTTTGCAGAGACCCTGGGACACCCTCAGTCATGGCAGTAAGAACTCCCTAAGATACTGTACAGCAGAGCCACTGCTACTATTCAGGTCTGACAGTCACATCATCTTCAGGAAGTTAGTGATGAAACTGTAAGAAGAAGCCACATTTCTGTCCTGGCAGATCCTCTTTAAGAACCTTTATCCTGGAGAAGACATCCGAGCAAGGGGTGAGGTGACATCCTATAGCAAGCACCTAGATGAGCAGTTCTCCAGGGTGTATTCCAAAGAACAGGCTGACATTGACCCTGTGTCTAGATAGCTCTAGTAGGGGCTCTGATAATGTGTGAGCAGGAGTTCTTTGACAGCTAGGTCCTGCTGCTCATCCTTTCTGTGCCCATTGTCCACAACTCTGGCTGAGCCGCATCCTCTTTGATGCGGGTTGTTCCCTAGGTATGTGCAGGCAGTCATGCAGCGGGGACGCACCTGTGTCAGGCCAGCATGTGCACCGGTGCTGAGTGTGGTACCAGCCGTGTCCGACTTGGAACTCTCCGAGACAGAGTATGTGCGCCCTGTGGGTACTCCTGGTTTTGCCCAGCCCAGCCCAGGCCAGGCCAAATTCCAAAGTGGACCACCTATTTTGATAGATTTTGTCACTGAGCCAGGAAGCATCAGAGCTGGAGAAAGGCCTGCTGGTGCTTCTCCATCCTGTCTCCCAATGGAGATCAGGCCTCTTTGTTGTGGTGACTTGATTACTAGGCTCTGCAGGTACCACAACCTGCCTTTCATCTTGTCTTTGCTCTCCTGAGCTTCTCAGCGAGGTTTAAGGATTGGTAGGTCCACAGTCCCAGTCCCCTTGAAGTAGCACCAGGAGTTTGAGCCAACTTTATATAGTAGGATCTGGACAGGGTGACTGCAGCCAGGACTTAGGCTCTGCATCTCCTCTGCCATGGTCACATGTAGGTTAGGGACATTCCTGACTGTCCGTCCTATACTTCTACTCAAGGTAGGAAGATGAGCCTTCTGCTGACTCAGCCCCAAGCTCCATCACACTCCATAAGAGAGGGTATCATCAGAGCCTGTAGTTGGGGTCTCTGCAGGTAGTTCTCCAGTTGTTCTGGAAAATCCCCAGAGAGCTCCAGAAGCTCATTGCAGGAAAAAAGTCCAAGAAGCCAGACATACTCTCAGCCAAAATGGCCCACTTGTGGCCATGGGCAAGGCCAGCTGTGGAAGCTTCTGGGTGATTGAAGGATGCAGGAACACAGGAGCATTCCCTGTCATGCAGATTCAGAACAGCCTCACAGCACTTTGAGGACCTGAGCAGGAAATGGCTCAGACCTCTAGTCTGTCTTCTTTGGAGATCCTGACCATCCTGGCCCTAGGAACACTTCCCTTGGAAATCTGTGCAGCACTGATTGGTCTATCCTTAGACTTAGGGAAGTTTGTAGAGGTTGGAACTTGACAGGGTCTAGGGACAGACTCCCTTTATAACCTTGGAGATGGGACTTGGTGTGCCTGGCCTGGTCATGCTCTGGTGGGCTCTTAGAGCTAGACTCGTATTTCATTTCCTAGTGAGTGGTTCACACAGGACTGGCACCCAGATTTCGGGTAGGTGGGTGGCAGAGCCTGTGAATACCTCATTGGTGAATGAGGTGCTAACCCTGGGGTGTCTTGTCCTCTGCTGGTAGATGAGGTATTCTCTCTGTGACTTTGCCCTGAGCCCACTACTTACCACTTTATTTTTGCCCCAGGACAAAATCACAAAGAAAGGCAGGTGGCGGAAGTGCACCACCATGTGACAGCATCGTTGTGGCCTACTATTTCTGTGGGGAACCCATCCCCTACCGGACTCTGGTCAGGGGCCGTGCTGTTACCCTCGGCCAGTTCAAGGAGCTGCTAACCAAGAAGGGGAGCTACAGGTGAGAGAAGCTGCAGCCTGCAGCCGTAGAGCTGACTTGAGCAGTATGCTATTGGTTTAGTGTAGAAGGGAAAAGCTTTCTGTCCCATTGACTACCCCTTCACCCTACTTCTCTCAGCCATGGATTCTACTCACTACTGTGTGATGGCATCAGGACCCTGCCTCAGGCAGATTGGCCCTTTGTTCTAGCCTTAGACCTCTCCCTCCATGTCAGCCAGCTCAGAAACTCCAGTAAACAGATTATTGCTACCTGAGTGACATGAGAACCTGTCAACCCTATTAGAGTCATGTAGATGGCAGAGCTAGGGCCCCAAGACCTCTGCTTTCTTTGAATAAGAAACCTATCAGGATTGGGGCTCTTAGGTTTTTTGTTTTGTTGTCTTTGGCATTTCCAAACATGCTGTTAACACTGCCCAGCAGGCACCAGCCAGGAGCCCAACTTGATGTCTGGGGGATGCCTGCAATCTCAGGTGGTTGAACTTCTAGGGGTTCAAGGACAGGCAGGCATTCCTCTCTTGGAGCAGGCTTTTCTCACTGTCTCCACCATTTTCTGTCCCTAGATACTACTTTAAGAAAGTGAGTGACGAGTTTGACTGTGGTGTGGTATTTGAGGAAGTACGGGAGGATGAGGCCGTCCTGCCTGTCTTTGAAGAAAAGATCATCGGCAAGGTGGAAAAGGTGGACTGAACACTGGGCAGCACACCCAGAGCACCCCATCACTACTGTGCACTGTCATCGGCCAAGTGGGCAGCACACCCAGAGCACACCATCACTACTGTGCACTGTCATCGGCCAAGTGGGCAGCCTTGTCCTCAGGAGCCTGGTGTGGGGAACAACACAAGATTGTGTCACGAGCTCTTCAGGAGGGTGAGGCTGGGGGCCTCAGGTGTCTGCCAACCTCCATCCCTCTGGCTCTGGGAAAGTAGGGGTGGGGGGTTCATCTTACTGAGTGGTTCCATGGATTTCTCTGTTTTGCTGTTCAAAAGGAAAGCCCCACCTATCTATCCCCACACTGCCCCCTGAAGCAATACCAGGAGCCATCTCATGACCCTCAGCAGCTCTTGCTTCTGAGTACAGTCTGACCTAGGAATACTTTGCCCTGGGCTTGTATCCCAGTGTCCTCTTCTCTCTCTGGGACCTATCCACTGCACCTGGTTGGGCTCAGGTCCAGCAGCAGGGGATCCTGTGGGGGCCTCTGTATATTGTACATGTCACTGAGTGCCTTCAGCATAGCTGTCTCTTGCCTGCCACTGTGTGAATCTGGCGGCTGAGTATCTCAGGCCCCTTTGCCTGTCTCCAGCCACCAGCTTGGTTCAGCAGAGGGGGGCGTGTCTGGTCCCTTCCAAGTGTCCATGTAAATATGTACATTTCTCAGGCCAGGGCCAGCAGGGGATACCCTGAGCCCATTTTTCATGCGATGACTTGTACAATTATCTTTTCAAAGGTACTTGGATAATAATGAAATAAAAACGTTTTTGAACCTCCTTTGGATATGTGATATACTATCTGCTGCCAGTGGGCCAGGGCCAGTGGCTATGCAGCCCTCGAGTCAATGGTGAAGGAGGCAAGATGGTCTCTGAACTTATTCCCCGTTCTTGCCCAGAGAAGCCATAAAGGCCAGGGCCAAGCTAGGCAGACTAGCAACCAGCCAGCCCTGCTCATGAACCACAACAGAGTCTGGGACAACATGTTTATTCATGGTACACAATTCCCTCCAGCACCTGAGGACACCACTCTCTGGAATACAGTGTCCCGATGGCTACAGCTCCTCCTTGGGACCCAAGGTGGAATTGGCTTGTGCTTCCTAGAAAAAATACAGAAGCCCAACTCAGACTTGCCTCTGACCACTTAGTTAGGAGAGAACGTGTTGAGCGGCTGATGTCCTGAATGGAGTACCCACTGGGGCGGAGACTGTAGGCTCCTCCGGTTCCTCCGTAGGCAGGTCACCTCCACTGTCCAGGAACTTAGAGAATGTCTCTAGGTCCCTGGTGCTTTTGTATTCTATAATCTGAGAAAAAAGAGGGTGACCTGAGGCCATGCTCCCCAGCCAGGAGCCATCTATGGGGTAGTAGTCCACTTCCCCACCCACCTCCATCCCTTCACCTTTCGGTCAGGTCCTGCAGGGAAGAATTTGAGAGTGGGATAGCCATGCACAGAGAAGGCCTCCAGCTCGTTAGCTGTAGCATCCAACTCAGCAATGACAATGTCCTCACGATCCCTATACTTCTCTGCCAGTGCCTCCCAGGCTGGAGCCATCTCCTTACAGTGGCTGCACCATGGGGCATCTAGAGGAGGAGTCAGCTTGGCTAGCTGGATCTGCCTCTGCCCCTGCCAGCCTGCCACCTTCTCCCCTTTTCAGCACTCACAGAACTTGACAAACACATTCTTGGTTTCATCAAAGGCAACCTGCTCGAAATTCTTGCCCACGAGAGTCTTGACTGGCCTCTGGTCCCAATCGGGGGGTATCTCCTGGCTCAGGAGATAGTGCTGGGGAAGCAAACAGGCTTTCACTGGGGTCATGTGCAGGGCCAGAGACCTAGGACTGCTGTTCCTCCTCCCTCTTAACAGCCACAGACCTTGACTTCCCCATGAAGGACTGCCTGGCAGAAGGCAGTCACAGAAGCTGCAGTGATAGGTATCACCGTTGTAGGTGCATACTTCTTGGTAGTCTCAACATTGATCAGACGCAGGGTGGGGGCTTCCTCAGCCTTGAGGCCAAAATAATTCAGCACATGGCTGTTGTCAGTGGCCACGTCCACCACCACGAACAACACCTACCAAAAATAATATCAAGTTGGGGTCTCATTCAGCCCTACTGCCCCTCCCTCCTCCTGAGACCCCAGTACCTGCCCCCGGAATGGAGGTGCTGCCTCCCTGAAGTCTGTCAGCAGCTCCCTGTGCTGAGCTAGTGTCTGGTTCACAAACAGCAGCAGGTGGTTGAGGATCCTGGCTGCAAAGATCTTCGGTGATGTCTGGAGGGGTGGGAATCTCATGACTTCTTCTGGGGCCTTTATTTAAGGGCCCCAGTCCAAGGTCTCTCCACCCCAACCAAGTCTCCCACCTCTTAAGGGTCCCTGGACTCTACCTCACTGTGACCTGTAGCTTTACTTGCCTGGCTGTTGAATTCTGTGACCAGGTGCATGCTGTGTGTGATGAGGAAGCGGGACAGGTCCCCCAGGTCCAGGCCAGTCTCCTTGTCTACCGGGAAGTCGGCACGACCCTCATCAAACTGGACACCAGCACGGTTAGCAGGAGCTGTGACTCTGACCCCCAACCCTGTTCTTAGCCCCAACTCACCTTCTTGAAAAGAACCACAGTATCCTTGGTGAGGCCAAACTTCTCAAAAAGTTGTGGCTGATCAGTGAAGCCAAAGGTCATGTCCAGGGCATCCTTGGCCAAGGCCAGGAAGGTTGCCACATCCTCTTCCTGAAGATCCTACAGGCCCAGCCCCATGAGAAACACGGATGCCACCAGCACTGTTCCCACAGCCTGTCTAGCCCTGCCATTGTACCTGAAAGAAGCCAATGACCACTACATCCCATTTGGCCATCAGTGCCTGGACACCTTCCTCATCCTCCAGACGTGTGGCACTGGGCCCCACTCGCCGCCTCAGCCACTCAGCAATGCTCTCAGCATTCTTGGGCCCTGCAGAGGGATCTATGTTCCAGACTGGACGTCTGCCCCATCCCTGGGCCACACCCACTACACACTTGTGTACTTGCCCACCCTAAACCATACCCACCTCATACCTATGTATTCTTCTGGGTTTGTGCGGTTTCCATTCTGGAAAAACTTGAGTGTAGGGTACCCTTCCACTCCAAACTCCTTGGTCAGCTCTGGTTCTGCAGGCCCATCCACCTTGGCCAAGGTGACCATAGCTGACTCAGCTGCCAGCAGGGCAGCCGCCTTGCTGTATTCAGGAGCAAATGCCTTGCAGTGACCACACCATGGGGCATCTGAGGGATGAGACTGTGAGTACACCAGTCCTCTGCAACCCCAGCTACAACCCAGGTTCAACAGGAAGCATGCTCTGTTCACATCCTCCCTCAGGCCCACCCTAGACACATAACAGCTACACATAAGTGCCAGATCCCAGGTAGAGAAGAGAAGAATCCTGCTTCCTCTCTCCCAGGGTTACATGTAACTACTTTCTGAAGCCTACCAGCTAAGCATGCTGACATTTTTAAAAGATTTTAAGAAAATCACAGAAGGACCAGTGACCAGCTGTTTGGAATAGAGACCCCAAAGATAGTAACATCAGTTATGTGGCCATGGCTGACACAGCATGGGGGCTTTGCTTTGAGTGTCCATGTGTCCTCAGGGTACCCACTACACCAACACCCTTCCCACTCAGACTGGACCACAGCCAACCCATGTCACCATCACAATCTCCAGTCTAGGCATTTTCTCAGAGATCCTGGGACTCAGGGAGCAGGGTGCCCACATGAAAGGCCAAATCTAGGAAGTAGAAGCCTGAACCCCTAGGCTGCCACCATGGTTTCCAGCCCACTGGCCCAAACACTTACAAAACTCCACCATCAGGGCTGAATGCTCCTGCAGTGCCAGACTCAGGGTTCGGTGGTTCAAGACCAAGATCCCATCCTCCTTGGGGACTTCTTCCCCAATGGGCTCCTCAGGGAGCACCTCTGAGGGACCCCCAGGCTCCTCTCCCTGTCCCCATGAGCCTGAGACACCCAGCAGGAGCAGCAACACTGGCAGAAACGGACCATCCATGGCGTGCTGGGCCCTGAAGGCTGGAGCAGATAAAGGGATCGGGGACCAAGCAGGGACAGCCACGTGGCACCTGGCTAGGTCTCAGGGGAGATAAAGTCTGAAAGGCCCCTCAGGGGTGGAGATAGGCAGAAAGAGGCAACACGCAGGCAGCAAGACAAGGTAACATTTAATAGGCACCAGGCAGGGGGGACACAGCAGAGAGTGGGGGACATCTGGTCACCAATTGAGAGGTCTAGGGAATGCTTGCAGGTCTCTGCAACTGACAGATTGGGAATACAGACCCCCAAGTGGGGTTCAGTCCTTCCAGTCCTGGCAGACATGGAGGCACCACTCCCAGGACAGGTGGTTCAGCCTGTCGTCATCAGTGAAGAGGGACCTGACCACGTAGAGGCCACGGGCCAATGCTCCCCTTGGTGCTTCCTCCACTGGAGTCACAAATTCATACTCCTGGGCCCTGGGGCCATAGCTTCCCACCATGAAGGTGGCCTTGTCCACTGCGGGAAGGAAGGTCATCAAAAGCCACCCTTTGCCCACCTCCCCCAGACTCAGCCTGCCCTCCACACTGCCTCACCACGCAGTCCCCGACGATAGGTGTGATGCAGACATTTGAGGCCACTGACAATCTCCTTGTTGACCTGGGGAAAGGAGAGGGTTAAGGGCCGTCTCTGGAAGGCTGGGACATGGCTGGCCCTACTGCAGCTCCCCTCACCTTGAAGGTAATCTTCACCTTGTACTCAATGCCCTCCTTCAGGACAAACACCTGGCTTTTCAGTGCATCTAGGTCTCCTGTTAGGGAATTGACAGGTACACTCTCAATCTCCAAGACATACGTAAGACCCTGCCACAGAAACATCTATGTGGGGACTGGTGGTGCCCATGAAGTCTGTGGCAATGCACCCAAGGAACTAGGATTCGGCACAGGGTCCAAGGATTGTCTTCATCCCAAGATGGGTTGTGGTCTGCAGAGGGGGTTACCTGTAAGGTCCATGATGATAGGCCCTGGAGCCTGCTCCGTCAGCAGTGTCAGCCTAGTCACCTGCACGTTGGGCAGGCTGGGGTCTGAGGAGAAACAGCATCCACGGGGTGCTCTGCTGTCCCTACCGTCCCCTCCCCCTGTTTGCAGCCCTCCACATCCAGGCCCCAGGCCATACCCATAATGGGTGGCAGGGGCCCCAGCAGCGCCTGCTTGTACTTGACCAAGCTCACGTCCCCAGGGTCCAGCTGCCAGATCGCCAGCATGCTCTTCTTCCCAGGGGCCTGGTACTCTGGTACAATTTCGTCCAGCACCTCATCTGATGGAGTTGGCTCCCCATCCTTGTCAGCCAAGAGGACTGTGAGTAGGAGAAGGTATGTAAGCGCCTGCCACCTGCTGACCCCAACATTCAAGTGCTGAGCTGGGACCCACACAGTTGTTCCTCCTACTACCTAGTGGAGCTAAAGAAGCCATAGACGCTGTCATGGACACACAGTAACGCCCCCCACCCCAAGACCCTAGAAAGCCCTAGGCTTGGTCTCTTCAAAAGGGGCTCTTATGACTGGAAAGGGCTCCTAAGAGACCCTGGGGAGACCAGTTTGTTTCTGGTTAGCTTACAAGCTACTGCTGAAAGTAGTGGCCCTGGGGTACTCCAGGGGCTCTCTAGCTCTATGCTTTTCCCATAATGTCCTAGATCCCTCCGATGGTGCCCCAAACTAGGGGTCTCCATAGTCCCTTTGGGTGTCTAGGGACAAGGGTCTCACTGAGATGCTGCCCACTGCCCTCCAACCTTAGGATTGCCTCTCACCGGAAGAAGCCCCAGCCCCACCTACGGGAGAGGCCGCAGCCTCCCGGCTGGACACACTCCTTTCCTCCTGGCTCCCTTCCCCAGAAGGGTCTGCGTGGACTAAAGTCCCACGCCCGGCCAGAATACATACACGCCACGAGGTCCCCACGCGCCCCAAAGTTGCCGCGGGGACTGACCCCCAACCGCGCCGCTCCCTTGCTGTCCCCGGCGCACGTGGCCGCCGCCCGGCTCCGGCGCTCACCTCGGGCGCACAGCGCCAGCCGGAGCAGCTCCAACAGCTGCGCCCCCAGCTCGCACGCGTCCAGGCCCAGCATGGTAGCCGCGGCCCGCCGCGGAGCCGCCGCCCGCTCGGCTCAGCCCCGGCGCGACTGCGGTGAGCTCATCCCGGCCGGGAGCGCCCCCCGCGCCCAGCGCCGCGCCCGCGCCGCGCGCCCCCAGCCGCTCCGCGGACCCCGCGCAGCCCGCAGAGACGCGCGTGTCGTCCGCACCGCGCCGGAACCCGGTCGTCCCTGCCGCGCCCGGCGCCGGGACGCGTCGCCAGGGACCCAGTGCTGCCCCACCCCCACGTGGAGTCGGGTCCCCAGGGATCCCCTGGGCGGGGCGGGCTGGTCAGGGACGCCAAGTGGAACAGGTGCGACGCCCCCACGTCCCTGGACTCCCATTATCAGCAAGCGGCTTAGGGCACACCTGGAGCCCCGCAACCCTCCACCTGCTCCCTCCCTCTTGTCTGGGCAAAGAGGACTCCTGGGGCCTTTCAGCCTCCAGCTGGGCCACACCCTGTTGGTTCTTAGTACCCACACACTGAAGTGCAGTCTGGGCCACACAGACTCAAGATCTCTTCAAGCTTATTGGTACAGACTGTGAATGTGGGGGCGGGGAGATGTCTGTGGGGACCTGGGACGCAGACAATTCTGCAGGTTCGGGATACTGAAAGAAACAGAAAGTAGGTGCTAAGGGATTTTTTTAATCTTGACATCCAGAGGAGCCCTAGGGATGGAAGGGAGTGTTGGTTAGCCAAAGCAAATGACTGGTGAGCTGGGCCTTCAGCTGAGGACCACAGGACCAAAGGCCTGGATCAGAATAAGGAAGTACTGCCAAGGAGTGTCTTGCATTTCTGGGCGTATCCAGGCATCAGGCCCACCTTTGCTTTGCTGTGCAGCAGGCCAACCATTAATGCTAAGGTATTGGGCTAGTAACCACACTGTCCTCCACCTTTCCAAAGCAAGGTCCTGCAAGGAGGCCCAAGATGCCAGGGAGACCCATCCGTGCCCTTTGGCGAGTTTGTAATGTTAGACACTGGGGACAGCTTCAGCTGCCAGCAGCCTGCAGCCTCCAGAGATGCCAACTCATTCAGGGAAGACAGCTGGCCTGGGACCAGCCTGACCTTGTGTTTAAGTGAAGTCAGACTGGGAAAAGGTTGTGATCTTTGGGTGATGTACTATATCTGGGCAGGACACTCTTCCAGCCCCTCTGATTCATTGGATAAACTCAAATGCCATGTTGAACGTTCCTGGCCTCAGTAAGGCCAATTGCCCCTCTGATGACCCCTGGCATTCCTTGAGTAGAGGAGAAAAAAAGGGCACCCTATCTTCAGGAAAGAAGAAACAACCCATTCGTGACTTTTATAAATGGATCAATGACCCGCCAGGTGAGGCTTACATCATACAAACCCTATGGCTCCGTGCAGGCCGTACACGTCATATCTGTGAAAGGATACTCTTGGGCCAAGTCAAGATACACCCTTGACTTCAAAATCCTGATTCTGCTGACCCCTGCACTCCTTAATGGCCCACGAACGGAGCTGTGACTACCAAGACCCTAAACCACTGCTTTCAACCTGATCTATCTGGCTACAACTCTGTCCTATTCCAGAGCGTCAGTGACAGGTTCCATCTCTAAAACCAAGCCCTGCGGGAAGTAAGCCACCAGACTAAGATAGGCTCCTCTGCCTTGCAGGCATCTGAGGTTTCAGGCTGTCCACACTGCAGACTATCCCAAGTCACAGCTTGCGAGGACTCAGGCGTCTCTGTGGTGCGGGAACCTGTGCCCCGAGGCTCACACGGTTAACCTTAGCGGGCGGGGCCCGCATGGGGCGGGGCCTCTCCTCTTCGGAGGTCCGCCATGGCCACGGTTACGGGCTGCACACCCCACGGCGAGTGCTCCCGAATGCAGAGACAGCATCTCAGCAAGGTGGGCCCTTGTCCTGTGGGCATAGTTTGGGTAGGAGAGGGGGCGTGGAACGCGACAGGTGAGGGGGGTGAACAGACTTGGGGAGACCCAGGAAACCACTGGGAGTTCACCCCAGTTCACCACTGGGTGGCTGGGGTCCCGGCCTTTACTGCCTCAGTCTGTTGTCCCTGCGCGGTGACCTGGGAAACCTGGGGAGGGGGGGCGCAAGTGTGCGTGATCTGAGTTACTACCCTCACCCCCCCCCCGCGTTCGCTCTCAGATGGAGCGGGTGGTCGTGAGTATGCAGGACCCTGACCAGGGCGTGAAGATGCGGAGCCAGCGCCTTCTGATCACCGTCATTCCCCACGCGGTAGCGGGTGAGGCTCATGGACACCCTGGGGGAGCAGGGCGCCGCGGTCTCCGCCCACTTCACTTCTCCTGTGCAGGCAGAGACATCGTGGAATGGCTGGTCCAGAAGTTCTGCATCTCGGAGGAGGGTGAGAGTCGGCGCATCGCGGCTTGGGGTGGGGGCTGGCAGAGCGCTCACTTTCGTTCTCCTCAGAAGCCCTGCACCTGGGCACACTCCTGGCGCGGCATGGCTACATCTACCCACTGCGTGATTCCCGAGACCTGACGCTCAGGCCAGACGAGACCCCCTACAGGTTCCAGGTCAGGCCCAGGGTTGCAGGGTGCACACCCACTTAGGGGAGGGTGGAGTATACTAGTGTTGAAGCGGGACGTTCTGACGTCACTAGACTGGACCCGCCCTTCCCCCCACACCCCCACAAAAATCTAGACTGAGGCAAACAGAGGGAACTTCAACTTTCTGCTGCAGCATCCACGCAAAGGTTAATGTCTGCAAGGCATTCAGCTGGAGTCCCAGCAGGTCTCATCCTTGAAAAATTATCTGCTGTGTGTAGTGATAGGATCCCTGCACTTCAGTGTATGAGTCCAGGCCAATCCATGCTCAGACTGTGATCCCATCCTTGGATTATCAAGCTCCACTGGCATTCTGAGTCAGGGAGGAAGTCCGTTTACAGGATTCCAAGTTCCAGGTAGAAAGAATGGGCAGTGGTGGAGCACACCTTTAATCCCAGCACTCAGGAGGCAGAGGCAGGCGGATCTCTGTGAATTTGAGGCCAGCCTGGTTTACAGAGTGAGTTCCAGGATAGCCAGGGCTACACGGAGAAATCCTATCTCAAACCCCGCCCCTTCAAAAAGAATGGGCGGTGCGTCCACATAAGGATGCATCTTCTTTGCCCAGACAAGAGAGAAAGAGCAGGTGGAAGGTTTCTGGGGTTCCAGGTGTGCCCTAAGCCACTTGCTGATAATGGGAGTCCAGGGGCGTGGGGGGTGTAACACCTGTTCCACTTGACTTGGTGGCGGGAGTTACCTGGGAGAGCAAATGGGAAGGTCTTGGACGTCATTTTCCCTGCACAACACAAGACACCGTACTTTTGGATGAACACTCTGTGGCCAGCGGCTGAGCTGGATTATGGTGAGTGGGATGGGCGGAAATCCTGGCTGGGAACAGTGGTCCTAGGGCAAGACCATGGGGTTTACAGCCATGGCCCTCTGCACTATGTTCCTATCCTTCCAGCCATCTACCTGGCTAAGAAGAACATCCAGAAACAAGGGGCCTTAGCAGACTACGAGAAGGTGAGCCCTCCAGCAGGCTGAGTCCAGCACAGGCTCACCCCTTGAGCCAGAGCATGCAGCCTAGGCCTCTAGATAATGCACACGTACCCCTGCTCACTGCCTGCAGCCTCACTGGGAAAGCACCTACAGGGGGATGCTTAGAGTTCCCAGAAGGGGAAGCAGCCCCTGTTTAAGACCCAATGGGTGCTGGGCAATGGTGACACATGCCTTTAATCCCAGCACTTGGGAGGCAGAGGCAGGCGGATTTCTGAGTTCGAGGCCAACCTGGTCTACAGAGTGAGTTCCAGGACAACCAGGGCTACACAGAGAAACCCTGTCTTGAAAAACCAAAAAAAAAAAAAAAAAGACCCAATGGGTTGGGCTGGTTTCTGTACCAGGTAGAGACACACCATTAACTCCCTGCTGTGTCTCTGGGAGCTGGGGTCAATATTCCAGAGGTAGGCCTGTGTGGAGACTAGCAACTCCACCCACTAGATACCCTGCTGCCCCCAGGAACATTATGCCCTGCTGCACAAGAAGATCAACCATACGTGGGATCTAGTATTGATGCAGGCTCGGGAGCAGCTGCGGTGAGTACCACAGCTGATGGGACAGAGCTCACAATGTCCAGGACATTCCTTGAGCTGGCCACTGGCAGCCTTGGGGCCAAGAACATGACATCACAGGTTCCACTGCCATGGAGTGTGGGGAGTGCTGTTAGGATCTGCTTCCTCTCACCTCTGCCTACTCTTCTCAGGGCAGCTAAGCGGCGCCGGAAGGGAGACAGGCTGGTCATTTCGTGTCAGGAGCAGACATACTGGCTGGTGAACAAGCCCCCTGTGAGTCCTCATGTGGTAGAAGTCTAGAGGGGTCTATGTGCTTTACTAAGACCCCCTAAACTGCTTTCTTAAGCTGTGGGAAGGTGGATTTCAGGGTTGGGTGGGTGGCAGGGAACTTGTTTTAGTTTCTTGGTTGGCAATGTAGAGGTGACATGGTCAGGTCTGAGGTTGCCTCTAGTTTCAGACCACGGAATAAGCCAGGTCCCCTCTGTCTAAGGGAGACACACAAGAGCCAAGGCAGGGCTGAGGGTCCCAGGACACTAGGTGAATGCTGATCTCAGCTGCAGCAGAAGGGGGGGTGGCAGTGCTGAGAAACTGAGGGGGATTCAAGGCCAATCAGGGTTCAGCTCCCAAGTCCCTTGGAATGTCAGTTCCCATACCAGACAGTCAAGGGTATTGAAGTTTGTAGGAGTGGGGGGCTCAGCACCCCATCTCATCATCCTTCTGCAGCCTGGGGCACCTAATGTTTTGGAGCAGGGTCCTGAGAGGAGCTCTCACAAGCCCAGTCAAGTGCAGATGGTAAGCACGTCACGCTCCACCCCCTCACCCTAACTGCTGCCGCTTTAACCCTAACTCTAACACCCACCCTTCCACTCAGCACACTTCCGGGTTTCTTTGGACCACTGTTTATCTGTCATTTGATCCACCTAAATGTACCCAGTGCAGCCACTCCAAGGTCCCTATCTTACGATGTGCCTGGTCTGAGCTTCTCTTGGTCCCCACCCTCAGGCTGGCTCCCTTAGCGACTCTTGTCTTCTTTTCTCTCACCTGCTGCCTTGGGTGCAAGTAAGTGGCTGTCCCGGTCCCAGGGGAGGGCGGGACCCTCTTCCCCCAGGCTGAAACCACAGCAGAGTTCCCAGGGATGTGATGACCACAAAGCTTTGGCCTGAGGGCTCTGGGTCCATAGGCCCCTCCCTCTAAAGCCTTTGGTAACCTCCAAACTAAAAAAGGTGGGACCCAGCACAGACAGGCTTTAGCTGACGCAGCAGTAGGCGGCAATGCCCCTACTCTCAACAGCCACTCCCACCCAAACCCAAATTTTAGAACAGATCCTGTTGTCTCTTAGCATCTTGCTAACTTCAGCCCCTAACTTTTTTGTATATAAAAGCAAAGAGCTAGGATGATATTGGAAGTCAGAGGCGTCATCCACCTACCTCAGAGCCATGCCCAGGGGAATAGTTGGCCAGCCTCCCAGGTGGCTCCTGCAGTCCAGCCATACAAACCTGTCTAGAGGGGCTGTGACTCAGCTAAACTAGGCTCCCCAGAGAAGGATTTCTCAATATACATGTCTTTAAAAGGCCAGACATGGTGGCATGGAGAAGCAGGGACAGGTGAATCTCTGTGAGTTTGAGGCCAGCCTGGTCTATATAGCAAGTTCCAGGACAGCCAGAGCTACCTAAAGAGATTCTGTCTCAAAACAAACATTCAGGCTTAGTGGCACACACCTTTAGTCCCAGCACTAGGGAGGCAGAGGCACATGGATCTCTGGTGAGTTTGAGGCCAGTCTAAGTTCCAGGACATCCAAGGCTGTTACACAGAGAAACCCTGTTTCAAAAAAACAATCAACTCCCCACTCTTCCTCACAAAACAAAACAAAACAAAAAACAAACCCCAAAAAAAAACCAACCAAACAAAAATATTTTAAGTACCAAGGATCATAGTACTTGGGAGGTGAAGGCAGAAGGATCATAAATATAAGGGTATCCTCAGCTACATAGTGAATTCAAGGCCAGCACGGACCAAAGAAAACACTGTCTCAACAATAACAAAAGTCATCGGAAGTCATCGGAAAATATGACAGGTTAATAACAAGTGAGCATTTTCTAGACAGCTTTAGGGTTTTGTAGAACAGCCTCAGAGTCCCTGGATAAAGTCTGTGAGAGTTCTCCCCCAGGGCTAGGAGGAGAGGGCTCTACAAATCAGGCTGCAGGTCTGAGCCATTCTTTGCTACATCTGGTGGGGCAAGATCTCAGCCCTGGGTGGAAACACAGCGGTGTTTCTGAATCCCAGGAGGCTGCTTTGTAACCCAAGCCAACTGTGTCTTTCAGACCTAGAACTCGGATTTCTATAAGTGTGAGGTAGGTCTAAGGGACTTGTGGGGTAGGGATGCCCATCACCCAGCATGGGTTCTAACTAAGTTTTGGTGTCCTAGATTGAATGCTTCAGGAAGGCACTGGGCAGGAACCGGGTGAAGTCCTCTGCCTGCCTCGAGGCGTGAGTGAGAGGCAGGAAAAGTCCCTTCCCAACCCAGACCCTTTAGAGAGCTTTGTCCCTGAGGCCACCCTGCACTGCCCTCTGGAATTCCCAGGTACCTGAAGTTCAGCAGTCAGCATGGGCCACACGATCCCATCATGTCAGGGTGCTTGCCCAGCAACCCCTGGATCACAGATGATGTCACTTACTGGGCCATGAATGCTCCCAAGTAAGCCCCCCAGTCTTTTGGTGCCTTTGTTAAATGCTTCTGGGCTGCTAACGGAATGAATAGCCCACTCTCCCTTGTTTTCACCTCTTCCCTCCCAGCGTGGCTGCCCCGACAAAGCTCCGTGTTGAACGATGGAGCTTCAGCTTCCGGGAGCTCCTGGATGACCCCGTGGGGCGTACCCACTTCATGGACTTTCTTCAGAAGGAATTCAGTGGTAAGAAGCCTACCTTCCTGCTGTAGGCACCCCCAGAGGAGGGAGGCTACTCCCTGGGACCCTGCCCCAGGTTTTCTCTAGCCAGCTCAGTAAGAACCCTTAACCCTGATTGCTGCCCCGTCCTTAGCCGAAAACCTCAGCTTCTGGGAGGCGTGTGAGGAGCTGCGCTTTGGCGGACAGGCCCAGGTCCCCACCTTAGTGGACTCTGTGTATCAGTAAGTGTGTGGATTGGAAGCTAGTTGGCCATCACTTAGGCCCAGCGTGGGTCACACTGTAGCATCGGTATCTCAGGCAGTTCCTGGCCCCTGGAGCTGCCCGCTGGGTCAACATTGACAGCAGGACGATGGAGTGGACTCTGGAGGGGCTGCGCCAGCCACACCGCTATGTCCTGGATGCAGCGCAGCTGCATATCTACATGCTCATGAAGAAGGTGGGCACATCCTGGTGTCCTGGCCATCACGGTCCCTACCACATCCTGGTGTCCCAGCCATCACGGTCCCTATCACATCCTGGTGTCCCGGCCATCATGGTTCCCTCCACTCTTTTTCTAGTTCTGTGTTTTTTTTTGTTTTCTGGTCTGTTGGGCTTCATCAGGAGTGGGCACAGCCTCTGTCACTTGCTGCTCTGGTACCAGTAAACTAGTGTGGTGGTGGTATTTAGAACCCACCATTGCCTACTGTCTCGACTGGGCTGTCCCTTCTCTGCCCCACCCTTTGTGTACCCTCTGGTCATATGGTGGGACAGATGGAATCAAAACTCTACACTACTGATCAGTTTTAAAACAATTAGCTGGATCTTTGGTGTTTATTCCAAGCGGTTAATGGGGGTTTTCAGTTTGTCTAAATCAGGGTCTTATTCCGAAATCTCAAACTATGTATAAATGTCCAGACTGGCCTTTGACCTTTGTGTCAAGGCTCCTGTCTCAGCCTCCTAATGCTGTTTAATACCATAATAAATTCATAGAATTCTTAGGGCATGGGAGTGCAAACCTTTAATCCTGCTGTTAGGGAGTCAGAGGCAGGTGGATCTGTGTGAGTTCAAGATTAGCCTGGTTTACAGAGTAAGACCCTGTCTCAAAAAAATTCATAGATTTCAACATATTTAATAAGTTTCAACTCACAGCAACTAACTGCCATAGTTCAGACCCGCCCTGAATTTGGTAACTTTGACTCTCAGTCCTCCTGTTTCCACCCCCAAGTGCCAGGATTTCAGCCATGCACCATCACACCATCTAAAAAAATGTTTTCTTAAAAAAACCAAAAACCACCGGGCAGTGGTGGTGGCACACGCCTTTAAATCCCAGCACTTGGGAGGCAGAGGCAAGTGGATTTCTGAGTTCGAGGCCAGCCTGGTCTACAGAGTGAGTTCCAGGACAGCCAGGACTACACAGAAAAACCCTGTCTCGAAAAACCAAAAAAAAAAAAAAAAACCAAAAAAACCACAAAACAAAACCAAAAACCCTAAACTAACAAACAACAAAAGCCACACATGCCTTTAATCCCAGAACTTGAGGCAAGCAGATATCTCTCTACAGAGAGAGTTCCAGGACAGCCAGGGCTACACAGAGAATCCCTGTCTCAAAAAACAAGAACAAAGAAAAGCGGGTCTCTGTATGTCCCTCAACCCTCACTTGTTTTTTTTTTTTTTTTTTGGTTTTTCGAGACAGGGTTTCTCTGTATAGTCCTGGCTGTCCTGGCACTCACTCTGTAGACCAGGCTGGCCTCGAACTCAGAAATCTGCCTGCCTCTGCCTCCCAAATGCTGGGATTAAAGGCATGTGCCACCACTGCCTGGCTCAACTCTCACTTGTGAGTTCTTCCTCTTGGCCTGGTCATCTTAAGGGTCACATTCCATATCTCCCCAGGCCTTGGTGGCCTCCTGCTCTCTGGTGTGGTTTTTCTCTTATTTTGTTTGAGCAGGGTCTCTCCACACAGTTCTGGCGGTCCTAAAACTCACTATGACCAGGCTGGGCTTGAACTCACAATGCCTGCCTGTCTCCTGAGTGTTGGGATAAAACGTGTACACCACTCTGCCTGGACTCTAATGAATTTTTTGAGATTTTTCTATGGAGTGCTATGCCCTTTAGAGCATGGCTACTTTTTATTTATTGTCTATGAAGCCCAGGCTATCCATGAGTTTATGCTCCCCCTTCCTTTGCTTCCCCAGTGCTGGGACTGCAGGTGTGAACCATCAGCCTTGTTCTGAGGTGTAGTTGAAATCTTATATCCTTGTGCTTCCTCTGCAGAAGGAGCATTCTGGCTCCTCCTCCCTGGCTGGAGGTGCCTGACTCATCTCTCTGTGTGAACTCAGTGTCTCTTGCCCATGTTTTGCAATCTAGTGGCTCCACCAGATGGGTGTCAGGTCTCTCTAGGTCCTGGTTTGGGTTAGCTAATATTGGATAGTTGGCCCCCAGCACCCTATCCTACAGGGCCTATGAGCAGATGGTTGTTCCAACAATGCCTGACTGGATCTGGCTATGAGGTGAAGAGTCAAAGACTGGACGCTGTCTCTTGTAGGACTCATATCCGAGGTTCCTGAAGTCTGACATATACAAGGGCCTGCTGGAGGAAGCTGTGGTTCCGCTGGAGACAAAGCGCTGGTGAGCCAAGCTACAGTCCTATGTCCACTGAGCTGGGAGGAACCTGCAGGGAGAAGACCTGTGTCCTCAGCACTTTCTTGTCCCCAGGCCATTTCCATTCTTGCGGAAGCCTCTGCAGTCCAGCCCCAGCCCTGCTCTCCAGTCTACGCCCAGGGAGCCTGCGGCAACCAGCTCCCCTGCAGGTGGCAATGGGGAGGAGTAGGTGGCATTTGCTGCACACCTCATCTTACGTCACCTGCCTGATACCCTGTGGGGTCATGTTCTGATGGGTATATGGAGAGATCCCCAGCACTGGTATCTGTGTGGAGGGCCCAGCCTTGCTATGAGGCCCTTTACCCTCCACTAAGTAAGCCCTCCCCTGCCTAGAAGAGATTGGCCCAGTTGATTCCTAGGACAAGATTTCATTGGCTAGTCCTTGCCAGGACAGACCTTGTTCTAGAAAAAAGGTAAAAATCAAGGTCTTCAGAGTTCCTGGTATTCTGTAGTCTTCAGTTCAGAACTAGGAGGCCATCCTCAACTCTAGAATGTCAAGTCAGTGACACATGAAGAGCTATCAGTCCCTGGCCATGCCATCCTAGTCAGGAGGGCTCCCCCACTGGGTAATCCTACTCCTCGGGCTGAACCCAGTGGCTTCTTAGGAGACTATGTCTGCAGGTGCCATTTTACTGCCGTACATGGCATCTCCTTCACCCGTCCTCTGATCAGATCTATAGAAAGGCAACTCCTCGCTGCTGACCCAGCTGCAGGGCTGGAGCTGACTGTAGGCCTTCCAGATCTCCTAGGGCAAGTCTTTGTCAAGCTGGCAGCCCAGGCATCCAGTTCTCCTGTCCAGGCTGTCCTGTGCCACCAGCATTGCCAACCCTACCCCAGAGGTAGAAATGAAGATGGCACCTCTATGAAGCTCCCAACAGGGCAGTTCTCTAGTCTCCCCTCACAACCCATTTCTACAGAAATAAAAGCTTCAGGCCCTTGCATAGTCCAGTCTTCTGTGGGCTTAGCTTGGCTGAGCCTATGGCTTGAGTGTCTGTGGCATAATTCGTGGTGGGTGCTATGTAGTAGGAGTGGCAGCTGTGCAGGCTGCATGTGACATGTGGCATCTTGTGGTGTAGATATGTCCTATATTGGGTTGTGTGTGTTTGTGTGTGTGAAGACTGGTATAAAAAGCAGCCACCATGGGGGTAATGGGGTGATGCAGTGGGTAAAGGTGCCTGCTGTTAAGCCTGCTGACTTGAACTCAATCCCATAAATCAGTGTTTTTTTAAATGGTTACTGTGGACGGTGCCTGCTCAGTTCGGGAGAAAGGGCACCAAGGATGGGTGTGTGAATGCAGAAGAAAGCCAGAAACCTGTGAGAGAAGCTGTGGGTAGACAGAATGCTGCCACTTGTCCAGTGTCCCCTGTGGTGGGTGTGCCCAGCTGCATGCAGGAGGCGTGACCCAAAGCAAGCCCTGGGACCCTAAGAAACCATGGCAGGCTAGAGGATCATCCAGCCCCTTAATGACCATAAGCAGGTCACTGTCCTCAGTAGCCATTAGGTGGGCTGTGGCGAGCGAGATGTGGGGCACAATCCAGCCTGGCACTGAGAGCGGTGGGGACCCTTGGACCCCACACCTCATCCTGTGCAGTGGAGAGCCAGGCTCCTGAAATCTGGAGGTACACCCCTCTCCCGCATCGCCTTTCCTTCAGGGCCATGTGTATGCTGGGTTACCTTTACTTTGCAGGGTTGAGGGACCAACTCCCTGCCTTGAAAACATCACCACCACTCTCAGCCGTCATGTGACACCGCAGGCACACCTGTGCACACTCAGGGCTTCTGTGCATGTGCAGTTATGAGAACATGTTTATGTTTGGCAAACTGCAACGTGTTCTCAGGAGGACTGATATTCGGGCCAAGCCCCGAAGCCCTCAGGCTCTCCTGTGCTATGGCAGCCGACACACACCTGGCCTTTATTTCATTGCACCCCATACCAGAACCCAGTCTAATGACTTAGAATAACCCCTTCCCTCTTTGAGAGATATCCAGACAGACTGCAGGCTCGGGCTGGGCTACTGGGGTTTTCCCCATCAGTGCAAATCATTTATTGTGTTGGTTTCCATGGCAGCTGGGGTCATGGGACTGCTTTGGCTGCAGAGCTGGGATGTGGTCTGGGCAAAGCTGCTCTGTTGCCCTTGGGCTTCAGAAACAACAAGGCACAAGGTGAGACCTTCATCAGGTAAGCACCAGAGTAGGGAAAGGGACGTGCCTGCTGTGCCGGGATGCAGACAGCAGATCCAGTGTACTGAGGGGAGGGACTGACTCGGCCCACAGTTTGTAAATCCCTTAAGTGCACTCAGAGGCCCAGGACGGGCTTCTTTCTGCCAGGTCAGACTCAGTGTCACTCACTTTCTAGGAGACACGCCCCCTTCTGCTTTGGGGAAACAGCTTCAGAGCCTCAGGTTCCAGCTGCAGCCCTGAGCTTCATGACCCCTGAGGGACAGTGCAGACATGAGAAAAGCCAGGCTGGACAAAGAGGGTCTAGGGAGCAGCACACAACACAGTGGTGGCTTTTCCTGTGAGAGGGTATGGGGGCAGTAAGTAATGAAGGAGCCTCCTTCAGGGCTGACTTGCCCGAGCTGGCCCACGGAGTGTTACCTGACCAGACCTTTGAGGGAGGACATGGTATAGGCAGGAGGCAGGAGGCTACCCCCCTACATCCTTGGGTAGAACCAGTAAGGCCATGGCTCCCAGAGGGCCAGAGTCACCAGGGCAAGCAGTGAGGTCAGCGTGAAGGCCGAGGGCAGGCCAATTTTCCAAGAGGCTTCGTCTTCACAGTTGGAGTCTCTCCATGTGTTCCAGCAGACACCATCTACACCTCACTCCGGTACCGAAGTCGGGAGAACCGGTCCCGGATAGCCTGGTCACTGTCTGTGCTGCCTTTGCCCAAGTGGATCACTCTACTGCCTGGGACAAGGTCTCGCACTTTGTGTTTGGTTACAGAGACTAGGCCAGGCTCGTCTGAACTTGCTGGGCCCGTCAGGAGCACATAGGCAGCATGGCGGCTTGGCTCAAACAGGACCGCTGTGGGCGACAGTCAGAGCTGCTCAGGACCAGCCAGAGCAAATGAGGAGGGGAAGACCCGGACCCAGTGTCTGAGCCCATGCTCACCATCAAAGGCCATGATGTTGGCAGACACATTGGCGAGCTCCAGTAGGATGCCGGGCAGGGTCGGGTGGAAGACGTAGAGGCTGTGCTGCACGTCATGGGGATCCTGAAGAGAGAACAGCAAGGTATCTGGGCCACAGTCGCATCTTAGCAGGCCTCTGAACTCCTGGAACCTTCCTGGGCAGCCCTCAGGTTACCTTCAGAAGCTGCTATGCAAGTACCCTTGTTCACAACTATGTCTACCAGTGTCCCCCAGAAGTCTAACTCCCATTTCCGTGAATGCCCACAAGCCCCTGCCTCCCCGCACCTGGACCTGGTCCTGCCTGGTCCAGGCACCTGCCCTCCCTATTACAGGTCTGCTCCTACCTCCAAGATTCTTCTCCAATAGCCCCAGGGCCCTTCAGGATACTTCCCCCTTGGCCCGCACCCCCACCGAACAGGTCTGAGCTACACTCAGCAGACTTCTGGAGGTCCAGTCCTGGCAGCTTCCAGGGGGATTTGGGTCTGGTCCCTCTGGCCTCAGATCCCAACATGCATGCGACCTCATACCATCTCATTAGAGCTCATGAGGTCATGGAGGCCCCAGAAGAAGAAGGCTGAGCGGTGGTCTGCAGTCATCAGGCTTGTGGATGGTGGGCTCCCAGGCAGGCTTGGGAGGGGCTGGCTCCACAGCATAGACCCAGTACTGAGGTCCAGAAGTAGGATCTGTGGAGGGTGGGGACATTATTGGCAGACAGCCTCAGCTTACATAGGAATGTAGCCCAGCCATGCCAGCCACAGAGTCTGCTCTTTGAACCATCTCACCATCTGAGGGCAGCCGTCTCGGGCTCAGCACTGTGTGTTCATGAGCCACGGACAAGGGAGACACAATTCACAGTGAAGCCCAGCTTACCTCTCTATCAATGCTGGTTCCATTTTCAATTACCACAGCCAAGGTGTCTGGTTTGTAGTGGCCAAGGATAGGTTTTCTGGAAGGATTAAGGAAGAAGACCTCATAGAAGGTCTTGGTAGAGGGATTTGAGATGAGGTTTTCAGGGTGGCATGCTTCTGGACCCAGGATGAGGGGACGGTACCCATGACCAGCAGTTTCAGCAGCCCCTCAGGGATAAAGGGCAGATCCCAGTACAGGCGGGAGAACACCAGACTTCCAGCCCCCCCCCCCACCATCATCCCTGCCATCCAGAAGGGCAGGCTGAGGCCCTGAGCAGGGTGTAGCCCTGCTCAAGCTCAGCAGTAACTACACATACCTCAGAACCTGAGTTGCACCAAGGGTCCACCTGGGCACAAGATCTTGTCCATCCAGCAACATACAGGCCTCAGAGCTCACAAGAAGCAAGTCTTGGCCAGCTTTCCCTGGGACATTCATCAAGTAGCGAACTGCTCCAGGGCTAAACAAGGAGGCAGTGTGGGGGGAGAGAAGACTTAAGTGGTCTTTGGGATGTCCTTCAAGACAGGCCTGTTGGGGGTGGCTTCCCTCAGGCCCCTGTAGTCTATCCCCACGTTTCTCAGTTCGCGGGCTTGAAAGAATGAGATTCTGTTTGTGGAGCAGGGATGATCCTCTCATACAAAATTCTTCACTCAACGCGCTGGGCAAGCACTCTATCAGGAGCCACCCAGCCGTCCCAGCTCCTTCTCTGCCTTTGTTTGCCATTTCTGCTTCTCATTTCTGAGTGATGTATTCAAATGCAGACCTCATAGTACTGCAAGGCCCTAGCCTGTCTGCCCCACACCAGGTTGTCCCTAACTAAGGCCTGTGTGTCAGACAAATCTGTACAGTGAAAGTTTTGGTTTCTTTAAAAACCCAGTTATGCTATGTGAATTTTTTTTCTTTTTTTCTTTTGGTTTTTCGAGACAGGGTTTCTCTTTGTAGCCCTGGCTGTCCTGGAACTCACTCTGTAGACCAGGCTGGCTTCGAACTCAGAAATCCGCCTGCCTCTGCCTCCCAAGTGCTGGGATTTAAAGGCGTGCGCCACCACTGCCCGGCACGTGAATTATTTTTTGTTTTAACCTCAGGTGTGGGACACAGGCTGCTTCACAGCAGCTGATTATGATTTGCCTCATACACCAGCAGGGGTGTGATTTTTGCCAGTTGCAGAGAGTTTAATTCTGGGACTCTGGAGAGGGAATAAACGGGAGAGCCTCGAGAGGGCCTGTGGCGGCGGCTGCTCCCTTGTTGCTGCTGGTTCCCGTTGTTGCATGGACTGGATTGCTGGTTTCTATTGTTGGATCGTGGGATATTCTGATGATGAAAATTGGACTTACCCAAAGGAACCCAACGCTCCTAGTCAGCAGGAAGTAGCCTATAGCGTTACACGGCCCCTTTCCCCTCTAACCTTCCTTCTCTCCTACCGAGTGTTGGGGGTTGGAAGGGTGGCAGATACAAGAACCCAATAAAATAGCTAAATAAATATGCCAACAAACCTGTGCAGAAGCCTCCTGTGGGCAGAGTGATTGAGCATGCTCTCCCAGGAGGGGTCTTCCTTAAAATGGCCATCTTTCCCAGTAATGCTCTCATAGAGAGCCTTCACAGAGAAGCCACAGAGGGCATTTGCTATTCAAAACACAGAAGGACAGTGTCACCACGGGGACCAGGTACATCCATCAGCCCCACTTATGGAACCATGTTGTGCTACACTTGATTTATCCCTTGGGCTTCCTGACTAGTGATTAAGTGTCAGCTCATGAACAGGAATAGCTGCAAGGTGGACAGTCACCAATTTCTTTGTATGCTTCTTTCTCTAGCTCCAAACCCAGTGTTCAGGCCAGCATCCCAAGAGTGTGGGAGCCAACATACCACAGGGTAGGAGAATATACTGAGCACCCGTTCTGGTCACATGAAGGAGGGCAACACCATCTCCATCCACACCAAGGTTGCTTCTGTGGCCAATCTGGTACCCAGTGCTACCTGAATAGATGGCTCCACTGACCTGCAGAGCAAAGGGCAGTAGGGGAGAGGCAGAGCCAGCTCCACAGGAGGGCAAGGGGAACTTCAGGAGCTTAGAGAAGGCAGTCAGCACTCACTGGGTCTGGGGAAGGTACTTTGAAGAGAGTGCCCAACACAGAACCTGTGACTGGGCTGCACAGCCTGCCTGGGAGGCAGGCGGCCGTGGGATCAAAGCTCACACCAACCACACATAGGCCAAGTGTATTCTGCTACTCCTGGGGAAGGCCAGGCAGCTGCCTGCAGAGGAGGAGCCTCCCAGTACATTGTGTGTGTGGACCTCAGGACACAGAGCCCTGGGATGACCCACTGCTGGGTGCTCACACACTCAGGAAGAAGTGATGAGGAAGCAGAGAAGGGACTTGGAGGGAAGTGGACCTGGGTACTTGAGAACCATGCTGATCACCTCCTGTCCCTCCTGGGCGAGGATCAGTAGGTCTGGAGCACCATCGCCATCGACGTCAGGCACCTGGAGCAGAGGGCTCAGGACAGAAGCGTTCCCACTAAAGCTGCTGGGATGGCTCCACAGGGTTTCTCCTAAAACCAAACACATAGTGGCTCCAAATCCCATGACAAAGGAATGGCAGACCCACATGAGAGAGCATTCATCCTTGGGACCCTGAGGCCACTTTGACACAGGAGTGTACAAACAGCCCAAGACCCTTGCTGAGGGAGAACAAGCACCACCAGGCAGCCTCTTGGAAAAGCAGCTCATGCCTGTAACTTCAGCATTTGGAAGGCTTGCTGCAAGTAGAAGGCCAGCCTGGGTTACACAGTGTGACTTTGCAAAACCCTAAAAAGGCAGCAAAGCAGGGAGATGGCTCAGTGGTTAAAGCACTCCCCAGGCAAGTGTGAAGACCAGAGTTCAAATCCCCAGGAGCCCACATAAAAGTTAGGTGGGCATGCCTTTTTCTTCCGCTGGCTCAGTCCAGCCCTCCAAGCCCTCAGGAGCGAAGGCCCTCCACAGCCCAAACAGTTATCCCTGTTACCTCATAGCAGGCAACACTAGTTGTCTCTGCCAGCATCCATAACAAGACGCAACTGTGGTTGCAAAAACACAGCTGCAACACATGGCAGAGCAGCTGAAAGAGGTGACATCATTGACTTCCAAATGGTCGCACCCTCACTTGGAGGGTTCCTACCAAATCACCAACCCCTGGGTGAGCGCCAGGGCTGACCCGTCCAATGAGAACCATCAAGAACCCTCCCCAGGTGGCTGACCTGTGAAGAAGTTGACTGCCAAGAGAGAACCAAGTCTCCCAACAAGGACGCAGGCAGAGGACACCTCGCTGTCTGGTGTCTGTGGCATGGCACAATTTACAAGGGCGACATCTTGAGCTACGGGCCTCTCCCAGAGCACGCTGCCATTGGCCCCTGACACAGCAGCCACGAAGGCACAGGGAGTGGAAAAGCCTGGAGGGTAGAGGTGGCAGACACTGGTCAGTCTCAGACAGTGTTCTGCCACTTCCTGTCTTTCTGATTCTGTGCCTCAGACACATGACAGCCCACTTCCTCTGTTATCCCCATATCCCTGGGCCTCCTGGGGCACTGGTGGCGGCCCTAGGTAGAGTAAAGGAGCTCACAATATTATCTCGTTTCCCTCAATCCCCATCATCCATATCGTATGCCCCAAATGAGAAACAAGGACAAAGAGCCCTCTCCCAACGTGGCCACTGTAGTAGACAGAACAGGAATTACCTTCATCAGCACAGGATCTGGTGAGATTATTACTGCTGTTGGTATTTTTATAAAGGAAAAGGACATCCTGAATCTTGTCCCTGTTTACGTCTCCCAAAGCCAGAAAGTCAAACGTGACTGAAAAAGAAAGCCCCAAGTTATGCTCCATGGGCCCTGCCTGTCACCGGCAAGATCAAGTTGAATGCTGACTGGCTTGTCCCACTGTGCAACTTGCCACTGTTGAGGTCACCTGTTGCCAATAAAAGCAGGATCTTTCTTACTAGGCCAAGTAGCTTCTTCAGAGGCAGGCAGACCTCTGTGAGTTTGAGGCTAGCCTGATCTACACAGAAAAGTTCCAGGTCAGCAGGGTCTACAAAGAAAGATCTTGTCTCAAAAAATAAGTAAATAGGGCTGGAGACATGGCTCAGTGGTTAAGAGCACTGACTGCTCTGCCAGAGGTCCTGAGTTCAATTCCCAGCAACCACATGGTGGCTCACAACCGTCTGTAATGGGATCCGATGCCTTCTTCTGGTGCTCCACAGCTGTGCTCCAGCAGTGAGGCCTGACATCCTAGGACTCAGCGGATGAGCTTTAATAAAACCAAACATTGAGAAGGTGACATTGGACATTTATCATACCCAAAACTTCAAGATGGATCAGATCCTAAATAGTTAAAATTATAAAATACAGGCCAGGCAGTGGCACACTCCTTTAATCCTAGTACAAGGGAAGCAGAGGCAGGCGGATCTCTGAGTTTGGGCCAGCCTGGTCTACACAGTGAATTCCAGGATAGCCAGGGCTACACGGAGAAACCTTACTTTGAGAAACCATAAATAAGTACATTAAAAATTATACATAAATTAAAAAACAAAATAGCTAGCAATGTATTAGCCTAGGTGTTAGAGTATCTGCCTTGCACATATGAAGCCCAGGGTTCAATACCTAGCATTACATAAATGGGGCATGGTGACATAAAACAAGCAAATAAAGCATAAGGATTGGAACCCTGGTGCCCTGGCATGGGAGCAACTAACCTAAAATTAAACTCATTAAAAAGTCTCTTTACAGCCTGGAGAGATGGCTCAGCAGTTAAGAGCACTGACTCAGAGGTTCTGAGTTCAAATCTCAGCAAACACATGGTGGCTCACAACCATCTATAGTGGGATCCGATGCCTTCTTCTGGTGTGTCTGAAGAGAGTGTAGATCACATACATAAATGAATCTTTTAAAAAGTCCCTTGATAATTATAGTAAAGTGAATAGTTTGAAATATTAAATTTCAAATGAACGAATAAATGAAATAATAAATTAATTTGTTAAAAGAGCAGGGGTCAGGGGCTGTGGCTGTTGCTTCGTTGGCAGAGTGATTTCCCAGCATCCCAGGAGCCCTAGGTTCAGTCTCCTGGGCCACTCGAAGCTTCTGATTGCTGACCCTGGCTCACACACACTCCTGTAATCCTAACAGCTGGGGTGGGAGGCAGGAATTCAGGACCAGCCCAGATATACAACCTGAGGCTAATGGACAACCTGTCTCTAAATAAAAATTAAAACAAACAAACAAACAAAAAACCAAAACACTAAAAGTTAAAAGTGTTTTCAGTTGTTTTTTCATAAAGGCTAATTTCATGGGCAGGAAATAAAGTGTAATTTGCTTCAGCTTTCGTGTCTGGAGCACTCAAGCCGCCTGGCACAGTTCTTCACAGCTGATGGCGCCTTCTCTAATCCCTCAGCCAGGTTGAGTTTCATTGAACTGTTTCCATTAAAGCCTGTGAGCCTGCCTTTGCATACCTACCTGATCACAAGAGTGCTTCCAGTTCCCCTAAAGGCTCCTAAAATCTCCAGGTTCAGAGGTAAAGCCAGGAGCCACTTAGGGCTGACAGTCAGAGACCACCGGACTAGGCTATGTCATGGTGCTGGCAAGGGAAGGGTCTGGAACCCCATGAGGAAAGCGACCTCTCCTACCCCACAGACTCACCAGTATTGTTGTAGTCAAGCCTCCACGTGCCCTGTGAGGAAGGTCGGTCTGGGCATGGGATGATGAAAGAAAGGACAAACACCACAAAGAGGCAGATGAACAGGGAAAGGAAAAACGCCACCGTGCGGCAACGGGACAAGCGGGAAGGCACAGGCTTGCTCTTCAAGCTGTCATCGTTTTTCAGTAGGTTCCCTAGGTTTTCCTGTGACCTTTTGTCCTCATTCTTCAAGGGGTGTATTTCAGCTTCTAAATCCTTGTTGTCCATCTTGCTGAGTGCATTCCAGAGCTTAGCTGTGTCACTGAAGAAAAGAGATGAGGAAGGCTGGCAGTGAGCCGCTGCACAAGGCAAATTACAGTGTTATCCCCCACATCCCGGCCCTGCTTTTACTAACAGGAAACAAATTATGAATTAGTATTATCGTATGTGTCTGAATGCAGCCTGCCACAGCATGGAGCTCAGAGAACAACTCGGGGGAGACAGGTCTTCTCTTCTACCTTCTGTGGGTTCAGGGGAACAAACTCCCTGGGCCATCTCACCTGTCTGTCGTGTCTGGTTTTTGTCTTGAGATGATGTCTCTGTCTTAGTCAGGGTTACCACTACTGTGATGAAACTATGGCCAAAAGCAAGATGGAGAGGCAAGGGCTTAGTTAACTGCTGCATTGTAGCCCATCACTGGAGGGAGCCAGGAGCCAATGCAGAGGCCATGGAGTAGTGGTGCTGCTTACTGGCTTGCTCCCTGTGGCTTGCTCAGCCTGCTTTCTTTCTTTTTGTTCCTTTCCTTGTTTTGTTTGTTTGTGACATGCTTTTTCTGTGTAGTCCCGGCTGTCCTGGAACTTGCTCCCACTCTGCACACCAGACTGGCCTCGAACTCGGAGATCCACTTGACTTTACCTTGAGTGCTGGGATTAAAGGTGCATTCAGCCTGCTTTCTTTTTTCCTTTCTTTTTTTTTTTTTTTTTTTGATTTTTCAAGACAGGGTTTCTCTGTGTAGCCCTGGCTGTCCTGGAACTCACTCGGTAGACCAGGCTGGCCTCGAACTCAGAAATCCACCTGCCTCTGCCTCCCAAGTGCTGGGATTAAAGGCGTGCGCCACCACCGCCCGGCTCAGCCTACTTTCTTATAGAACCTAGGACACCTGCCCAGGGATGGTAACACTCATAATGGGCTGGGCCTCCCATATCAGTCTCTAAGAAAATGTACCAGGTGCTTGCCCAATCTTAAGGAGGCATTTTCTTAATTAAGGATCCTTCTTCTCCAACAACTCTAATTTTTGTCCCCTTGACATAAAACTATCCAGAACAACTGACTCCTTGTCAAGTCGACACACATTGCTATTAAGTCACAGCCTTTCCTTTCTTGTTCATCACCTCCAAATATTGCACATTAATAAAAACATACAACATAAAACATTCCACAGGCTGGAGAGATGGCTCAGTGGTTAAGAGCACTGACTGCTCTTCCAGAGTCCTGAGTTCAATTCCCAGCAACCACATGGTGGCTCACAACCATCTGTAATGGGATCTGAAGCCCTCTTCTGGTGTGTCTGAGGAGAACAATAATGTACTCACATATATAAAATAAATAAATAAATTTTCAAAAAATTTCACAAACATTAAAAGTCCCACAGCTTTTACAAATTCAAACACTTGAAATTGTGTCTCTTTAAAAATTACCAGTCTCTCTCTCTCTCTCTCTCTCTCTCTCTCTCTCTCTCTCTCTTTCTCTCTTTTAGAATGGAGTTTATTCAGGGAATGAGGAGGGGAGTTAAGAGGGTAGTAGAGGCTGAGAGAGAAAGAGAGAGAGAGAGAGAGAGAGAGAGAGAGAGAAAGAGAGAGAGAAAGAGAGAGAGAAAGAGAGAGAATAGAGAAGTAGAGACTGGCCATGAGCACGTGGAGAGAGAGGAGGGAGGAAAGAGAATGGGGAGGGGGGAGGGTAGAGCAAGGAAACAAGAGAGAAGCAAAAGAGCAGGCACCAGACTCTTTTAAAATCCAAATTCTCTGTAAAACTCCAAAATTCCTGGGCTGGAGAGATGGCTCAGTGGTTAAGAGCACTGACTGCTCTTCCAGAGGTCCTGAGTTCAATTCCCAGCAACCACATGGTGGCTCACAACCATCTGTAATGAGATCTGATGCCCTCTTCTGGTGTGTCTGAGGACAGCAACAGTGTACTCATATGCAATAATGAATGAATAAGTCTTAAAAAAAAAAAAAAACTGCTGGGAGTTGGAGGCACACGCCTTTAATACCAGCACTTGGGAGGCACAGGCAGGCGGATTTCTGAGTTCGAGGCCAGCCTGGTCTACCGAGTGAGTTCCAGGACAGCCAGGGCTACACAGAGAAACCCTGTCTCGGAAAAAAAACCAAAAACCCCCCCCCAAAAAAAAAAACCTTTTCAAAATCCCATTAAAAAAAAAAAAAGTTAAAGATCTCTCAACTGTGGGCTCCTGTAAAATCAAAACCAAATTAAGTGCTTTCTTACTTTAAGAGGGAAGAAAGTGAGCGTGCCTGTGTGTGTGGGAAGGGGCAGCACTCATTTTTCATCCCAGCAGAATCAGTTTGGTCTACAGAGTTCCAGGATAGCCAAGGCTACAGGGAAACCCTGTCTCAAAATGAAATAAAACAAGCAAGTAATCGAGCAAACAAAACAAAAGAGTGAAGAAGCAGGGTACAGTCACAGTCTGAACACAGTAAAACCAAACTAACAGCGTGAGTAACTCAAGTCCAATGTCTGGGATTCCTTCACGTTCTTCTGGGCTCCTCCAAGGGGCTTGGGTCACTTCCCCAGCGCAGTCCTCTGCGGCACACAGCTTGTCTTCTAAGCTCAGGCAGGCTCCACTCCATCTGCCATCTCCAAAGTGCTGGGATCTTCTGTGAGTGCTGGGGTCGTCTGTGGCAACGGGGCTGCACTTGCACTAACAGCCTCTGGGGCTTACTTCATGGCATGGAGCCTCAACTTCTCTGTATGGCCCCTTCAGTTCTGGGCCTTCAGCTGCTACTGAGGCCGCCACACTTTTCATCAACTGCCTCCCCTGGCCTCTTCCAGTGCCAAGCCTCAGCTGACCTCAGTGCCATGACCTCTTGATGCCTTCAAAACCGGTTCCACTTTAATCTTATACTACTCAGTTCGGTAGGAGCAGCCTGAGGTACTACCTTCCTTGGCTGCCTCTGGAACCCAGCTTCTGATTGCTGACCCTGAGGTTACACTTCCCAGAAGACTTTAACTCACCGGGGCTGGTCTCTTCTTAATTCCCTCCAATTGCTCAGCCCCAGCTAACTAGCTAGCATCGATTGTCCCCATAAACAAAGTGGGGACAATTTACTTTACTTTAGTGGGGTTGGTCTTTTGTTAACCACACCTGATTCTTCAGCTCCAGCTGACCACACACCGCGACTTCCTCACACAAAAAGGTCCACTAGCGTCCTTCCCTAGCCAAGTCCCACCTGCTCCTAAGTCAGACATGTAGATGGGAAAGGGAATGGGTGTCAGTCTGATGGAGCCAACACCCTCACAAATGGACTACCAAGACGAAGACATTCTCTTCAGGAGGGATGGGAAGGCAAAGTGGAAATTTGTAAGATTCTGGAAGAATTCCTCTGAGCTTTACAGAAAGAGTAAACAGCTCCTGGGTAAGGAGGCTGTGGGCAGCCAGTGCTCAGGAGAATCTCAGACCTGCTGCCTGCAAGCTGTGCAGAGAGCTCTCCAGAGCCAGAGCTTCCTGTATCATTGCCTGAGGTGCTTTTTGGGGGGAGGGAGAGGCTTTCAGCTGCTTTTCAGTCTTGTTAGTAACCAAGAAAAACTTACTGGTTCACCCCATTTTGGGCTTAGACATTTCCCCCAAAGTCTGTCACATAATGTAGGGGCGGTTCTAATGCTAAGGGCGTCTTCACCAATTAATTCCTGATCTGTCAGTAAAGAAGCCATGGGCCAACTGCTCAGCAAAGGGGACAGACAGGACTTGTAGGCCCCAGAGGTAGGCAGAGGAGCGATACAAGGGAGGAGAGACAGAGTTCGCCATGCTTCTCATGGAGAAAAGTTGACCAGCCATGGGAGATCTGGAGACAGAGTGGCCCCATGGGCTGCTCCTACAGGCGAGCAGGCGAGCAGTCGGGGCTGTTTAGCAGGGACTAGATGTGACTTAGCACTAGAGTTAGGGCAGGGGAGGTGCGGAGCTCGGAGGATTGATAAGGGTACACTGGCCTTGGGAGTTTAATAAAACCAAGAAATGGTGCCAAGGAAAGTTGAAAATGAACAATGTGTGTGTCTGTACCTTTTATCCATGGATTCAAAGGAAGCTGGGTGGGGACTGGTAGCTCAGCCCGTTCCCGGTTTAGGTGGGGTAGCAAAAGCTACAAGCAACAACTTAAGATCTAGACTCCAATTTTTTTTGTTTTGTTTTGTTTTTTCGAGACAGGGTTTCTCTGTGTAGCCCTGGCTGTCCTGGAACTCACTCTGTAGACCAGGCTGGCCTCGAACTCAGAAATCCGCCTGCAATGAAACTTTTTTCATGAGCTAAGGTCTCACTATTTAGTCCTGGCTGGCTGGGAACTCACTATGGAAGACTAGGTTTACCTTGCACTCAATGATCCACCTGCCTGTGCCTCCTCAGTGCCAATTTAAAATAATATTCAAATAATATCAATTATTTTAATACTGGGCTGGGCAGTGGTAGCACACATCTTTGATTCCAGCACTCAGGAAGCAGAGGCAGGTGAATCTCTGAGAGTTCGAGACCAGCCTAGTCTACAGAGTGAGTTCTGGAACAGCCAGGGCTACAGAGAGAAAACCCTGTCTTGAAAAACAAATAAACAGGGCTGGAGAGATGGCTCAGTGGTTAAGAGCAGAGATCCCGAGTTCAATTCCCAGCAACCACATGGTGGCTCACAACCATCTGCAATGGGATCTGATGCCCTCTTGTGGTGTGTCTGAAGACAGCAACAGTATACTCATATAACATAAAATAAATAAATAAACCTTTTTTAAAAAAGAAGAAGAAACACAAACACACAAATGAAATCTGGAGTAAGGTAGGTTCTGGGGGCACACCCTTGCTCCTAAGTATATGACCTGAGACAATGATCTGATTTGACTGTACCCCAGTTTCCTTACTGGTAAAAGAGGCACATCTACTTTAGAAGACAACAAAATGTTTCTTCATTTGTTCTGAAACAGGGTCTTACACAGTCCAGGCTGGCCTCACCTCCTTATTCTGTTTGATTCTATTGCTAGGATGTTAGAGTCACATGAGGAGGACAGCCGAGCTGACTCGAGGGTGCTGGGAATTGAACCTTGGTCCTCTGGAAGAATAGCAACTGCTCTTAAGAGCTGAGCAACCTCTCCAGCCCCATGGCTTCTGTTCTGTTTGGTTTGTTTTCTGAGACAGGGTCTTACTATGCACCTCAGGCTGGCCTCAAGCTCACAATCTCCACTGTTAGAGGGTTTCAATCATGTGCTGTCATGTGATATCTTTCATCACAAACGAAATTGTGTACATTCTCCCGAGTACTGAGCGCTCTCTTCTTGAAGGTCAGAAGAGGTATTCCTATCAAAGGTAATGAGCTGGACACAAGGAAAATCAAACACTGAGTCATGCCCAGCACCTCATTAAGCCCGGGCACCTGAGACAGGCGGGGCAGGGTCACAGGGAAAGATAACCAGGGGAAAAGTCAGCAACTGCACCTGGCAAGGGCCAACAGCAGGGCCCACGGGCGAGCTGCGGGCCTGGAGAAAAGCAGAGCTTCAGCAAGCAGCGCCACGAACACAGGGGAGGAACATTTGAAATGTGTCTTTGGCAAAGCAAAGAGGACCAAATGCTACATGCCACACGCTAACATTTCGGATTCTATCTTTAAAGCTCTGGAAGCCTCACACTCCACGCAGCAAACGCCAGCCTGAGCTTGGCTGCCATCATCACCCGTCAGAAGCCAGAGCATCTTTGGTGATGCATAGATAAGCTTCATGCACCAAGCCAGGCCTGGTGGCTCATACCTACACTATTAGCACTGGGAGGCTGAAGCAGGGGACTGTCCTTGTAGAAGGCCAGAGTAGCTACAGAACGGGACCTCGCCTCAAAAACAAAAAGCTTCACACACTGGACGTCAGCCAGGGTGCTAGGAGTCTGAAAACACAGCCCATCTGTCCTCAAGGTCCACATTTCCCAGACCTACCTGGTGGCTGGGGCACCTGAGGGCGTGTTCAATAGACGATCTTGGCCAACTGCTGGGACACCTGCTCATTGGTCTTGGAGGGTCTTTGTCTTCATAAGCCCAGGCAGACCTAAGGGGTTAAAAAGCCTTCAGTAAATGCATTTCAGGTCACCAATGACTGCAGTAGGCCCTGCCACAGTGATTCACACTACAGCCACCTGATGCAATGGCCCCATATTATCTAATAGCCCTTCAGGTGGGGTCTGAGTTCAGCTCATGATTAATGTTCTCCAGGGTCTCCGGGAGCAGCCAGGTGGAGAGGGACTGTTGAGGGCCTGCCCTCGTTTGTCCATCCCCATTAGGTAGCATCAATTTAGCCATTACAGCTCATGTAATCAGAGAATAAATACATTTCTCCTCACTCCATAGTGGGGACTCATCTCCTTACTGCCAACCAGGAGAGGTGCACAGAGGAAGAGGGGAAGGCCTCCCTTGAATTGGCACACCCAGTGTGTGTCTGGAGTCGTTCTTTTTGGCAGGAATCCTCAGGAAACTTTGTTGCTCTAAGTACAGACCTATGTCCTTATTGGTACAATACTATAGTGTTGCGTGTATAGTATAGCGAGTGCGAGGTTCTGGAGACTGAACCCCAAGACCTTGTCTACCCTAGCCATAGCACTTAAAGGCTGAGCTACCGCATGACCTCTCTTTTCTTCTTATTTGTTTCTTTGGTTTTTTTGGAGTGGGTGGTAGTTTTGAGACAGGGTCTCATATGAAATACTGACTGGCCTGGTATTATACAGACCAGGCTGGTCTCAAACTCACAGAGAATCATCTGCTGTTGCTGAGTACTGGGCTAAAGGTAGGTGCCAGCCTGGTCTACAAAGTGAGTTCCAGGACAGCCATGGCTGTTACACAGAGACACCCTGTCTTGAAAAGACAAAACAAAACAAGAAAAACTGGCTTAAAGATTCTCAGTAAAGTCAGTGGTGATAGTGTAATCCCAGCGCCTGGGAGGAGAAATCCTCCCAGGGTTTAAGTCATCCTCACTACTAAATGAGTTTGAAGCTAACCTAGGCTAGCGATGCATGATCCTGACAGAAAACAAATAAAGAAAAATCCTCAATAAAATAAAATCCCCCTGGGGAATGGTGGCGCATGCCTTTAATTCCAGCACTTGGGAGGCAGAGGCAGGTGGATTTCTGAGTTCGAGGCCAGCCTGGTCTACAGCGTGAGTTCCAGGACAGCCAGGGCTACACAGAAACCCTGTCTTAAAAAACCAAAAAAAAAAAAAAAAAAAAATCCCAATCAATCAATCAACATAAATTCCAAATTCCAAAGAGATTAAATTGAACATATTATGTGTATTAGTGCTTTTTTTTTTTTTTTTTTTTTTTTTTTTTGCTGGTTCTCACTCTGTAGAACTCTGGGTTCTGGCTGGTGTGGAACCCAGAGATTTGCCAGCCTCTGCCTGTCAATGCAGGGGTAAAGGTGCTTGGGAAAACCGGTACTCACCGCTATGCCTAGGTAGTAACGGTTTTCTTTATTTAGTTTTCTTTCCCCTTTAGCACTATTGATGCCTTTTTATTAGGAAGAAATGGCTTAACAAAGAGGGCAGTTAAACTAGAAAATTATAAAAATATTTTATTTTGGCAGAACCAAGACATCCAGCAATAGTTCCAACTACTCTGGAGGCTGAGGCAGAGGAATGCTAGAGCTCAGAAGTTTGGAGCCAGCCTGCTCAACAAAGAGAGACCCTGACTCAAAAATTCACTCCAAGGGTTAATGTCTAGGGAAGGGGCCTCGGGAGCCATTGCTAGCCTTGAAGAAGACAAAGCTTTCTGTAGAAACAGCAGGAGTCAAAGCAACAGAGGAGGAGGCTGACAGAAAGGCCTCCTGGCACACAGCTTTCCCGACATCCTGTCACCTTCCACCTGTGCCCAGTGTTGTCCCAGACCCTGTTACACATTGGTACTCAAAGGCTGAGCATGGAGCCGAACCGGCAGGTTGTTTGCCTGGATGCATGAATCCCTGAGTTTGATCCCCAGCACAGCAGCACACAGACTGGGCATGGTAGGTACACACCTGTGATCCAGGGGAGGATCACAGAAGCAAAGGCATCACAAGTTCAAAGTCATGCTCACCTATACAGCAAGTTTAAAGCCAGGCTTTATTTTTTTATTTTTTATTTTTTGTTTTTTGTTTTTTTCGAGACAGGGTTTCTCTGTGTAGCCCTGGCTGTCCTGGAACTCACTCTGTAGATCAGGCTGGCCTCGAACTCAGAAATCCGCCTGCCTCTGCCTCCCAAGTGCTGGGATTTAAAGGCGTGCGCCACCACCGCCTGGCTAAAGCTAGGCTTTAAATTGGCCATGCAAGACACCATCCCAGAAAGAAAAAAATAGGGGTTGTTAGAAGGCCCATCGGGCAGACCCTTGCAACCGAGCTTGACAGTCTCAATTTGATCCCTGGGCTTCACAGAGCAGGACAAGAGATCAGCTCCTGCAAACTTGTCCACATGCACTATGGCACATACACACACATACACACATAATAAAAAAAAAAAAATCAACCACAATAAGGCATAGTAGTACATGATGAACCTAGTTTCTTTCTTTTCTTTGATCCTTTCCCCTCCCTTCCTCAACCCCGTTTTTTGTTTTTTTGTTTTTTTTTTTTTTTGGAGAAAGGGCCTTTCTATGTAACCCTGGCTATCCTGCAAACTCCTATAAAGACTAGGCTGGGCTGAAACTCAGAAATCCACCTGCCTCCGCCTCCTGAGTGTGGAGATTAAGTGTGAGTGCCACACCTGGTACACTGGTGACATTAAAAGAGCACGTATGGTTTCTGCAGTAATCATATATTCACTATTAAAACTTGTTGATACAGGCTAGAGAGGTGGCCTGCCCTGATTCCTGGTCCACACAGTGGTTTACAACGGCCTAAACCCTAGTTCCAGAGGATCCAGCAGGCACATACAGTTTTTGCAGACAAAACATTCACAGACACAAAGTAAAATTTTTAAATCTTTAAAAATTCGTAGATACTAAACCAAGAGAGAGAGAGAGAGACAGACAGATGCAATGGCTCACCCTTCAATCCCAGCACTGAGGAGGCCGAGGCAGGCAGAGTTCTACAGTCCGAGTTTAGCCTGGTCTACTGAGTGAGTTCCAGGACAGCCCCCCCATTCTCCCTCGAAAGAAAGAAGGAAATGTGTGGGGTTTGTGGCTGTGGCTCAATGGCAGAATATTTGCCTAATATTTAAGAGGCCAGGGGTTCAATGCTCATCACTTAAAAATATATTTTTTTTTAAATCATAAATACGGCTGTAGAAGTGGCTCTGTGGTAAAGGTGCTTGCTTGCTGTACAAGCCTGATGACCTGAGCTCAATCCCTGGACCACAGTGGGAGGAGCCCATCCTCTGACTGTCACACACGCTCTGTGGCTGGTGCACAAGTGAACACATGATGATGATGATGATGATGGTGATGGTGATGATACAGCAAGAAAAACGAAGACAGCACTTCAACTTGCCTGCAGGGTTTATTCTTGTGTGAAAATCAGTTTCTACAGGAGGCACTGGTGCAGTGTGTGTGGCAGAGGGGAAGTAAGCCTTTACTCAGCTTGGGCATTGAAGGAGTCCTGAGAGTCCCTGACACAGGCTAACTGCATGCTTTGTCCTGCCCTCGGGTGATGGGACACGGCAGCAGCAGGGCATCCCACTTTACAGATAGGAAACAGAGGCCTAGAAAGTAGAACGCACTCACTTGCTGCTGATAGCCATCATCCAGAGAGCAGCAAGGCTGCATGAGCCATCTCCAGATTCCCAGGCTGAAACTGGACCTTCTCACTAGACTCTTGGGTACAGTGAGGGTAGCCTCACCTGGGAACCCATCAGACCTAGAAACCCAGGACCAAGAGGCAAGCTTGTGACAAGGAGTGCAGGGCTGGAGAGGGAAGGACGCCCCATCGTGTTATTTGTGACACTAGAGACTGAAGCGAGGGCTTCTGTACAGAGGCCCAGTGGGCTCCACTGAGCCACAGCTGTAGTCCTGGCCTCCATGGGCACTGTATTCGTGTGCTACACAGACACCTGTGCAGTCAAAACACCAAATACACAATAATAAAACATAAATTTAAGAAAGATATAAAATATAAATATAAACGAGTAACTCAGTGATGGCCCAGACAAGACAGTGCGTGTCTGTAATCCTAGTGACTGAAGGGTGGAGGTAAAGCAACCAGGAGCTCAGCATCAGCGCCACCTTCCTTTACACGGCAGGTTTGTACAGGAAGCCCTCAGTCAAATGAAACACAGAGGTGGTCTGGGAGAGGAGAGGAGAGGAGAGGAGAGGGAACGTGAGCACGCACCAGCTCACAGGCACACTGGAGATGCAGCTTAGAGATACAGAGGACATGTTTAGCATGCTGCAAGCCATAGTTTTAATCCTGTCCTGACCTCCAAAAAGAGAGTCATGATTCTACGCTGCTTAGCCTCCATCTGGGGGCTGAGCTAGGTGTGAGCGCGGCCACAGAGCCGTGAATGCCACAGAGCCGTGAATGCCGAGCTGGGTGTGGTCAGGACTTGGAATACTGGTTCCAACATGAAAGCTATTTGTGTATTGCCTTGTAAACAAAGCAACAATAACAACAAATTTGACTAGAGACTTCCCCACCAGTTATTAAAGCACTCTAGAAGGCATTTGGCAGCATTAGGAAGGCCGCTGAAAACTGGGTAAGCAGCTTTTTCAATAAATCCTGATGAGACAGAAGCAAAGAGGATCAAATACTCACCAGAGTAAGGATTATGGAACAAAATGACTGTAGAAATGGTTCCTCCTCAAAGAGAGAAGTCAGGCGTGGCTGACACACGTGATGCCAGCACTTGGCAGAGGTTCATGGCTGTTCTTGTCAACACAATGAGCGTAAGGCTAACTAAATACACCAAACCCTGTCTGAAAAATATAAAAAAAGGCCATGTGTGGTGGCACATACATGCCTTTAATCCCAGCATTCAGGAAGCAGAGGCAGATGGATCTCTGTGAGTTCAAGGACAGAGTCCTCTTTATAGTGACTTCCTATGAGCTACATAGTGAACTTCATGAGAGACTGTCTGAAAGTAGAAAAAGAAAGAAAGAAAGAGAGAAAGAAAGGAAGAAAGAAAGAGAGAGAGAGGAGGGGAGGAAGCTGGGTAGGTCAGTCAGTAGAGGCCTAGCCAATCAAGTATGAGGTCCCAAGTTTGCCCTCCAAATCCATGTAAAATGCTAGCTAAGCAAGCTTTGTAACCCTAACACTGGGGAGGTGGAGTCAGGAGTCCTGAGGCTCACTGGCTAGCCAGCCTAGTCAAAATGGAGAGCAGCAGGTCCCAGTCATGGCCTTCAAAAAGAGGGACAGTCCCCAGAGAACACTAGAGGCTGACCTCCAGTCTCCACATGTGGGCACACACACACGCACACGCACACGCACACGCACACGCACACGCTCACGCTCACACTTATGAGCACACATGCACAGACTGGTAACACTGTGGGTGGCCACGTGAAAGAACATAGCCAGAGGCAGAGGCATCAGCCAGGTGGAGGCAGTTGGGAAAAAGTTATGCTTCTTCATTTCAATGCTTGTTTTATTTCCTTATTTGTGTCTAAATTATTTCCTAATTTGTATCTAACAGTTTGATTATCTTTTTCTGATTCTGATTTTCTAAACAGTCTGTCAACTACACATCTGCCCAGTGACATTTCCATTTTAAACATTAATTTAAAATTATTTATGTAAACCCATGGATGTATGCTGGATTGGATAAATATATAATTGAATCCTATCCACAACTGTTGAATTTTGATTTAGATTTGTATACATCAGAACTGTGTTTTCTTTAAGTTCATTTATTATTGTTGTGTGTCAGAATGCAGGCATGTAGAGGTCAAAAAGACAACATTTAAGAATCGCTTCTTAGCCTAGAAAGATGGCTTAGCAGTTAAGGGCACTTGATGCTCCTGTAGAGAACCTGAGTTCAGTTCCCAGCACCTGCATAGTGCTCACAACTCTATGTCCAGTTCCAAGGGATCCAGTGCCCTCTTCTGGCCTCCTTGGGTACTGCATGTGTGTGGTTCACAGATATACATGCAGGCAAAACACACATACAGAGTTGGTTTTTTTGTTTGTTTGTTTCTTTTTTAAGGAAATAAGGGCTGGAGAGATGGCTCAGCAGTTAAGAGCAATGACTGCTCTTCCAGAGGTCCTGAGTTCAATTCCCAGCAACCACATAGTGGCTCACAACCATCTGTAATGGGATCTGAAGCCCTCTTCTGATATGTGTCTGTATGTTTTATGTACTCATATACATAAAATAAAGAAATGCTTTTTAAAAAAGGAAATAAAAAGAAAAGGAAATGACACAGCCACTCCTAGGTATGATAGAGGAAAAAGTTTATTAGAGATATGTGGGAGAGCCAGAGGTGGAGACATCAGGGAGAGTCCAGAGTGGTCATGATCCTGAATCCTGTGGGAGAGGGGAAGAGAGAAGGACAGAGGGGAACCAAGTACAGCAGCCAGGCGGCCAAAGGTACCAAAGGGTAGGTAACTGAAATGTCTGGGTTATATAGGGAAGAGCCTCTTGGGGAAGGGCAGCCCAGCCCCTGGGCTGGAGAGCAGGGTAGAAGGCAGGTATGCTAGCCATACCCTGCAACAGGTAGGGACTGAGGGTTGCTGGGAGAACCTGGAGGCCAGGTCTGGTTTAATATGTTAGATAGCACCCCGGCCACTAGTCCCAGATTTGAAACTTAACACACATCATTTTTAAAAAGGTTAAAACTATGTTTTACGTGGATGAGTGTTTGCCTGCCTGTAGTGTGTGCATCACATACACTTGAAACCAGAGGACAGTACTGGATCCCTTGGAACTGAAGTTGGGGGGGGCGGTTGTAAGCTGTCATGTGGCGCTGGAACTAAAACCTGGGTCTTCCGAAAGAGCAGCTGGTACTTTGAACCACTAAGCCATTTCTCCAGTCCCATAAATTTTAATTAAAAACAAAACAAAAAAAGGAAAGAAACCAAAACCAAAAAACAGGAGTCAGGCAGTGGTGGCGAAAGCCTTCAGTTCTAGCACTCAGGAGGCAGAGGTAGATCTCCGAGTTCAAGGTCAGCCTGGTCTACAGAGTGAGTTCCAGGACAGCCAGGGCTACATAGAGAAACCCTGTCTGGAAAAACAAAAACAAGAAAAAAAAAAAAAAAGGGGTCTCTCTTCCTATGGCTTGAACAGGTTAGACTCAAGTCACCAGGTTTGTGTGACAGGAACTTTTACTTGCTGAACTCTCTCTCTCTCTTTCTCTCTCTCTCTCTCTCTCTCTCTCTCTCTCTCTCTCTCTCAATAAAGGTGCTAAAGTAAGTTAGTCTAGTCTAGAGCTGCCTGTCAAGGGTGAACATGAGTTCCTGGTCCCCCAAAGTGCTACCATTAAGGGCAGGCACGCCCATCATGCCCGGCTGAGCTCTCCATTTCTAAATACTGTCTTCAGAGAACACTGCTTAGTGGATCATGGCATGTGAACTTTGAAGCTGTTTTCTGTTCAGTATAATGAGGCCCACCCACGTAGGCACAGGGACTGGCAGTCTCCTCCTTTCAGGGCTGAGCAGCCCATGCCATGGAATCTGCAGTTTGCTCAGACGTGCACTGAAGGATATTTGAGTGTTTCTACTTTGAGCTATTACAAATAAGTCACAGTATATATAAACATATCAGCCCTGGGGTTCTAAGTTCTGCTGGACTAGCCATGTGGTCACAGCCCTCCATGGTTTACTGAGGGCCATGCCCAAAGGCCACAGCCCTCATCTTAGACAAAGGCTAACTTCACAGAGCTGTTTTTATATTGGAGTCTATAACAAATGACTCACAGGAGAGAGGTATTAAATTCTACCTGGGATGTCTTTGGAAATTTTAAGGTTTCCCATGGAAAGGAGCCAGTGGACAGAAACCTTGGGAGGTACTCAATGATAAAGTAAAAAAAACTTCAAGGGTGGGTGGGATGGCTCAGTGGGTAAGGGCACTTCCTTGAGTATCCTAAGAGAACTGAGTTGGATCCTAGGAAGTGGAAGGAAAGAGCAGACTTCACAAACCTCGGTTTTTTTTGACCTCCATACGTGCACCATGGCACATTTGCTCTCTCTACACATAAATACACACACTAAATAGATAACAAGAGCTTAGTTAGCTTGCCTACTAATTATTAATAGACTTCTAAGGCTTAAAAGTTTTTTTTAAAGATTTATTTTATGTGGGTGTGTGTCATCTATCTGAATGGATGGATATATATTTACCACGCAACATGAAGATCAAAAGAGGGCGTCCAAGTCTTTGGAACCAGAGTTACCGATAGTTGCGAGCTGCCATGGGATCTGGGAACTGAACCTGGGTTCACTGCAAGAGCAACAATTGCTAGTTTGTTTGTTTGTTTTTAGAGATAGGATCTCACTATTGTGGATCAGACTGGCCTTGAACTCACAGAGATCCACCTGCCTCTGCCTAGAAGTGTTGGGATAATAAAAAGTAAAAAAAAAAAAAAAATACTTGGTGAAAGATGTGATTTTTAAAAATATATTTTTAAAATTTTATATATGTAAGCATTTTGGATGAATTATATACATGTCTGTGCTGGGCGGTGGTGGCGCACGCCTTTAATCCCAGCACTTGGGAGGCAGAGGCAGGCAGATTTCTGAGTTCGAGGCCAGCCTGGTCTACAGAGTGAGTTCCAGGACAGTCAGGGCTACACAGAGAAACCCTGTCTCGAAAAACCAAAAACACCAAAAAAAAAAATTTTATATATATATATATATATATGAGTTACAATGGTGGTGAGCTGCCATGTGGTACTGGGAACTGAACCCAGGTTCTCTGCAAGAGCAGCAAGTGTTCTTCATCACCAAGTCACCTCTCCAGTCCCACTGGGATCTCTCTTTCTAAGTTTCTGTTCTGAGAGCAAACTAAAGAACCAAGCACTGCGAGACTCTAGGTCTAAATCAAAGAAAACCATGCTACTTATCCCTAAAATGTCCCTGAGCCAGACAGATGGAGAGAGGAAGAGTTTCTTCCCCCTCACTGCAAGACAATGGTGTCCAACACTCATTTCTCCCAGAATCACTGCCTGGGCTGAGTTTCTAAGAGCAAACTACACAACTCCACTGTTTGCTGCAGCAGAGTAATGGCCAGCGACAGTTCTTCCTTTTCTGCCCGGTATAAAGGGTATGTTTAAGAGACAGAGAGTGTCTCTGTCCTGAGGTACAGACTGGCATCCTGATGGGCACGTCAGTACCACCTACCGTAAGGCCGGCAGGCTGATGAAATAATCGTCCTTGTATTAACAGACACTGTACAACAGCCGACTTCCTGTAGAAGGCAAGATGTCCAGTTTCGTGCATATGACATTACCGTTGAGGTTCAGGGGAATCAAGACAACACTACACTATTTTTACGGTATCTGTTTTTTTTTTACAGTATCTTTTGATTACATAATTAGTTCCAAACAGAACATAATTTTAAAAAGTAAAGGAAACCCTTCATGAGAGGAGGTGGAGTCAGAGGTTCACCGAGTTCAGGAGGAAGCAGCAGCTGCCCTGTGAGCCTTAGCCAATGCCTCCAGGCCAGCATCCTATGAGGCTGTTTTGCTCCAAAGACAGGAACCTTTTGTTTTGCTTAGCTTGTGGATGGAAGGATATTGTTAATGGAGGGGTTTTGTAGTAACTCAGGGACATAGTCCAAGAACTGCCAAGCCACTGGCCTGCTGCAGCTCTTTATCCCCAAATAATTACTGGCTTCTTGAAAGCCACCCTCTGCAGTCACTTCCCTTTTCAGAGGGGAGAAAAACAATACAGTCTAACTCATCAGCAATGGGACCCACAAACACTCAGTGCTGAGACCGAAGACCACAGTTCACCAAGGAAGGATCACTCAGGCCAGACCCTGGTGACAGCTTAAACACGGAAGGGTCAGTTGGTGCATTCATCGCTGGATTTAATTCCCTGCTGCAGAAAGGGTGAGTGCAGGCTTAGCTTGGAAAGGAAAGTCTTTGAAAAATGAAAGGACCGCTGAGAAATTCCTTTATGGCACCCATAAAATAAATCCCTAAGGACTTTCTTGGTGGGACTCTACTCAGACATCAACAAATGAAGATAGTTATTAAAGGCCTCAAGAGCAACAAAGCTAAAGCCAGCCAGTTCATATTTCATTCGGCTTTGCAAACAGGCATCATGAGACTGGTTCAAAGACGTGTTCATCACTGCCAGGGAGGTATTAATGTTTTCCTTTGCTGTAGTCATTAAAAAATACCTGGAGGACCAGACAAAGCTTCCCAAGGCCTGGCTGCCAAGAAAACCTGGTACGAATTCCAGCTCAGGGAAACTGAGCCAGGTACTGTCCCTAAGACACTGGTAGGGTCTACACTAACAACTAGAGTTTGGACATTTGGTTATTAGAAAAACGAGACCAGGTACGGTGGTAAACACTATAATCCCAGCACTTGGGAGATAGGGGCAGAAAGCACAAGGATTGGGATCAGCCTTGGCTACATAGCAAGTTCAGGGCTAGCCAGAGCTACATTAAGACCCTACACTGAAAACAAACAATCCCAAAAGAATCCCAGTTTCACATGAGAACTAAATTTCTATAGTTTCTTAGATGGCTCTACACATACTTCTAGCATTTTTATTATGCATTTATGCAAATATAAATACAGCATTTACAAAATCAAAATATCATGTAACTCAGTGAGTTCTGAAGATGCAATGTTTGGAGCATTGAATATTCAATCTTTATTGAGACAGTCTCTACATAACCCTGACTGTCCTGTAATTCACTGTAGACCAGGCTGGCCTCAAACTCACAGGGATCTGCTCGCCTCTGCCTCCTGAGTGCTGGGTTAACAGATACAACACCTTCATCTTTACTTTAATTTTTTGTATATATTTACTTTTGAGACAGGAGCTCACTGTGCATCCCTGCCTGGCCCCCAACTCACTAAGTAGCTCGAGTTGGCCTTGAGGTCACAGACAGGCACCTGCCTCCACTTCCGAAGCACTGGGGTTAAAGGCATGTGACCTCAGCTTAACTTTAATTTCACAGGTTAAAAACAAAGAAGCACATCAGTCTCACTAGGATGCAAATTCGCCTTCATTTTAATAAGTGATACAATTACATGTACACAAAAAAATTGCTTTAAAATACATTTCTTAGCAATTTATTGTCAGGGCTGGAGAGATGGCGCAACAGTTAAGAGTGCTTGCTGGTGCTCTTCCAGAGGTCTCCGGCTCCACTCCCAGCATACGCACGACAGCTCACAACCATCTGTAAGTCTAATCCCAGGGGATCCAACACTCTTCTGACCTCCATGGGCAACAGGAACTCATGTGGTACAAAAGCATACACACAGAAAAAGCACTCATGTACATAAAAGAAGTAAATCTAAAAAAATACAGTAGAGAAGAACTGAGAAAGATTCCTTGATGTCCATGTAGCCTCCGAACGCACACACTCACGAACATGTACAAATATACACAACACGCAGAAGACAACATATATATTAGATATGTATACAAATACACATTGAAGTACCAGGAATTAAGGATTGAAACCAGTGCCTTGTTCACTCTAGACAAGCATCTAATAAGCAGCCTCCCCACCCTATGCTAGATATCATGTAAGCAGGCAAACAAACCCATGATCATTCTGATGCTGGCCTTTGAAGCTGATTACACCCTGGCACCATGGCCTATCAAGAAACTAGATATTGTTCACTCTTCCAATCAAGTCCCTGGGGCTGCCACGCCTGTCCATGCACACAGGCTATCATGACCTGAATGAAAAGGTTGATTGTGGGGCAGAACAATAAAATTGTGCAAGAGCTCCTTCAGCTCATAAACAGGGCAGGTGCAGAAAAGAAATAAATATGCTTCCCCTTTCCCCCAAGTGCTCTATGTTTCTAAGTCAGTGACAACTGAAAATAAAAAACGAATCAGATTCTGTTTGCTTCATACTTGTGGAAGGTTTCAAATCTGAAATCCCAGGTCAGATAGAACAAATGGCAATGCCAATTCTACTGATATCTGAAAGTAAAGGGTCACATGCACATACTCGGTCACACACACATGCTCTCTCACACATACACACATGCGGTCACGCACACATACACTGCTCTCTCATAAACACATACACTCTCTCACATGCGCATACATGACCACGTGTGCACGCGAGCGTGTGAACAAGCACACACACACACACACACACACACACACACACACACGCGTGTGTAACATTGCACAAGCTAGGCCGGCATCCTATTACTGTGGCGCATCTCCCACTCAAAGCGTCCTGTGCATCTTCATCTTCTGCCAGATCGACAGCTGTTTTATGGCAGAAAGACATCTACAGTGTCCCACAAGCCACACACACAGTGGACACTCAAAGAGCACTGAAACCATAATGGGCACAAGATTATAAGGAGCAAGTCTCTGGACAAAAAGATGAGCAAGATAATTCAGTCTCTTTGTTCTAGAGCCTAACAGTATACACACAAATAATTAAAAAATATATTTACCATCTGGGTATGATGGCATATACATCAGTAATTGAAAGACCGCAACACACACACTCGATCATAGGGAGTTGAAATTCAGCCTGGGGTATATATAATAGCAAGATCTTGTCTTAAAAAACAAGAACAAGGCTAGGTATCATGGTACACACCTTGATTCCCAGCAGAGGGAGAGGCAGGCTGATCTCTGTGTGTTCAAGGCCAGACTGGCAGACTGGTCTACAAAGCAAGTTCCAGGATAGCCAGGACTGTTAAACACAGAAACCCTATCTGGAAACAAACAAACAAACAAACAAGAACAAGCTGAGTGTGGCTGAACACACCTTTAATCCCAGCAGTTGGGAGGCAGGTGGATCTCTGAGTTCAAGGCTGGCCTCAGAGTTCCAGGATAGCCAAGGATACAGAAATCCTGTCTTGAAAACCAAAAGCAGCAAAGGAAAAGAACAAAGAACGTCTTTTACACTGTGTGGCCTGTGCCACCTCCAAGACTGCTCCCTGTATTCCAACTGCATTCCGATAGGAGACACTTGAGAGACACCCACAAACACCAGCTAGGCAGCACCCGGTTTTCTAGCTGAGCCAAGCAGATATGAAACAAAGATAGTTAGTGTTCAGTTGTTTACAGGGAGCCACCATTGACTCTCTCCACAAAGCACAATCTCAAAACATCCACAAAGCACAAACTCAAAACAAAGGATAGAGCCTCAGCCAGTTCTCAAAGGGGAACAAATTTTAAGGTCATGGTTCCCTGACAGAGACAAAAAGTTTCCCAGCACAAGCAGACCTGATGCTCATGGCCTCAGGTAAGTCTTATAGATTAGCCACAGAACAAACTTTTTCCTGAAGTCTAGATTAGTCTTATTTCCTGCAATTCCCCCATAAATCAGTATTATTCCTTTTCATTCCTGTATTTAGTAGGGGGACTACTAAGGTAAATTTTAACTAATTTTGCATTAATTTGCTTGAAGCTTTGCCTCAATTTACTTCTTATCTTTTTTGTTGTTTCCCATTTTTTGTTTGTTTTTTTTACACAGGATCTCATAATCCAGGCTGGTCTTCAACTTCCAAAGTAGCTGAGACTGACCTCAAACTCATACCATACCTCCTCAATGCTAGATTATAGGCCGGTGCTACCAAGCCTGACCGCTGTATCATTTAAAAAAAAAAAAAAAAACCTTTCATAATGTATACATATCTATACATTCACAAAAGTAGAGAACACCAGCTCTGTGAATTAATTACCAAGATTGACTAAGGTCAACAGATAACCAAACCTATGAGTTAGCACTTCTCCTGCAGGTTCAACTTGTGAACATTCTAAAATATACTCCACTTCAGAGATAAGTCATACCAACTGCCAGCGTCGACTGATTTTCTGGTTACATAGCTAGGAGTCAGCATTTTCTGTGTGTTATACCATGACAACCTGAGATCCAAGGAGTTTACAAATGAGATTGAGAACACTTTCAAGATCAATTCTGAGTAAAATCCACGGTAAATTCTGGAATGCTTATCAGGTCCTGTAGATCCTAGCTCATCAAACCTGTCAACCTGGCCCCACCTCCTTATTTCATTTTATTTAATGTGCGCATAGGGTACACGTGGAAGTCCGAGGACGACTTGCAGAAGCTGGTTCTCTCCTCATGCCAAGTGGGATCTAAGGATCAAAGTCAGCTCACCAGGCTTGGTGGCAGGTGCATTTCCCTGCTGAGCTGTCTCAGGAGCCCAAGATCCACCTCCCAGAGACCACACAGGTTATATCTTAAAACCTCGCACAGTGAATCCTGGAGCTTTCTCAAATGTTCCCAAAATATCTGCTGGTCATGTTACTCCTCTTACAATTCCAAAATGACTCATTGACGCTTTGGAACAAAGTCAACACCTTGGATAACACCAGGTCTTTCCATCCCTGGGTCCTGTCTGTCCAGTGTCATCCTCCCCGTGTCCCATCGTACTGTGGCTCTGCACCTGTCCCTTCGTCTGCCCTTCCCTCTCTACTTGCTCCTACTGTATCTGCAAAACCCAGATGTGCCCAGAACCTACTGGGACACTTCCCATGATGCTTTACAGGACTGTGGCTTAGGGCACCTCTTACACTACTCTGGGTCCTCTCCCAGAGATTTCCAGAAATTTAAGAGCACACACTTCCCCATCCCCTATCCTGGCCCCACCCAAGGACAAAGCAGAGTGGTAGCTGGCAGAAAATAGACTTAAGTACACACTGAATAAACGTGGTTTTTTTTTTTTTTTTTCGGTTTTTATTTTTGTTTTGTTTTTCGAGACAGGGTTTCTCTGTGTAGCCCTGGCTGTCCTGGAAGTCACTCTTAGACCAGGCTGGCCTCGAACTCAGAAATCCACCTGCCTCTGCCTCCCAAGTGCTGGGATTGAAGGTGTACGCCACCACTGCCTGGCATGAACTTCTTAACACGGTCACCAGCCTCTCTTGGGAGAGTTATTTACTAGCACCTGTGCTCATAAACACACGAGTTATTTACTAACATGTATGTTCATTAAAGAAACCTCACAGAATCAGGTGACTTTAAATGCCAACTGTAAACACAGAATGTCAATTAGATATGACAGCACCTATGCCTTTTCTACTACTACGACCATGCTTTTCTCTGTAAGACTGGTTCCATTTTCTACAGGGAAGTCTGCTCTCCCAAGTGCTCAATGTCATCCTGGGGGTGCTGAATGCTTCCCTTCCCCGGGAAAAGCCCCATACCAAGACCAACTGACCAGTCATTCTCACAGAAATTGAAGCTCATGTGAATGTTAGGTGGAAAACTTCATGTAATTAGAGGAAGTAGGCACCTTTCCCCACAGGCACGGTCAGCAGCAGGATTTTAAAATATAATCACAAGGGGCTGAAAGTTGGTTCACAGGTTCGATCCTCAGCACTTACATGGTGGTTCACACCATCTAACTCCAGTTCTGGAGGATCCAACACCCTTTTCTGACCTCCATAGGCACCAAGCATTCCCATGGTGCATGTGCGCATGCACACACACACACACACACACACACACACCAGTCATTAATTCTAATTCTAAAAAAAAAAAAAAAAAACGCAACATTCACAAGCTGGACATGGTAGCATATTTCTGAGACCCCCAATACTTGAAAGAACAAAGAGGCTCACCTCTGGTTTGAGGCCAGCCTGGTCTATATCATGAGTTCCAGGCTAGCCAGGAATAAAAGCAAAACTTGTCTCAAAAAACTCCATTCCCAAAAGAAGAGTTGGGGAGCTAGATCAGTTAGTTAGAAGGGTTCTGGAATGGTGACACACGATTCCAGCTCTGGAAGGAGCATAGAGGAGAGAGAGCCCCTACAAGTTTGTCTTTCGTAACTCATGTACACCTTCACTCACACTCACATGCACACACACATTTCATAGGCTCACATGTACTTACGTCCTTTGTACCTAGTAATATAAAAAGAACGTGGAGGGGGTGTTAGATTTCCCAAACTGGGTCATAAGAACAGTGGGTTCTATCACTCTACTTCCCTTACAGATAACTCCTTCTGAGGGAAGACAGCTACCAACAGAAAAGAGGCAACCAGGACTCCTGCCACTGGTCTTTTGAGTCAGCTATCTTGGATTTAGAACCCCCAAACTGGCAAGAGATATTGGGCCATCATCACGTAGGTGGACTACATCTGATTCCCTACCCACAGAAAGTGTTGACTAATAAAGATTGTTTTATTTGGAGAAGACCTCATATTGTAGCCCAGGCTGATCTCAAACTCCGAATTCACACATCTCAGCCTCAACTTCTGGGATTACAGGTATGCACCCCCTACACCTAGGATAAAGATTGTTTTCGCCTGGCGGTGGTGGCGCACGCCTTTAAATCCCAGCACTTGGGAGGCAGAGGCAGGCGGATTTCTTAGTTCGAGGCCAGCCTGGTCTACCAAGTGAGTTCCAGGACAGCCAGAGCTACACAGAGAAACTCTGTCTCAAAAAAACAAAAAACAACAACAACAACAACAAAAAGATTGTTTTCAACCAATAAACGTCGCGTTAGTTACAAAGCAACAGAAAAGCAACGCAAGGAGGCAATGGAAGGAGGAGCGAGGAAAAAAATGCCAGTACAGAAGAAACAACAGCTCGGTGTAATGATTGAAAGTCCAGCATTTGAGAGGCCGAGGCAGGAAGATTGCTTCCAATTGAAGGCAGCAGGAGACGGGGGTGGCTGCATTAAAAGAACAGCAAAACTGTGAGGGTGGAATATGAAGACATCCCCATCACCACTCCTGACCTTACCCACCTCACTGCCTTGGCTCTGAACTTGAAGAACATGAACTGATTCTCACTGATACTAAATACGCGGGGCCCAAAGAGGGTTAGGATATAAGGAACTGCACGAGATTAACACATGTCCACCGGAGCACAGGGTCCCTCTGGCATGTCAACCCCTGTTGCTTCGGGTAGCCACAGCGCCCTCCAGGGAACAAACATGACGGAGCACAGATTTGTTTGGCCGAGTTCCGCACGCTTGAGGGTGCCAGGCCCTGTGCTCTGCTACTCTGGGAGCTCAGGCGGGGCCGACCTTAGCTGTGCGCCGCATTCTGAGAGGCGGGACCCGCTCCAGACCCCCACTAGCTCACGGCGATCGAACGCAGACGGCTCTGGCCCCAAACAGCTCGCGCGTTGAGTTACCTAGTCGGATCCTGACCTGCTCTTGGACGCGTCCGCGAGATCCTGCTCCTCAGCAAGTGGTATAGGACGCCAGAGGCTGGTTCAGCTGCGGTCCCTGGAGTCCGGAATCCACATTCCCAAGTCTCCCGGGAGGACAGCGGCGGAACAGGAGAACAGACTACGCCGGAGAGCAGCGCCCCTCCCTGGAGCGCTCCGGCCCGCCCCGGCCCAGAGGACAGTGTGCCACGCCCCTACTGGTCCTACCCCGGAGGTCCGCCCCTCAGCAGGCCCCGCCCCAGAGAGGCGGTGGCACCCCTTAGTTCTGCCCACCAGGAGTGTGTATCACTTCCTGTCAGCGGAAGGGGCGTGCCAAAGCGATCCAGCTCTGTTTCCTGAGTCGGTTGCTTAGCAACGAGGCCACTGCGTCCTGTTTTGCCCCTTTCCAGCCGAGCCTATTTGTGCAGGCGCATTTTGGCATGGTAATGCTGTGATGGCTTAGGCCTTCTGTTGCAATACTAACCCCAGGAAACCATGAAGGGAGGCGAGGTGCTGGTCACTTGGCTGACCTGCAAGAGAATCTGAGTGAGGCTTCTTTTTTCTAGACTGCTATCATTCCGAGCACTTACTGGCCACGGTATTTTCTTTCCTCTATGCACACACAGACACACACAGACACACATTACAACAGAGAGGGAAGGTCAGAGGACAATTTTGTAGAGTTGGTTCTCTTCTTTCACCTTTATATGGGTTCTTGGGATCGAACTTAGGTTACAGTCTTGCACAATTGCTTGGCAAGGACTTTTACCCACTGAGTCATTTCACAGGACCTTTATTATTTTTGGGACAGAGTCTGATGCAGTTTAGGCTGGTCTTGAACTTGAAATCTTTGCTTTCTGAACTATATCTCCTGAGTACTGTAATTATAGACATGTGCCTGTAGGCATAAAATTTTTGCAGCACACTCTTAATAAGTGTTCAACCTCTCCTTTAGCCCACACCCAGCAGAGGTAGTGGAAGAGAAAAGTTATTAGGATATGAGGGAATGGACTGATTCAGCAATAGTTCTTTGGGGCCAAGCTCAATCTTCTTGGGCAGCAGTTCAGTCCTGTAGCAAACACCAAGTACAATTCAGCAGCTGCAGACCAGTCCTTTCAGCAAGCAGACACCAGACAGCTGTAGTTCAATCCTGAAGAAAGCACCAGGCTTGCCAACCAGTCTGAGGTGAGGCCGCAGAAGTGGCAAGCTGCCATAGGAACCTCACACGCAGTTCTTTGGCAGGTTTCTCTCAATGGCAATGTTATCACAAGGTGAGCTCAACAATACTATGTAAGGCAAACAAATGCATGCCTTTCTTTAGTAAAGAATATCGAGGCAGAGCAAAGCAAAGCTCAGTGCTCCTCTCCCACTGTCTGTGGGATCATATTTATTATACTTCTTCATCAAGAGTTTTTACAAGTGTCTGCTATATCCAAACATCCTTTAGCTGGTGTCTACTTCGGGAAAACAGTCTTTCTTTCTTTCTTTTTTTTGGTTTTTGAGACAGAGTTTCTCTGTATAGCCCTGGCTGTCCTGGAACTCACTCTGTAGACCAGGCTGGCCTCGAACTCAGAAATCCACCTGCTTCTGCCTCCCAAGTGCTGGGATTAAAGGTGTGCGCCACCACTGCCCAGTCAGAAACGGTCTTTTATGTTTTACCAAGACATCCTTTCACCTGTGTGCCCCAGCAAAACATCATTTGGCATAACTAACTTTCCACAGAACTAGAAGTTTCCGCTTGATGCGCCATTACACTGATTTTATACAGTACTGCTAATCTAACCCAGAGCTTTGTGGTTGGTAAGCAAGCATCTCCCAATTCAGATACAACCCTAACTTCTTTTTTTTTTTTTTTTTTTTTAAAGATGGGGTTTTCATTTAGCCTAGGTTAGCCTTGCATTTTTTATGTATTTAGGGTTAGCCTTGAACTCCTGGGTTTCTTGCCTCTATCATTTGCTGGGATTATAGGCCTGCAATACTAAGTGATTTGAAGGTTGGGGAAGGGTGGTCCTGGGAGCTTCACCCACAGCCCAGTGTATGTTATGCAAACACTCATCACTGAGCTATATGCTCAACCCTCAATACACTTTAAATTCTTTTGGTTTTTTTTTTTTTTTTTTTTTTTTGGTTTTTCGAGACAGGGTTTCTCTGTATAGCCTTGGCTGTCCTGGAACTCACTCTGTAGACCAGGCTGGCCTCGAACTCAGAAATCCACCTGCCTCTGCCTCCCAAGTGCTGGGATCAAAGGCGTGCGCCGCCACTGCCCGGCACACTTTAAATTCTTAATCTGTTTATTGCTGATGGTGCAGTCTCATTACTGTGGATAATTGTTTAGATGGGGGAGGGCTGTCTTGCCAAATTTTTTTCCTTCTGGAGTTTGAGCAGAAAGGTTGAGGATAATCACTAATATTTGCCATCAGTTAAAATAAAGCTGACAGAAGACTGAAAATGAAGACAGAAACAGAATTTTTTTTTTTTTTTTTTTTTTTTTTTTTTTTAGACAAGGTTTATCTGTGTGGCCTGGGCTGTCCTGGAACTCACTCTGTAGACCAGGCTGGCCTCAAACTCAGAAATCCTGGCCCCTCTTTTTTTAGGTTTTGTTTGTTTGTTTGTTTTTTAAAGACAAGAGTTCCTCCACATAGTCCTAGGTGTCGTGGAAGTCACTCTGTAGACCAGGATGGTCTCGAACTCACGAATCTACCTGCCTCTGCCTCCTGAGTGTCGAGATTAAAGGTGGTTCATACCACTGCCCAGCTTCTCCTACTTTCAGTTACCCTATGAGCCCACGTGAGGAGTTAATACATTTTAGCAAAAAGCAACTGATAAGTGCTTATTGCAATGTGTACCTTAGTGCCATTGTCCCTAACTATGTTGTTGCTAAAATTGCTTAGGTGCTTCATTTGTTTTTTTTTTTTTTTTTTTTTTTTTGGTTTTTTGAGACAGGGTTTCTCTGTGTAGCCTTGGCTGTCCTGGAACTCACTCTGTAGACCAGGGTGGCCTCGAACTCAGAAATCCGCCTGCCTCTGCCTCCCAAGTGCTGGGATTGAAGGCGTGCGCCACCACCGCCCGCTTCATTTGGTTTTTATTTACAAATATCCCCATGTGTATGTCAGGGGAGGGTTGTATGTGTTTGACTGCAGGTGCCTTAAAAGGTCAGAAGAAGGTGCCAAATTTCCTGGTGCTAGAATGACATGAAGTTGTGAGCTGTTAGACATGGGTGCTGGGAACCAAACTCTGGTCCTCTGCAAGAGTGGTATGCTCTCTTGACCAGAAAGCTATCTCTCCAGCCTTTTGCTTGGTTTTTAAACTGACCAGCAGTTTGCCAGCACAAAGACATAGCTCTTGCCTAGAAGGAGATGAGAGACTGTGTATTCTTGAGTCAATTATACAAGTGGCCATGGTATAGGAACAAAGAATCAGGTTGTCCCTTGTCTGACTTAGGGTTTTTTTGCTGAGAAAAAGCACCATGACCATGGCAACTCTTATAAAAGAAAACACATAATTGGGGCTGGCTTACAGTTCAGTTTAGTCCATTATTGTCATGGTAGAGAGCATGGAAGCACTCAGGCAGACATGGTGATGGAGAGGTAACTGAGACTTTTACATCTGAATTCGTGGACAGCAGGAAGAGAGAGTGTACACTGGCTGGGCTTGAGCATCTGAGAACTCAAAGCCCACCCCAATGACAAACTTCTTCCAACAAGGCCACACCTTCTAATAGTGTCTCTCCCTATGAGTTTATTGGGGTGGGGCATTTTCCTTCAAACCACCATACTCCCGAATACTATGTCCCAACCTGGGAAATGTTTCATGAATTTTTAATTTTAATTTTTCCTTTTTCTCTTATTTTACCTGTCCTGGAACTCACTCTGTGTACCAGGATGGTCTTGAATTTAGAGATCTGCCTGCCTCTGTATCTCTGTATCCTGAGTGCTGGGATTAAAGGAGGGTGTCCCTATGCCTGGCTCATGAGGCTATTATAGTTAGAGGGGGAAAAAGGCCGTAAATTCACACACACACACACACAGAGAGAGAGAGAGAGAAAGAGAGAGAGAGAGAGAGAGAGAGAGAGAGAGAAAGAGAGAGTGAGTTCACTATGTAGCCCTGGTTGGCTTGTGGCCCTAGCTAGCCTGTAACTCCCTTTGTAAGCCAGGCTGGCCTCAGTCACACAGGACCACTTGTAGGACAAATTCAGGGGTAGACAATAAACGGTACTAAAAGGACTAAAAATCTCATGATAATTTGGTTCTAGATCAGCAACATTCTAACACTCCATACTCAAAAAGCTCTTTTTTCCTTTTCCCTTCTTTCCTTCCTTCCTTTTCTTTTAGACAAGAAGCCATTTAATACAGACTGGCCTTGAACTCACTGTGTAGTTGAGGATGAATTTGAGATTTTGATTCTCCAGCCTCTACCTTCCAATTGCTTTGATAACATTTGAACACCACTGTGTCTGGCTTTATGCTGTACTGGGTATAGAACCCACGGCCCACTAGACACACTAGGCAAGCACTATTAACTGAGCCACATCCTCACTCAGTTCACTTTCCCCCTGCATACGGCCACAATCAGTTAATCAGCCTTGTAGAATCTTTAGCACAAGTGTGGGCTTTTCCTGGAAACTTCAATTCACATCATCTTGTAAAGGTATGTTTTATTCTTCTGATGTGATTGTGATCTCAGAGTTTTTGTTTTTTTTTTTTTTTTTTGGTTTTTGAGACAGGGTTTCTCTGTGTATATCTCAGAGGTTTACTGCCTTCATCTGCTAACCTAGGCCTAGTCCTGGAAGTGTTTAGCAGTATAGTCTAATTTAGGCCTAGGATGTCTTCAGATGTATTCAGCCTCTGAGATTTCCTGCTCAATAAATTCACCTCTTCCTAGTTCTTTCTGAGCTCAGGCTGGCTGACTCAGCTCAGCTGTTCTGGCTCAAATGCCTCTCTGGGCCAACTAATTCAACCTGGCTTCTCCTGAATTGCTGTACTTGGCTAGTTGGTCTGCTTGGCCTAACCTAACTTTGGCAATATGTTCTAATCTTTTGACTCCTTCTCATTCTCTGGCTTCTTCTGTCTTCATCTGTGTCTAAAGTGTGTGTTTAGGGGTTGAACCACACCATAACTAGAAACACTTTGATCATGCTGTGAACCCCAAGATTCTGTTATTTACTGGAAAAACCTGTTTTTAGTTGTGGTGTGGCTTAGCAGACAACTTTAATCCAAGAGCTTTCAGCTTGAATACTTTAAACAGGATTAAATAAAGTCAACCATAGGTCAAGACGAGGGGCCAGCAACAAGTTGACAGAAGTGAGTATAGGATTATTCTTTTAAGAAGTAACCATGGAGAATAAAAGGGAATCAGGAGGACAGATAGAGAGACATGCATGCACAGGAAGTAGAAGGGAGGGATTATTCAGTTTGAGGAGTGTGGTTTCAGAAGTGGGGGGGCATTGCTTCTGGGGCATTGGCTGTGGAGGAAGGTCAGCTTGCTGCTTTCTCTGCCTCCATGAGTTAGCAGCCTTTCACCCAGGCATCAGACTCCTGAGCCTTCATTGAGATTTTAAGACAACAATCACTTCTTCCTAATTTAAGATCAGACTGAGACATTCATTTTGATGGACCAGAGCACAACC
>JANHMN010000002.1:80451012-80481548 GCA_030674055.1 Rhabdomys pumilio | reverse complement strand
TTTTTTTTTTTTTTTTGGTTTCTCTAGACAGGGTTTCTCCTCGAACTAAGAAATCCGCCTGCCTCTGGCTCCCAAGTGCTGGGACTAAAGGCGTGCGCCACCACCGCCCCCAACAGTCAGTGCTCTTAACTGGAGCTACCTCTCCAGCCCTTGTTTTAAAAGGAGGCAGGATCTTAGTCTCACAATGACCACGCTTCCACAGGGTAGCCTGACACCCAGGACGCTAGCCTTGAACTCTGAAGCAAGATCCTGTCTCAGTCTCCCAAGCTACTGAGATTACAGGCCTGCGCTAGGACTGGCCAAAACCAAGATTAGTTGATCTAGTCTTTAGGACAATTTGTGACCACTCCACTTAGCGACTCTTGGTGTTAGAAACTACAATTCCCGACAGGCCTTGCATCAACGTCTATGAACTTCCTCCCAGCATTCCCCGCGGCGGGAAAGTGCCGTGTGGGCTTCAGGCGGATAGGATCGTCTTTCGTCGTCGCTGTTTGCCGCTTCTGTTGTTGAGTTGTGAGGAGCTTCCCGGCCGTCCCCACTGGCCACTATGTCCGCCCAGGCGCAGATGCGGGCCCTGTTGGACCAACTAATGGGCACGGCTCGGGACGGTGAGTCTGAGCAGCGGTCCAGGCTCTGGGCGGGGTGGGAGTAAGGCGAGGCCGCCTGGAAGCCTGTGAGGGCCGTGACAGCGTGCGCCTGCGCGGGGCGCCATTTCCCTCCCCTGCTTACGGACCCCAGGCTCGGGCCTTTGTCTGATCTGCTTGGCCTGCGAGTCTGCCGCGGCCTTGGTGTTCTACTGGTCCTGGCTGCCTACTTCCCGAGATTCCGATCCGACGGTGGGGCTCTGTCCCCCTTCTCGTTTTCCGTCATGCGAATTCCTCTTGGTCCGCAACGCGGTTCGGCGCCGCCGGGCATACTGGAGCGTCGGCGAAGGGTTGGAACCAGCGTGGGCTCCGGGGTGCTGGCTGCCGGGTGGCGTAAATTCCCTGATACTCCTCGGAGGAGAGGCGATCCCCGAAGGAGCTGGACGGGTTTCGAAAACCCGGGCGTTCTTGCTCCATACGGTTACAAGGGGAGCCGCAAATGAGCATTTTCTAACGTGGGTTCCCTCCGTGTACTTCTCTAGTCTTCCCACCCTTCATTCCCCTGCCTCACAGACTAGCCTCGGTTTAGTCACCTCTTGGCATTCGTTAGGTAGTTGGTTTTGTAAGGAGGCGTGCAAGATCATGGTGGTGTCTCAGGAAAAAGCAGTTGCATCCTAGTAAAGCTAGATCCCTGCTGCGGTTTGTGTTTTCATTTTTACTAAAGTAATGAAGTTTGTAATTTCACACTAGCACATTTCACAGGGCTGTGCAGATTCTTTGCACCATTTCGTAGGTCAATAAGTGCTTTTAGCTTTCTTTGTATGTTGAGTTGCTTTTGAATTGCTTCCCATATTTTTATTTCATACAAACTGAACAATTGTGGCCCCTCTATTTTATTTATAAAGGTTCAGTGTATCTTTGCCTGCCTACATCAATCTGCAAGGGAGTTGCAGAAAAGCCTCATGTTCATCGAGCCGTGAGTCACAACCAATTTCTAAGCTGTTATAACAAAAAAGTGTTTGCTTTTTTTTTTCCACAAGTAACTTTAAAAGTGTAGTTTAGAAAGAAAACATTTTCAGTAAAAAGACACTACATTAATCCTGGATGCTTGCAAATCCTGAAATATATTCCTCCTTGACTATTACACAGCACTGTGTCCTATACACAGATAGCCTTAAAATTTGTCACATACCACTTTGCCTTTACTTTTATGTATCATTCCCCTGACTTCCTTACTGCAGGTGTGGGCAAGAAAACTTTTCCTTTAAAACTTTTCAACAGCGGGCATAAAATTCTGCAGCTGAGTTCTTGAAGATTGCAGATGGGTACAGTATGTGTTGGAGTTCACAGTGTGTATTGACTAACCTGATTCCTTTTTGCTTTCTTTGGTATTGTCTTGTTAAAGTGACTCCCAGGTGCCAACTGTCCTTTTTAAGGGTGGGGATGAAAGGGGAAGAAGAAAAGGTGTAGAGATATTTCAGTCAGTGGTAGAGCTTGAAAGCGTTCTTCCTCTTGTAGTTTTTTGGTAAAATACTGCCTATTAATTTGACTCTAACAAAAAAATTAGATTATTGAATAGCTTTGATTGTGGAGATTAGCAGCTGTAATGATCCGTGGTGGATTCTTGGCATTAATTACACGGGTCTTGATGTGTTATTGCCCATATGTAACTTTGGGCCGATGCCTTCTGTTGCTCACTCCTACTTCTGACTCCATGAATTAACGGCATTAACGGTGGAGTTAGATGTGGTTAAGTGTGCTTCTTTATAAAATACTTAGCTTTAAAAACTATTTGTATTTTATTCCAATTGTAAATATCTTTAGATTAGTGTCTTAGTGTATATGATGGGAAGAGTTCAGAAACACTAGTCTGCAAATCATCCAGGTGTATTAATTTTACCAGATAGCCTTGTGTAGTGAATGAGATAATACTTTATTTAAAACCACAAATGAATTTCAGGAGATGAAACCAGACAGAGGGTCAAGTTTACAGATGACCGTGTCTGCAAGAGTCACCTTCTGGACTGCTGCCCCCATGACATCCTTGCTGGGACGGTAGGTGCATTCCAGAGCATTATGATTAGATCACTCAGAAGGTGGGGGGAACAGTAGATGGAAAATTGTGTGTGTGTGTGTGTGTGTGTGTGTAAGTGTAAATATGGAACCCAAGAGAGAGATTTTCATCTTTAAAAAATTACATAATTGGCTAGAGAGGTAGCTCAGTGGGTAAGAGCACTTTCTGTTACTCTTGCAGAGGACCCAGGTGGTGGCTTACAAATATCTATAACTCTAGTTCTAGGGCATCTACTCTTGGCAACTACATTCATGTGCACATACCCAGATACAGGCATATACATAATTTAAAAATAATAAAATTAAGCCTTAAAATTGATAATGTAATGTTTAAAATACAAGTGTTAGGATTAGAATTGTTGAAATACCCACTTTATACTGTGTATAAAGAGTTACAGGGCTGGAGAGATGCCTCCATGGTCAAGAACACTCAGGTTTAATTCCTAGGATTCACACAGCAGCTCACAACTGTTTTAACTCCACCCAGACATGTACATGGTACACAGACATACATTCAAGCAAAATATTCATACACATTTACATAAATGTATACATACATGTATATACATACAAACACACACATAATTTTGAGTGTAGACCTGAGTACATGCAGGTGCCCACAGAGGCCAGAAAAATGCATTGGATCCTCTGGAATTGGAGTTATAGGTGGTTTTGAGTCTTTTTGATATGGTTGCAGGACACTGAACCCAGGTCCTGAAAGAGTACCAAGTGCTTTAATTGCAGAGCCACCTTTTCAGCCCCTGTTCTCATCTTCTTTATTATTTATACTGAGTGTGTGTTTGTTGTGTGTGCCTGTGTAGGTGCCAAGGTTGTTCATGTAGTTGTCAGAGGACAACTTGGAGGAATGATTCTGTCCCCCTATTGGATCTGAGGATTCTCTTCCTCAGATCGTCAGGTGGCTTTTTCTGCTGAGTCATCTTATCAGTCACTAATATAAAATAAAAATCAAGTGGAGATCACATTGATTACATACTTTTGTAACTCAAGAAATCTACTAACTAACTAATAACTCTGAATAACACAGATAAATGCTAGTTTTGAGGAATGTACTTTCATTTGAAATTTGAAAGTTAAATTTAAGATTATACAGTGGAGACATCTGCCATATTTTAGCCACTTAGAGTGAAAAAGTCCAGTTCAAGACTTTCATAGCTATTTTGAGGAATGTATTGATTGTGTGAAAATGTGTGCCAAAGAAAGCATTTCCTGGTGAATCATGGATTAAAACTTGTATAGTGGTATTTAGTCATATGTGTGTGTTCATGCACTCATGCATAAGCAAGAGGATAGTAGGTCTTGTCTTTTTGTTACTGGTCACTGGTCACCTAGCCCCTTGAGACATAGTCTTTTGAGATAATGTTTCTCTGTATAGCCCTGGCTGTCCTGGAACTCATTTTGTAGACCAGGCTATAATTGCTAAAGCCTGATAGCTTTCTTTTTTTTACAATCATTTTATGTATGAGTACACTGTAGCTGTCTTCAGACACACCAGAAGAGGGCATCTGATCCCATTACAGATGGTTGTGAGCCACTATGTGATTGCTGAGAATTGAACTCAGGACTCTGGAAGAGCAGTCAGTGCTCTTAACCACTGAGCCATCTCTCCAGCCCCCCAAACCTGATTTCTTTATGTACTCCCCTCCCTCTTTTGGAAACAGGGTCTCTTCTTTATGTACTCCCCTCCCTCTTTTGGAAACAGGGTCTCTTCTTTATGTACTCCCCTCCCTCTTTTGGAAACAGGGTCTCTTCTTTATGTACTCCCCTCCCTCTTTTGGAAACAGGGTCTCTCTATGTAGACCAGGCTGCATCCTCGCAGAATCCATCTGCCTTGATCTCTTAAGTGCTGGGATTAAAGTTGTTCACTACCTCTCCTGACAGAGCATCTTGACTAGTGAGGATTTTGAGGATTGCCTTGAAAGCTGTAATATTGTATTCTTGTCCTTACCAAGCCCATATCTCTTCTTCCTCTTAACTGGATGCTTGAGATAATGAAAAAATAAAAGTAAAATTGGCAAATGCTGATACAATTTGTTTCATTTTTGAAATTTTGAGACAAGGTCACTATGTATCTCTGGCTATCCAGGAGTTGTAAGTCCAGGCTGGTCTGGAACTTAAGAGATCAGCCTGCCTCCATAGTGCTAGGGTTAAAGGCATAGGTCACCACTGTCTGGCTAAATAGTTCTAAAAAATGAAATGAGAAAAATACATTTCAAGGTTATATCTCAGTTCTTGTTTGTGTAATATAGTCTCATGTTGCCCATGCTGACCTTATTATGAAGCCAAAGATAACTTCCATTCCTGACCCTCACACTTTTCCTTCCTTACCAAGTGCTGCAATTACAGAAGTGTGCACATGTGTTTGCCTCCATTTCTTCCCTTAGAGACAGGGTCTTGCATAGGCCAGGTTGGGCTTGAACTTGCTATCCTACTGCCACTCAGCCTGCAGACTGTTGAGATTATCAGTATACACCATTACACTTGGTCCATTTCTTCATTTACTATCTATAAAACTATATTGCTTATTTCAGTGAAAGTTGAAATGCTAAATCATATTAATTACATGCTTTCTAAAATGGATAGGTGTTAATGTATAATTTTTTTTTTCTCCACAGCGCATGGATTTAGGAGAATGTACCAAAATTCACGACTTGGCCCTTCGAGCAGATTATGAAATTGCAAGTAAAGAAAGAGACCTGTTTTTTGAATTAGATGTAAGATTTTTTTTTTTTTTTGGATGTTGATTTATCAGTGCTGCAAAGTACCAATTGCTATTGAGAGTAATGTTATGTTATTACAAAGCAAAATAACATACACTTAATCCACTTTTAAGTTCTAATACACAACAGGTGGTTCTCAACCTGTTACTGTATTGAATTTTATTTCATTGTTTGCTTTTTTGTGCATGTCTCGTACAGTCCATTCTGATGGCACTTGTATGTAGCCAGTTATGATCTTGAATTTTTGATCCTTTTTCTATTGTGGTGAAATTACAGTCATGTGCCATCATGATAGATTTATATACTGCTGACAGTTGAGCTCAGAGCCTCATGCATGTTGTACAGCATTCTACCAACTAAGCTGTATTCCCAGCTCCTGGAAATTTTTAGCAAAAGAGACTATTATCTAAAGATAATATCAGGTTTCAAAAAGTGATAGGGTTGATTGAAGTCTCACTTTAAGGACTGTATCTCTTGGATGTACTAAACTAAAATGACAGTATACTTATTCATTTATTTTTAAATGGGCATTTTGTCTGCCTGTATGTCTGCACCATCTGTCTATGTGGTGCCACTGGAGGCCAAAATTGGTTTTGGGTTTTGAAATTAAGATGATTGTGAGCTACCTTGTAGGTGCAAGAGATAGAACCTAGGTCCTCTCTGAAAGAGCGTCCAGTGTTCTTAACCATTAAGGTGTCTCTCTAGCCTCTTAATTTTTATATATTAGCTTTAATTACCTACTTTTATGTATATGGATGTTTTATCTACATATATATTATGTGTTTTATATATACTTGAAGCCTTTGAAGGTGAAACGAGGGCATTGAATTCCCTGAACTAGAGTTAACAGCCAGTTTTAAGCCACCCAGTACTCTGTGTGTATGTTTGTTTCTGTTTCTGTTGAGAATAGAGCCTGAAGAGTGACAGGTATTCTTTTTTTTTTTTTTTTTTTTGAGACAGGGTTTCTCTGTGTAGCCCTGGTTGTCCTGGAACTCACTCTGTAGGCCAGGCTGGCCTCGAACTCAGAAATCTGCCTGTAAAAGACCCGAGCTGTCCCACCTTAGGGGCCAAACTGTAAAAGACCACTCTGGCCCACGTTTGGGGACCAAACTGTAGCGGCCCGCACTCTGCCTTGCTTAGGGTCCGAAAATGTCCTGGCCTGCGCTGCTGCTCTGGTCCACGGGTCAGGGTTTAGCAAGCAAGAGAGAGAGTGGGGGGGAAGAAGGGGAAGATACTCGAAGAATAGAGACAAACCAGAGGATATGTAGTAAAGTCTTCTTTACTGTCTCCACCATACACACACCACTACACCTACTACTACTACACCCCCATTCTCACACACACACACACACACACTACAACAAGGAAATCCTGGGTATTTATAGGCTTTTGCCACATGCCTTGCAGGTGTGGATGTGACGTAAGCCTTACAGGCGTGGACAGCACATGCGCCTTACAGGCATATATGGCATAGATAGCACATGGGTAACACGTGTACCACATGCCTTGTAGGCGTGAATACCACGTGCTCCTTGCAGCTGGGGGCACTTAACAGCAAAACAAGCTATGTGGGATATCAGAGTGTGCTTCAGCTGTTGTAGGCTGTTGAAAACCAAGTTTCATGTCAGGGTATGTGGCTCAAGATGGCTGCAAAGCTGATAGCTGCTTTCTAGCCGCTTTCTGCTTAAAGTTGGCTCCCAACATCCGCCTGCCTCTGCCTCCCAAGTGCTGGGATTTAAAGGCATGCGCCACCACCGCCCAGCGTGACAGGTATTCTTAACTACTGATCTATTTCTCCAGACTCCTAATTAATTGGTTTTTTTTTGAGACAAAGTCTCTCATTGGCAGCTCAGGCTGGCTGGAATTCACTGTTTTCTAGCTTGTCTTGAATGAGCCTCTTCCCTCAGCCTCCTGAATACTAGGATTACTGGTGTGAGCTATGTTTCGCTCAATGCCTTTTTAAAGTAGCCTGGTTAATGATGTAGAAGATACTAGGAAAAAAATAATGGGAACATTTGTAGTGATTAGTATATTATGAAGAGTGTGGAGTTCATGATTTACACACAATATTGAAAACTCTGGATCAAGCAACTAAAAAAATGAATAACAAATTTATCTTCCAAAATTTTTTAGTCTTAATTATTTTTCATCTCATTTTTAGCCAGGGTTACAATTTATTTTGGGGCCTAGAGACATGGCTGTTCTAGAGGCCCTGACTATGTAATTGTTATTCCTGGAACTCATTATACAGATCCAGGCTGGTCTTAAGTTCATTGAGCTCACCTACCTCTGCCTCCTGAATGCCAGTTTGAAAGGTGTGCAGCGAGCGTCACACGCACAGCTCCTGTTTTTATTAGTGTGGATGTCTGTCAGGTATGTACATTTGACTATGGATATGTCAGAAGCCACAAAAGATGATAGGATTGTGAGCCACCTGATTTGGGTGCCAGGAACTGAACTCTAGATCTCTATAAGAGTAGTATCTGTTCTTAACTGCTGAGTCATTTCCAGTCCCCCTGCTTTGTTACCTTGAGATGTTATAAATACAGATGTTGCCTTAGGGACAACATTTAATTGGGGCTGGCTTACATTTTCAGAGGTTTAGTTTATTAACATTATGGCAGGAAGCATGGCAGCGTCCAGGCACATATGATGCTATAGGAGCTGAGAGTTCTCCGTCTTGCTCTGGAAGGGAAGGGAAGGGAACTAAGAGAAGACTAGCTTCCAGGCAGCTAGGAGGAGGGTCCCAAAGCTCACTCTTAACCTGACACATTTTCTCCAACAAGGCCACATCTCCTAATAGTGTCACTCCCTGGGCCTAGCATATTTAAACCACCATACATACATTTTCTTCTTTCCTGGCACTTATCATGTAGAGCCCTTCTCTTAGTCCGTTGGATCATTGATACATTTATCTGTGTAAGAATTCAAGGTGGGGCCGAGCGGTGGTGGCGCACTCCTGTCAAGGTGGGGAGTCAGGCATTTTATTTGTGTAAGTTTGGAGTAGGGTGGGGTGCTACAAACCCTTAATCCCAGCACTCAGCCAAAATTAGCTTCGTCTCTTGTTTTAGGCCAGCCAAGACTACACAGGGAACCCCTGTCTTTGGGGAAAATAATTCAAGGAAGCTGGCAAAATGGATTAACAGGGATCTGTTGTTGGGCCTGAGAATTTGAGATTAATCTCTGGTGCCTACATTGTGGAAATAGAAAGGTCCCTCAAGATGTCCTTTGACTTCCACACATGGTGTATGCACTCCACACAACACACAAACACAAAATTAAAAATGTGTATTGTCTCATCACCACATACATGGATAAGAGAAATAGGGTAATGTCAAATAACAGGACCTATTTTCCATTGTAAGATATAACTTTGGAGACTTAATGCATAGTGTTGTGACTTGTTGAGACATTGCATTGTATTTAGAGATTTGGTAAGAGAATAGTGCTGAAGTATTTGTAGTATTTCAGTTAAGTGTAACCTAGTTGATTGATAGTGCGTTAACTTTTTATGATAATTTCACATTGTAAAAAAAAAAAAAGAATGTCATCACCGGACGGTGGTGGTGCACGCCTTTAAACCCAGCACTTGGGAGGCAGAGGCAGGCGGATTTCTGAGTTTGAGGCCAGCCTGGTCTACAGAGTGAGTTCCAGGACAGCCAAGGCTACACAGAGAAACCCTGTCTTGAAAAATCAAAAAAAAAAAAAAAGTACATGTTAAATAATCTTTTTGTTTTTCAGTTATACCTCAATATTGACCTGCATAATAGTCCTTTAAACTAAGACAAATTTTTTGGAATATGAACATGGATGGTCTGCTTCCTTTATATATAAAACAATCCTTCTCTTGAGATATTTAATGTACCTCAGTTTGGCTTCAAACATGATGTATAGCTAAGTTCTCATTCTTTTCCCTCTGCTTCCTACCACACTGGGTTTATGACATGATTGGGATTAAACCCAGGGCTTTGTACCTAGTAGGTAAGCATTCTACATACTAGATTTCCTCCCAAGCTGGTATGATTAATTTTTAAATATTTTATGTATTTATTTTTGAGGCATGGTCTCACTGTAACCCTGGCTGGCCTTCAACTCAGATTCTCCTGTCTCTGCTAGGATTAAAGGTATGTTCTAGCAGGCTCAGTAATTTTTATTTTTGGTTTTGGTTTTGGTTATTTGAAACAGGGTTTCTCTGTGTAGCCCTTGCTGGCCTTGAACTCAGAGATCTGCCTTTCTCTGTTTCCTGAGTGCTGGGATTAAAGACATTTGCCACCACCTGTCCTGGAACTTGATATAGACCAGGCTGGCCTCTGACTCACTTGACTCTGCCTTTGGAATGCTAGGATCAAAGGCATGAGCCACCAAACTTGGTCTGTTTGTCTGTCTGCCTTCCTTCCTTTCTTCCTTCCTCCCTCCCCTACTTCCCTCTTTTCCTTCATTTATCCCTCCCCCCTCTCTCTTCTTCTTCTCTATCTCTTTTTTTACTTTTTTGCTCAGCAGTTTTTTTTTTTAGTTTTGAAATTTATTTTGAGGCCTATAGACATGGTTGTCCTAGAGGACTTGACTTTATTTTTCAGCACTCACAGGTGACCCACAGCTGTTTTTAACCCCAATACCAGGGAATCTCATACTATCTTTGGCCTTCGACAGCATTGCACACATGGTGTACATAGACATACATATAGGTAGAACATCCATAAAAATTATTTTTAGCCAGGCAGTGGTGGCACACGCCTTTAATCCCAGTACTTGGGAGACGAGGCAGGCGGATTTCTGAGTTTGAGACCAGTCTGGTCTACAGAGTGAGTTCCAAGACAGCCAGGGCTACACAGAGAAACCCTGTCAAAACAAAAACAACAACAACAACAAAAAACCAAAAAAAATTATTTTTAGTTTTGAGGTAGGAGTTACAGGTTTGTGCTACTACCTCAATAATCTCCCAGCCCCCTTTTTTGAGACTGGCTCTTTTTAGCTAACATAGTCCTGGCTCTCCTGGAACTCTCATAAGTAGACTAGGCTATCCTCAAACTCACAGAAACCCACCTGCTTTTTCTTTTGAATGCTGGGATTAAAGGAGTGTACCACCACTCTTGGCCACACCAAAGGTTGTGAGGAGTTTTTTTGTTTATTTTATAATGTGCATTGGTGTTTTTTGCCTACATATATGTCTGTGTGAGGGTGTCAGGTCTCTCACACAGGGAAACCTCAAGCATGAGGACCCAAGTTGAACTCTAGAATCTCTTTCAGTTCCTCAAGAAACTCCTTTTCCCTAACTGTGGTATTTAGACTGAAGCCAGCATTACCTCAGGAGCTCAAAGACAGTTCCTTATGCTTAAAGGTATTGCCTTATCTCCTCATCTTTAGTAAAGGGACCTGTGGCTGTTTCATTAATATAATACTGGTACCTATTAGCTTTTCAAGGTTTATGCTAGTTTCTAGGCTCCCTCATTCCCAACTCATAAACCTGACCTCTGGAACTGGAGTTGTAGACAGTTGTGAGCTGTCAAGTCATGGTGGTAGGAATTGAACCCAAGTCCTTTGGAAGAACTCAGTGCTATTATTAACCGCTGAACCATCTCTCCAGCCCCACACCAAGCTTTTTTAATGGGAGTGCTGGGGATTGAACCTGGCCATCTCCCCATCTCTTGAGTATTTTAATGAGTTTTACTAAGTAGCTCAGTTCAGCATCAAGGTCAAAATCTTGCCTCAGTGATAGGATTATAGGCATGTACCATCAGTAGGCTCCTTGAGTAGATATATGACTTAGGAACTGGTCTTAAATTTAAGATGGTGATATCCTTTTGGTCACTTCTAAAGATCTGGTAAAACTTACTCAGCATGGTCTAGAGGTAAAGAGCACACTTAGTGGTAGAGTATTTGCCTAGCTTGTGGAAGGTCCTGGGGAATTTCATCTCCAGCACCCTCAAAAGAAATGGGGAAGAAAGAGTGAGAAGGAAGAAAGAAAATTGCTCAAAAGAAATACTTGTGTGTAAGTGTAAGAAGTATGAGACTGCATGAGATTTTTGACAAGGTCATTTGGAGTTAGTGAAGTAGCAAAAACTAAAGCATTTATTTATAAAAGGGATTAAGATCTTTTGTGTTAAGAATGCATTAATGGGTCTGGAGAGATGTGTAGCTTAGAGCACATACTTCTCTTCCAGAAGACTGGAGCTTAGTGTCTCATTCATGTAGGGTGGCTCACAACTTCTTATAACTCTATCTCCAGAGGATCCATTACTCTCCTTTGGATTCCTGTATCCATGTGCATATCCACATACAGACATGAACATATTTACATAATTAGAAAATATCTGTTTACTGTGCTGATGTATAACTATGCTAGGAATTTGGATATGATGTGAGTTGGGGTAATCTCAGTGGTAGAGTCCTGCCCTCCAGCTCAAACCCTCGCCAGCTCAAACCCTCGCCCAAATTGCTTATAGTAGCATGAACAGTACAGACACAAAGCACTTTAATTATGTGTGTTTGTCTGTATGTTGCTATGTGTATATGAGCTCTGGCTGTAAAGACCAGAGACATCAGATCCCCTTGGTGTTGGAGTTACCTGCAGTTGTGAGTCACCTGACAGACTTGGGTCCTCTTTAAGAGCAGCATTGGTTTTAACCACTAAACCATCTCTCCGTCCCACAAAGCACTTTTTGGGTTCTCTTTAGTGGTCATGTATTTCTAAATTGAGGAATCCATAGTTTTTCTATAAAACTGCGGACTTTCCTTTTCACCTGGAGACAGCCAAAGCAGCAGGTTAATATTACTGCTGTAAATATCTTGATTGATCTTTTTAGCCGTATTTCAGAATAGTTCCCAGAGGAGGATGTCATCATGTAAGACTGTGCTGGCCAAAGGTGAGGGGCGGGTGGATGGATGTTGCATATAGAAAATATCTAGAATGGTGTAACAGATAGTCAAACATTTGCATATAAGTGCAATATATATATTTGCATATATATATGGTTTTTACTATAAGTCCCCCTCCCATTTATTTATTTATGTTCGCTTGTTTGTTGTTGGTGGTTGTCATTTAGTTTTGGTTGTTGTTGTTTGATACAAGGTCTTGCAGTTTAACCTTCAGGCAACCTTTGGCTGCCCTGAATCTCACTATGTAGACTAGACTGGTCTTGAGCTCACAGATTTGCCTGTGAATGTTCCAGCTCATCTTTTAAAAAGTTTACAGCTACTCCCTTTCTTTTCTTTTCTTTTCTTTTCTTTTCTTTTCTTTTCTTTTCTTTTCTTTTCTTTTCTTTTCTTTTCTTTTCTGGAGAGTGAGTCTCATGTAGCCAAAGCTAGTTTCAAGCTTTGTAGCTATGGTTTGACTCTCCCTCCCAAGTGTTGAGACTACAGACATTTGCCTAAAAAGTCAAGTAGATACTTTTCTACAAAAATACTAGAACTTTGAGTGTTTATCTATAATCCCAGCACTCAGGAGGCTAAGGAAGAGGTTTGTTGTTTGATAAGGCTGGCATAGTAAAGTTCAGAGCTAGCCAGGACACAGTGTAACCTTGTTTTCTATTTTCCCCCAAAACATAAGTTACCTGGTTATCAGGCAGGGTTGAATATGCCAGGGTGCTCTTAGGAATTGGTATCATTGGGCCACCCCATAGGACCATTGTGGACATTCTAACAAGTGGTCAATTGTGATCAGAGTTTCTGAGTTTTACACTTCACTTTTTCTAGCTTTTAAATTTGCTGCCCTTATTTAGCCAAGCTACACTGGAAGCACTTTTAAAGGAGAGAAAGGGACAGCAAAATGGACTTGCATTTTAAAGAATGTGTCTGTTGGAAGACACCATGATCTGACACATGATGTTCTGCATTTGTGTTACCATCTAGTTTTTGAACTTTTAGACATTTGAGTCCATTGCCAATGGACCAAGAAACTGCTTATGATAAAGGCATGGCTCCTGAGTGAGTCATGGGTCTGCTCTAGGCGCACAGTACTGAGCATAGTGTAGGTGATGACTACTTAAGTGAGCTTGGGGGAAATTTCAGGATCCTGTATTGAGAACAGTTACTGGGTAAGGTGACCAGTTCTTCATCTTTCCAGAAGTACAGCTTAGGTCAGATCTTCTTCTCCTTACCCTTCCTCTCTTCCTTCCTTCCTTCTTGTTTTTTTTGTTTTTGTTTTTGTTTTTGTTTTTTTTAATCGAGACAGGGTTTCTCTATGTAGTCCTGCTTCCTTCTTGTTTTGACACAGGGTTTCTCTGTGTAGCCCTGGTTGTCCTGGAACTGGCTCTGTAGACCAGGCTGGCCTAGAACTCTAGAGATCTGCCTGCCTCCTCCTCTGGGGTTAAAGGTGTGCATTACTACTGCCCAGCTGTCTCTTAACCATTTTATAAGAGTTCTAGGAAACAGACTCAGTCTTAATACTTTGATACTTTTTTGGCAAAATCCTTATTAGCCACTGAACAACTTCTGAACTGCATCTCCCCTCTAACATGCGAGATGTTATCTTAGACTACAGCCCCTCTTTGCTATCCACTTGTTGGATTTTTTGTTGTTGTTTTTATTTTTTAAATTATTGATTATGTACTTTTAAATATGTTTGTTTTTTACATTTATTTTACTTGTGTGCCCCCGCCCCACTTGTGGAAATGGGTTCTCTCTTTGCATTATGTGGGTCCCAAGGACTGAACTTAGATTAATCAGGTTTGGTGTCCAGTACCTTTTTACCCACTAAACTGTCTTTCCAGCTCCTCACCTTCTTATTTGAGACAGGGTCTCTCATTAGCCTTGGATGTACCAAGTAGATCAGGCTGGTGATTGGGAAGCCCAGGAAATCTACCTATCTCCACCTATCAGTGCTGGGATGATAAAGGCTTTCTTTTTCTGCCATGTGTATCTACTTTTGAGGGATTGAATTTAGGTCCTTAAGTTTGCACAGCTAACACTTGACCAGCCAGGCAGTTCCCTTAGCTTACTTGGTAATGTTACAGAGAGTTGGAGATCCTTCTACAAGTTTGGAAATAAGTAAATCAGTCATTTGGTTTGACAAAACAATCATAGTAAAGTAGTAAGCAGAATATTAGCTCATGCTGTCACTACAAATCCCAGTAGCAGAGATAGGAATTACAATTACTTTTTATGAGACTAGATCTCATATGTAACCCTGGCTGGCCAGAACTCACCTAATGTATATAGGGAATTTCAGGCTCACAAAACAACTGAACAAAGAAATAAATACAGACTTGTGTTTCTGTTACACACATAGGTGGTAAGACTATGCAGTGTTGGCAGAATATGGTATGCACACCTGTCATCTAGCACTCTGGAGGCTAAGACAAGAAGATTGTGAGTTCAAGGCCAGTCAAGAATAGATACCAAATTTTGGGCCAGCCCAGTCTATGAGACTTTGTCAGGGGAAACTGGTCTGGAGATATAATTTAGTAGAGTGCTTTCCTAGCATATTTATGGTCTTGGGTTTAATCTACAGCACTCCTTCTCAAATAAAAGCCATACAATGACAAACCATGCAGTACTGATCATAACTCTGCTTTTCCCCAACTAGGCTATGGATCACTTGGAATCCTTCATTGCAGAGTGTGATCGGAGAACTGAACTTGCTAAGAAGCGACTGGCTGAAACACAAGAGGAAATCAGTGCAGAAGTTTCTGCCAAGGTATATTAAGTAACTGCTATAACTCACTTTTTGTCTCACCCTCACACTAGATGAGGATTCTGGATAGAAGGTGCTTTCCGTCTTGGCTGTTTTCATTGGAGACAGGGACTGTGACCAAGCATTTGTGAGTCACAGGAGCCTATATGTCTCCCTGCCTGCCTTTCTTTTATTCTTTTTTAGACAAGGTCTAACTAAATTATTAGGCCAACCTTTAATTTATAGAGATCTGCCTGCCTCTTGAGTGCTGGGATTAAAGGCATGCAGATCTAGTTAAAATATCTTAGGCTATATGCAGTTACTAATTTTAAAAAGATGCTATTGTGTTGAAAAATCCTGGTAATTGGATATTTTGCTTGCAACCTAAGTTTGTATGTTAAACCTTGACATTTTACTGTCCATACCCAGAAGACAAGAGATTATGCAGATCAGTGTATCTTCTAAAGTGTCACTTTTAAGACGATCTGTGTGCCATTGCAAAACAGAACCAGCATACAGTGGAGCATGTTGATTATTAGAGTCTGGTGTAATGACAGTAAGGATGTCATAGTTTTATTTTGACACAGGGCCTTTTATAGTTCCAGCTGGCCTTGAACCAGCTATGTGAGAATGGTCTTGAACTCATGATACCCTGACCATCCTCTCAGCCTCCATCCTAGTGTTGGATCCTAGGCTATCAGTTACACTGCCACTGAGCTGTAAGTCTGTAAGTGTGGCTGAGTCTGCATTTTGAGATGTTTATTTTCAGAGGAGTAGGTAAGATATGCAGAAAGAAAAAGAAATACTTGGTTCTTTTGTATTGATATTCGGTATCTGATTTCTCTGTTTTCAGGCAGAAAAAGTGCATGAATTAAATGAAGAAATAGGAAAACTTCTTGCTAAAGCTGAGCAGCTAGGAGCTGAAGGAAATGTGGATGAATCCCAGAAGATTCTTATGGAAGTGGAGAAAGTTCGCGCAAAGAAAAAAGAAGCAGAGGTTGGTGGTTGTAGATTTTGAGACATGGTTTCTTTATATAGTCCTGGTTGTCTTAAAACTTGCTGTGTAGACCAGGCTGGCCTTACAGAGATCTGCCTGCTTCTTCCTCTCTCATGCTAGAATTAAAGACTTGCACCACTATGCCTGGCTCTCTGTGTGTGAGTGTGTGTGTATACATGAGTGTATGTGTGTCTCAACATTTTGTTTGTTTTTTAAACAAGGTTTCTCTGTATAGCTTTTGTTGTCCTAGAATTCACTCTGTAAACCAGACTGGCCTCAGACTCAGAGCTCTGCCTGTCTCTGCCTCCTGAGTGCTGGGATAAAGGCATGCACCACCACCACCACCTGGATAGTTTTTTTTTAATGTGTATTTTGCCTACATGTATGTATACCGTGTGCATGTGTCTAGTTTCCCCAGGAGACCAAACAACTCTGGAACTGAAGTTAAGTTTTTGATTGTGAGCTGTCATGTAAGTGCTGGGAACCAAACTTAAGTCCTGGAATAGAAGAGATCATTCTTAATCACTGAGCCATCTTTCCAGCCCCGTTGTTTTGATTTTTTAAAACATGGTCACACTTTATTGCCCTGGCTGATCTGTAATGTAAAATAATCCTTCTACCTGAGCTTCCCAGTCACAAGTATCAGCCATTATTCTCAGCTAAGAAATGTCTTAAGATAAGGGAAGTATTAGTATCCAGTCACAGTGGACACACTTATGATCCCAATTCTTGGGGGTGGGGTGGGCTAGGAAGATTAGGAATCTTCCTAAGGTGGTGGTGCATGCCTTTAATCCCAGCACTTGGGAGGCAGAGGCAGGCGGATTTCTGAGTTCGAGGCCAGCCTGGTCTACAGAGTGAGTTCCAAGACAGCCAGGACTACACAGAGAAACCTTGTCCTGAAAAAACTTAAAAAAAAAAAAAAAAAAAAAAAAAAAGAAAAAGGAATTCAAAACCAGCCTTGGCTACATAGTTTGAGGCCAGTCTGGGCTACTTGAATGCCTCAAAACAAGAAGAAAAGTGGCATTAGGGGAGTGATACTAATTTAACAAATTTATTAGTATATTTGGGCCAATGTTAAACCATTTCTATATTCTTTTTACTTCAAATAATAATAATCTTTATAAACTTAATGTGGTCACAAGTTTTCAGAAAATTAAAGGTTGGGTCAGACACTTCCAAATTATCACCTAAAGCCTCCATTGTCAGCATCCTCCCTCCCAGAATGTTACCATTACTATACCTACATTTAGACATCATTGTCACTCATTGCCTAACACGAGTGCTGGGAATTGATCTATTTCAGGTCTTCTGTATGAGCAGTACGAATTCTATCTTGAAACAACAACAACAAGAGTTTTTCTGTGTAACAGCCCTGTCACTGTCCTGGAACTCATGTTGTAGATCAGGCAGGCTGACTTCAAATTCACAAAGATCCACTGTTTCTGCTTCCTGAGATTAAAGGTGTCTGTGACCACACCGGTGGAGCAGCATACATTCTTGAGCCCATGAGCCCAACTTTTTTAAAAATTTTTTTCCAAGTTAAAAAAATATGTATTTGGATGTTTGCCTTTATGGATGTGTTTATTACCTTTGTTTAGTGTTCCCAGAAGCCAGAGAAAGCCCCAGATCCTGTAACTGGCGTTATAGATAGATGATTGTTAGCCTCCATGTGGCTGCTGGGAACCATCCCAGGTCCTCTGAAAGAGCAAGTGCTCTGAACCTTGTTTTCAGCCCCGGTTTTTATTTAGTTTTTGAAATCTCTTCTTATTCTTATTCAGAAACTTAGCTTTCCTGCTGATCTCTGAGAACAGTCCTTATTTCCATGTTTGAATTGTCTTTCTTTTGATGAGATAAACAAATATTTTATTTTTCAAGACAGGATTTCTCTGTGTAGCTGTGTGGCTGTCCTGGAGCTCAGAGAACCACTTACCTCTCAATGTTAGTTTTAAAAAAAAAAAAAAAAAAAGCAACAGTGAAATTGAAGTTTCTAGCATACCTTAAAGTTGAACAATCCAGTTTCAATACGTAGTAAAAAGTTGCCTGTATTTCAGGTTTTCCATTTGGGGATCTGTGCAGAGTGACAGTTCTGAAATGCCTCATCTTTATTTTTTTCTTATAGGAAGAATATAGAAATTCCATGCCTGCATCCAGTTTTCAACAGCAAAAACTCCGTGTTTGTGAGGTTTGCTCAGCTTATCTTGGTCTCCATGACAATGACCGTCGTCTTGCAGACCACTTCGGGGGCAAGTTACACTTGGGGTTCATTCAGATCCGAGAGAAGCTTGATCAGTTGAGGGTATGTTAATATATTCTGTTTCTGGAGAACTCTTTGGAGTCTTGTGGTCACCTTTAGCTTTTTTGTTTTGTTTTGTTTTTTTTTTTGGGGGGGTGTGGGTTTGGGGTTTTTTTGTTTGTTTGTTTGTTTGGTTGGGGTTTTTTTTGGTTTTTTTGAGACAGTGTTTCTCTGTAGAGCCCAGGTTGTACTGGAGCTCACTCTGTAGACCAGGCTGGCCTCGAACTCAGAAATCCACCTGCCTCTGCCTCCCAAGTGCTGGCATTAAAGGCGTGCGCCACCACTGCCCAGCTCGCCTTTAGCTTTAATTAAAAAAAATTATCTGTATTCTTTAAGTTGGATTCGAACATGTTTCTGTGTTGTTTGGTTTTGTTGTTTGTTTGGGTTTTGTTTTTATTTCTTAATTTAAACATTTTTATTTTATGTACAATGGTGGTTTGCTTACGTCTGTATGAGAGTATCAGATTCCCTGAAACTGTGGTTATAGACAGTTATGAGCTGCCATTTAGGTTGTGGGAATTGAACCCTTGTTCTTTGGAAGAGCAGCTGGTGCTCTTAACCATTGAGCCATCTCTCCAGTCTCCTTATTTAGTGTTTTTGAGATAGGTTTCTCTGTATTCCTTGCTGTCTTGGAACTCGCTCTGTAAACCAGGCTGGCCTCAAACTCCTGAGATCTGCTTGCCTTTGTCTCCTGAGTGCTTAGATTAAAGATGTGGGCCACAATTGCCTTTCACATTACTGGGTTTAAAAAAAAATAGTTTCATTTTATGTGTGTGAGAAGTAATTTGTATTTATATGTTTGTTTACCACATTCTTGCAGTGCCTTTGGAGGCCAGAAGAGGGCAATGGATCCCCTGGAGTTAGAGCCAGTTTTTATTCACCATGTGGTGTTCTAGGGTTCTTTGGTCCTGTGGCAGAATAACTTAGTTGCTAAGCTGTCTGTTCAGTCCTGTTTTTTTTTTTTTTTTTTTTTTTTTTTTTTTTTCTTTTTCTTGGTTTTTTGAGACAGGGTTTCTCTGTGTAGCCCTGGCTGTCCTGGACCTCACTTGGTAGACCAGGCTGGCCTCGAACTCAGAAATCCACCTGCCTCTGCCTCCCAAGTGCTGGGATTTAAAGGCATGCACCACCACCGCCCGGCTGTCCAGTTCTGTTCTTTCCTTCATGTTCTCGTTCTCTCTCTCTTTCTCTCTCTTCCTTTCTCCCCTCCCTCCCCTTCTCTCTTTCTCTCCTTCTGTTTTTTGTTGTTGTTGTTTTTTAAATTTATTCTGATGTTAGATATAACCAGAGCCTCGCCTAGTCTACCATTGAACTAAATCCTAAATTCCAAAGTAATGTTCTTTTTGATAAGTTGAATTGTCAGGCTTCAAAATGATTGTGCTTACCCTACTCATTACATGTGATACGGTATAAAGTCAACTTTACCTTCATATTCACGAAGTGGGAAATCAGATATGTGGCACCTGGCTGCAAAATATAGAATGCTCTAATATTTCTAAGTCACTATTGAGAGCCTTATATGTTCCCAAAGCAAAGAGGAAAACTGTAATTCTAGGAAGTTTCCTGACTTATACAATAGGGAAGCTTGGAGCTAGAGGGGTGTCACTGAGCATGTCCTCTAAACATTTTGCTAAGGTCTAGTGAGGTGTCTTAGTGACTAAAGGCACAGAACCCTGCTTTAGTCCCCTGAACCCATGGAATAGGAGAGACCTTACTCACAGGTGCTGTCTTTTGACTTCCGTGTACCCTAAGAGAGTTTGATTTTTTTGTTAGTTTGAGACAGGGTTTCTCTGTGTAGCCTTTGCTGTCATGGAACTTGCTCTGTAGACCAGGCTGGCCTCAAAACTTACAGAGATCTGCCTACCTCTGCCTCTGGAGTGCTGGGATTAAAGATGCCAAGCAATAAATCTGATTTTAAAAACATTTTGCTGGGGTTAAGAATGTAACTCAGTTGAAACCCTGGATTTGATCAGTATCACATAAAACCAGGTGTACTCTGTAATCTTGGTGTTGGAGAAACAGTAGCAGGAAGGTCAGAATATTAAGGTTATCTTCAGGTGTCTGGTCAGTTTGAGGTCCATTTGTTGAGACCTTCCCTCAACAAAAATAATAGCTTCTGTCTTTCCAATAGCATTTTAATGTTCTACATTATATATCTTCATGGATATGAGTTTGGTTTGCTGGTCATGTGAAGTGGATGATAGGACTTGCTTAGGAAGGAAGTCATGCCATACCCACAGGCCTGTTCCCAGCCAGACCTGCTTTAGGGAAGTGTGAAAGGAACTTGGAGCTGACTGTCGTATATCTAGTTCAGATGAAAGACTCTAATTGGAAGTGTAGAGTTTGAGGTGCTAGATGAGACAGCTCACCTGGGTCTTGCTGCATCCTCTCATCTGGAGAGTACGTGCTTTAATAGGGCATAGAAAAATTTTCTTAATATCCCTGATCTAAGTAGGGAACACTGATGAGTGTTTGTTTTAAGGGGTGTAACTTATTCCCCCATTCAGGACTTCATTTCATTCACTCTTCCCAGATGATGTATTACAGGGTTACATATAATAATAATATAAATAATACATAGTATTATTGGTGCCCGGCGAGGTTGACACTTTTCATGCTAGCTTAATTCGATGCTCATTTGGTGGTAGAGGTTCTCAGAGCCTCTTGCCTCTGTTGCATATAGGATCAAGCTTGATGAATTAAATGTGCAATTGTGCTAATGTTATCATACATAGCACACACCAAATCAAAAGTGAGCTGCTTCTGGCTACTAATAGTAGGGTGCTAAGTTAAGTTTGAGTTAAGTTTCTTTTACTAACGTTTCTTTTTTACTGCAAAGCTTGTGGAGAGGCTATAGGATGAACAGCTAAGTTTATAGTTTGGTTTGAAGCATTATAATTAAGTCCTGTGCTTTAGAAGTTCAGCCCCTTTTCTGTAATTTGTCATCAAATGTAGAAAATTATGGTTAATTTTTTTCATGTGTTCTGATAGTTTTTAAATGTGTAGAATATTGTTTCCTAAAAACTGTTGCTTTTCCTTTATTTTCTCTCTTTTTTTTCTTCATTTATTTAGAAAACTGTGGCTGAAAAACAGGAAAAAAGAAATCAGGATCGATTGAGAAGAAGAGAGGAGAGAGAGCGAGAAGAGCGTCTGGGCAGGAGGTAAACATGGGCCAGCTGTAGTAAATTGCTGCTTGCTGTTTTGTGGCTTGGAGTCATCAGTGTTTGAAGCATGCAAAAGCATGTGTTTATTTGTTTTGAAGCAGGGTCTCACTAATGTAATCCAGGCTAGCCTAGAACTTACAGACATGTGCCTGCTTCTGCCTCCCCAAGGGCTGAGATTAGGGTATGTGCCATCACACTTGGCTCCAGGGTAGCCTTTAAAAGAAAAATAAACCTCTGTCATACTCACTGTGGTGAGGTGCAATATCGACTGCTTTGAACAAGGGAAGAAGGAGCTGACGAGGGTTCTCCCCTCGCCACCTCACCCACCCACCCAGACAATTTCCCTGTATAGCCCTGGCTGTCCTGGGACTTGTTCTGAAGACTCCTGGCTGTCCTTGATCTCAGATCAACTTGACTCTGCCTCCCAAGTACTGGGATTAAAGGTCTGTCCTACCACTACCCAGCCATCTTTTAACCTCGCTCAGCTGGCTCCTCATGACAGCTAGACATGGAGCCCTTACCAAATAGGGAAGGCAAAAGTTGATTAATTACTGATAGCTCAGCAGCTGTCTCATGGCAGTACATTGAAGGGAAATCATCAGCTTTGGACTTGAGGGAAGGAGCTTTGTATGGCTGGCTTTTTTTTTTTTTTTTTTTTTTTTTTTTTAAATTGGTCTTGTCGGGTCACTGAACAGACCTTCCCATAAAACATGCAGTTGGAATATGTTCTTGCCCGTTGAGGAGCAAAGTGTAAGGTGTTCGGCAAAAGCCTCCACACCAGTGAGGCACTGATGGAGTTTGGAGGCAGAAAGAATGGGTGGTGTGGTCTTGGGGTAGGTTGTCTGGAGTAGACCTTACTGGACTTGGTGATCGTTTGAGAAGGAATGAAGTTGGTCTCATGGTTTCTTTTCTTCTTGGTCATATGGTACAGTATTTTTCTGTATATCCCAAGCTGTTGTGGAACTTGCTTTGTAGATTAGGGATCTGATCATCTCCGTTTCTTTGAGTTTAAAGCATGTGTTATCATGCCCAGCTGGCCTCTTGGTGTCTGATCTGGAGTTGTTCCTTAACGAGGACAGGGAGGGTGGATTCAGGAATAGGGGTTAGAATTTGGCCTGAGAAGTATTCAGGTCAATATTTAGAACTAATTTCAAAGATGAGATCAGAGCCAAACTCAAAAATGCACTCTCACTAAGTTGCCTTAGCTGGCTTCAGATTCACAGAGATCCCTTTGCCTTTGTCTGCTTGATGGATTAAATGTGTTCATCTCTTTTTCTTTCTGTTTAGGTCTGGATCGAGAACCCGAGATCGCAGGAGGTAGGCTTCAGATCTGTCACAGGGCTCTCAGGTTGAGTGCCTTTTTCTGTAAAACCATTTAATTGATGTTAAAGCCTCACAAGGCTGACTTGTGAAGAGCATAGGTGTTGGTTAGGGTTTAGCACAGCAGAACGTTACCACATGGACTCCCATTCGCTCATGTACACTGACACCACTGGGGTGAAGGAAGACCATGCTGAAGACCAGCTAGGAATGTCCAAATCCTTCGTTGGTCTTTTTTTTTTTTTTTTTTTTTTTTTTTTCTGGTTGGTTGATTGGTGGTGGTGGTGGTTTGTTTTGTTTTTGAGATGATGTTTCTCAGTATAACCTGCCTGTCCTGGAACTCTTACAGAAGAGGCTGGCCTTGAATTTAGAGATCCATCTGCTTCTGCCTCCCAAGTGCTGATATTAAAGGCATATGCCACCACACCTGGCCAAGACCTATGCTTTAAAGAAACATTTAGGGGAAAGGTTTGGCCATCAGATTAGTTCAGGGGACTTTTTCATTTCCAGATTGTACATTTGTAGGAGGAAAGAGTTGCGGAATGGGGGTGGGTTTGACCCCAGTGACATCTTGGCTTTCAAAATCATCTGGGTTTTCCAGGTCACGATCCCGGGATCGTCGAAGGAGGAGGTCTAGGTCTACTTCCCGAGAGCGGCGGAAGTTTTCCCGTTCCAGGTCCCGAGATAGATATCGGCGCCACCGCAGCCGTTCCCGGAGCCATAGCCGGGGTCACCGCCGGACTTCCAGGGACCGGAGTACAAAATACAAGTAACTACTCTGACTCCTCAGTAACTGCAGCCAGAAGTGAGCCCTTTGTCTTTGTCTTCCCAAGATCTGCTAAGATCTGTCATCCTAGCCTTTTGGCCATTGCATCTGGTAGGGACAAGGTTGGGCTTGTGAGGATGCAGGTTCTGGGTGACCCCCTGGGTTGTTGCCCTGAGGAATAGAGAATGGCACCCAGTGCTTGGAATGGAGTAGGGCATTGAGCTTTCGCTTGGCTGAGCTAAATTTTAACTTGTCCTTTAATTTGGTAAAAAGTAGCTAAGATTTTTGTCTTGAACAGGTCTTACTTAATTACTTCTCTTGGACTTTTTTTATTTTGTTTTGAGACGAGCATTCACTTTGTAACTTAGGTTGGCTTGAACTCAGATTCCTCCTGCTTCAGCCTCCTGAGTGCTGATATGAAAAGTGTATACCACCATGCTTGACTTGTGCTTTTCCATTCTGTTTTTTCCATTGTCTTTATGTCGTGGATCATATTTCACACACATAGCTTTGTTGTATTCCCATTTGTTTTGTTTATATTACACTGAAATTTTCCTTATTAAAATTCTTTGCTTTTTATTTATTTTTATTATGTGTATACATTAGTGTATTGTGTCACGTGTGTTACTCTGTGTGTGTGTGTGTGTGTGTGTGTGTATACATGTTTAGTTGGAGGCGTTGGATCCTCTGTAGCTGGAGTTCCTGGTTATTCTGAGATAGTCAACATGGGTGCTGGGAAATGAGCTCAGTTCTTCAGGAGAGCATTATCTCCTCACTTATGTCTCCAGCCCTTAAACCTTTTCAAATGTTACTTACTTTTTATACCAAATCTTACTTTCTAGTGAAGACTGGCAGCAGATTTAATTACTCCTGTCTGTCTCACCCTCCTGAGTGTGAGGATTACAGGTGTTAACCACCATCACCAGCTAAAAGGGTCAATTTATTTATTTATTTATTTATTTATTTATTAATGATTTTCTGTGTCATCAGAAACCAGATGAAGTCAAGCTTGGCCAGGTGATGGTGGTGGTGCATTCCTTTAATTTCAGCACCGGGGAGGAAGAACAGGTGGATCTTTGAGTTTGAGGCCTGCCTGGTCTATACAAGGAGTTTCAGGACAGCCAGGGCCACATGAAGAAGCTTGTCTTAAAAAGAAAAAAGTTCCTGAATGTGGTGGTGGTGGCATGCCCTTCTCTCATCCAGGGCTGAGGGTCTGCCTTACTGATTCCTGTGCAACAGCCAGACAGAAGGAGATGGCAGCCTCTGCTGAGCCTCTGGTTCACTTTCCCAGGTTCTCCAGGGAGCGCTCATTGAGAGAGGAATCCTGGGAGTACGGGCGGAATGAACGAGGGCCCACTGACTGGAGGCTGGAGAACTCCAATGGCAAGACTGCATCGCGGAGGTCGGAGGAAAAGGAGGCTGGCGAGATCTGAATCTGGCTCAGGCGCTGTAAATAGTCTGACAAATGTCCAGTGCAGCCTAAATTACCCTTTATATTTGCTGATACAACTCATCTTTTGTAGTTAAAATTTCTATTGTTTGGCCCTAGCTGTGAGTTTCTAGAGTTGTTCAGAGCTGCTTCTGTGTTTGGGGTTATGTTTCAGAGGAACAAATAAATTTGGCAGCTGCCTCCTGACAGCTGTTTTGGGGTGTCTGCTGTCCTCTACACTAGAGGCACATCACTAGTACCCTGCACCCATGGAGCAAAGGCTGGTGCTGCTGTTACCTTAGGAAACTGACCGAATGTCTGACCACTTTAACTTTTGGCACTCGTAACACACCTAATTGAGCCCGATGTATGTGACTTCCCTTCCCTGATTCACTCTGCATCTTAGCTGCTCATGTACTCTCAATGCAGACCATAGAGCAGGTTCTGTGGATGGAGGGGGGAGGGCATATTACACAATTTACTCTCTCGGTACAGACCATAGAGCAGTGGATGTGGATGGAGAGGGGGCATATTACACAATTATTTCCTTAGGAAGAGCTGTGTCTGTTGAAACCTTAGCTCAGGTCAGCTGCATTGCAGTTCCACTTTGTTACTTAGGTGGAATAAAGACATAGATGGCCCCTACCTGCCAATCAAGAAGTCCTTGAGAGAGAGTTACAGCTTAGGTCAGGTATCTTGGGTGGTTTATACCCTAAGTAGGCTTATTGTTACCCCCTGAGCATATGTTGTTGCTCACAAAGGACCAATGCCTTAAGACCAAAGTGAAGCCCAAATAGAAAGGATCACTGAGTAGGAGTTGCTTCCTTTCACTTGGGGAGGGAGGTGTTACAGTTTGTTTTTGGAGGGAACTTTAGTTGGTTGTGTTAAACAAAAAAAAAATGCCCCTTCTCCTTGCTGTGCTTGTAAAAATTTAGGTGCTGTTGGTTTAATGGTTACATATAGTATCTTGTGGTTTTGAAATGTAGCTCCTGGTAATATCCTGGACTCCCATCTATAGGAGAATGTGTAGATACCTGCTCTGCTGGTGTATGAAACGCTTTCCTTATCTGTCTCCATATGCAAGGAGGTAGGGTGGAATATCCCTGAAGAATTCACTGGGGCTCAGTATCATACACAGGTACCATGTGTAGGTTTCATTCATCTCTAGCCCCTTGGCCTCCAGGTGGAGCTCAGTTTAGCTCTGGCCTTCTTGGTCCCAGGTGGACATTTTGACTAGCTGTGACCACTTATTTTGGGAACATTTTGTTTCCTGGACTATTTTGGGCCTTAACTGGGCAGTCCTAACCTTAGAGCCACCATCACCATGTCTGGTTTGGATCCCTTTATATCTTAATATAAATGTGTGTATGGAGAAACAGCTGTTTTGCTTTATTTTATCACAGAGTAAAGTTACTGGAAACATTTCTATGCCGTGGCTTGTAGTAGCCACAGGATAGTCCCCGGGCTCCCGTGGTATACAACTACAACTACTGGGGTACAGTAGCACACCCCTGCTTAGGTAGCATCTTTTTGAATGGTCAGGTTCCTCGGGGTTGCAGAACGGCCGATTTGCTTCCCTCAGTCTCTTGTGGAGGGTGAATTTTTTTTTTTTTTTTTGGTTTTGTTTATTGTTTTTGGACGTTTTCTGGAAGACAGTCTTGCCTGGGTAGACTTGGATTTCAGGGCTCAAGGCATTTCAAGGCATTTTTGTCTCAGTCCCAAGTAGCTGTTACTAATAACTGTCCCAACATGCCTGGATGCTTCGTTTTTTGTTTTGTTTTTTTTTTTTTGTTTTGTTTTGTTTTTTTGTTGTTGTTGTTGTTGTTTTTTGTTTTTGTTTTTTTTTTTTTTGTTTTGTTTTGTTTGGTTTTTTTTGAGACAGGATTCTCTGTTGAACCAGCTGGCCTTAAACTCAGAGATGCACCTCACTCTGCCTCCTGATGTCTTGTTAACTTTCCTTAATTGAAGTTTCCTGTAGAAAGGGAATTGGGTGGACAGAAATAACCAGAGGTGTGTTTGTGGTGGTGGCTGTGGTAGTGGCTGCGGTGGCTCTGGGCATTATGCAAGAAATCATAGTCTACCATCTGTAACTGGAGGGCCTGGAACAGGTACTGATGAGGTTCCAGAGCAAGCCTCCAAGCTGAAGAACTAGGAGAGTCAAGAGTTTTCAAAAGCCCAGTAACCAGTCAGTCCCCCATGGCCAGGGTGCAGGGGTGAATGTCCAGCTCAGAAAGGGTAGATGTACCCTCCCTGGACCCTCTTGTTCTTTCCAGGTCTTAGGTGTTGCCCAGTGCACTGAGTGAAGAAGTCATGTGATTCTAATGCTTTTCAAAACCTCACTGCTTTCCCCGTGTCATACATGTGCTCTGGGAGATGATTTCATGTTTTCTTTTACTTGGTCCTACAGGACATAGTTTGACTTGTGTTGAGTAATGATGATGGTGTGCAGACATATTCCTGTATCTAGGGTATAGTAAATGAAGGAAGCAGTTTAAATAGGTTTCTACAATGACCGTGATTGATTCTTAGGCAGGAATAAGGCATTACTTTACCGAAATCGGAGGAAACAGGGTTGGGTAGCTCCTGGTCCCCTTGTCTAGATGATAGGCACTGGGCCTGTAGACCCAATTCCTGCCTTTGGTCTGGAGTCAGCCAACATTGTGTTTTTACCACAAGCCTTCCTGATGATACTGGAAGTTATTTTTGCCTTGTCTCATGTAGGTCAGCTTTGTGCCAGTAGGTGGCGCTGTCCCAGTTTTGGAGACTGTCTTCAGTGTTCAGGGTATCTGTCAGCACCCACAGGGGAGAGGTAGCCTATCAGTCAATTAGGCCCAGCCCATCCATATGGAGGCAGGAGGATGAACATGAACATCCCTAGAGAGAGTCTGATCAAGCAAGACTGCTCCTGCACTTATAGTTTCTGTAGTGCTGGACTGTGGCTTTCTGAGGGACACAAACTGCAGCAGTATTTGCTCAGGGTGGCCAAATCCAGTCTTGATATTTGTGGTGAACAACCCTTGATCTTTTGTTGGAGGCCTCTTGAATCTTCCAATGTCCCACGGTCATTATAACAGGTAAAGAGCTGGGTCTTCACTTGGGGGATCTGTAACACTTGGAACTTGGCCCATTGCATTGAAAGAGTAGTCCCTTAGTACTCAGACATGAGAAGAGATGCAGGTTGTGCCCCTTGGAGGTCCCATCCCCAGTTCAGTAGTACTGGGAAGTCAGTACCTGAGTCATGTGGCTCAGGAATGTCACTGTCAGGACCTTCATGGTGGGACAGAAATATCCAGAGTAGGGCCAGGTGAAGTTTAGCAAGCTGAGAAATGGTTCGGGAAGCTCTGGAAAAGCTTGTTTATCTTGATGGGGTTCCCAGGAGCTGGGTCAGTTGTCAGCTACTTGGCTGACCACTCTGCACTCTGGTCCTAGAATGTGTGAGCTCTGGTCTTTTCCAGTTAGCTATGGCCTGGGAGCTTTAAGCTTACCTGAACTCTAAAGCCTCACATTTTTTATACCTGGCATGCACTATTAGAATGCACTGAATTTTAGTGTGTACTTGTCTTATTCCTACGGAGTTCTTAACACTTCCTTGGGTCTAAATTTAAATTTACTGCTAAAATGAAAAGTAAATCTCAAGATACTGTTGTTAGGTCTGTGACTCCTAGCACATGTTCCTTTCGGAACAGTGATATTTATAGAATGCTATGATGTATTCCAGTGATAGCAAAATGCAACAAAGCTTCTTGTAACAAACTACCATTATAGCCACTTCTGATGTGTACAAGTCAGTGACATTTATGTGTCCAGTGTTGTGCAGTCATCACTAGTACCAAGTTGCAGGGTGTTTCATCCAGACAGAAACTTCAGCCCACTAGTTGGAACTGTCCAGCTTCTTCCTGAAGTTCTTGGCAAGCACGAACCTGTTTTCTGTCCATAGTTTGCTCATTTGGATATTTCACAAACGTGGACTCATGCACTGGATGGCCATTGATGTGTTGGCTTCTTCCACTCAAGGTTTCTGCAAAACTGAGCTGCGTGATATAATTCCATTACTTTTATGGGTTAAAAAATAATCCATTCTGATTGTAAGCTACATGTTACTTACTGTAATGGTTAACCTGATGAACTTGATGGGCTTAGAATCACCATGAAAACACACCCCTGTGTGTGTCAATGCAGGTGTTTCCAGCGGTTTCAGTAAGAGACCCACCCAGAATGTGGGCTGCACTATCCTATATGTTGGGGCTCCTAGACTGAATAAAAAGGAGGGCAAGAGCTGAGAACGAGCCTTCTCTGCTTCCTGACTGCAGATGCAATGTGACCAGCTGCCTTAAGTTCCTGCAACCATGACTTTCCACCACAAGGAGTGTACCCTTATACTGTGAGCCAAATAAACCTTCCCTCAGTTGCTCTTGTGGGGTATTTTGTCACTTGTGGGTCCAGGGAAAAAGATGCTGCTGTTACTGCCCAGAGTTACTAAGAAGCTTGCCTGGGGTCATTCCCATCGACCTTTGTTTTTGTCTCTGTCTTTTGAGACACAATCTCACTGAATAAATAGCCCTTAAAATAACAAAGATCTGCCTGAAAACACAGGATTTATATGAGGGCTGTGGATGTATTGGTGCTGAGCCTGATAAAGCACAACCCAGGCATGCCTTGCAGGGTGGATTTAGATCAAAAGAAGCATTTCCATAGCCTTCCCCCAACACCCATCCCCTTGGCCAGGCGGTGGTGGCAAACGCCTTTAATCCCAGCACTTGGGAGGCAGAGGCAGGCTTATTTCTGAGTTTGAGGCCAGCCTAGTCTACAGAGTGAGTTCCAGGAGAGCCAGGGCTACACAGAGAAACAAACAAAAAAAAAGATGGCCTTCCCCCTCTGACCTGTCTGAAATGAAAGGTGGCAGTTGGGGGAGGAAATTATATTCCAGTAAATTCATGTTGAAGTCGATGTGACACAAGGGTAGAAGTGAGACTAGAAACTAGGCACTGTAGGGCCAGTAGTTGTCCAGAAGTATGAAGGAGCAGTTGGCCTTTCCTTTACCTTACAGCCTGGCCTTCCACGGTAGGAGCCTAGTCTAGGAATGTGTCGACTAGACCCAAGGGCCTGGAGAAGTGGTGTGCAGCTGCAGGTTGTGACTCATTTAGAGTCCTATATGAAGTGCCCTGCGTAGGAGGTATTACAGTTCCTAATAAAATACTAGTTATGAAGTAGAAACAAGGAATATGGTTGGGTGTCACTACAACCATATTAAAGGGTTGCAGCATTAGGAAGAATGACTTACTGCTTAGGCCTAGATGCTTCCCACACCAAACATGACAGACACCTTTGCAGAGGCAGAGAATAAGGCACACAGGCTTCTTCCTACTCAGGCTTTATTCAAAGACCAAAAGGTACAGGTGCAAGGAAGAAGGGCGTGGCCAGAAGGCAAGCCCTGCAGGAGGCCGCTTAACGGTACTTGGAGGTCAGCACGGTGCTCACAGAGGCAAGGAATTTGTCCAGAGAGGCGTGCACCGCGGGGGTGAAATCGGCAGGGTGGTGGCAAGCCAAGGTCACCAGCAGGCAGTG
>JANHMN010000002.1:80360792-80440632 GCA_030674055.1 Rhabdomys pumilio | reverse complement strand
GCCTCTGCCTCTGCCTCTGCCTCTGCCTCTGCCTCTGCCTCTGCCTCCTGAGTGCTGGGATTAATGGTGTGTGCCAACACTGCTTGGCAAAAGTTATCCAAAGCATGCTTTTAAAATTATAACTTGGGAGGATAGGCTGGAGAGATGGCTCAGTGATTAAGGGCACTGACTGCTCTTCCAGAGAACCTGGGTTCAAATCCCAGCATCCGAATGGCAGTTCACAACTATCTATAAGTCCAAGATCCAACACTCCCACATAGACATACATGCAAAGGAAACACCAATGAACATAAAATAAAGGCAAATGAATTTTTAAAAATTATAAACAGAAAGAGAGAAGTAATTGTAAAAGGGGCAAAGTATTTAACCAGCAGTATTGTAACTTTTAAAAACTGACTTCTTTTACTTAGCATGATACTCTTATTGATTCTTCATTGTGTCAGTTGGTTCTTTTGCATTTATTTTTTTATTTATATTTATTCTTTTTATTTACATGTGTGTGCTCGCTTGTGTGCGTGCATGTATGTGTGTGTGTATGTGTGTGATTGTATGCCATGTGTTGGAGTGGCTGCAAAGGCCTGACAACACCAGATCCCTTGGAGTTCAGAGTTACAGGCGAGCCACCTGATATGGGTGCTAGAAAACCAAACTTGGACCCTCTTGAAGATTATCAAGTGCTCTTAAGGGCTGAGCCATCTCTCCTGTCCCCTTTGTTATTTCTCCATCTGAATGTACAGCTCTTTATCTTTTTATTAGCTAATGAAGTTTTGACTATTTCTTCAAATGAGATAAACAGCACCAGGCATGATGATGATTGTCTGTGATCCCAACCTTTGGGAGGCAAAGTCATGTAGATTGTCACACAGTGGAGGCTGGGCTACATAGTCATTTCTGCAAGCTAACCTGAGTTACAGTGTGAGACATTGTATCAAAACCAAACAGACAAATGCTGTACATACATATACTACTTTAGAGCTACTAGAGTGCCCGTAAGTAAAAAGACAAGATAGAGCCAGGGTGGTGGCGCAGGACTTTAGTCTTAGCACTTGGGAGGCAGAGGTAGGCAGATCTCTGAGGAGTTCCAGGCCAGTCTGGTCTGCAGAATGAGTTCCAAGACAGCCAGGGCTATCCTACATAGAAAGATTCTGTCTCTAAATAAAAAAATAATAGACAGATGGGTGGACAGTCAGCTGGATAGATAAATAAAAGTTAAAGGTGATCTTACCACATGATCTTGTTGTATTTCCATTACTGCATATACACTCAGGAGAAATGAAACATGGCATAGCAAGAGCATCCCTGTGTGCCGTTTCTTTCAAATACAACGGTCATTCTCTTTTGATCATTTAGAATAGTCAATAAACTACAGGAAGACAGTTCTTTAAGCCTCTCTTGAAACCATCAGCTGTAGTGTGACCAACTGCTGGCCTTCAGTCAGGGCCATTGCAACAGTATTACCCATCAGGCCCTGAGATGGAAACAACCCAAACGTCCTTTCTTCTCTCTCCCGCCTCTCCCCACCACAACTCTGACAGGGTCTCATGTATCCCAGGCTAGCCTCAAACTTTTTAGGTAACCATCCCGGACTTCTGCTTCTTCTGCCTCTACCTCTTGAGTATTGAGATTGCAGGTGTGTGTCATCACAATCACTTTGTGTGGTGCTGGGGACTGAAGCCAGGGCTTCGTGCGCTTTCCCAACTGAGCAACACAACCAATCCCGACACAGGCATTTTCAATGTTAGAAAAAGAATGGGGGAGGGGGGATTGGGGTGGGAACTTTTTCAAATGATGGTCAATTTGCATTTCTGCATGTGGTGTGAGTTTCCCTCCCCAACATTGGGCACAGCTAGTCTTAGTGTCCTTTAATGTAGCCTTTCTGGTCAGGATGAAGTGATTCTCCTGTAGTTTCCATTTCCGTTCCCGCTGGTAAGTGAGGCTGTGCTCCTTTTCACGATTTCACTGGCTACTGGATTTCCTCTTTCTGAAGTGTCTAGATGATTATTTTTCTGTTGTGCTGGTCTTACTGTTGTGTTGGAATTTGAAAATAGTATGGATATAATTTCTTTGTCAGTTTTACACGTTTTATCTCCTCCCAACTCTGTAGTGTGTGGTGCCTAACACTGGAAATCAAATCTCAAGCCTTGTTTGTGCTGAGCAGACACTTTACACTGAGATGTATCTCCAACCCTGCTTTATTCTGATGAGTAATGGTGAACAGTTGGTAATTTTTTTTGGAGGGGGGAGGGTTGAGAGACAGGGTTTGCTGTGTAGCCCTGAATGTCCTGGAACTACTAGCTCTGTAGACCAGACTAGCCTCAAACTCACAGAGATCTGCCTGCCCCTGCCTGGGATTAAAGGTGTGAGCCACCACTGCTCGGCAAGTTTGTAATCTTAAACTCAAGAGTGGCGACATACGGTTGTAATACCTTCCAGTTGTGGAGGTTGAAGCAGGAGGATTGTTGTGAGTTTGCTGTCAGGCTGAGCTACATAGCTACATACCCAGGTCAGCCTGGGTGACAGAGACCTTGTCTCAAAGAAGAAAAGAAAGAAGTTTGTAGTTTCAATGCAGTTAACTAGTGAATTTGCTGACCTGCTGGAAAAATGACATACCCTTCTATTTGAGATACCCTGAGGTTGGAAACAGCCTAGGTGTCCAGCAATGTATGACAGACAGATTATAATTATGATAATTCTGTACAATGAAACACTCTCCAGCCTTAAAAATGGAGTAATGATACAGACCACAGCAAAGACAGACCTTGAAAACATTATATAAAGTGGGAGACACAGAGTCCCAGAGCTATGCATTGTGATGTGACAGTGAAGGTTCAGAACAGGCAGACTTATCGATATACACAGAGAGTGGGTTATGGTTATCAGACTGGAGCGAAGGGGATGGGGAGCTGGTGCTTAGAGGGAGATCCCTTTTCGAGGTGGCAAAAATGTAGAACCAGAGAGCGATGGCTGTATACTATCCTGAATGCACAAATGCTACTCCACTGCTTACTTATAAAATGTTACGCCAGTATTTTTGTATTTAAAAAATAAGTTTCATTTTATTTACTATTTTTTGGGGAGGGGGAAGAACATTGTTGTATACCATGGCACACGTGTAGAGGTCAGAGTGCAACCTGTGGGAGTTGGCTCTCTCCCTCTTCCGTGTTGCTTCCTGGGATAGAACTCAGGCTGTCAGACTTCCTGGCAAGTACCTTTACCCATAAGCTATCTAACTCCCATAACTGGTCCCATTTCTGTCCCTTTCCCCCATTCCCACTCCTTGGCTTTTGAATTGAGGTCTTGCTTCCCTGGAACTTCTTGCCACGCAGCTCACACTGGTGTTGAACTTGCAGCAACCCTCTTGTCTTTGCCTCCTGAGTATTAGAGGCATCCACCATTCCTGGCAGCTTTTTGTATTTTGAGACATCCCCATTATGTAGTCCAGGCTAGCTCAGAACTCATTAGGAAGCCAAAGGACTCAAAATCATTATGTCGTGCTTTGCCTTCTGGAGTGCTGGGGTTGCTGACATGTGCACATATGTGCTGCTAGGCCTTGCTCTTCATGTTATTTTTTTATTTATTCAATTCTCTTTGATTTTTGGACAGACAGGGTATTGAGTATCTAGAGCTAGCCTCAAGCTCAGTATATAGACAAGGATGATCTTGAACTTCTGATTCTTCAATCTCAAATAAAACCAGAATATAAAATATATAAAATAAAGTAAAATAAAGAGTATCTGGGTGCAGTGGTGTATACCTTTAATCCCAGCACTCAGGGGGCAGAGGTGGGTGGATTTCTGTGAGTTCCGGGACAGCCTGGACTACACAGAGAAACTCTGTTTCAAAACGAAAGAATAAAAGCAAGCCCAAATGTCAGGATTAAGAGAGAGTTTAAACACATTTTTAAAAGCTTTGCAGTGCCATTCTGTGTGTGACATCAGTTTTCACTGGATTCTTTTGTGTGACATCGATCGATGACATTTATCAAGTGTTTTCTAAGTTCCTCACATGGCACCAAACTCTGTTTTGCATCTTCAACTCTCAGTGTCACTCTGTAAGAGCAGCTCTGTCTTCGGTGGGGTTTTGTTTTGTTTTAGGGTGAGGGCATAGACACTCAAGGAGATTATTAACAGTGCCTGTGGTTCTCGCAGAGGAGGGAAGTACCTGAACGGTTTGCTATGGGTGGGGATGCTAACTGGGTAGGGGCCATCTTGGCTGCTCAATCTGTGGACACAAAGAGCCCAGACCTGTGCGGAGCCCAGGAAGCTGGAGCCCAGGAAGCTGGAGCTGCTGGCCTAGAGTCAGAACTGCAAGCTCCAGGCACATTTTGAACTTGAGTAGTTTGACTCAGACGAGGTCTGTCTGCTCAGTCAAGTAGAAGAGACCAGACCGGGGGTCTGTAGATACCCCAAGAAAGGTGACCATGGGAGGCACATTAACCTTGTCTGTTCAGTTTCACTGGTTAAACCTTTCTGATGAAGTAGACTCAGCTTCTGCTTCAGTGTGATGAAGGGGCATCTCTAGCCACAGGATTCAGGACAGGGCAGAGAGTTTAAAACTATTCCTCTTGCTGTTGTGGGTAAGTGGCTCTTTCCTGGAGGGGAACACTCAGTGGTGAAGGTGGTTCCCAGATACTGTCTGTGAGCCCCACCCAGCCCTTGGCCTGAGCAAGTGACAGGACAGATAAGGCCTGGGATTCATATGGTTTCCCTACTCTGCTCGAGGGAGACTGTGGGGGTGGGGAACAAGGGTCCAAAGTTCTAGTTTCCAAAAGTCTACCTCTTCTGCAGAGGAGGCTTTGAATCCACATTACTTTACATTTGAAATGCGTCGTCCCTCGCTTCTGTGAGACTTTAACACTAGAGTCTGAGGCTATGCCCTGCAGAGCTCAGGCTGACCCTGCCCCTTCACAATAGCTTCAAATCCAGCTTCCGGTGGGGAAACTGGGGTCCCCAGTGGAGTCCACTTATCCACAAGGCCACGGTGTGATCCTAGGTTTTGGTTTCTGTAATAGCTGAAGGTATTTCTTCGCAATGATGTGGACACCTTGGGGGTTGAGGTGATGCACCCGAGGTTAGTTAGTCCCGAGTTCCCCTATCCAGTGCTGTCAGACCCTGGCTAGGAAACACACGACTGTGATAAAGGCTTGCAAAATGAGTCAGAGGGTACCATCCCTTTCACATCACACATCCAAACCATCAAAGGGCAAACATAAGTGCAATTCTCAGACACTGGCAAATAATCAAATGGCACCTTTTTTCTCATTGAATAATAGTTGGGGGCGGGGGGGGGGATGAAATAAGACTATTTTCCTTTCTTTGTAAAGTTTGGAAACATTATTGTTACGTGATGTGCAGATTGGTACGATCCCGACCACTGCTCCTGCCTTTCTCGTATTTTAAGTTTATACGCTCTGGTTAAATCAAGTGTATGACTTTAAAATGCAGACAGGCTCCCTTACAGACAGCCAAACTGTCGTGCCGGCGCAGTCGACCTTTCGGGCATGCGCGGGGGCTGGTGGCGCGTCGCTCGGTGAAGTCTCGCGAGAGTGAGCGCCGTGGCCGAGGCGCCGGCTTCCTCTATGTCCCTGAGGGCCCGGCGCCTGCCTTCTGCTTCTGCCCACTGTCGGTGCTCCCCACGCGAGTTCCCCTCAGGCGCACGCCGGGCTCCCGCAGGATGGGGGACAATACCAGCCCCATCAGCGTGATCCTGGTGAGCTCGGGCAGCAGGGGCAATAAGCTGCTCTTCAGGTACCCCTTCCAGAGGAGCCAGGAGCACCCGGCGTCCCAGACAAGTAAGTGGCGCCTGGCGGCCACCCGCCCTGCCACGCGCAGTGCCCAGTGCGGCGGCGGAGGAAAGGGGCCGTGGCACGACTCCGGAGTCTCCAGCCAGGAAACTAAAAAATGCGTAAGAATTGCGCGCTCCAGGAGTGGTGCACATCCCAGCGCTCCGGACGCGGACGCGGAGGTCGGGGTATTGCCATGAGCCCGAGGCCAGCCTTTTCTCCAAACAAACCCAGAAAGACACCAGATTTTACACGCACAGACACGAATTTATGTTATTTTAGAAAATATGAGTGACTATAAGGTCTGAAGTTGTCCTTGAACTCTGGTCCATGCCCACTGTGGGGATAACTGCTCACCATCTTGATAATCATCCCTCCTGTACATAACCTCCGAAAGTGCACCCACGGAAAAATAAAACACAGCGTCACCCCTTCCACCAGTCCCTCAGAGAATCGCAGGAGGCTCGTTTTTTTATGTTGTAGCTTCTGCCTTGAAGATTCTTCGAGTTATTGAGCACATATTCCTGTCTAGTGGAAGGGCGCTGCTGCTGCGTGGAATCATGCATAGCCTTCCTCTGTGTGTGAACGTTGTTCTTAAAGCTTGCCAATACGATACAAAGGGTTGTAAGTTACAAAAACAAAGTTGGTATGGTGCTCTCAGGATCTTATCCCCCTAAAGGTCAGCTACCTTTACCACTTTCCAAACCTTCTGTTTATACACAAGCATAAGCACACATATCCCAAATACAAATGGAAATACACTGCCCATTTTTCTTTCTTTCTGTTACTATTATTAAAAAATTTCTTTGAAACAGAGTTTCTCTGTGTAGTCCCAACTGTCCTGGAGTGTGCTCTGTAAACCAAGCTGGGCTACTCAGATCCACCTGCCTCTGCCTCCCTGAGTGTTGGGGATTAAAGGCATGCACCACTGAAAGGTCTGTTTGCTCTTTTCCCTTTGTATTTTATGTCTATGTCTTGAACAGTTTCAACCCTACCCTGAGACAGGTTTCCTGTGTCCCTGGCTATCCTGGAACTCACTCTGTAGACCACGCTGGCCTCGAACTCAGAGTTGCCTGCCTCTGCCTCCCAAGCGCTGGGACTAAAGGCACTGGCCACCACCGCCAGCCACCTTGTTCTTTTTAATGGCTGCAGGGAACGCACTTGCTCTGCCAGCATGAGGACCCCCCACCCTGTGGAATTCCTAGCACCTATGTAAAAAGCCTGGCATGACTGTGGTGTGTGTATAATGCTATCACTGACTAATGATAGAGATGGGCTGATCCTGAGAGAGCTCCCTGGCCAGCCAGCCTAGCCTGAAGGGTAAGCTGATTGAGTGAGAGACCCTGTCTAAGGTGAAAATAAAGAGCACTTCACACTGTGCTCTGGCCTCTACCCGCACTTGTAGGCCATGTACCCATCCCTCACCACCACCACTACCACCAACAGAAACTGCACAAGCTACGCATGTCCTTTCTGGAAAGTATTCTTCTGTAGAATGTCTGAAGGAACAAACCAATCTTGAGTCATGTGGCTGAATCTGAGGGCTTATGATCATGTTCTAAACAGATTAAGCTTTAGTCTTTATTAGTCTGTTGACAAGAAGCCGTATCAGATAGTTTTATTGTGCGAGGCTTATGTTATTAAGCATGTTTTCTCTTTCCAAAGCTGTTTGGATTCACCTTTCAGAGAATTCATATCCTGTCCATGACTTTTTCTTCAATTGTTAATTTTTCCTTATAGACTTGAAAGAATTTATGTATATATTTCAGTTTAAAAGTAAGACTTTTGGGCCAGGAGTGGTGTATATCTTTAATCCCAGCTCTGGATGCAGAGGCTGGCACGTATCTCTGAGTTCCAGGCCAGCCTGGTTTACATAGTGAATTTCAGATAAGTCAGAGCCTGCCTGAAAAAAAAAAAAGTTGAGTTTTGTTTTTTTTTTTTTTTTTTTTTTGTCACAGTAGGTAGCCAGTTTGCTTTTTCTGTGTAGTTTTTGCCAGAATTTTGATTTTTATGGTGTCATGTTCTCAGTCTAGTCCCTTGTGGTTTCTGAGTTTTCTTATCTGTAAGGCCTTCTGCTCTGGAAGATGATGATGTTATTTTGTTGTTTTGAGTCAGGGTTTAATTCTGTATTTCAGGGTGGCTTGGGATTTACCGTGTACAATAGACTGGCCTTAAGCTGGGGTGCCTACCTTCTCTTCTCTGTGGTAGTATTGCAAGGTCCTACCTTTCAAGATTATTAACAGAAGACAACTCTTAAGTTTTTCTTTAGAACATTTATTGTCTTGTTTTAAAATTAACTTATTTACTTAAGACAGGGTCCCAGTATGTATCCCTGGCTGCCTGGAGTTGGACCACACTGGTCTAGAACTCACAGAGATCCTCCTCCTCCTCCTTCTGCCTACTCAGTGCTGGGATTAAAGGTGTGCACCACCACTCTTGGCCTTACAATTTATTTATCTCGGTATAAGGTTCAGGCTCCTGAGAGCTGGTAGAGTCTGTGTACTTTCCAAGACTTAAGTGTGTGCTGCTTGCTTGCCTGTAGAGTCCTGTGACTGGCCAGGCTGTGGATTTCCTTGGATGTTGACCCATAAAAGCCAACATAATCCAGCTTTCTATATGGCTGTGTCATCTTACTGAGTAATTCATATCACCTTTACCTATACTGCATTTCCAGTGTTTATTTTTTAAATTTTATTCTTTGATACAAAGTCTTGTGTAGCCAAGGATGACCTCCAGTTTTCACCTTCAGAGTGTTGGGATTACAGGCCTCTGCCATAATGTGCTTCTGTGTAGTCCTGGGGATTAAACTTGGGGCTCTGTACATGCTAAGCAACTGCTGAACCACCTGAGCTGCATTCTTGACCCCTTTTCTCTGTTAATGCCTTCTTTACACGCAAGTCTCACGGCATCCTGAGTTATCCTTCAGGTAGAACTCACCACTTTCTGCCTTTTCTCCCCTTTAGTATTGTCCTGAGAATTTTATTTTTCACTAAAAACTTAATATCAACTGTGTTGGGCTCTACCCTCAAACTTGTTGCTGTTGATGGAGGTAGACTTATCTTTTTTTCCCCATAGTTTTTAAAACTAGAATATTTATTGTATGACTGTTGAAATTCTCAAGGTGAATTTATCTGCCCTCTTGGGTTCAAGTGTAATTCTTTGGAAAAATTCATGCCTGAATCTGCAATACATAATTTTTATTTTTTATTTTCTTGAGACAGGGACTTATTCCTGGTTGGCCTAGAGATACTGTATACATCAGGCTGGCCTCAGATTCACAGAGATGTGCCTCCCTCTGCCTTCCTGGAGCTGGAATAAAGGCCTGTGCCACCATGGTGGTCTGCAGATGTCATCCTTAGGTACTTTATTTGCCCTGTCCTGGGCTGTATTTCCATATTTTTCTCTTAATCTTGGCACTCTGGTTAGACTTTCTCTTGTGGTGGTAGGCTGGGCACATTTACCACAGGCTAATTCCAGAGATGGTAGGACTCAGCCCTCTGCAAACAATGACATTTCCTTCACCATCTTGCTTCTGCCCCGAGACCAGAAAGAGCTGCTGTAGCTTTCGAAACATTCTGATTAATGGGGAGGAAATGATCTTCCTGCTGAACTCCCACTCAGGACAATAGTACTGAGGACTCCCACTCAGGATAATAGTGCTGAGTGCCTCCACTCAGGATAATAGTGCTGAGTGCTCCCACTCAGGACAATAGGTGCTAAGTGCCTCCACTCAGGATAATAGATGCTGAGTGCCTCCACTCAGGACAATAGGTGCTGAGTGCCTCCACTCAGGATAATAGATACTGAGTGCCTCCACTCAGGACAATAGTGCTGAGTGCTCCCACTCAGGATAATAGGTACTGAGTGTTCCCACTCAGGAAAATAGTATGCTTTTCCTTCTCAGTGGTAAGCATGGAGCCCAGGGCCTTGTGTGTGCAACAGTGCTGAGCGGGGGGGGGGGGGGGGGGGGGGGGGTCCTAACTGCCCTATCATCCTTTTCTCTTGCTAGTACTTTGGGTTTTTCCCCTGGACAGTTATTTTGTATCCTTTTTAGACTTCTTTCTGTCTATTTGGTTTTCTTTTTAAAATGTATTTTTACTTTGTGTTTATGGTGTTTTGCTTGCATGTATGCCTGTGTACCACTAGTGTACTCCGTTCATGGAGCCCAGAGGAGTTCGTCAGATAGAGCATCTGGAACGGGAGTTACAGATGTTGTGAGCCGCCATGTAGCAGGGCTGGGAATTGAATCCAAGTCCTCTCAGAGAGCAGCTGGTGCTCTTAATAGCCGAGCCATCTCTCCAACCTGTATTTTTAGTTTTTATTTATTTATTTAATTTTTTGAGACAGTGTCTCATGATATTGTTCTGGCTGGCCTAGAACTCACTGTGTAGATCAGACTGGCCTCAGACTCACATAGATCTGTCTGCCTCTGCCTCCTGAAAACTGAGATTAAAGGTACACTCAACCATGTCTGATTTTTTAAATGTATATGTCTATACTATATATGTATATGTGTGTGTGTATGTATGTATGTATATATCTATATATACACACTGTGTGTGTGTGTGCATGTGCGCCCATGCGTATGCGTGTGGAGGCCAGAAATTGACATTTGGATGCCTTTCCCAGTCACTTTGTTGCTTATTGTTTTTTAAAACAGACTCACACTGAACTTAGAGATTAATGCTTTGGCTAGACTGGAGGCTCTGTGATTCACCTGTTTGCAACCCCCATTACTAAGGCACATGCTACTATGTCTGGTGGTTTTTTTTTGTCAATACTGGGGAACCAAAGTCAGGTTTTCATACTTGTATAGTAGGCACTTTGCCCACAGAGCCATCTCCTTAGCCCCTGGTTTTTGGTTTATTTTTTGAGACAGAGTCTCTGTGTCGTCGGACTATCCTAGAACATGCCATGTAGGCCCAGGTTGGCTTTGGACGTGCAGTAGTCCTTCTGCCCCAGCTTCCTAAGTGCTGAGATTATAGGCATATGCCACCTCATCACATGGTTTTCTGTTTGTTTTTTATTTCAAGACAGTGTTTCTCTGTGTCGCCTTGGTTGTCCTGGAACTCTCGCTGTAGACCAGGCTGACCTCAAACTCAAGAGATCCACCTGCCTCTGCCTTCTGAGTCCTGGGATCAAAGGCATGCGCCACCATGCCTGGTTCTTCACATGTTTTTTTTTTTAAACTATAATGTTTTAGTAAAGAATTGTTTGTGTATGAAGGCTATAGTATATATATATTTAAAAATTATTTTCTCTTATCTCATTACTGTTACACACTAAGGATGTTTATGTGCATATTTCCCATACATATAATTATGTAACATAAGTTTTTTTTGTAAGAAAATTAACAGCGATAGCTGGGCATGGCGGCCTACATTTGTAATCCCAACACTGTAATATCCAACATTTAGGAGAGATTAGGATAGATTAGGAGTTCATGTCTAGCCTCAGCTATATAGAGAGTGGGGCTGGCCTTAGCTGTATAGTGAGATCCCGGTCTCAACCCCTCCTCTAAAGAGTAGCACTTTGTTATGACTTCTTGGGAACTGTGCTATAATTTGGCCCTGTGCTTCAGACAGAGCCTGGTTGGCCTCATACATGCTAAGCACTGGCACTGAGCTCCATGGGTCCCTGACCCTTGAGCACGTTTATTATGATGTCATCGATACAACGTGAGGTTTGCCAGTTTAACCATTTGAAGTGTATGACTCAGTGGTATTAATTGCATTCTTTCCGTTGTGAAGCATCATTACATATTTCCAAAACTTTGATCCCCTGAAGTTAAGTTCCTTAATGATACGCGATGACTTGCCCACCTGCTCCTAGCCATGTTAATGCCCAGTTGACTGTATGTCCTATGGCTTTGCTTATCATAGGGTTTTCATAGAAGTGATATTTGACACTCTATCAGACTTAACTGCGTTCAGCCTAATATTTTCAAAATGTATGAATGTCTGCTCCTCTTTGTGGATGAATAATAATTGTGTAGACAGTAGAAGCTGTGGTTTAATAGCTCCACAGTCCCATGTGTGAAGCATTCTTAGCCAGTCTTCTTTTGTCTCATTCAGATAAGCCACGTAGCAGATACGCTGTCAACAACACAGGAGAACATGTTGATGACCAGGATGGTGACTCCAGGTAAGGGCTCGACAGCCATTCTGGCAGGAGGGCTGGTTCTCTTTCTAGGCCTGGGCAGAGCTCCACCCTTCTGCTTACCCAGATGTTTGTCCCTCTGAGAAATCTGGTGCCCTCCCCATATAGTGAGTGCTCTTAGGAAGTGCGTAGCTGGGATTGCACTGCTAGTTCCTGACTGGCTCAGATTTCATTATGTGGATGGAGGAGACAGAGGGTGGACAAGGCATGTCATGTGGTGCATCTCTCCAGTGAAAGGGTCTTAGAGGAAGGCAGATCCTTTGCTATTCTCAGACCTGCTTCCTTAGTGCATGCCCAGTAGTGAGGTGCAGGTGCTCAGGTGCAGTGCAGCCTGGGTGCAGTGGGAGCCAGGACTGCTCCTTCCCGTGTTTGCTCTTGTCTGTGTCTAGGAGGACTGTCAGGTCTACACCCATACGCAGCACTTGTGCCTTCTTATGTTCATTTGAAAGATTAGTAAGATGCAGCATAGGCCTAGATAAAGGAGAGAAGATTGCGATTTACTTGCCTGGATCCCCTGAAACACAGACAGGGCCTGTGTGAGGTAAAGGATAGGGTTTTCAGCCTGGCGGCGGTGGTGTATACCTTTATTCCCAGCGCTCGGGAGGGAAGCAGAGGCAGGCAGATCCCTGTGAGTTCAAGGCCACCCAGGGCTACACAGAGAAACCCTGTTTCAAAAGATCATAAAAAAGGGTTGGGCTTCTCTCCCAGGAGAAAGCCACTGAGACTCCACACTGGGTCGTTGCTGTATAGTCAGCGCTATATCCTGTCAGATCTTTGAAAAGGCACCATGTCCACCATGATTTACAGTGCCAAAAGTATGTGGGGTTTTGCTTGCATGTTTGTTTGTTTTTGTTTTATTTCATCTCAGGTACTGAGGTAACCATATTGATCCATGGGTCACATCCCCAGATCCCAACGTGTGTTTTTATCCTCTCCTGTGAACATGGTAGAAGTGAAGGGTAGGGTGGGTGGTCAGGGTGGCTGGAGATAGAAAATTGCTGGTCCTTTTAGAGGAGGGTCTTGGTGTAGTTTTTCCTTTAAGGATGGTAGCTTGAAACACATGTGTCACGGGCACATAGAAATAGAAAGCTTTTGCCCTAGCTGCTTGTGGTGGTGCCTGCTGTAATTAATACTAGCCATTGGAAGGTGGACATAGGGATGACTGAGAATTTAATGCCAGCCTCAGCTCTTAGCCAGTTTTGAGGCCAGCCTGGGCTACAAGAGACTGTCTAAAAACAACAAAACAAAACCCTTTGCTGCTGTATACTGGGCAGGTGTGTCTTGTTTTCTGTCTGTGTCACAGATTACTGTGGAAAAACTGCCCTCACATTTACCTCCTACTAAGATTCCCTGGAGCAGAGCCTTTGAGTAAACTTTTTTTTTTCTTTTTTTCTCCTGTTTTTCAAGATATGGTTTCTGTGTGTAGCTGTGGCTGTCCTGGAACTCTCTGTATACTAGGTCTTGAACTCACTGAATCTACCTGCCTCTGCCGCCTGAGTGCGGGCATCAAAGTTCATCATGCAACCATGCATAGCTTTGAACAATCTTTTGTTTCTAGGTCTGACCACAGCATCAAATTCCTGCAGTTGAATGTCAGAGTCTTACAAAGATGTTTTCCAGAGACTCCGTTTCAATATTGAGCATAACAAAACCAGAAACCTTGGGATGAGAGTGCTTTTATCTTTAGTTCCTCAGTTGAACTTGAGAATTGCTTACCTTGGTAATTTAACTCTATAGCATCTGCCAACCTTCATCCCATATGATCACAAGACGTAGATTAATTCCCACTGGGCCTCCGTTCTCTGCCAGTCCCTCGTAACTTCCCTAGCTCAGAGCTGCTTCTGAAGCAGGGCAGTGCCGCAGCAAACCCACTCTCTATCCCAACGGCGCTTCCTTCCTGGGACCTGCAGGACTTTCCTGCTTGTCCGCTTCCCAGGTAGAAATTTAGCTGAGTGGGGTTGTCTGCCTTTTGTAATTAAGGACCAGAACTGTGCTATTCAGTCAGGATTGTAGACATTGGCCAGTGTGGCTATTTACACAGAAATACATGGATTTCTAACCCTTCATAAACTAAGCATGGTGGTGAATTTCTGTAATCCCAGAACTCAAGTGGATCAGAAGATCAAGGCCATCCTTGGCTCTACAGTGGATTTTCGGTTAGCTTGGAATATGAGAGTCCCTGTCTCAGGAAAGACAAAACAAAGTAAACAAAACCATCCAGTCAACAAACAAACATCTCTAAAATTAAAAAATAATCCAGCTTCTTAGTCCTCCCTCACTACAGCTGCTCATGGCTACCAAATTATATATGCACTCTTAGAATGTGTCCATCCTGGTCGAGAGTCCTGTCTGTTGGATGGCCCATCTGACTGAGCTGCCAGCGTATCAGCCTCTCACCCTCCATGCTATATAATCTGATCTGGTGACTGTGAGTGTGGAACTGCAAGGGAAGGGCACCCTGGGGACGTATTTCTCTTACATGGGTCTTTGGCCATGTGTTTCTTGGTGAGAGCAAACTGGGGAGTCACAGTGGGTCTCCAAGGTAGCACCCTTAGGTAGCTTTTCATGGTTGCTTAGAGTAAAATGTTCTTCACAGGAACATAAAACATGAAAGTACTGAAACTCTAAATCAGATAGCACAGGGACCCCAGTGTTCTGACAAAAGTGTGCCTGCTTCTACTGTGACCTCCTTACCAGATGGGGTGAAGCTCAGGAGGTGAATGTGCAGTGTCCACACTGTTTCAAGGTTGGGGACTGGATGATGTCTGTGGCACCATAGTTCAGAAGGGTTTTCTGTCTGGAAATCGTATTTATTCTCACACATAAAAGAAACCTACTCCTGGGAAGACCAGATATGAGGATCTGCTCTTCCGATGTCCTGAATTCTGAACAGTGACTCTCATTCTCTCCTGGCCTGTACTTATGAGTGAGAATTTGAGCTTTAGTGAGAAAAAATCCCCTGGTAAGTGTTCATCTGGGGTATGTGTATCTTTTTTCTCACCTGGTAAGTCGTATCACTCAGCTAATACTTAATAGTGCTGCTTCTGCTAGACTTTAATACTGTTTTTATAAAACAGCCTTGTGATTTTACATGGTTTTAAAGAAAGAATGTTTTGTTTGGTCTTGATGGTCCTGTTCCCATTTCAGCAAGCCATGTCCTCCAACCGATGAGCAATTGGTTGCAGGGTAAGACCAAGATCTCTCCACCCCTTTCTGTCTTGATTCGGCTGCCTTCTCTTCGTGTAATTGTGCTTACTGCCTAATTCCTCTCAATGTTGAAGAATGACTAACGAGGTGCATAGGCTCTAGCTTGAAATCCTCCCTGCCTCTCAAGAGCCCAGATTTCCCCTCAGCCTCTGCCCTTTCCCCACCCAAAATTATTTAGCTGTTTCACATCCTTTGAGAACCTAAAGCATGGTTGGCTGTCACCAGAAAGATTTCTGGTCTGAGTATACTGTGCAAACCTCCTCCCCAAATGGGAACTAGTAGTCCCATGATACTGGGCCAATGTGTGGGTTTCTCACCTCTTATCCTACTGCATAGTGGGGGCTCCTGGTCACTGCTCCTTGTCTTTAGTTCTGAGGGAGAGGGGCAGAAGGAGGGAGGGAGACAGACAGACTGCCTGACAGACTGTGTTAACAACATTTGAGTATTTGAGTGTTTAGTTAGATACCCAGGGTTAGAAGGAACCAAGTAGTGGTGAAACCACCCCATGAAGGTGCTGTGGAGTTTGTGAGCTGCACTGACCTGTCCCTCTAGCAGTTCTGTCTGTGGCCATGGCTGTACATCAGTTGTGAGTTCCATCAACAAGCAGGTTGAGAGGCTGGAGAGGGGTTGTGGTTAAGAACACGTTATTCCATTGGACCTGGGTTCAATTCCCAGCACCTACATGGCAGCTCACAGCTATCTTTAACTTTAGTTCCAGGGGATCCAGTGCCTTCTTCAAGGCCCTTTTCCATGGGCCTCAGGTACATACCTCGTGCACATACGTACATATAGGTAAAAACATTCGTGCACATTTAAAAAAAAAAAAAGGACTGGTTGAAGGTGTAGAGTTGAGCTCCTCTCTGTTTCTGAGTAACCCCACTCCAGAATGTTTTATTAAAAATAGAATCCTTGAATTTTTTTTTTTTTTTTTTTTTTTTTTGGTTTTTCGAGACAAGGTTTCTCTGTGTAGTCCTGGCTGTCCTGATACTCACTCTGTAGACCAGAATCTGAAGAAATTAAAACAAGGAAAAAAATCCTGGCCTGATTTTCAACTGGGCTATTATATCCTCTTAAATATGTTTTTCTCGGATGTTCAAGTTAGAAATATTTAGTTTTTATAGCAGGTATTTTATTGTCTTATAAGCTTCCCAGGTTTTCAAAGGATTTTTGTAAATTTTGGAAACAGTGAACCTTGTCCCTTGTAATTTACTAAGTATAAGTTACACCTTTTCCCTGGTCTCAGCTTACTTTGTCTTTGTTCAGATTATGTCATCAAACAGTAAGTGAAGTCCATGACCAAGCCAGTGTCTTTCATCATAAACGTGTAATGTTAGGAGGTGGCATGCAGCTCAGACCTGCTCCAGTAACAAAATGGCCAGCTACACAGGGACTTCCTTGGATAGCCACTTAAGGCATCATGGCCTAACCAGCAGTACACATCCATCTTGGGGCAGACCTCTTAGAGGGGAAGATTCGATTTTGTTACTTCAAGGGCATATTTGAGTTTTGGTATTTACGGATGGGTTTTTGGTGTTTATGGGATACTACTGCTTGCCTTTGGGCATCCTGTGGCCAAAGCTGAAGCATGTCGGTGGCTCTTCACGACAGAGGGAGTCTTTAGTGAAGAGTTTGACTGTCAAGGAAGAAGTGACGTGGCCGTTAAGGTCATTCTCTCATCTGCAACTTTTCTATATTAACTTGTTGGATGGTGCAGTCTTGGATGCTGCTTGTGTAGACATGAAATGCTGGCCGGTCAGTGCCCAAGTGTTTGGTAGGGTTAGTATCCTGGACCTCCTTCTGCATGAGTGTGTCTTTTAGATAGGTGGGACGATGGGCAGAAAGCTACATGGTAGGTTGTTTTTGTTTTTGTTTTTGTTTTTGAAGAAAGCCTACAAAATGCCCTTGTCTGAGATGTTGAGTCTTCTATGTTCTAATATCCCAGACGTTAATGTTCCAGGAAAGGGGGATTAAGGATTTGTCTGGGTGTCCTACAGGTCCCAGGATTTTAGTGATAAAACTAGTTCTAGAAGGGTTGACAAAACCCAAATTGCAGAGGGGTAAGGAAGCCCCTTGTGACCAGCTCTCTGCATCTGGTTTACTTGGGGGCCCAGAAGCCCTGTGGCAGCCAGGGGATCCTGCTAGTTTTGTAGAAAACCAGCACCAGCCCTCCAGGCTGTAGCAGCCTGGAGTGTTCTCATGGGCATGGGTAGAAGTGGGAGAATCGCACAGCTGCTTGGCTTGCATGTTGACCACAGCCAGGCTTCTGTGCCATACTGCCTCCAGGTCACTCGTCCTGCAGCCCTGCCTTGTGTTGGTGACCTGGAGTGAGTGCCCCCATAGATACTTTCTGTCCCAGTGTCACTTGGTGCTTTGGAGTTGAGCCACAGCAGCTGTTTGAAGCTGACCTTTCTTTTTCATCATGCAGTGGAGGAGTTATGATGTTGGTCTGTCTCTCTTCCCCCACTGAAAGTGTCTCCAGAAGAAACAAGACTAAGGTCGCACATAGTTCAGGACTGTAAGGGTCTCCCTGCCCAGGACAGACTATGATCCTGACAGTGCTGGAGCTGTCTTCCCCAGACCACCCTACCTAGATATTAGAGAGCTTTTCATAGTAGATAGATGAGCATAGGTGCTCTCTCCTTTAGAGCCAGATCAGAGACAGTGCCTGTATGTCTACAGTGGAGGCCTCAGTCCCTGGTCTCTGAGATAAGAGGCAACACCAGGCCCCAGTGCTCTCCTCCCTGCAGACAACTCACTTATCCAGGTCCCCAGACAGGGAGGACCAGGTTTGCCAATAGGGAGACAGATGTACAGATGGCTGTTGGAAAGGGTGAGCTCCCACACCCAGCCATTCCCACTTCTCCATGACACTTGTTCTGTGCATCCCATGTTCCTGTAGCACAGTGCATCTGCATGCCCTGCACAAAATTCCTCAGTAAGAACTGGGAAGTTTTAAGTGGTGAGGATAAGGAAAGGGCTGTGCAGCTCTGCTGAAAGGGATGAAGTTAGCATACTGCATGCATCCTTGAGCTCTGTTCTCTGGTCCTTTTTGTGGCCCTGCTGTGGAGGGACTGGGGTCACGGATGTTAAGAGGTATAGTCCCCAAACCTCAGTGAAGTAGGAAGAGGCCTGTGAGCCTCAGTGAGTGGCTCCCGAGGGCAGTGCCAGCCCCAGCTGATCTTCCTTTTACATGCAAACCACAGCTGTTCTCCTCTAATTTCATACAGCATGCCAGAAATGATAGCATGTGCCTTCAGCCTGTGCTTCTCCTGCCTTCTACCTGTAATTCTGGTGATTTCACATCCCTAACCTTGGGATTGCTGCAAGAGAGTCACTGATAGGAATGCCACCCTCTGGGGACAAAGTAGCTCCACAGAACTGTCATTTCCTGAGCCACCCCCTCTTGTGGGTCCCTGGGTACGGTGCTGTGATTTCCGTTAATGTATTTCCATTCTACCTTTTTACAATTTTAAGGTTCTCTGATGTTATTCTGGCAACAATTTTGGCAACCAAATCTGAAATGTGCGGCCAAAAATTTGAATTGAAGATTGATAATGTCCGGTTTGTTGGGCACCCAACACTGCTGCAGCATGCTCTGGGGCAGGTATGGCTCTCCTCAGCAGGTAGGAGTTTTCTGGGATGGATGAGCCTGGGTCAGAACGGTGCTGACGTTGATGCTGGTGAATGTGTGATTAGGGCAGCAGGTCTGATCAGCCGCTTGCCATGAGCTGTGTACCTTCATGGGTCCTGGGGATCCAGCAGAGGATGACAGCACTTGCCCCTAGGTGCTATAGTTCCCGCCAGTAGCTTGTCTTTTCATTCAGTGATGGCTGGAACCCATAGTCTTCCGCATGCTATGGAATTGTTGGTCCACTGAGCTACGTCCCCAGCTCTCTTTCTGACTAGCCTTTACTGACTATAGTCTGGATCTCTAATAACTGGCCTTTCTTCTTATATATAGGGGAAGGCAACAATGAGTTAACTGACAATTGTTCTGAACTTTTAAAAAAATGGTGCATGCTTCCTGTAAAGTGCTATTTTAATAACCAACATATTTTAACGCATATTGTTGAGCTAACCTTTCTCTATATGCTCTCTGATAGATGAATATTTGGGTACTGAGTAATGTTAACAAGGTACAATGTGCTAATACCCAAAGGAGCTTGTACATTAGAGCCAGTCACCCCTTTGCATACAGGCAGGCTCCATGACAGCAACCTTAGTTGCAGAACTGTTTTAGCACAACATACCATTTAGAGAGTGTATCAAGAGCTGTGTTGGGACTGACAGGCTTTGTCCTTATGAGGAACTCCTGAGGCCACTGGAAGTACTACCCTTTGGAAGTATCTCACCTTTGGTACTACCCTCCCTCCCTACAGTGGTCTTTAATGACAGGACTCTGTTCTGTCTGTGGGTGGGAGGGGGGGGAGTTGACAGTCATTTCCTGTAGAACTGCAGTGACCTGCAGGGATGGGTACATTTCTTGGGTGTTGTAGGGAGAGTTGGGAGCAAGGATTCTAACTCCATCTATAGGCAACCCTTGCCTATAAGCTTGAAGAATTCCTCTCTGAGTGGTATGTTTGAATGCTTTGGATTTGTTACTGAGACTGCATGGATGCCAGAACTGGAGTGAGGTATGGACTTGGTTCTGTAGCAAGACTGGCTGCTCCTGTGCATCAGGCTGCTGGGCACTATCCTCTCTCTAACCATCCTGTGTCCTTGCCATGGCAGCAAGGACGTGATTCTGGGCTCTCCACCCATGTGCACCCCTTTCTGTCTTGTCACTTTGGGCATCATCAGCTTGATTTCTTCAGCCACTGAACTCCGAGCACAAGCCATTTTGCTTGTTGCACACGTGTGATTGAGCTGTTTGTGTGGTGGTTGACTCCTCTCTAAGCAAAAGCACTAGAGCTTTCTGTAGAAAGTTGTGGCTCTCTGCTGGCCATGGTATCTCACCCCTCTGATGCTGTTATTGGGAACCTGAGGTAGGATCACTGTGAGTTCAAGATCAGCTTGGTCTCATACTAAGTTCTGGGTCACCCTGCAGTTCATAGTGAAACCCTGCTACAAAGAGACAGATAAGATACCATGTCTTTTGATTTATAGAATTATGCTCTTTTACAGGTCTCCAAAACAGATCCATCTCCAAAGCGGGAAGCACCGACTATGATTCTTTTTAATGTGGTATTTGCACTGAGGGTGAGTGTTGTACAAGTGGTTAGGTCCAAAAGGAGAATCTGAGGAAGAAGAGCAGTGTCCAGGGAGCTCAGGCTGTGTGCACGGCACTCGCCCTTTCAGGAATGTGCCGTGGAGGCAGCTCATTGCTTCTCCCTCCTCCCCTTCCTCTTCCAACTTTTTTGTAAAATACATACACATAACAATATTTACTTTATTAACAGTGGTAGATGGGCTGGAGAGATGGCTCAGTGGATAAGAGCACTGCTCTTCCAGAGGTTCTGAGCGGTTGTGAACTATCCCATGTGTTCTAGGCACTAAGTTCAGGCCCTCCGGAAGAGTGGCAAATGGCCTGAGCCCCTGAGCCAGCTCTCTGGCACTTTCTCTTTTTTTGTTTTTGTTTCTTTTGAGACAGGGTCTCAGAATGTAACTTTGGCTGGCCTGGAACTTGTTATATAGATCAGGCTAGCCTAAAACTCACAGAAATCTACCTGCCTCTGCCTCCTGAGCACTGGGATTAAAAGCCTGTGCCACTGTGCCTGGCTTTTGTTACTTTTTAAAAAAATGGTTTTGTATACCCCAGACTGGCCATGAATACTTATGTATCTGAGGATGAACTAGAACTCCTGATCCTCCTGCCTCCACCTCACAAGTGCTAAGATTATAGCTATGTGCCCTATACCTGTCATATATCCATTCATTATTCCATTACAAAACATATCTATAAAACAGTGGTTACTATTTTATGCCATAATGCCCTTTTGAATCTGACAAGAATTAACCATGATAAGTTGGTATTAACTAGTACTTGGTCTATTAAAACGTCTTGATTGAAAATGGTTTTCAGTTGGCCTGTGTGAGCCAAGATGCAAACCCTGTTCACTGTGTGTGGTCTCTGTCTCCACTAGTCCTATCACATTTCCCACATCCAGATTTGTCTCACTGGGCAGACTTTCTGTGTCTTGTCGACTGGAAGTTACTATGAAGGTGTAATTATGTCTGGATATAAGCTTTTGGGTGGCAGAAAGTCCCATGGGTGGCGATATATTAACTTTGGTGCTGCTTCTTATTCTATACTGTGAATATTCACTTTGTTTGAGATGGTGTCCCATAAGCCAGGCTGGCCTCAACCTTCATATGTAGACTGAACTTGATCCTTCTACCTCTGCCTCCCAGTGATGGCATTATAGGGGTAAGCTACCACACCTACATGTAAGTACACTTTTGGTAGCATTCCCATTGAAGTCTGGCACATTCCAGGTGGCAGCTTTCTCAGCATGTTCCTGCATAGCCTTGGCTGCTGAAGGCAGCTTCCTCAGCATTAGCTGTGCAAACAAGACCTACCAGATATCCCTTCAGTGTATGTCATTGAGCCTTATGGCGTGGGGGTGAGAACCACTCGCACAGATGGGACACTCAAACAGTTTCTCCCCCACAGCTGCTGTAGGGAGGCTTTTGTACCTCAGCTAGTGACACTTCCAGCAGAGTATGATTCACTGTGACTTCAGTCATTAGTCACAGGAAAAGTCTGTGTCCAAGATTATTCTCTCCCTGCTTTTCTAGTGGAGTGTTTTTACATAGACTCTTGCAAATGTGTATTTTGTTTTGAGGCAATTGTATATCTATATAAACCAGCCCTTTTAGAGCATGATCACAGGGATGTCCTAAGCACGAAGAATCAGGGCAAACTGCCTGATGGTGGCAAGTTTGCCCAGGTTTTACTTCTGTTTGAAAATATGGGGCTTATTGAGAATGTGGAAAGTCTATCCAACTCCAGGTATACAAGGTGTTGTCTGGGGAAGATTTTGACTTAAAGGTAACAGGCACAGGGTCACTTGGCAAATAAACAGGATAGCAAACAGCATTGGAGGCCCTAATCAGCGGTGCCATTTGTCCCTTCCCTTCTGACCCTGTACCCTCAAGTATTACTCAGCAGTCCTGGTGGCCTCTAGAAACTCTGAGTCATGCTTGGCTCAGTTATCTGCTCGTTCAAGCATCTCCATAGATCCCACAGTGGCCTGCTCCACCCTTGGCCTGGGTGTGTACACCTGCTGGTTGACTATGGTCACTGATAGGGTCCAGAAGGGTGAGGGACACTTCTGATCTGAGCACTTTCTGTATGCTACTTTGGCCTAGTTAGTATGGGTACACAGTGGACACTGGAAAGGGACATGGACCAGGAGCCTAGTGAATCTGATTAGCAGATGGGGTCTTTACTAGGAATAATTCATTTCTGACAGACGTTTAGCAAATAGTATAACACTTTTGTTGTTCGTCCTGGAACAGTGTGACCTGTTGTGAATGGATTCCTATATACTATAAACCAGACACGTTCAAAAGTGGTCAATGCACAACAGTGATTACAGATACCTCCAAGGGTTTGCTTAGGTCAACCTCTGCTCTGAGTGCTGTATGTATTTGACCACTTTCCTCTGCTCAGTTGGTTTTCCTTCCTCAGGTGATGACATGTGACCCAAGATCACATAATAGGTGGGTGGGATCAGTGCTCTTAGCTGTTCCTTGGTTTTCTCTACAGTTCTAGCATAGTGGGAGTGTGTGTTCCCCATGGAGGACTCCTATAGAGTCATCTCTACAACTCTCTAGACAGTTGTTCCCAAGACTAGAAGATGAGGAAGGCAGCCAGCATGAATATAGGTAGGCTGTGGGCATGCACAGGGAATTCTGGATGGCAATTGCTGAGGAGAAACCTAATGGAAAGGAATGGAGAGGGCCTCTTCATGGTCTGTGCTTTTGCTGTGCACTTGTATTAGAGCCTTATAAATGTGTCTCTGTGTACATATTCTGAGTGCTTGGCCCCTGTTGTGCAGGCCAATGCTGACCCGTCAGTGATAAACTGTCTGCACAACTTGTCCCGGCGCATCGCTACTGTCCTGCAGCATGAGGAGCGCCGCTGCCAGTACCTCACTCGAGAGGCCAAGCTAATCCTCGCACTTCAGGATGAGCTGTCTGCTCTGGCTGATGGTGAGTGCGGCAGCCTGCTGAGCACGGGGCTGCTCTGGCTGATGGCTTCTCTTTGCGCAGTGTCTCTAGAGGACCAACTGGTCACTGCTTTGTTTTGAGGCAGTTGCAGGTAATGCTCCAAGTTGGCTCTCTAGTTTCAGGGACACTATTAAAGAGATTCTCTGCAGGGAAAGGCAGGCTTGCTGCCTGGTTGCAAGTTTGATCACATGCCAGTTCTCTTTGTGGACTTGGGGTATGCTGAGAGTACAGAGAGTTTCCATCTGCAAGGGCCTCTCCCACACCACAACACAACTGTCAGAAGCTAACCAAAGCTTGGTTAGCTTTGAAGTTGGTGAGCTGGACACTGAAGAAGAAGTCCTTATAATAATTGGTAAGCAGAGACTGGCCAGAGAAGTTACAAGATTTTCACATTGAGCTGGTCTTCTAGGGGTTTATATATGAATCTACTTTGCAAAATGGATGGGTCTGAATTGATGTCTCTAGGAAGGACTCCACACATTGTTATATGATCATCTTTCCTTTAGGAAAGATATCTCAGCCTAACATGGGTTTTGCTACATAAATTTGTCCTGGGATGGGAAACTCAGGGAGGGGCCATTAAGAACATCCAGCTAGTAAACTGGGTGATTTCCACACTGGGCTTTTAAACCGAAGAACCTAACTGTCCTCTAACCAATCAAAAAAAAAAAATCTGTGCTGATAGATACTGTGTAACCTTTAGTGTGCCCAGAGGACCACACTGGAGAGAAACTGGGAATGACCTCAGCTTCCTTCTCCTAGGCTTTCCAGCTACAGAAGAAAGAATGAGGAACAGAAATTAGACCAAATTATTACAAACTAACAAAGTCTTGTCTGATTCTAATGTATTTTCACTGAAAGCTTTACTTTTTCCTTTTGAAAATTAGGTGGGCATGGTGGCGTGCACCTTTCTACTAGCCTGTAGAAGGCAGAGGCCAGTGGCTCTCCTGGTTCCAGGACAGCCATGGATATAGAGAGAGACCGTGTTTCCAAAACAAAACCACTTCTTGTATTATGGGCCTAGGAATCGTTGTAGAGTGGTTGCTAGTGTATTTGAGGCTCTGGATTCCAGCCCTAGGACCCGAGACAAAGAGACAGCAAAAACAAACAATACTTATGTTTTATATTTTGGTTAATTATAAGTATGATAGGAGATAATCCAGAAATTTTCTTCTAAGATTTAGATCTAGGCATGGTAGTACTTGCCTTTAATCAGGACTTGAGAAAAAGAGGCAGGTGGGGATCTCTCTGAGTTTTGAGGCCAGCCTGATCTACAGAATAAGGTCTAAGCTAGTCAAGGCTACACAGTGAGACCCTATCTCAAAAAGAAAGAAACAAACCAAAAATGACAACAAAAATCTGTTTAAAAATTTAAATATTAAAAAACCAATATTTGGGCTGGAGAAACGGCTCAGTGGTTAAAAGCACTGACTGCTCTTCTGGAGGTCATGAGTTCAAATCCCAACAACCACATGGTGGCTCACAACCATCTATAATGAGATCTGATGCCCTCTTATGGGGTGTTTGAAGACAGCTACAGTGTACTTATATATAATAAATAAATAAAAACCTTTGGGCCGGAGTGAGTGGGGCCAGAGCAAGCAAGAGAAGAGAAGGGGGAAAAATAAACAAACCAATGTTCATCTTAATTATATATATATATTTTTGCTAGAAATTCATGAAGATTAAAAGATATTTCAGTCCCAAAGACACATCTCATGATTTACAGTGTTGGGAAGAGTGGGATGGCATGAGAGTACCCAGTCACTGCAACAGAGGGTGGGGGTTGCTGAGACAGGAGACATGCACCTTTGTGGGAGGCAGTGGAGCTGGCAGCTTGCTCCTGTGACCACAAGGTTGACACATTTAAATATAAATAGTTTTCACCTACATTTCATATGCAAATACTTTCTCAGATCAGCCGGAGTCTACTTTTATTTTACAGGGATCGAGGATATATTGATGATGATGATTGATGATTGATGATGATTGCTAGGAGTTTTTTTGATGTTAACATTGGTTTAATATTACTTGTTAATGTTGAATTTGTTCTAAAGGTTGTTCCTTTTCTGGCCTGGGAAGTTGTAAATCCTTAACTGTTGTTATTCTTGTAGCAAATGAAGGCCCTCAGTCCCCATTCCACCACATCCTACCCAAGTGCAAGCTGGCTAGGGACCTCAAAGAAGCTTATGACAGGTAAGACCCTGAGGGCCATGCTTGTTGAACCTCCTCTTCCTCCGGAGTGGAAGCCTCCCACAGACAGTGTTGCCATAGGCTCTGTGCTGGAGCTCTGCTGAGACAGGGACAAAAAAACTAAGGGATGGGATACTTGTGTGGCCATTTTCAGGGAACCCATTTTGGTGTCCATTTTTCTAGTGGCAGCCCCTTTTTTTTGAGGGATGTACTTAGCAGAGACAGTTACTTCCAGACTCCTTTACAATAGCTCTGCCCACAATTGTCCATGAAAGCCTGAAAGTGCTTTTGAACCATTAAACGCAGTAACACTTTATTGAACGTAACTTAGTGCCAAGTTCTTCACCGCCTCCGTTGAGGTGGGCCTCACTTGCTGCTTCTCTCGAGGAAATCCAACTTCAGTGGGCAGAGTTGGAGTTGACTGATAGTCTGTGCTCTGGGAGAGCTGGAGGTGGAGACACTGACAATCTGAGGTCAGCAAGAATTGGGAACACAGTGGAAACCTCATGTTGATTTGATTATATTGGTGACTGAGTATTCTATTAAATATATGCAAAATACTTAAGTGTGTGTGATCTAGGTGGCTTGATACAGGTGTGTGATGCTTGCTTTCTCTTTCATTTTTTAGACAAGAGTTCCATAGCCAGGCAGTGGTGGTGTACACCTTTAATCTTACTGCTTGGGAGGCAGAGGCAGGTGGATTTCTAAGTTCGAGGCCAGCCTGGTCTACAGAGTGAGTTCCAAGCCAGCCAGGGCTACACAGAGAAACTCTGTCTCAAAAAACAAAAACAAACAAACAAACAACAACAACAAAAAAAGAGTTCCATTATGTAGCCCTGGCTGGCCTGGAGCTAACTCACTTATGTAGACAAGGCTTAGCTGTAATAGCATTTAAAAAACAAAGTAAAAAGGAAACCAGTGACTGTAGGTTTCTAAAGAAAAAAAAAAAAAGGATGTGCTGGGGAAAAAGTAAAACCTTAGAAAGCTTTGTCATCTGCCAGGGACAGCTCAGGGCTTGAGGCCTCCTAGAGCCACCTAGTGGACCAATTCGGAGGAACACAGGAATTTGAGCTTTTGGTGAGAAAGGCATTTAAGGTCCTTCTAGCCAGATACCCTGTTTGTTAGTGCGGAAGGTCTCATTTCTCCAGGTGAACTACAGTAGCCAGCCTGGGTCCTGGAGCCTGACCTGGGACGGTTCTCTGGCAGGATGCAGCAGTTGTGACCTCTGCTCCTACCTGTCTGATACTGCATAGCCGTGTAACTGCCCAGTAGTCCTCTTGGCCTGATTCACTCCCAGTCAAGGTCTGTGGTTGGCCTTGAGGTCCTGTCCCTCAGCAATAAAGTGTAACTGAGTATACTTTGGCTGGGTAGATCAACTATAACATCTGTCTCCTGACAGTAGCTCTTTGCCAGATCCCTGAGAAAGGTGTTCTCAGAGAAGACCTAAAAGACAGGAAGTTGTGGGCTTAATTGGCATCAAGCTTTAAGAGCATCCTTTCAACAGAATTGTTCTGGGTTTACTATTTTAACCAAAGCCAAGGCTCTGATATAGTTAACTGGCAACCCTATTCCCTAAGTGTCTGTGACTATAGAGTGGAAGTAGGAGTCCCTTAGGAGGTTACTCTGGTTGTCCTAGTACCTGTGTCTCCTTGTGGAACTAAGTCCGTGTCTCCATGTCTCCCCCAGGTTGCTTCCCTTAGTAGGGCAGGGATGTCCCTTCACTTTCTCTAACATAACCCTTTGCTCCGCTCACCCACAGGTAAAGAGATGTGGAATGGCAGGAGGGGTGACGATATACATTCCTTGTGGTGTGAAGAAGTGTTCTGTTGAGTGATTCTCTGAATTAACAGGGACTGTGGTTGGGTCTGGGAGGCTCAGATCATTGGAATGCTGTCTGAGGCTTGGCCAGGTAAGTAGTGCTGGCCATACTGTTAACTGCTCAAGTACAAGAGCAAGCCTGTAGATACCTCTTAATGTTCCAAGAGTTTACAGTCTGCATTTCATAAAAAATGTACAGACATATAAAGCTTTGTTTGAGGTCTTGAGGTAAGATTTTTGGAGCCTACCCATGTTTGTCTTTTGTGCTGCGTCCTGCCACATGTAGTAGGAAGCCTGGCTGCTGTGTTGGGCAGGGCACACAGGATACATGGCGGTGTCTCAGAGTAGGAAGAGGCTTAGCTGAGGTGAGGTCAGAAGTACCTGTTGGTTATTAGCTAAAGGTAGGCACTGGCTTTTTTCTCAGATGCCGAGGTGTGTGGGTGTGAGATAAGCTTGCACACCGCATGTCCTGAGTGCAGAAGATAGAACTGCAGTGTTCTGCACAGTCATGGTGTGTAGATGCTGGGCCCTGGCAGGAGCATTTATCTCCTGTTGCAGGAGGGCTGGACTCTAATGCTGTGTGAAGGCTGGATAAGCTTGGGGGACAGTGTTTTTCTGCAGACTCTTTTCAGACTAAATATTAACCTCCTGCAAATAGGGACATAAGCTTAGCAGGAAACTTTCCTGGGTGCAAACCTTGGGTTTCATCTTGAGATGCAGATCACAGAAGCAGGGGCAGCCCCTTTTCTTCCTTCTCTCCACAGACTTTAGTGTGTTTCCCCTTTGCTGTGAAGGATTGATTCACCTGACTGTCTCCAGAGCTAGAGGCTAGAAGTTGGGCAAGCATGTTTCTATCATTCCTGGTCCTCCCGGTGCACTCCAGAGGTTTGTCCAGATGTACGTCTGGTACTTAGGGGATTCCTAGTGGCAGTGTTCAGTGTCTCCATGCCACAGAGCTTGATTACTTTGTAAGAGGCTCTAGCTCAGGACAAAATATTCAGAGGGAAAGACACAGGCTGGAGATCTCTGTCAACTGGCATGAAGTTGAGACACACCTGAGTTTTGAGGGTGTTATAAAGGCCTTAATAACCGGGCAGTGGTGGCACATGCCTTTAATCCCACCATTTGGGAGGCAGAGGCATGTGGATTTCTGAGTTCGAGGCCAGCCTGGTCTACAGAGTGAGTTCCAGGATAGCCAGGGCTACACAGAGAAACTCTGTCTCAAAAAAACCAAAAAATAAAAAAAAATTAAAAATAAAAACAAATAAATAAAGGCCTTAATGTGTCCCTCATGCCCACAGCTAGCATTTAATCCTGGTTTGCACTGCTACACAAATCTCTATGTAACTTTCCTTATAACTCTGTAGTTTATATAGTATGCCATCCAGAGTAAGATTCTTCCAAGTATAAGGCTGTAATTTGTTTCCTGTCTCACTGTGCCCTAGGAGCCTGAAACACTACTTAGAGCTGCACCTAGCACATGGTTGTCACATTACTGAGGTTCTTGGTGGACTAGAATCCACCGTGTTTGAAATGATAGGAGTCTTGGTATTTAAATCTGATTCTATGTTGTTCCAGTAGCCACCCTGTACTATACCCTAAATAAGAGAGCTCAAAAATAGGACCTTTCATTTCTTCCCTTTGTGACCTATGTTAATTGGAGGAGCCTGGCTAGTGTTTGCTGGGTATGACTACAGCGCAGCGCAGTGTAGCTGTGTAACCCTTTCCTCTCTTGCCCTTGCCCATCTGTGTGTACTGAGAGGTTTTCCTAATGCAGTGTTTCTCACAGTTGGTTGTGAGCTTTGCTTTCCTCCTGAAGAATGAGGTAGCTCTGGAAACTGTACATGCACACATACTTGGTTAGGGTCCATTCTTAGAAAGGCCAAGAGTGTTGACCTCAGGGAGCCCCGGTCTTTGACCCACATCTTGACAGTCATTAAACCCTGCTCTTAACAGACTTTAAAGTTTGTTCCTCTCCCATGAACCTCCCTGGTGAACCACCACTGTCCTCTAGGCTTAACCACAGCCTGTGGTGCCCATTCGTACCCATCCTCAGTGGTATTGAGGCCCTGGGAGAAGCAGGCATAGATGTTTGGGAGCCATGAGGTGACTTGCGTTAAACAGTCAGTGCTGCAGAGATCCTCGGGAGTGGGGGTCACAGGGGTCACGGATGTGTTGTTTCCTTTTCCCTCTGCTATTCTCTGCTTGAAGGAGAAAAAAACTTGTTTTTGCATTTGAATCTGTTGGCTAGAGTTCCTGGCAACCCTCTGGGGAAAATTCAGAAGCTTAGAGCTCTTGTCTATTGCTGGAGGCCTCAGGGAAGAGACTATAATAGTCCTTGGCAGATATTGTGGTACATGCTGAGAATCCCAGCATTTGGGACTTAGAGGCAGGAGGATCACAAGTTTGAGGCCAGATTGGAATACACAACAAAATTTTATCTAAAAAAAAAAAAAAAACAGAAAACCAAAAAGTAAAACAAAACAAAAACCACAGAAAAAAAGAGAATGTGAGCATGGCGTGGCAGCACACATCTTTACTCCTAGCTCTTGAAAGGTGGAGGCAGGGGCATCTCTGAGTTGGAATCCAGCCTATATATCAAGACCCAATACATAGAGAGACCATATCTTGGATAAAGAAAGAAATGGGGGTGGGAGAAAAGAGAAAACAAAAGTGTGTTTTCTGGAACTTTGAGCAAGGACCTTGTTTCTCCCACAGTATGCAAACATTTCACCTTTGACCCAGGCAGGAAGAACTCTTGCCATGCTACCCCTTTAACTACTAGCCTGCTCTATCCTTGGCCATTCCCATACTGGGAGCTGAGAATAGCAGCAGAGTGGGTGCGGATGGGAAAATCCTTCTTGGCTGCTCTTCTGGGTGGGAGGCAGCAGAGGGAACAGGGAAGGTGCTATAGAGATTGGCCGTTTGGAAACCAAGGGGTGTGTCCTGTTTGAGAATGGAGTCGTGAAGCTTTTGAATGTCTTTCCTACACTGGATGAAGGAGGCTGCCTGTCTGGTTGGCTCTTCTGAGCTTGACTGAGTTGAGGCAGATGATAGGAAATACCTTTCTCAGGCAGGATAAATACAAGTCACAGGGGCTTTGCCTGAGCAGTTGCTTTTCTTTCTTTATGTAATTTGTATAATTATATTTCAGAAATGTGCTAACATACTTTTGCCCACTCAGCATATAGACCTTTTATTTAATAAGCACATGTTGCTGGCACTTATCACCAGGATGATGTGGCTGAGCCATGGGCGGGACTCCTTCTCACAACCCTTTCCTCCTGGGTGTGGTTCTATAGGGACAACCCACAGGGCCACCTGTCCACAGGATGGGTTCTGGGAAGACAGTGTTCCTGCAGACCACTTCTGACTCTGGGTTCTCCCCTGCTTCCACTCATGAATGCTTCATGTGCCAGTGCAAACCTTGCATGTACCTGGTGTGGTTGGTTAGAACAATATTAAGTAGTAAACTGATAGTATCCTGTGGTCATGAATACAGGGTACAGGGTGAGGGGCCAGAGTGAAGATGGAGCCAGGATACCTCACTGAAGGTGTACACTTGAGATTGGAGTTATAAGAAAGTCATGAGGCATCTGGGAAGAGAGGCCATGGCAAACTTGTGCAAGGGTCCTGAGAATGGCTAGACTTGAGTGATGGGAGAGGAAATGAGAGCAGGAAGTGTGTAGAGCACATACAGGGAAGAGCAGATTCTATGCTGGAAGACCATGGATGATACTGCCCAGGTAGAAGCTGGAAGGAGAGGGACCTCAGGTGCTGGTTCTCTGGGCAGCTCTGGCCTGGTTTTGCTGAAGAGGTCTGGATTTGCAGGTAGAGTACATAGGATTTGTTGATGGTTTGAGATGTTGTATGCGGCCATGCCTGAGCATACTGAGCTGTAAGTGTGTGTCAGTCACTGAGAATGTGGAAGAAAAGGTTTGCTGTGGAGGAATATTTGGGCTCGGCTTGGTAGTCACTGCCTCTGATTGATAGCTGCACCAGCTATACCTGTGGTGCTCTACCACCAGCAAGGTACATACATAAGGGAGGTGCTCTGTGCTTCCCACTATTAACGTTCTGTGGGACCTGACAGCTTCCTTCTACACATCTCCTCTCCATGGAGACAATCCCTATTCTGCCTGTCTGTGCTTGGGCCTACATCAGGTGTTCAAGACAGGGCCTCTCAGAGGATGTTCTGTGGATGCCAGGTGTTTGCCAGGGCTCCGGGCAGGCAGTCAGTGTCTCTGCCACATTGAATTTCCGGGAGACAGAGCAGCTTACTTTAGTCCTGATGAGCTGAATGGATTATACATTATTCTAGGGCTAGACAGAGTTAGTGTGTGTCTGTGTGTATTCCTAACATTTTCTTAGGTATATTGAGATCTGAAAAGATATTCTCTTACCCCTGAGATCTCCATCTGTGTTTTCCCCTAGCCAACAGGGTAGTGTATGAGACCACCATCTGTGATTAGGTATTTGTTCATTGGGAATAAGCAGATGCCCACCATAGTAACAATGCCCACTCTTCACAGCCTGTGCACATCCGGTGTGGTACGGCTTCACATTAACAGCTGGCTGGAAGTGAGCTTCTGTCTGCCCCACAAGATCCACTATGCAGCTTCAAGTCTGATCCCTCCTGAAGCTATTGAACGGAGCCTGAAAGCTATCCGGTGAGAGACAACCCCATCCTGTCTCCCCCTCAGCTGTTGTCTGAGACCTTACTAGTTACTTTGTTCCAGAAATTCCCTTTTCTTTTTCCTGTCACAGAAATCAGCATGTAGGACTTTGTTGTTAATAAGACCACATGGTTTTACACCTAATTCTGCCCAGAAATGACCTAGGCCCTTCCTGCATTGCCTAGGTGAGGAGAAGCTGCCAAGAGCCTCCCCCAGGCCTGCAGGGCAGCTTGGGCTAATCTAGAGCCTCCCCCAGGCCTGCAGGGCAGCTTGGGCTAATCTAGAGCCTCCCCCAGGCCTGCAGGGCAGCTTGGGCTAATCTAGAACTTTAGCAGATTGCCTTCATGGTACACTCAGGAATTGTCAGCATTTCATCAGAAATCTTGGGAACCCAGTTACTTTCTTAGATTAGTTGATTTCCTGTAAGAAAAAGAGGACTGGGGATGTAACTCAGTTGTGTAGTACTTTCTAGGCCTGGGCTCTGTTCTCAGCACTACAAAGAAGAAAAAAAGATGAAAAGAAATCTGGGCACATTCCTCAACCCTGGAAATGACAGAAAGCAGATTACTTATTGTCCAGTCCTCCTACACTCCCACGTCTGTGCTCTAAGTCAAATGGCTGAGCAGATTTCTGTCGTTCTATTCATAGTTGGTGGATTTTTTGTTTTTCCTGTGTTTAGAAAGACCCCCTTCCTTTTTTTATGGCACTAATGATTAAACCTAGGGCTCTGCACATGGTAGGCAAGCATTTTATCATTTATCACTACATGCATGCACACATATGTACGTACATACATTATCATATGCCTGTACTCTCTCACCCTCCATGAATCAGAGACTCTTTGTCTTCCTCGCTGTCCTGGAATTTACTATGTACACTAGGCTAGCCTTGAATTCACAGAGTCGTCTGCCTTTGCCTCTCAGGAGTTGGAATTACAGATCTGTACCAGCCACCATGTTTTTTTATTGTTATCTATCCATATGTGTGTGCATGCATGTATACATAATTATGAGGTGGCAGAGACAGGCAGATCCCAAAGGCTTGGTGACCAACAAGTCGAGCCAAAATGGCAAGCTTCAGGTTCAATGAGAGGTCCTATCTCAAAAAGTAAGGTGGAGAGCTAGGCATGATGGCACACACACTTAATCCCAGCACTTGGGAGCTCAGGAGGCTCTCTGAGTTCAAGGCCAGCCTAGGCTACAGTTTGGTCCTGAGTTCCAGGACAGCCTGGGCTATACAGAGAAACCCTGGCTCAAAAAATAAATAAGATTGAGGATTGATGAGCTGGTTCAGGAAGTAAAGGCGCTCACTGCCAGGCTTGATGAAATAGATATAAAAAAAAAAAAAAAGGTGAAGAGATAAAGTCATCTGATGTTGACCTCTGGCCTCCATACTTACATGCAGAGCTTCATGCACTGCCTTCCTCATGTACATATCTCAGTCTGTCTGCTTCTGATTCTCTCTCTCTCTCTCTCTCTCTCTCTCTCTCTCTCTCTCTCTCTCACACACACACACACACACACACACACACACACACACACACACACACACACCGAGGTACTAGGAGAATCCCAGAAGGGGGATAGGAAGTCAGGTATTACTGCAGCAGTGATCCTTGCAGATGATGTAAAAGCCCCCCTGGACACATAACTGCTTTCTCTCTGGTTTCCCCTCAACCTTTCCTGTCCAGTGCCTGTGGATCTAGCTGTGCTTTGGTGTTCCATACTTACCTGGTACAGGGCCCCATGGCTCTTTATGTCTTGCTGACATGTGCCTCTGTCCTTCAGCCCATACCATGCCTTGCTACTACTCAGTGATGAGAAGTCACTGCTGAGTGAGCTTCCCATTGACTGCTCCCCGGCTCTGGTTCGAGTGATCAAGACCACATCTGCTGTGAAGAACCTGCAGCAGCTAGCCCAGGATGCTGATCTGGCCTTGCTGCAGGTAGGACCCTGGGCACTTGGGGGAGTGGGAAAAAGAGGCTTCTGGGTACATTTAGGGAGGCAGCCTGTGGGGGATCAGGAAAGCAGACTGCCTGCCATGCTAAGTCCCCAGTGTCTAGCACACAAGTAGATACTACATGTCCTGCCACAGATCAGGGTAGGAGGGGTGAGGTTCTGGTGTCTGGTCACACTTAGTTTAGAGCCACAGGACTGACTTCTTTCTCTGTGAAGCAGAGGTGAGGCAAGCCTTGGCAGAAAGGAGAGAAGTTGGGGAAGTAGTAGTACACAGTGGACTGATCCGCCAGCCCAGGACAGGCTCGCACTGGCCTGTGAGCAAGGGTGTGAAGGAGAGCTAGGGTTTGAGCAGGCAACTTACACTACTGGGTGGCCTCTATGTTTTGAACATTTCCCTACTTTTTATTTTTTTTAAAGATTTATTTATTTTATGTACTTGAGGACACTGTCACTGTCTTCAGACACACCAGAAGCGGGCATCAGATCCCTTTACAGATGGTTGTGAGCCACCATGTGATTGCTGGGAATTGAACTCAGGACCTCTGTAAGAGCAGTCAGTGCTCTTAACCACTAAGCCATCTCTCCAGCCCCCATGTTTTTGTTTTTAATAAAATACATGTCTTTAATGATGAGACATGCAGAGATGCAGCCTTATTTTGGAGGTCAACTAAGTCCAATCAAATGTCCAGAGACAACCTTCCCCGTAGGACTGAGGATTTGTCTCATTGCATCTCTGATGCGTGTGTTGCTAGCATCCACGTGAGTCACCCTCCACATGCATCCCTTTGGTTCTGCTCCTTCTCCTGTTATTTTCCAAACCTGCCCTGGAGTCATCAACATACCCTCATTCTCGTGAGTGTGGCAGAGCTGTAGAGACAGCCCCAAGGCCAGTGTTTGTGGCTGCCCTCTGGGTTCAGAGAGAAGACCCTTAGCTGAAGTGTGGAGCAGGAAAAGCACAGAAGAAGCTGGTGGTATTCAGGAGCCTGGAGTGTAGACGGAGTCACTTCTGCCAGGGCTCCACGTGGGTGCAGGACTAAGGGAATGAATGCCAAGATCCTCATCTGGTATTGCTGTGCTCCCTGTGGCCACCAGAGGGTAGCAGAGGCCTACCTGGGACTTTAGTTTGCTCAAAGGCCAGCCCTTCTGGGTGGGATGAAGTGGCCACAGCTCTGAGGCAGGCCCTCTTGGGTCCCTCTGGCTAGGCCTCCTGGCTCTGTGTGGGGCTGAGAATTGGATTGGCATTGCTGGAAGTTTTTGCTTTGTGGGCCCATTGGGCTGCTTTTTTCAAAACCCTTTCTATTCTCAGGATAAGTTTGTCCCTCTTCTCTATCTTTGAGTCTTCATAGACTGTGTGAGAACACTTAGCATATGCTGCCTTTGTATTTCAACTTGGCATCCTAAGCTGGACAAGATTCAGCAAGGACCTCCTTCTACTTCCCTCTAGTTTCTCACACAGAACTTTGAATGTACTCGCTGCCCCTAAACGCCCGCAGAGAGGGGCGGTGCTGTTGTTCTAAGGAGTCTGGGCTACGTGGATGATGGCTATTTTTACTTCCTACTCCACGACTGAAAAGACTGTACTAAGAGGTTGTTTGATGGAATCTGTGCTAGGACTGCGCCTGACTTCACTGTCACAGTCCTCTGATAAACCTTTGATGTCTCTTCCATTTCCTTGCTTTGGTCTTGTCTGGGATCAGGGAGGAGGGTGTTTCCTTCCGAACTGACTCCCTGCTGAACCTGATATAAATTGGAGTTTACTGCTAGTGTGCCCTGTCAAACCCTGTGAGGTCTAGCCCTGGCCATTCTCTGCAACTCACCTCACCATTTTCTGGGACTGCTGTTTTCTGTAGATGTCTCTGTGGGAGCAGTGGTGCTAAATCTTTGAGGAGCATCTGCCTCAGGTGTGAATGTCACACATGATATAAGGTCACTCAGATGGGCCTTGTGGCACCTTGTGTAACCTAAGCACTCAGGAGGCTGAGGGAGTATTGTTTGTTTGTTTGTTTGTTTGTTTGTTTGAGACAGGGTTTCTCTGTAGCCCTGGCTGTCCTGGAACTTGCTCTGTAGATCAGGTTGGCCTCAAACTCACAGAGATCTCTGCCTGCCTTCCGAGTGTTGGGATTAAAGGCCTCTCTGGGTTTTTGTTGCTTTGAGATAGGATGTCTTCTGTTATAGCCTTGGCTTTTTTCAAACTTGGAATTTTCCTGCCTCAGCCTCCTGATTGCTTGGGTGTGTTAGCATCCTCAGGTCTCCTCAGGCTTTACTGTGTATATGCACACATTGTTTTGGGCAATATTAGAGACTGGACCCAGGGCTTCAACACGAGCAACTATATTAAAGGCTGTAGCATTAGGAAGGCCGAGAACTGCTGGCTTAGAGCCCTTGCTGTTCTGGTAGAAGACCCAAGTTTGGTTCTTAGCACCCATGTTGGGCAGGTTACAGTCTCCTGTAATTCCAGTGCATCTGACAGCCTCTTCTGGCTTCTGTGGATACATTAGCATGAACATACACACTCACACACTCACACACTCACTGTTTTTAAGATGGGGGTTGAAGGAGAGTTGACTGCAGAGGAGGTGATGTACATTCAAGAGTAGAGATTGGCTTTGATGAAGCTACAAACCAGGGAAGAGGCAAGGACAGAGTCTTTGTTGGAACAACCCAGGGGAGCACAGATTTGCTGGCACCTTGGTTCCAGCTCTGTCATGCTTACTTTGGATTTTTAGTTCCAAAAATGGCATTCTGGCCTCTTAATGGAGAATGTTTTAGGGTTGAAGGATGAGATTGAAAATCACAGGGTCAGCAGATATAGAGAAAGTGGGTGTGTCTGTACCTGAGAGCTCATGCCAATGGCATGTGGGATAAGAACTAAGAGGGGCAACAGTGAGCTGGCTGTTTCCTCCATGTAGCTGGTTGTCAGCTGATAACTGCCCCTTAGCAGTAGAACAGGCAGTGTGTCAGGCAGAGCTCAGCTGGCCCATCTGCTGAAAATCATGGAGTGCCATTGCTTGAGACTTCATACGCCTTCTCATGAGGGCTGTGGTGCTGTGTTTTCAGGTCTGGCTGCCCCCATAAAGTTGGCATGTACTGAGGCTACCTAGAAAGGATTTCTGGTATCTTTGTGCATTTCCTGGTATCTGAGAGCTTAGGAGAGCAGAATGGGAGGATGTCTCTGTGGAAAGCAGGGTGCATAGGATGAGATTCCATATTTTATTACTTTGGAAAACAGTGCTGGGTGTCTGGTGAACATGAGAATGCTGTGCTTCTGCTGGAGTCATCCAGCCCATGCTCCCAAGCACGCTAGTGTCTCTGTGTTCATGTACCTACTGCCTAACAAAACAGTGCTGTCAGGCAGCACAGGGACTCTGACTAGCGATGGTGGTTCCACTGACGCAGACGGGGGTGCTGTAGTGCTGCTTCAAGTTGGAAGAGTTCCACAGGGCACTTTGTTCAGGCAGGAACGCTGTGGTCTCCAAGTTTAGTCCTTCCGTCTCTCCCTGGTCTGCAGGTCTTCCAGCTTGCAGCTCATCTGGTGTACTGGGGCAAGGCCGTCATCATCTACCCACTGTGTGAGAACAACGTCTATGTCCTGTCTCCCAATGCCAGTGTGTGTCTGTAAGTACCATTGGCTGCCAAATCTGGAGTCTGGAGCTAGAAAAACCCAGCAGCACCCTTTAATGGCGCCCCAGTGGTCAGGCCCCAGAAGCTTTGAAGCCATGAGACCAGATCTTATTATAACCTGACGCTGCCAATAGTGGGCTCAGGTGCAGATCACAGTCTGGCTTGGTGTTACCCATGGTGAGGCCATCTCCTCCTGGCTGAAATCTGGGGTTCTATGATTCCTGCCACATCTTGAGGGACTATAATTCTGCCATCTAAAGGCTTGCTGGGTCACCATACTTCATTCTGTTGTCATTATGCTCACCCAGATGGTTGCTGTGAGCATGGGAAATGCACTGACCGTGGCTGTCTGCCTCAGGTACTCCCCGCTAGCCGAGCAGTTCTCCCGCCAGTTCCCGTCACATGACCTGCCATCTGTCCTGGCTAAGTTTTCCTTGCCCGTTTCTTTATCGGAGTTCAGGAGCCCTCTGGCCCCCCCTGCACAGGAGGTGAGTCACTAGAGCCCTTATGTGGCTTACAAAGTAGGCTGGGTATAACTACCTATCTAGTGGCCCCTGACTCAAAAGCTCTTAGCATTGTTGATCTTTTTGCCATGGTTTGATGGGATTTGCTAGCAAGCACTGCAGGCTTCCTGTGGTCCATGGAGTCCACTACGGGCATCCTTAGGTCTAGGACTAGTTTAAGTTTGCCAGAAGGGCATTCACTTTTCCTGGGCTGACAGGATTCCCTTGTGCTGCCTTTGGGGCAGGGGCTTCTCACAGATGGAGGCGCAGACAGCTTTTGTTCTCACTAAGCCTGGGCCCTGCTTTCCAAGGCCATTCAGTTCCTGTTTCCCTTCCTCTGGGAGCTTAGGAACCATGACATCTTTGTGTGGAATCCTATATTGCTGGGCCTAGAGTCCTTTTCCTAAGAAGACCTACAGTATCAGGCTAGGGTTGAGACTTGGATGGTGGGCCTGAGTCAGGACAGTGGCTGGCTGTTAGAGGCTGGTTGTGGTGGGGTGCTTCTCAAGGTGTAGGGGATAAATTTGTAGTGGGCTGCAGGGGTCAGTCACTTTTCACTGCCCCATGCTCAAGAGATGAGACGGTGACTTGGAGTCCATGTAGCTTTAACCCTCCCCTCTCTCTGTTAAGTGCTTTGAGCTCTTGGAGGGAATCTAGGGAAAGAGCACAGGTGGCACAGGTGTTGGAGACAAGCTGGGTGATCTCCATGGTTTATCTTCAAAAGCAAAGTGTTTGTTTTAATAGTTGCCAGATACACTGGGCAGAATCAGCCCTCAAAGTCAAACACTTCCCCTTCTCAAATTGTGAATGGGAATAAGATCCTGGGTTTTTAGCTCATTTACATGCTGAGTGTGCCAGAGTTCTAAAGCTGCCTTTCACAGAGCCCTTAGTTTCCAGGAACAGAGCCAGGAGGATGAAAGATGCACTTTGCATCAGCACCTCCCTCCTCTCCCCTAGGCAGCTCTGTGGGGGAGGGCCTGGCAATGGTCCCATTCCAGCAGAAACTTCCCAGTTGTCTGGATAACGGCTGATCTTCCGGGCCATGTCTGAGCAGCTGCTTCAGGCCTTGTCAGGGGCCTGAGATGGAGCTGTTTGGTTTGCCACATCCCAGAGACATACTGTCTAGTGCTTATGAAGCTTTTGTGTTTTATTTTTTACATTTTGCGTTATAATAGCTTCAGTTCTTTAGAATTCTGTTTGGTTTTGACCATGGTTGGTATGTATATCTTCCTCCCCCGTAATCTAGCCCCTTCTATGACTTGGGCAGCAGCTCGTCTGGGCCCCCAAAGATGAGAGCACTGGCACTGTGTTCACACATCTTGCTGCTTGGTGTCATCGGTGTTGGGTAACACATGGCACTAGGTTGGTTCCATTGCTGTGGCCCAGTGCTCATAAGGAAGGACCATTGGCTTCACATAGGAACAATAGGTCCCCTTCATGTTTCCTTTTACAATCACCTGTGTTCTTGAAGCAAACTTTGAAGTAGAGCCAAGGACTCATATGGCAGTTTCCTCTCTGAACTTTGTGTAGGCTTGCCTAGCTGGACTGTCTGATGGCAGCAGGTCTTAGTGGGCTGGAGGTGAGCATGGCAAGAACAGATCTGGCTCTAGGGAAAGTTGGCTCAGAGAAGGGAGGGAACCCAGGTGTGTGATGGGAGCTAGTGCACGTGTGGCTGGGAGTTCTGGACTCACTGTGTTCCCTGGGGTACGCTGACCTTGCAGAGCTACCCAGCAGTTGAGGGCCCCTTCTTCTTAACAGGAGGCCCTCCTGTTTAGGTACTGGGGCTGCTAAGGACCATGGCTCTCTTATTCTCCAGGAACAGGAAGCTGTTCCTCAAGGCTTGAGTCAGGGAGCAGCCCACCCGCTGTCCTACTGTGCTCACTTACAGACCCAGCTCATCCAGATGGTGGTGTGGATGCTGCAGCGCCGGCTTCTCATCCAGCTGCACACCTATGTTTGCCTAATGGCCTCACCCAGTGAAGAGGAGCCCCGGCTGCGGGAGGACGACGTCCCCTTCACAGCCCGAGTTGGTGGCCGCAGCCTCAGCACACCCAACGCTCTAAGCTTTGGCTCCCCAAGTAGGATCCCCTTCCAGGACATCTGTCTGGTAATGGGGGGCTGGGAGACTTTGGTGGTGACGTCCAGGAAGCCTAGGCACCGTGAATAAGAGGTGTCTGTACTCACCTGCCTCTGTCCCTATGGAGACCTCTTCCTCCTGTCTCCCCTGTACTGCCATGGGTCTGAGGGGGAGGCTCCTCCCCTGAGCAGCTAGCTGTAATCAAGAGCAGCCTTTGCCCACTGCAGCACAGCTGGACTCTCCCACTCCAGACTGGGCTCAGAGCAGGGCCTCATATTGTCATCACAGGGACCACAGCTGTCTGGTGTTGGGGTCCATGTACCTTTACCTGTCTAGTGTTTTATCCCCCATGTTGGCTGAGGTGGGACAAGACACCCATTCCTGCCATGGGGTGTGGTGGGTATTCAGCATGCTTTTATTCAGGGTCCTTGAAGCTATTCCTATAGGGGTAGCTCCTTGTATTCTAAGTTAGCCACACAATAGGCACTTAAGTGGTGGGATGGCAGTGAGTTCTTGCATGAAGGCAGGTTGTACAGTTGGGCACCAGGAGAGTGTGGCAGTGATCTCAGATCTGGATACTGGCAGTGCCTTTGGTGCTCCCATCTTGGTACACTGGAATCCAGCTGGCCTATTCCAACCCATAGCCAGCAGTGACGACATGACCCTTACCAGCCCCAGTATGGACAACTCCAGTGCAGAGCTGCTCCCTAGTGGAGACTCACCACTGAACAAGAGGATGACAGAGAACCTGCTGGCCAGCCTCTCAGAGCATGAGCGGGCTGCTATCCTCAATGTGCCTGCAGCCCAAAACCCTGAGGACCTCCGCATGTTTGCCAGGTAGGGAGCAGGTGACCGAGTGGGACGGGGAGGATTGTGCATGGGAGCACTGGTACCCTTGCACAGCTCCAGTGAAGTGGTGGGTCTCTCCCTGGGTTAGTGTGTACAGAGCAGGAGCCATTGTCCCATGTGGAGATGCAGGCTCCAGTCCAGTCCCTTGGTCTAGAGGGTGCTTACTCAGTACTTCTAGATGTTTCGTGTCACTGCTCTTAAGTTCCGACTGACTTGGCTCGGCAGGAATATGTCCTGATTGTTGACCCTGGGGGGAAACTTAGGGTCCTGTATCATAGCAGCTTGATGTCTGTCATGTCCATCCTCCCTTAGGTGATGTAAGGGCATGGTGTTATGGGAGAGGTCAGGTTGTCATTCTTTGTTTGAAGAAACACACTGCAGACTGTTGGAGGACCATTTGCAACTCTAACTGCTGATCCTGGCCTTTCTGTACCCTGGCCTTCTTTGTGCTGGACTCAATTGCCCAAAGCTCCCTGGAGCAGACTGCCCCAGTTCCATGGGAGAACAGGAAGAAGCTGTTAGCACTCGTCCCTTCAGCAGGGTGCATGCTCAAGTAGCTTGAGTTTGCACATCCTTGCTGTTTTGTGGACTCTCTTTAGGCCCACCACCACCTGTCACTGGGGGAACCAGTGGACCTCATCCCACTGCTCTATACAAGCCTGCGGGCAGTTCACACACTCACCCAATGGCTGTCCTCAGTAGCACTGGCCTTGGGCTAGGCTCATGCTGTCCTATGCCCTCCAGGCTCCTTCACTACTTCCGTGGCCGCCACCATCTGGAGGAGATCATGTACAACGAGAACACACGGCGCTCCCAGCTGCTCATGCTCTTTGACAAATTCCGCAGCGTGCTGGTGGTGACCACCCATGAGGACCCCGTCATTGCTGTCTTCCAGGCCCTGCTCACGTGAGCCCAGGCAGCATGCCTGTGTGTGCATGGAACAACCTCCCCTGCCGCAGGGTTCCTGATGGGCCTTAGGAGGACAGGCATCCCCAGCCTGGCAGAACTGCTTCCTGTTTCAGCCTCAGTCTGCTCAGAGGCAGCTATGGGGCAACAACCATTGTTGGGCTTTGTTTTTTTTTTTTTTTTTTTGACAGTCTTCTGTAGCCCAGACCTCATACTTGCCATGTAGCTAAGGATGGCCTTGAACTCCTGATTTTACTGCCTCTAAATAAGTGCTATCCATGTCACTTTAAATATATATATATTTATTTATTTTCATTCATGGTTTTGTGTGTATGTGTGCCCTGAGGTCAGAAGAAAGCATGCCCTGAAGCTAGAGTTACCGAGGTTGAGAGCCACTGGGTGTGGTGCTGGGAACAGAAGATCAGGAAACATTTCTAACCATTGCTCTCTCCTACCCACCAGTCTCCCTTTTCAATCAGTCCTTATGGCAGCTTAACATTGCTGAGCTGGAGAAGATCTTCCAGGATGTGTCTTCAGAGTCCAAGCCCTTTATCTAGACATAGGTTGTGTTCTTCTCATCCCTTCCCCAGCCTGCCCCTGTGGAGCTGCCCTGGACAGAGTCTAAAAACCCTTGTTAGCTCACCCTGCCCCTGGGTGTGTACCCGCACACTAATGTTCTCCCTCTGCTCCTGTACACACTGGGTAACAGTTTCCCGACCCGGGTAAAGAATTAACTGCATGAACACAAATTCTGGCTGAGACTTGGGGACAGTTCTCTACAAACAGGATATTTATTTTACTTTTGAACAGTTAAAAGCCCAGCAGAGCAGGCTGTTTGCTGAGGCTGACACATCTGTTCAGCCACTCTATCTACCACACTGACCCATGGGCTGCCCTGGATATAGAAGCGCAAGGGTTTCTGTGTCCACTCCCCTGCATGACCAATCCCTATGCGGGCTGCTGCCACCACAGCTGGGCTACTGGACTCCAGCGGGCCACGCTCCAGCCACACAGCCTCATCTTGGGCCAGGTCTCGCTGGTCGAAGCTCTTATCAATGGCCAGGGCCTGGCACAGCTTGGAGGGACCACTACAGAGCTCACGGTCCTTGAGGGGACGGTTGACAGTGCTTTTCCGGAGGGAGTTACGAAGCTGCCGCATGGTCTCCAGGCCCTCCAGGGGCTCTAGTGCTCTTAGTAAGACACAAGCCCCATCCCCTGTGGGACAGACAGAGAGCTTGGAAGTAAACCTCAGGCCTCCTGCCTGTGCACATACCCAGTGTAGCAGAGGTGCTGCTGTCTTCCTGCACATGGAAGCCATGTATCCATGGTATCAGACCCTCTGCTTCCCCTTCTCTATAGCATTGATTAGGCTGCTAAGCTTTCCTTGAGTTCCCCGGAAAGCCTCCACCACAGAAGACTGACAGTGAGACTCCCTGTCAGTTCACTGCCCCCAGAGTCAAAACTATGACCACCTAGTGTGGGCAGGTCTGGCATCAGCTGCTTCTTTCTGTAGCTTCCCCTGGTTTTTTTTTTTTTAATGTGTCTCTAAGTGTATTGATGCATGTATCTATGTGCTCTGAAAGGATTCCCAGGAGTTAAGAGCTATGGGCAATTATAAACTGCCTGATATGGAATCTGAACTAGGACCCTCTGGAAGTGCTGTAAATGCCCTTAACCACTGGGTCATCTCTGTAGCCTGCTTCCCCTAGTCTTAACTGGTAGTGGCTATGAGAGTGGCAGAGGAAACCCCAGAGAGCTGGCACCTCTAGTGTGGAAGGCATGTCACTCTGCCAGAAAATAATAAGTCTCAGACCTAACCCAAATATGATACAGGTCAGGAAAGCCTGGAAGGTCCAGTCCTTTGACCCCCTCCTGCTAGGCTATACCTAGCTCACCACCTGGGACTTCTCTCATTTCAGGGAGAAGTAGGTTATAGAGTGTCTGTAAATACAGAAGACATGGTCCCTACTCTTAGTCCCCAAGAGTCACCTTATCACCCCACCATACCCTGTCTCCTCTTCATCTTCATGCAGACGCCTTTGACTTCCATGTCTTTGCAGAACTCTGCCACACATGTGCTTTATCTTGGCATCCTGGGCTCTGCCCTTTATGGCCTTTCTACACTCATCTTCTTCCCAGACCCTCAGCACTCAAACCTGGCTGGTGACATCCATGTCCTCACCCTCTACTCAACATGGATGGCCCTAACCAGGACCATGTGCACCCTGTGGGATTGCCTTCAACTTGGGTGGTACTTGAGGATTTCAGCTATATGTTCATTCTTGTCTCCGCCTTGTCCACTGTGTCCTCGGAACCTGTTTTCCTCCCTCCGAGACTACAGAACTAACCATTCCTGGCTTGCTTCCTTACTTCAGTCACAAGCAGGGTTGGTTCTGTCCAAGAAGGCTTCTGTGACCTCTCTTTTTAATTAAAGGAATTAAAAAATGCATTGGTGTTTTGTCTGTATGTATGTTTGCACCACTTGTATGCCTGGGGCTGGGAAGAGAAGCCAGGTCCTTTGCAAGAGCAGCCGACGTTGTCAACAACTGAACTACTCTTCAGCCCCGTCTTGTGATCTTTTGATATCTAGTCATCCATAGTGTTGCTCAGAATCGGCTTTGTGGTAGGTGCACAGCCAGTCTTGTGGTCCACTCACCTCCAGCTCCCAAGTCCCCTGTGGTGGAACTCAGTCGTCTGCTATGGGTAACCACAATCTCCTACATCACAAGTACTTGTCCAGCAAACCAAGAATATTGGTCACTTAGGGACAAAGAGGGAGGGCTCAGCTCACAGGTACTGAGATATGCCAGCTATGTTCCTGGTCAGCAGTGGCTTTGGCAGGATGGTACTGGTTCTTCAGACTCAGACCACTGAGAACACACGGCTACATGCTTGTCAGGACAAAGCTGGACCCCAGAGGACAGTTTCCCTGACTTCTCCCATGAACACTGCACCAGAGTCCCTCCACTAAAGCTGTCTGGGGCCAGAAGGTCTATATGGTTATCACAAAGTTTCTAGTAGCTTCCCTGCCTTTACCTGCTAGATGCTAGTTGGTCATGATATTCAAATATGTTGCCAAATATTGCCTAATGTCCCCTATGGGGGCAGAAGTGCTCTAGGCTGAGAATAGCTGACCTAGATCCTATAACAGGACTTTTGGTAAGGTTCTTGTATGAGCCCAGCTCACCCAAAACCAGGCTGTTTCCACTTCCCTATCCTTCACCACTCCAAATCTAACCCAGGATCAAAAACATTGCTCTGAACTCTGGCCACAGACTGACTGCTTTCATTCAGGTTGGTCCATAGTCTCTATTCTGTGTAGCCTCAGCTGCTTTAGCCAGCCTCGGCCACCCTTTAAGAATAGCCAACGCTCCTGAAATCCTAACTAGGCCCCTGGCAATGGCACTTTCTACTCAAATGCCTGTCTACCCAAGTGGGGTTGGCCAGCCGCTAGCCTGTCAGTTCCCTCAAGCCCAGCACCACTAACCTTGACTGGAGACATTCAAGCAGAAGTACATGCCATAGATGATGTACACATACAGGGTCCCAGGTTTCATGAACATGCCACGGTTACGGGCGGTCTTCCGACCACCCCTTGAGTGAGCAGCTTCATCTTCTGGCCCCAAGTATGCCTCAGTCTCCACAATGCACCCACGGAGTTCTGTTCCATCAGCGAGTCGCCGGACAAGGACCTGTGGGCAGTGAGTCTGCTCAGAACAAGGGGGGGCCAACCCACCTGGACAGTCCCCACCTAGGCCTCTTTTAAACTCAGGATGTACCAGGCATCCAGATCCAGCCAGACCCAGCTACCTGGCTTCTCCATTCTGCCCCTTGTGCTTTTGCTCAGAGCCTGAACGCTGATGTCAAGGTCACCAGCCCCTCCTGACCCACTCTAGTTCTTTCTTACTAAGAGTTCTAAGCACACCTCAGGATTCACTTGGAGTCACCGTGCAGGCTGACTTCCAAGTTCCCTCAGTGTTCTCTGCTACCTCACATCCTCTCCCAGAGTTCCCCTGAGAGAACTTAATGTTCAGTGGGCCCAACGGGGTTCCTGGTGCAGACTGCGTGGTGTGCTTGTGAAGCTAGGCTGCCAAGGCAGCCACAAAGGATCCATGTGCTCAGACTGTGCCCACCAGTGCTGAGTCCAGCTCATGCAGTGCCTAGCCTGGACTATGATCCTAAAAATGGCAAACAGTCTTGACTCAGCCAGGGCTTGCAGGATTTCAGCATCCAGCCATGTTCATTACCCTTCACAGGTTTGAGGAGTTAAACCTGTCAGAAGGCACCTTCTTCTCCACCCAAGTAGACCCATGGTGCCTCAGTCAGTTGGTAACAAACTGGCACAGTAGAGAAAAAGAGGTGGCCGATGTTTGTCATGGAAGCCTGGAAATTCTTTCAGGAACCCAAAACACTGAAGACAGGGATGAACATTTTAGGAAGAGAAAAAAGCCAGAGTGTTCCTTCACTAACTCCCACGTGCTCTCCCATGTCTCCAAGGGCCACACTGGGAACCCCACCTGAGCTTCTCGAGCGACCTCCTGGGGCTTTTTAGGTGGAGGGTCTGGGAAAACATGTTCCTCAGCCCACAGTAGTCCGCTGCCCTGACACCCCATTGCGGCGAACATCTCTTTTACTGGGCTTATGACCCACACCTGGGTTTTCCTTGACCGAAGGGCTACACAGGCAAAAATAGCCTTTTCTCTGCCAGACATCTTGTCTACCAATGTGGGTACGAGTGGGTACGACAGGGAGCCAGCTGATATGCCAAGAAGCTGAGTAGAGACGGGCAGAAGCATGATGGTAGTGATGGTGCCGTTGGGCCATCCTTGAGCCCTTGATGTAAACCTGAGAAAAATCGGCACCATTTTTTTATATCATGGCTGTTGGTTACTATGGGGCTTTTAGAAGGAAACAGATTCCCTGCAGCTTAAAACATCCTGAGGACAGAATCTCGTCCCTTGTCTAATAGGTCAGGGTCTGTTCCTGGAACTCTTAGCAACAGTTCTAGTAGAGAAACTGGCTGTTCTTGGCCATGGTGCTGTAAAGAGAAGCTTGTTAAAGGAAAAGGTAGGGCCAGCGAACTCTAGAACCAGAGGGTCCAGCTCTAGCACCCAGAAGTAATGGGTGCTAGGTGAACCCAGCCAGCTTCATGATGTGCACTTTAGAAGGTGACAGACTCTAAGCCACACCAGGCTGGGCCTGGGGTAGTCCTCACTTCCACTGTAAACCTGGCTGGCACAGCCCAGATCTTGAGTCTGTACCGAGCCTGGGGTACTGAGCCATGCACTGAGGAGGTCAGCTCTTTTAAATATTCAGATGCTGGCAGCCTAATGGTATCCCTGGCCCCAGCCATCAGGGAACAAGGTAGGCAAGAGCGGTCCCTCATAGAGTCTGAGCCCAATACTCATCAACAGTCCTTGCAGACAGCCTGTCCTAAGGGTGTTTCACATAGAACAGTCTCTAGTCCCCTGATGGATAAGTGTAAGAACATACCTGTTATTGCCAAAGCAGAACAGTTGCCAGGGGATACCACTATCAGTATTCCTACTCTTTGCAGTGATCTTAAGACAACAAACTATTGGACCCATATGGGCAACACAGCTACCTATGCACACACAAGGAAGGACAAGACAGAGATGAGACCTAGTAGTAACAGGACTAGGGTTCCTGGAACCTGCACCTGCATTATATTACCTGTCCCAGAAATGCACGGGCTAGGGTGACTGCTGGCTGGTCAAAAAACTCTGGTCCTAGCCGGGCAGGGTGGTCCTCTGGACTGGAGAAGTAGACACTCCGCTGGAGGCCCGGGGTCGAAGGGAGTCTCTCTTTAGGGGTCTGCTGCTGCTCTGAGTCTGCCAGTCGCTGCTTTTTTTGCCCGATCTTTCGGGAAAGCTGTAATGGGGAAAAAAAAAAGAAGTGTCTGCCAGCCTATTCCTCTATCTGTAAAGTGAGGTGCCCATTGAGTGAGTCATTCTGAGATATGAACAGAACCCTACAGCTAATACCCCCTGGGGGCCTTGGGACTTGGTGTAGGTGATGAGCAGTGACAGGATGGGCGGGCATTTTCTGCCGGCACCTGCTCCACATAGAGGAAACAAGGGTAAGAGGCATTGGGAGAAGGTGGATGCCTAAGTCCGATACAAAAGAGCTGCTTTTTCTGATTCCCACCAATCACACCATCTCTAAGGAAACTTGTTTCTGGAACCCGTTTTTTGTTCCTAATCTTGGCCAGGAATTAAAATACAGTCAGAGCCTGGGCAAGGAAGGTCTCTCAGAGAGACATACTGAGTTTGTCTGGGCACTGCTCAGAAGATAGGTCACAAGACCTCCCCGATATTGACAAGACCTGACACACCAATGGGTGTGCATGGAGATGACCACCTGCCTGCCCATTCTAGGTGCTCAGGGTAGAACCCTGCTGGTCCCAACTGTCCTCTGACTGCTTGGATATTAGAACCAGGAACTGGGACAAAAGGCCTATGGGTCTATAGGACCATCACGCGCTAGTCTACCAACAGCCGATAAACAAAGCAAGGAAATCTGACCACATCCTTCAGCTATTGTGGTACAACAGGAGAGGATTAAAAGGACAACTGGGCAGTGAACCTAGGGGCAAGGCCAAGACCTATCCTCAGTCAAAGCTGGACTGGCTGGTTAAAGAGCTATCACTTTATTTTTTTTAAAAGACAGGGTCCCGTGTAGACTACGCTGGCCTTCAACTCTTAATCCTCCTGCTTCCATTGACTTCCCAAATACAGGAATGCGCCACCACGCCCGGGTAAGACCCATTATTTTTATCTGTTGTGCTGACGTCCAGGTTGGACTAGGGCTGCCAGGCTGCCGGGAATGGATGCTGACGTGACTGTCTCTGCAGCCAGACCCACTGTGCCAGCTCGCCGTGGGCTCAGACTCCGCGACGCTGCGCCCCCTGTCTCACCGGCGCTGGCATCTGGCCGACCTCACGATATCCGGTCACTAGGGATCCTGCTCTGGCATTCTCTGGGCGGAGGGCTCGTCCAAGAAATGGAGGCTGCTCGGTGTCGGGGAGCAGGGTCACAGACACTGGTTTTAAGGATCCTCTGCCCCGGCGAGCACTACCACCGCGCGCGGGCATCCAGCCGCCGCCAGCACAAGCCAGGCCACCGGAAGCGTGGGGAGGGCGGGGACTGGAGCCTGCGCTTGCGCAGAAGGCATGCAGTGCGGGGGTGGGGCGAATCTGCAGAAGAGGCGGAGCAAAGAGCCTAGGGGAGGGGCAGGGCGGGGCGAGTGTCTTAGAAGTCTTCTTTCACCACTAGGATTGGAACCTAGGTCTGGTTCTGTCCCAATGGCCCCACTGCCATCCAGCCATTTCTCTGAACCTGTACTGAATTTTTCTTTCTTTCTTTCTTTCTTTCTTTCTTTCTTTCTTTCTCTCTTTCTTTCTTTTTTTTTTTTTGGTTTTTTCGGGACAGGGTTTCTCTGTGTAGTCCTGGCTGTCCCGGAACTCACTCTGTAGACCAGGCTGGCCTCGAACTCAGAAATCCGCCTGCCTCTGCCTCCCAAGTGCTGGGATTAAAGGCGTGTACCACCACCGCCCGGCTGTACTGAATTTTCGAGGGTCCCGGACCAGAAGGCCTTGTCTTGGGATAGGGTGGGCCACAGAGGGTGCATTGGGTGCTGTAGAGAACAAACATGAGGCCTTGGGAATCTCAGACTGAATTCTGATCCTGGAACTCTCTTTCCCCATCCGGATGGTGGAACTAACCGGAAGTAGATGCCTGCTCCATCTAGAGGCCCCTACCCTGGGTCATCACAGCTGATAGGTGGAAGGAAAGGGAATTCTGCGTCTGCGGTGGATCCTCACTCACATCCCCGGACCCCTGATTCCTGGAACTGCTGTGAAGAGGGCTCACCACCTAAGCTAAGCTAGCTTGGAGGGCAGGACCAGGGCTGCAAGGAGCTGAACATACCCATCTGACTGGATAACAGTTGCCTGGCATCTCTTAATTACTACTTCTCTGGGATCTAGGCTTGCTACCCACCTATCTGTAACCTTTCAAATGAGGCTGTGCATCTGTGCCGGAGTCTTGAGCCTGGAATGGGAAGTGACTGGTCCAAATGAAGGGATGGTCAAGGGAAGGGAGGTCTTGGGATAGGGTAAGCAGCTCCCCTCCCCCACTTCAGTTCAGTGGCAGCCCCCACACCCAACAGAGCCACACGCACCCTCTTCTACCATTCTAGGGATGATATGGGGCTGAAGGGTTTCTTAGCAGACACAATCCTACCTCCCCATTCACACTGCCCGATTAAAACCTTTGACAGCTTGTCAGAGCTTTCTTTGATTTCTGAGACCCTGGCATCTGAGACTGGAGATGTTAAACGGGACAGAGCAAGAGGCCATATGCTTGTGAGCCTTAGATGAACAAGACACTTAGTCTAAGGACTCTGGTCCTCAACTGCTTCTCAACTGGCCAGCCAGCTCAGGGACTGAACTCTAGCCCAGGCTGGGACTCAGCCATTCCCTTTCATGGGCCTCAACTAGGACTTCCTGGGGAGGGAGCGGCAGCCTCTCTGCCTGCCTGCTGCCTGCTGGAAGTCATCCAGCTGTTTGTGGCACCCTGTGCAGTTTCCGGGGGTGGGGTAGGGGCAATATGTTGTAAATTTGAACTAACGAGGTTGGCCTTATCCCCCACAGACATTCCGTCCAAACAATGCCTCTCGTTTCCTGTGAGGATAATGCCCCTTCCCAATCTAAGAGGGAAACTGAGACCCTACTTGGGTTTTGGTCCCCTGGTGAGGGCACTCTGAAGACACCTAGAGAACTACCTCATCCCCACCTTTGGGTGAAAGACAAGTTCCTTCTGTTTGGTGGGCAGCCTGGCTTCTGCCCCAGGCAGAGACGGGAGTGGTGGCCAGCATCTTATTCTCCAGATGTTCTGGCCAGAGTGTGGGATTGTGCAATGTCTTCCCCTCCCCCAACTTCCTGGTTTGTGGTGTGAAGCTCCCACTACTGGCTGGAAGTGCTGGGTTGGGCTTCCCTACTGTGTTTTGCCAGCAGGCTTGCCAGGAATAAGGGAATGTCCAAGAGGTAGGAGCCTGGGACCTCTTCTGTGCCCAGTAACCTTGAGCCTGCCTGGTTGGTAGCAACGATTCCATTGGGAGATTCTTTGAAAGGAGTCAAAGTTGGGGGTTGGTGATAGTGTGAACTCTTTTGATTCCCCACAGGTTGTGAGAAGGTTGGAGCTGCTTTCAGTAGTGGTGCCATGGGCTGCCAGTCCCTGCTTAGCTCTATAGGCTTCAGTTTTACTGTCTCAGGGGCTTCATACCCTGGCTCAGTCTCCTGTCTACCATGGACAAAGCAGGAGCTGGGTTGGAGCCAGTTGGCTCTTGATTTAGAAACTAGCATCCTTCAGCAGCTTCTCAGCAGAGTGGCTGCTGTCACCCTGGCAGGCCTCAGTGGGTCTCTGTAGCTTGGGGACCCTTGATGGTTAGCTGTTTTTTGGGCAGAGAGGGCAGCCCAAGGGGAGGCATGCTGTCAGGCATGCTGTCAGGCTGCTAGGATCTTGGCCCAGGAACTTAAAGGGTCCCCTTGCCATGTCCAATACCGTGAGGAAGGGGTTTCTTCAGAAATAGCTGGGGACTTCAGGCCTTTCAATTCTAGCTTGGGGTGGAACAGGGCTAGCCTTGGCTACTCTGTCTTCTCCCCAGATAGCAAGTGTCCAGGGTCTGTCTCTACATCTCTCTGTGAGGTCCCTGGAAGCTAAGCTGAAGGTTCAGGAAGTACCTGTTGAGAGTCCTTTTGCTGCTCAGGGACTCTAACCACACAAATGCTGGAGGTCGTGTAGAAGCCCGTCTATCCCAACACCTGTTCACCAGCTCCAGAGGATTAGGAACTGCAGCTGACTTCTGTTCTGCACAGTCAATAAAAGCACGAGAGAAGCCAGGGCTTGGATTCTGTGTGATAGATTCTTCCACCCAAAGCATAGGTCAATAGGACAGGTAGCCAGTACTAGGACTGTGAAGACCGGATAAAGGCCTGATAATTTGTCCATATTCCTTTGCTAGAACTGTCCCTATGCCCTTACTCAGGACTTCAGGATATGTTTAGTCTGGGGAATGCTGAACCCATATGCTGAGATGGGTGTCTGTCTGCAGACACTACTCTCAGGACCAATGCCTGTGTGTGTGGATAGACATGGAGGGGTTTGCCAGGGGTGGGGGCTGCTGCAGACTCCTCTGGAGTGTATAAACTCCATGGTCACTGGAGCGATGAATCCTGGAAAGCTGTTTGTCTTTTACTGCATACAGACAGCTTTATCTGTGGAACTCTTACATTAAAGATGACTCCGGGGCTGCAGAGATGGCTCAGCAGTTAAGAGTGCTTACTGCCCTTCCAGAGGACCGGAGCTTGGTTCCCAGCACCCACACTGGACAGCTCACAACTGTCTACTACAGTTTCAGGGGGATTTGATGCCCCTTTGGGCATCTGTGGGCACCTGCAACCACACACAAATATAAATAAACATAGAGGAATTCTTTTTGTAAGAAAAGACAACTCCTGGGTGTGTCTTTACAGTGAGTCTCCTGTAGGGCTTCTTGCAGCTGGGAATAGATTTCTAGGTCTCAACATACATCTAGGTGACCCTGCAGCATCCACAGCTGGAGGAGGGACCTACAGGCACCAGATACCCAGCTGTGGCCGGTTCCTGATTTTCCAGAAAGGATGCTACCCCTGCACCTCCCGCAGCCCAGTCTGGGCATCCAGACTCTGTTTATTCCTAGCATGAGTCAAGAATGCTGGGTATGGAGACTGTCCCATCTCTGGCTTGGCATGTGTGGGCTACAGGAGCCCAGAACATCTGCACTACGACAGCCTTCTTCTCCCTCAGCCTTCAGCCTCAGCGCTGAGAGCAAAGGGAAAAAGCATTTTGTGGCCAGCATACAGAGGGATGAACTACGCCATGTGTGAGCACTGAGGCAGAGAGGAGAGAAGAGTGAGCGCACGCGCGGATGTGCAGAACGGTGCTGTCATTCTGCACAATGGCTTGAGGGGTGGCAGGTGCAGTCTGACCCTTGTACCTTTCTGGGAAAAAAAGTAGGGGAAGGGGTAATTGCTGAGCCGCGGTTCCTGTGACACGGCGTATCAGTGTAGGAGCGTGAGTGTGCACAGGAGTACATGTGTTAGGGTAGAAAGTGTGAGCCCATGGAAGTGCATTTTGAATAAGTGTGCGCACAGTGTCCGTGTAAGCAGGTGCGTGAGGGCTTGAATGCATGAGTATTAGAAAGATCGGGTGCGTGTAGACGGGGGAAGTGAGGGCTTCGGGACCCTCAGTGATGTACCATACCAGTGAGTGCCTTCGGAAGGAAGGGGCGTTCTATCTGGCTTTTAGGTCCCTCCCATCCCACACTCTTGCTCCGGAGATCCCCTTCCTCCCGTCCCAAGCACAGGGGCAGCACAAGATGAAGGAGTTTGGAAAGGCGAACCCATGACAGATGTTGTGATCACGATGGTCGTTGGCGAGCCTGACTCCCAGCTACAGGTGTCTCTGCGGGACCCCTAGCAGAGCGCAGCCGGAGGTCTTCCCGGAGGAGGCGCCCGGGGCTGGCAGCGGGCGGCGCACATTCCTCAGCCCTGAGTCAGGCGGCCGCCCCTCTGCCGGGCCCGCCCCCGGCGCGCACGCCCCTCGGCCCGTGGCATTCCCAGGCGGACGGGCCGGGCCGGCGCGCGGGCGGCGCAGGCAGGGACTAGGCGCGGGCGCCCTCCCGGCCGGCGGCTGCAGCCGGTGCAGACCCCTCCGAGGACCCTGTGGCGGTGAGTGGCGGCCGGGATCTTTGCGCGGCGCTCCGGGCGGGCGGGTGCGGGGCTAGCGTTGTGGCGCGTGTCCACCGATCGCTGGCAGTCGGTGCGCGGAGTTTCCCGAGCGCCGGCGGAGGCGGCCCGGCCCGGATTCCAGCCCGGCGCCCCACAGAAATAGCCCGTGGTCGGATCGGCGCGGCCTGGCGGGCGGGGCAGCCGGGCAGTGGCTCCGCTGGGTCCCCGGGGCCGGGAGTCCGAGGGCCGCAGCCGCCCTGAGCGGCCCCTCCGCTGCCAGCCCCTCCCCCATGTCCTCCTTGCTCCCAGGCCCCCAAAGGTGGCGTCTGAAACTCTGCGCAGAGCGCGGGACTTCGGGTCACCGGGTCCGCTTCCTCCCACTCACGGGAGTAACAGCGGCAGCTGCGGGCCGGGGAGCTCGGCTGGGCCTGCTCGGCCCGTTTCAACCCGGTTTGCATCGGCCAACTCGGGACGTGCTTCCAAAGACATCTCCTGCCCTGTACAGTGGCCCTGACGGCGAGCCCGAGGCCACACCGGGGTCTTGAAGTAGGCCTGGGCGCGGTGGGGTGACCGCGGACCCCAAGTGCTCAGGAATAGGCGAGAGGGCCTGGCTGTCCTGCTGGGAGCACGCTAGTAGAGCTGGGTGGAGAATGGTCAGGGGACTCCCCCTAGGCTTTCTTTCCGCTCAGATAGTCCCGACCAGAGTTCCTGCTCCCTGTGCCTCTTGGGGTGGTGTGTCTGCGTGGGCGGGGCCTGGATCCGGAGTGCCCCCGCTCTGTCCGGGGAAAGCCCCCCCTCCCCACTTCCTGTTGAAGCAGGGAGAAGATTCTAGGATGAAACTGGCTTTTCAGGTTTAGACCAGCTAAGAAGTCGGGGCAGTCCCAGGCTAGGTGCTCCCCACCTCCATGGGGCGAGCCTCAGCCCCTTGCCCCCGCCCTTAAGCCTAGAGGATGCTGGGGAACTCAGCAGCTGGCCGGTTCTCAAGAGGTTCCAGAGACTGAGTCCTATGCTACCAGGGTCATTCTGGGCAATCTGGGTTAGAGGGCAAGGGTGTCTGGTAGGCCCAGACCGAAGGTACAGGTTCTGGCACCAGTCCACAGAACTCCAGGCAGCCTCCATGGCTGTCTAGTTCCCCTGCAGGAGCCTTACTGGGAGGTCCACTTGGGTGAGCCAGCCATAGCTCCCCTGGGGGGTGTCCAGTGGTGCTGGTTTGGGTCTCCCGTTTAGGGACAGTCAGCGCCCTTCCCTCCCATCACCCTAGCTAGCTCTAGTCCTCAGCGTGCCCCTTCCCTGCAAGTGAAGACCTTGCCCAGCCCCAAGTGCTCTGCAGCAGCTAAGGATCCCTCCCAGTTCCCTGGCAGACCTGGCCGAGGTGCTGAACTCCCTTGAGGCCCTGTGACCTCAGGTAGTGAAAGTCCTCTCTGAGTCAATCTGTAAAATGGGAGGACTGGAGTGATTACTCCCTGTCATTGGTTATAACATCAACAGGGTTCGTTAGGCTCAGGTTTGAGGCAGGTGTCCCCAGCTTCAGGTGACTGAAGTTGTTGTCGAAGACTCAGTTTACCCTCCTGGAGCCTCTCCAGTTTTGTCTTGCTTCCTGTGGTTCCTGGGAGGGGTTTCTGAGTCAGTCAGGGGAATTCTGGAAAATTCTGTACGTCTCCCTTCATTCAGAGACTCAGCTGGACTGCAGACTGGGGACCAGAAGGTTCCATCTTATTGGGCATTAATCCAGAATTTGACCTACAGTTAACTCCTTACTCCAAACCCCTTTCTGATTGCGTGACTTGGACAGGTTCCCTTTCCCCTCTGAGCCCATCTGGATCCAGGATTTTGACTGGCCATCAGAGACCCCTGGGCTGTGTGTGCTTTTGAGCTATAGGTGGTGTTTCTCCCCAGGGATGGCTTCTTTCCTCTCATGTGCTCCGCCATCCCTTGGTCCTTTGGGTCCCAGGGCTCCTCTAGGGCCTAGATGCTCCCTGCAGACTTCAGAGAATCCCTTGTTCTGTTGCCTTCTCTGTGTGCGCCTCTCTAAGATGGTGACAGGTGAGGGTTGATGGGGAGGGGCAAAATCTAGTGTGTACGGGGGACCAGAGAGCCCCCCCAAAAGCTTGCCCTGCCCTGAGGCAAAACAAGAGGAGTCAGAGTGGAGGTGGAGGACAGCCTAACAGTTCACAAAGGGCCCAGCAAACATTCCATATGATCCCATTGACAGATGAGGCAAAGAGAGGCTGCGGGAAGTCACAGGGCTATGTGGGGACGGACTAGCAGAGAGGATTTAAGCTGGTGAGTCCTTGCATCAGGGGCTGGGGCTGAGGTTGGGTATTAGGTTAGAGAGAGGACACATTTCAAGTAGAATGCTGGAGGCAGCTATAGCCCACACCCAAGGATGCAGTTTTACATGAACTGGGATCACTATGTCCTGAGTGTCTGTGCTTCATGGCTGCTCTCTCCTATGCCTGCCTTTGCAGGGTGCATCCTCAGGTCCACGTCCATCTCACACCTTTAGCATCCATTCACCTGCACTTCCGCTGTTTTGTTTTTTCCTTTGAGACAGGGTTTCATTATGTAGCCTGGACTGACTTCCAATTCAGAATCTTCCTTCCCGAGCTCGGTGCTGGGATCACCCATGTGCAGCACTGTTGCCCGGCTACACCGAAGAAGCTTTGGCTCTCTTCTTCCCATTCAGGCAACCGCCCCTTCTGACGATTCAGCTGCCACTAACTGAGCACCTACTGTGTGCTGGGCACTTTCATCAGCCATTTTCAGATGAGAAAACGAAGGCTTGCCAGGTGTGGTGGTGCGCGTGCATCTGTAATGTGCGTGCGTCTGTAATCTCAGCACTTAGGAGGTATAAGCCAGTACAGACACATGTGTTTCTGTCTCATAAAACCAAGAAAAGAAAGCCTGGTTGTGCTCTCTTTGTAAGCGGTGGAGACAATGGTGTAGGTAGAATATAGATTTTTTGACTCATGTTGCTCCACCTGGCTTCCGGTTTCCTGGCTGTTTTAACTGGACTCATGAACAGGGCTATCCTGAAGGGTCTCCAGTTGTCCCACAGTGGGGTAGACTCCTATCTCCTCCACAAAGTCCCTCCTACCCTTCACAGTCATGTCCAAGGGCAAACAGTGTATTCCGAGGTATGCTGCTTGCTGCCCTAGTTCTGGGTCCACCTTGTCCCTCACCCTCCACTGGAATCTCGCTCAAGCTGCTTGAGGCCTTGACCAGGCTCTGTCGTTGGACCTGACTCCATCCCACCTCCAACCCCTGAGCTTGATTTCCAGCATTTACTCTGGATCCCTTTTGGGCGGCTCCTTATGCTTCTGGGGTGACTCATGGTGTGTGACCCCAGGCAGTCAGCCTCTCCATGGACCATGGTTTCCCACTGCATTGGGGCCAGCAGAGGAGAGAGTAACGGCTGTCCCGGGAACAAGAGCCCACTGTGTGCCAGGGGGAGATCTAGACACTGAGCCACTGTGGGCCGGCAGCATGCTGCTCCTTGGCCTAGACTCTTTGTCTGGCTTGGTATGCCCCTCCCCCAGGCCTTCTGAGTCCCACTAGCTTGAGGCCCTGTTAGAAACAGAGTGTAGGGTGGGGCAAGCTGGGAACGAGGCACTAGGGAAGGGTGGGTGTCTTTTCCCCAAACTGCAGGCCTAGAGTTATGTGCCTGGACTCTCTTGTGTTTCCTTTCACTGTAGCATGGAAGGGGACCCCAGGAAACCCAGATATTTGGGCAGCAGTTGGTTATGGGGTATGGCCCATGTGCTTGCTCACAGCCCTCTCAGCTTGTGCCTTTCCCTCTCACACTTGCTCAGGCTGGTCAGCTGGTCTCTCTAGGTCCTGCTAAAGGGTCATCTTCCAAAGTCCCCATGTCTCCACTCATGAGAACTGGCACTTGCCACCCTGTGCTCAGGTAAGGCAGCACCAGCAGACAGCCCTGGAGGCAGGTAGAAAGCACAATGCAGAACTTATATAGAAGAAAGGGAAGTCCAAGAGAGTCTTTGGTTAGGGAGGGAGAGTAGAAGCTGTTGGAAATGGCAGCTTGCATTGCCGAGAAAAGTACCAGTTCGATACCACATAGAAGTGCGGAGCACAGATACCTGACTTGTTGGAAAGGCCAGTTTCCAGCTCTCACCCGTGGTTTATGCTCTGTGATCCCGTGACCACTCTTGACTTCATTTCTTTCTGGAGCTTCTGAGTGGCTGCTTGCGATGGATCAGAAGGCAGAATACATAAGGCATCCTCCATCTTGTCTGGTACCTGTCCCCTTACCCACTGGCTCAACCCAGCTTTGGGGAGTTCACTGCCTTCCTGGCCTCATTTTCCTACTACGTATAGTAAGAATGGAGCCTCCATCTCCTCCGAGCATGGAGAGGGAGAGTCCTAAGTTGAAGCATCAGCTGGCTGGTTTCACAATCTAGAGTCTGTTCAGGTCTACAGATCTGAAGGTCCAGGCCTTTGAGACTTCTGCTCTTTGAGATGTCTGCTCTCCGAGACTTCAAGAGGTCCCATCTTGGCCTGTATCCTCATCTCTACTTTCTAGATACATAAGGCCTTGCACTTGGAGCAGGGGTCAGGTGTATACCTGCTGAGAGTGTCCTTTATGAGGAGGAAGTAAGAGTCCTTCAGAGGTCAAGACTTGCCTGACAGTCTAGAGCTGGGCCTTTCTGCATTGGCTGGAACTTGGCTGGCCTCAAACACACAGATATCTGCCTGCTTCTACTTCCTGAATGCTAAGACTAAGGGTGTGCAACCCGATGTTTGGCTCAAATGTATATGTATTTTTTCCAAGACAGGGTGTCACTGTGTAACTCTGGCTGTCCTGGGACTCACTGTGTAAACCAGTCTGGCCTTGAACTCACAGAAGCCTGCCTCTGCCCCCTAAAGGCTGATACTAAAGGCATGTACCACCAAGCCAGGCTATCTATCTATCTATCTATCTATCTATCTATCTATCTATCTATCTATCTGACATCTATCTAATCAGAGGCTGGAGGACTACTTTGTGGATTCAGTTTTCTTTTCCACCTTTTTGTTGTTTCCATGGATTGAACCCAGGCTTGCATAGGAAGCTAGTGCTTTTCTCTTCTGAGCTGTCTGCAGGGCTGCCTTGTGTGCTAGGCTTGGGGTCTTAGGTATTCAGGGTGCCATCCCCAACCTGTCCCTGCCTCACTACCTTTTTTGGCAGTTGGCGCCACCTCGTGGTCATTCATTGTGGTTTCTGCCCCAAGGGAGTTTTGTTTTGTTTTAGACAAGGTCTCACTGTGTAGCCCTGGCTGGCCTAGAACCCACTGTGTAGACTGTGCTAGCTTAGAACTCATAGAGATCCACCTGCCTCTGTCTCCTTAGTGCTGAGATTACCTGGCGCCAAGGAAAGTCTTCTGCATACAGGAGCCTGCTGCCCTAGGTGTTACTCTAAAGCCCCAAGAAGTCATCTCTTTCTCTAAATGTGAGGAGCCTTCTGTGTAGCTGATTGATCATGAATCCTGCAGTGTATGGAGTGGTGGTTAAGATGGCCTGGGACAGATGGGCTGGAGCCCCATGCTCACAGATTTTGTCCTCCTGCTCCTGGATGCATGCAGCCTTACATTGTCACCTGAGCTGCTTTCACGGGGAGCTGTCAGGAAATCCTCACTACCCGCTGCCAAACAGACTGACATCTCTTTATTTGTAGGGACACTGTTACCCAGGCTTTAAGCGTCAAGAGGGTGGGAGTCCTCTACTAGCTTCTGCTCATAGTAGGTTCATGCAGTGTTTTACCGTAGACTCCTATTGTTGGAGGACCTATCTGTGAGGAGCTCAGTCACACAGCGTGCCAGCACATATCAGGAGCTGTGAGCACCTCTGTTGAGCTTGCAATGCTTCTTCTAGGTTTAGGCACATTGTGCCCCTGGAGACCTATCAGGGTTGTCACTCAGAATAACCCTACGCCCCCAGGCCTGTCTCACTGTATCTAAAACCATGAGTGAATCCCGAAGAGACAGTACTAGCAGTCTACAACGCAAGAAACCCCCATGGCTCAAGTTGGACATCCCAGCTGTGGTGCCCCCGGCTGCAGAAGAGCCCAGCTTACTGCAGGTAGGTTCTAGTCAGTAGGAATTTTGGAATTTTGGGAATTCCCTGGCCGGGCCCCTCACCACGACTCTGTTGTCTAGCCCCTGCGGCGTCAGGCTTTCTTGAGGAGCGTCAGTATGCCAGCTGAGACAGCCCGAGTCCCATCACCCCACCATGAGCCTCGGCGGCTGGTGCTGCAGCGTCAGATGTCCATCACACAGACCATCCGCAGGTACCACACCATCCTGGCTGTCACTCAGGCTGGGGCTAGGGAGGTACCCTAGAGGCAGGCATACAGCATCCCTGTTAGGTAATAGGGGGTGGTGGGGAATGGGGCAAAGGTCCTTTCTCGATCAGCTTTTCTTCTCCATCTTAATCCCAACAACACTTCAGCATTCTCCTGTTCTGGGGACCCATGGGTGGCCCTCCGACTGCCTCTCTGTTCCCTGAGCATGCACCCTCCCTTTTCCCTACTCTAACACCCTGGCTCCTCGTAGCCGGCAGGTACACTTTGGGCGTGTTCATACTCTGCCTCTTTTGAGGCCCCGGGCTGCACGAAAGGCCCACCCACAGCGCCAGTCTCTCTCTTGGTCCTTGCTCAGGTACCTTACGCAGGTCTTGAGTGTGTTGGTAATTTTTTTTTTTTTTTTTTTGGCATGTGCATGTGATGTAGCCTCTTGGAGCTGTTGGAGTGCATGGCATTCCCTGGCTGCTCATGGCAGGGACAATGTTTTTATTTGCATGTTCAAAGACCATGGCTGCCTTATCACTGCGACTGCAGTTGCTGAGTTCTGTGATACCCTAGTGTGATGGTGGCTGCCTGAGGCCAAGGTCTCTCTCTGGACTCAGGGTCGGGTGAGGGTCTATGGGAACCTTCTACTGACAGGCATGCAGAATGCTGTAGTAGGAATTGGGGTGGCCAGAGTTGGAACTCCCCTGTCCTGTCCTTGGAGTGACTGGAGGCCTGCTGCAGGGCCTACTACCCAGGTTGGCCTTTGAGGATCCTTTTCTGGTAAAGGGACAAGAGATATGGCTTCCCTTTGCTGAGTCCTTCTCATGCCAGGGGGACAGCAGACTGGTTTGGAGTGAGCAAGGACAGTGACAGCACCCAGAAATGGCAGCGCAAGAGTATCCGTCACTGCAGCCAGCGGTATGGGAAGCTAAAGCCCCAAGTCATCCGGGAGCTGGACCTGCCCAGCCAGGACAATGTGTCGCTGACCAGCACGGAGACACCACCTCCACTCTATGTGGGGCCATGCCAGCTGGGCATGCAGAAGGTGTGCTGCTGCCTCCTACAGGCTCCTCATTTTGCTCCTCTACCTGGGGTGGGAGGAGGGGAGGGTTAAGGAGAGAGAGTATACCTCTGAGCCCGTGGGTGGGAAAGCAGCCACAGAGTCTTAGGCTCCTGAGATACTCTCAGCTAGGAACCCTAGGAGAAAAAGAGTCATGGTATTGTTCCAGTTCAGACTCCGAATAGCAAGTCTCAAGGGGAGAAGGACCCCCCCCTCCAGGCACCATGGGTGAGCAAGATGCTCTTCAGGAAAGTCTCGCCTGGTTCTGTAAACTGACCTAGCATCTTCTCCATCCCACCAGATCATAGACCCTCTGGCCCGAGGCCGGGCCTTCCGCATGGCTGATGACACTGCCGATGGCCTGAGTGCCCCCCACACTCCTGTCACACCAGGTGCTGCCTCCCTCTGCTCCTTCTCCAGTTCCCGCTCAGGTTTCAACCGGCTCCCTCGGCGTCGAAAACGTGAATCGGTGGCCAAGATGAGCTTCCGGGCTGCTGCAGCATTGGTTAAGGTAAATGCAGGGGCCAAGGTTGTAGGCGTGGGAGCTGAGCCTGCTCCTGCTTCTAGGTCCTAAGGTCACCTCCTTGTCCTCAGGGTCGATCTATTAGGGATGGCACTTTACGAAGGGGACAGCGCCGAAGCTTTACTCCTGCCAGCTTCCTGGAGGAAGACATGGTGGACTTCCCCGATGAGTTGGATACATCTTTCTTTGCCCGGGTAAGAAGAGCCTGGGGTGTCACCCCATCTTCTCTGTCTCTGGATCCACCTTGACCTCACTTATTTGCTCAGGAAGGTGTCCTCCATGAGGAGCTGTCCACATACCCGGATGAGGTGTTTGAGTCCCCATCGGAGGCAGCGCTCAAGGAGTGGGAGAAAGCCCCGGATCAGGCTGACCTCACGGGTGGGGCTCTGGACCGCAGTGAGCTTGAGCGAAGTCACTTGATGTTGTGAGTGCACCCAGTGGGTGAGGGGGAGCAGAGGGAGAATCTGCCACTTTGAGAGGGGCTGGGCCCTCAGGTACGATGCTGCAGTGTTTATAGCTTGGACCTTGGAATCTAGCCTAACCACCGTGGGTATGTCCAGGAGTAGGCACAACCCTACTGTGATGCCCTCCTACAGAACTCCCAGAGCCCAGGGGCTAGAGTCTAGATGGGATAGGACCATGGTCTAGTTAACACTGATGAGAGACTGAGCCTGAGTCTTGAGGCTCCCCATTCTCTCCCTGCCAAGCTGTCAGAAGCTTACTGGTAAGGCGGAAAACAAAGAGGAATGGCTTGCTGGGCGTCTTCACCCCTCAGAGGCCAGGAGAGACCCTGAGCAGCGCTCTGGTTCTGCCCAAGAGAGAAGGCAGTGTGTAGGTTCCAGGCAGGAAGTGAACACGAAGGCCCCTTCCAGGCCCCTGGAGCGAGGTTGGCGGAAGCAGAAGGAAGGCGGGCCACTAGCCCCACAGCCCAAGGTGCGGCTTCGCCAGGAGGTGGTCAGCGCGGCTGGACCCAGGAGGGGTCAGCGTATTGCTGTGCCAGTGCGCAAGCTCTTCGCCCGGGAAAAGCGGCCCTATGGTCTGGGGATGGTAGGACGGCTCACCAATCGCACTTACCGGAAACGTATTGACAGCTATGTCAAGCGGCAGATTGAGGACATGGATGATCACAGGTAGGCGGTGCTGAGATAGAAGCTGAGCTGGGGTTAGGAGTCCAGGTCAGGACGCTGCTGATCTCACCCCTGTCTCACTTACTCTGTCTCAGGCCTTTCTTCACTTACTGGCTCACCTTTGTGCACTCACTGGTCACCATTCTGGCTGTGTGCATCTATGGCATTGCGCCTGTGGGCTTCTCGCAGCATGAGACGGTGGACTCGGTGAGCCCTGCGCCCAGATAACTTGGAGTCTAAGCTGTGGACACTCTGGCCCGGCTCTGGGAGGATGGAACCCTACAGATTTGGTCTGATCTCACTTCCTACTTTCCAGGTACTTCGGAAGCGGGGTGTCTATGAGAATGTCAAATACGTCCAGCAGGAGAACTTCTGGATTGGCCCCAGCTCGGTGAGGGCAGGGCTGGGGGCGGAGCTTGGAGGTGCCCCACCTTTCCTGGGCTGAGGCCACAGTTGCTGTCTCCCTCTTCACAGGAGGCCCTCATTCACCTGGGAGCCAAGTTCTCACCATGCATGCGCCAGGACCCGCAAGTGCACAGCTTCATCCTTGCGGCCCGGGAGCGTGAAAAGCACTCAGCTTGCTGTGTACGCAATGACCGGTCTGGCTGTGTGCAGACTTCGAAGGAAGAGTGCTCGGTGGGTGTCCTGGCTGTGCTGTCCGCTCTTAAGCCTCACGGAGTTCTTTACTGGCTTTTGGTGGTGTGTGGCACCTTTTATCCTTGCCCATCACTCCCGGTTTCTGTGGATGATCCTCTTTTGACAGATTTGGTCTTCATCTGTGCCGGCTCCTTCAGCACATGTTCGCATTCTATCTTAAGTGAATAGCACCTCATTTTCCTCCTAGTTTAAAGCCGGACATGGTGGTGCAGGCCTGTAAGCCTAGTAGTTAGGGAGCCAAAGTAGGAAGATGGTTAAGTTCCAGGCCAGCCTGGGTTGCATTTCATGGTCTCAAAAGGAAACAACACAGAAAAATGTAAAAGACTCATGCAAACTTTGCCACCATGGCTGATGGCCCTTTCCCTACTCAGGACTGAGGCTGTCTCTGCCTTGGTTATTGCACTAGGGTACCTTGTAATACTCCCCACGTGTTTCTGGGGTTTAACCTAATAGCCGTGTGGAGTCAGAAGTTAGTTCTGGGGCCTTGCCTTTGGTTCCTGACTGTTGCTGACTGAGCAGATGGAAGGCTCTGACTGGGGCCGACCCTGTGTTCCCCACAGTCTACACTGGCAGTGTGGGTGAAGTGGCCCGTTCATCCTAGTGCCCCAGACCTTGCAGGCAACAGGAGGCAGTTTGGTTCTGTCTGCCACCAGGACCCCAGGTGAGTACTCCTAACTGCCCTCTCAAGGGTGGAGAGGATTTCTTGTTTTGGGGAGGAGGGTGACATCACCACGGGACAAGGGCTCTAACCATTTGGGCTCATGCAGGGTGTGTGATGAGCCTTCCTCTGAAGATCCTCACGAGTGGCCAGAAGATATCACCAAGTGGCCGGTAAGTTGGGGTCTTCCAATTGTCGAATGGATGAGGAGGACACACCCTACCATTACTGGTGCTGCAGGCTGTCCTTGTTGGAGCACCCGCATCTTCACACTGCCTTAGCCTCTGCTCAGCCTGTCGGGCAAGGCTTGCCTCTATGAGCGAGGAGTCAGGGCATGAGAACTAGGTGAAGACACGAGAGGCCAAATAGCATTATTCTGGTTTGTGGATGCCTCAGCCCAGGCTCTGGGTGTGACCTACTTGACTCAAGGGAGGCCTGGTTTCTATCTGAGTCTTACCTTTGTCTTGGTTCTCAGTAAGGGTTAGGCCAAAAGGCGTGTCTGTCTCTGTCTCTCTGTGTGTGTGTGTGTGTGTAAAACAACCCCGACCTCCTTGTTTTTCTCTTACCCAGATCTGTACCAAAAACAGCGCGGGAAACCATACCAACCACCCTCACATGGACTGTGTCATAACAGGCAGGCCCTGCTGCATTGGCACGAAGGGCAGGTGGGTGCTCACATGTAGCTGGCTTGGGGCAGCGCTTTCCCCCACCCACAATTAAAGCCTATCATAACCTGAGTTCCAGCAACAGGGAGTAAGACTGGGCTGGCAAAGGTGGGTGGGGCTGAGATCCTCCTGAGTAGAACCCAGGTGCCTATAGACCTCAGCCACCTCCACCTACAAGGCTGGGCACCCTCCAAACCCTGGCATGACCCTCTAGGTGTGAGATCACCTCCCGGGAGTACTGTGACTTCATGAGGGGCTACTTCCATGAGGAGGCCACACTCTGCTCTCAGGTAGGCCTTGAGGGCACACCCTTCTCCGTCCTCACCCACTGTGGAGGCTGACTGGTCACTCTGCACAGGTACACTGCATGGATGATGTCTGTGGCCTCCTGCCTTTCCTCAATCCCGAGGTGCCTGACCAGTTCTACCGCCTGTGGCTGTCCCTCTTCCTGCACGCTGGGCAAGTGGGACTGAGGGCTGGGCCGATGGTCTCATTCCCCAGGAGTGGTGGGATGGTGGCAAAAGAGAAGCCACCTTCTCTGCTGAGTGCCCCTCACTGCCCACAGGATCCTGCACTGTTTGGTGTCCGTCTGCTTCCAGATGACAGTCCTGCGGGACTTGGAGAAGCTGGCAGGCTGGCACCGCATAGCCATCATCTATCTGCTGAGTGGTATCACGGGCAATCTAGCTAGTGCCATCTTCCTGCCATACCGGGCAGAGGTAAGATGCTTCCCAGGGTGGGGACCCACTATGTGTGTCTGTAGTTAGCATGACCCTGTCTGTGTCGAGATCAAGTACGCTCTGAGAGGTGGGATGGGAAGATGAGCTTCTGGAATGGGAGTGGGGGAGGGGGTGGGGCGGTGCAGCCTCAGTAGCTTACAGCTTCCAACCCCCAACATCAGGTAGGTCCGGCCGGCTCCCAGTTTGGTATCCTGGCCTGCCTCTTTGTGGAGCTGTTCCAGAGCTGGCAGATCCTGGCCCGACCCTGGCGTGCCTTCTTCAAGCTCCTGGCTGTGGTGCTCTTCCTCTTTGCCTTTGGGCTGCTGCCCTGGATCGACAACTTCGCCCACATCTCAGGCTTCGTCAGCGGCCTCTTCCTTTCCTTTGCCTTCCTGCCTTACATCAGCTTTGGCAAGTTCGACCTGTACCGCAAGCGCTGCCAGATTATCATCTTCCAGGCCGTCTTCCTGGGCCTGCTGGCCGGCCTGGTGGTGCTGTTCTACTTCTACCCAGTGCGCTGCGAATGGTGTGAGTTCCTCACCTGCATCCCTTTCACAGACAAGTTCTGTGAGAAGTACGAGCTGGATGCTCAGCTCCACTGAACCAGCTGTGGACACCCCAGGCCTCCCAGGGCTGAACCGATGGGTGCTTCCTGAACACTGACCTCTCGTGCCTTACTCGCTCCGGTTGAACCCTTACACTGCTGGACATTTATTACATGAGTTCCCATGATAACCTTCTAACTAGTCCCCCGACAACCACCTCATGTGGTCAATAAATGGACTGGGAGCGTTTTAGCTGCCACTAACTTGACCAGGGTTGTCGCTGTTTCCTGATTCTTGGCTGGGGCGCTGGGGGTGGGGGTGAGGGGTGGGATGGGTTGGATATACAGTCGACAAGTTAGTGGTTCTCAACCTGTGGGGCATGACCCCCTCTGGCAAACCTCTAGCTCCAGAAATATTTACAATTCGTAACAGTAGCAAAATTAGTTATGAAGTAGCAACAAAGTAACTTCATGGTTGGGAGTCACTGCAACATGAGGATCTCTTAAAGGGTCACACAGCATTAGGAAGGTTGAGAACCAGTGTTCCAAGTCAAAGACATCAATCACTGGCTTTCCCCCTCTGTAAGGTCTTATAGGAGGGCAGGCAGCCAGTGTTGGGACATGGACCTTGGGGTGTGCTGCTGTATCCTACAGTGGGGAGCATCTTGTATCCCCTGTAATCCATTCTTCATCATGCTGTCTCCACCAAGCCTGGGAGAAAAATGGCTACAGGGAAACTGTGGGCGGAGACTTTGCGGCCTGTGTCACTACAGGCCCTGGGATTGCAGGCTTCTGTTTCCCCACAGCAGAAACAAAGTGAGCCGCTCGGCTTATATTTCCTCCTTGCTGGGAGGCCATAGCAGGAGAGGTGAACAGTGTGGTCACAGGGCTTAGGTGTGGCCCCTGAGACTTCAGTGCTCCCCAACACCAGCCTCCTCTGCCCTCGTATCCCTCTGGTACGGGACAGATCTAGCTCACCCACACAGAGTATATGGCTTTCAGATTTTTACAAGATACAAAACAAATATGTTTATTCTATAGGCCAGGTCCACAACCAAATAGGAACTTTCGGGCCAAGTTCAAAGGAAAATAAAAGGGCTGAGGAATTTTCCACATTCTGAGGGTCCCAGGGCTCATGCCGACAGCTCCACCTGGGCATTCCAGGGATGCAGCTTCTCCAACATCCTTTCCCGTGAGGACAAGCGGAGGGCGCCATCTTGCTGGGAAAGGTCAGATTACTGTGTCTGATGTTCACTTTTGCCTAAGCTTCTTAATAAAGGAAACCTCATCTCGGTTCCGGATGCCATAACTGAAAAAGATGGAAACGTCACAGTGCCCGACCCGCAGAAGGCTCACCTGGGCTTAGGAGGGCTCAGGAACAATCAAGTGAGGATGCCACACTGTTCTTCCACGCCCCACACGGCTGCTGTGAGAACAGCAGGGCTGTTTCTCTGCCCTGCACTTCACTGGAGGCCTCAAGGAAATGCCCACAGGACAGTCACTCCAGCCAGGGACCCTCTTACCACAGCCATTTGGTGGGGCACAGGGCACCACCGACGGGCCACAGACCTACAGACTTACTCTCTGAGCTTCTTCTTGTCCTCTGTGAGCTTCTCCCCAGCTGAGGTCAGATGGTACGTCCGCCACACATAGGACCTGCAAGAAGGGGACTGAGGTGATGCACACGCCACCCCAGGCGGGTGAATGGAGGGGCTGGGATGACAGAGGCTGGTAGCACACAGCCCAGGGCACTCAAGATAGCTATACTCCCCTTCTGGACATTTTTCCTACATACTATAGGCCCAAGGCAGTTTGCAGGAGGTGCCGGACACATCTTACTAATGAAATAGGTGACTATACTGAGAGATTTCAGATCACTGGATAAAGAGTCAGAGCCAAGAGCATCCTGGTGAGGAGGGAAGGGAGCCACTGACAGGTAGGTATATACCATGTATAACTAGGGAGACATTAAGGTGTCAGGTATCTCCAAGTGATGCTATCCAGCAGTATGGGTAGGGCCGTATAAGTGAGAAGGTATGTTTAGAAGGGACCACTGGGGCAGGACTCTCAGACACAGAATCGTTCCACTCTGACATGAGAAAGCTCTCATGACATGGGACTGTCACCGCACCATTGGTAGTGGGCACTGGTGGTACACACATGAGGAGCTGCAAGCTGCCTCCCTATAGAGAGCCCCAGGCAAAGCTCAGGAGTGGCACAGGGAAGGCACTTCTGCCACACTCACCAGCTGATGTGCTGAACGCCTCCTTCCCGCTCCTGCTTGAGCTGCACATATCTCTGGATAGCTTTCTTCAGGTCCAGGACTGTGGCATTCTGTACGACGACCACAGCTGTAACCATGGAAACGTAATATGGAAGAAAATCCATGTGGGCAGCCACACACAAAGCCCCAGGCAATAGGAGAGAAATCCAGGGCTCGGTCAGCTCTGTAGGGCAGGGTGGCTGTCCCAGCACACCCAGGCATGGTCGGAGTTTTTCACTGACTAGCTCTCTGCTAATTCCTTGCTGATGTAAAAGCCCAGGCTCGAAGAGAGAAGGCACAGTTGTGGTCTGAATGAGAATGGTCCCTATAGACTCAAATATTTGAATGTTTGCTCTTCAGTGGACCTGTTTGGGAAGGGATAGGAGGTGTGGCCTTGTTGGAGGAGGTGTGGCCTTGTTGGAGGAGGTGTGGCCTTGTTGGAGGAGGTATGTCACTGGGAGTAAGCTTTGAGATTTCAAAAGCCCACACTACTGCAATGAACTCTCCCTCTGTCCCATGCCTGTGGATCAGGATGTAAACTGTCAGCTGCTACTCCAGGACCAAGTTTGCCTGCCTGCTGCCATGCCCCATGCCATGATGGTTCTGGGCTGTAGGCCTCTGCAACCGTAAGCCCTCAGAAGCATTTTCTTCTATAAGTTCCCAGGATGGCAGTGTCCCTTTACAGCAAGAGAAAGTAACTAAGACAATGGTACTTACGCATTACCTCTCCGTCCATCTTGCACACGCGCACAGTCATTGCCTGGCCATATTCCAGTGCGATCTGAGAGCTGACCTCTTCTAAGGTAACCTAGGGAGGTGGAGATGCCAATTCTTCTAACACTTATCAACAAAGGAAACCAAGCTTGCCTACTGTGAGCCTACTAGCCTACTGTTTGTACATGCTCGGCCCAGGGAGTGGCACTATGAGAAAGTGTGGCCCTGTTGGAGTAGGTGTGTCACTGTGGGTGTGGGCTTTAAGACCCTCATCCTAGCTGCCTGGAAGCCAGTATTCTGCTAGCAGCCTTCAGATGAAGATGTAGAACTCTCAGTTCCTCCTGCACCATGTCTGCCTGGACACTGCCATGTTCTCGCCTTGATGATAATGGACTGAACCTCTGAACCTGTAAGCCAGCCCCAATTAGATGTTGCCCTTGTAAGAGTTGCCTTGGTCATGGTGTCTGTTCACAGCAGTAAAACCCTAACTAAGACACCTACTGTGTGTTAAAATTTTCAATTAACACTGGGCCTGGCAATTCTGAGAGTACTATAAGAGGCTCCAGGCCTGTGCCTCAGGAACATGTTGAGGCAGGGCAGGGTGCAATTTACCAGCTACAAAAACCTGTGATAACAAAATGCTTTTTGTTTGTTTTGAGGCAGGGACTCACTATGTTACCTTGAGTGGTCTGGAGCTCTAAATGGATCAGGCTGGCCTCAAACTCACAGAGATTCCCTTGCCTCGGCCTCCCGGGGGCGGGGGGGGGGGGGGGGGGAGGACTGAGATTAAAGGTCCGGCCAGACAAGCGATGTTTTAATAAAAGACCGAGGGAAGTATAAATAATGTTGTGTAACTCAGTGGTAGGGCACTTATTTAGCATTCGAAAGGCTCTAGGTTTGGCCCCCAGTTCCGTCTGCACACAGACATTAAAAAAATACATTAAATAACCACTAAGCCCACGCATATTGAAGCTTCAAGCAAATGGAAAAGACTTGTCACACTCACACTGATCTTGAGTTAAAAAATCTTAGTGTTTGTTTAATTCAAACTCTCCGGCTAAGAGAGAATGTTTTGGGGCTCTTCATCCTAAGCTTTCGGCTTATGCGCAAAAGCGTCTTTCGCCAGTGGGACCACCAGTGCCCGTCCACACCCCAGAGCCCTGTCTCGGACCTGGATCGGAAGGTCGCAGAGCAGCGGGTCTTGCACCACCATGGCGAGACCTTCTTGGAACACGTCCACAGCCTCGGAATGGGGCAATGTCTCTTCATCATCTTCGTCGTCTTCAGGCACCTCCGGCCGATCCTCAGGCTCCGGGTCCTCCAGGGTTGCCAGCTACCGGTCTAGGGCTGCTTTTCCGCCGCTCCAGCCAGTCTAGCCTTCCAGGTAGGAAGGCAAAAAGTGCGTGCGCAGTGACTGTGCCCCGCCCCGCCGAGATGGCTCAGCCATTGCTACACTGCGTGCCTCCCGGTAACCAATGAAATGTGCGAGTCCGGAGCGTGCAGAAAGCAGGCTATTGGCCGGATAGAGCAGGTCACGTGCGCGGTGAGAGCGGCGCGGGAGCTACGTGCTGTCCGGTCCTCTGCTGGTGAGCTGCTCTTCTGTCTGAGTTGGTCCTCAGGGAAGAGCGGCACTGATATCGTTTCGCGCAAGACACCCCGTCCCGGTGCACAGCATCACCCCACAAGATGACGCTGGGAGGTGGGCGCCTCCTGCTGCCTGGGGCCCGCCGTTGCCACTCCGGTGCTGTTGCCCAAGCCAGGTCGCAGTCACTCGAGATTCTGCCATGGGCTCCATTCTAAAACGTGGCCTGAAAGGTCCACTTTAAAGTAAGGTGGAAGCTGATCATGGCGGAGCACGCCTTTAATCCGAGTATTTGGAAAGCAGAGGCAGGCGGATCTCTGAGTTCGAGGCCAGCCTGGTCTACAAAGTGAGTTCCATAACAGCCAGGGCTGTACAGAGAAACCCTGTCCCGAAAAAACAAACAAGCAAAAAGAAAAACAAAACAAAACAACCAACCAACCAAAAAAACCAACCAAAAAAAAAAAAACCACAAAAAACAAAAAACAACAACCCCAAAAATAACAATAAAAAGTGAGATGGAGCCTTGGCACGGCGCACACCTTTAATCTCAGCACTCAGGAGGCAGGGCCAGGTGGATGTCTATCTCTGAGTTGAGAGCTAGGTCTGTATAGGAGAGCCGGGACTACAGAGAGAAACCCTGTCTAAAAAAACAAAAACAAACAAATCTAGGCGGCACCTGTGGTCCTTGGAGCTGTCCAGGGCGGAGGTGCCATGCGCTGATTTCCAGTCCTCCTGTTCTTCCTATTACTCTTTTACACCACCAGTCCCCGCAACAACTGTTCTTACGAGGACGCTGCGTAGGCAGCACTAAGGGCTTTTTCTTTCTCTTTGCTGCGTCACGTTTCCTTGGATGGCTACTTTAGCCATTTGTCTTTTTAAATCTTATGTGTAGGAGTGTTTTACCTGCATGTATTTCTTCTGGGCATTATGAGTGTGTAATACCCACAGAGGTCAAAAGAGGGTGTCAGATCCCCCAGGACTGGGGTTATTATAGATATTTGTGAACCGTCATGTGAGTGCTAGGAATCAAACTGGGTCATCTGGAAGAGCAGCCACCAGTACTCCTTCCTGTCTTTCTCTTTCTCGCTCTCGTCTTTTTTTTTTTTTTTTTTTTTTTGCTTTTTCGAGACAGGGTTTCTCTGTGTAGCCCTGGCTGTCCTGGAACTCACTCTGTAGACCAGGCTGGTCTCGAACTCAGAAATCCGCCTGCCTCTGCCTCCCAAGTGCTGGGATTAAAGGCGTGCGCCACCACCGGGCAAACTGGGAAGACTCACCCTGAGTGTGAGTGTCGCCTTCTCCTGGCAGCTTAGATATTACTATAAAGCAGTCAGAGGGGAAAGGTTTTGCCTTTTGCCTGCTTGCTTTTGTTGGCAAGGTTATCTACTCTGTTCTGTTAGTGCTCTGGCCGTCCTCCCACAGTTCTGGGACTCAGCTGCTTTAGTTTACAATTTGGATTGAGGATAAGTGGTTCTCTAGGAATTCTCATGGCAATTAGCACCTGATTAGAACTGCCAAGGTGTTCAGCTGGGACCAGTGAGCTCCTACCAGGTTCTCAGCCTGTGCAGACAGCCAGTATTCGAATACCTGGGCTGTATTAGGCAAACCAAATCTGATATCCGTGACATTTGGAATTCTGGGGACTTTTCAGAGGGGTGTATAAATGGGCCCTGACAGAGGGAACTCTGGTTGGCTGGTTTGTGGTTGGATGCGGCTGGTCGCATTTTGTTGCGGTTTGTCAAGTAGTTGTGTTCGAAGAGATGAAAAAAAGAAATTAGATACCCTGATGGTGACGCTCGAACTTGCCCCAAGGAACTCGAAGCCCCTAATCAATTCCTACCTAGGGCTAGAGGGTTGAAAGGGAGGAAGGAAAAAGAACCCACAGAGTAGCCAAAAGTCAATCACACACTCGCAGAAACTATCTGCAGCTGGCAAAACCACAGCCCTGCTGGAGCACAAAGCAAATCATGGCCAGCTGCTGTGGACAATATGAAGCAGCCCCGTATCCCACACCGGGGATTAAAAGGAAAACATTCTTGTAGTACTTCTGTGGGGGGGGTTGTTGTTTTTTTTTTTTTTAGATTTTTTTTTAAATTTATGAGCATCTGCATGTACACATGTCAGAAGAGTCTCGCGATCTCAGTATAGATGGTTGTGAGCCACCATGTGGTTGCTGGGATTTGAACTTCTGGAAGAGCAGTCAGTGCTCTTAACCGCTGAGCCATCTCTCCAGCCCTGTTTCCTTCTTTCTTACTTTCTCAACAGGATCTCATGTAGCCCAGGCTAGTCACTATGTAGAGGAGAATAATATTGCATTTCTGAGCCTCCTAACTCTGGCTCCCACCTGCAGGACTACAGGGTTTCTCCGAAGCCCTGGGTTGGCCTTGAACTCAGAGATCCGCCTGCCTCTGTCTCCCAAGCCCTGGGATTAAAGGTATTCATCACCAATGTCTGGCCAGGTCTGTTTTTTCTATATCTAATAATCTTATTTTAATCTTGAAAATTATGAATGACTAATAGTTTTGAGACTGTAGAATCTGCTTTATTTCTCTGGAGAATGGTGATTTTTGTTTCTGTGTTTTTGAGACAGGATTTCTAGCCTGAGCTGGCCTGAAGCTCACTCCTGCCTCCTGAGTTCTGGGACTATAAGCATGGCCCACATCTGTTTTATGTGGTGTCAGGGATTACAGCAGGGCCTCGAGCATGCTGGACAAGTACACTTCCAGCCAAGTGACAGACCCAGACCCAGTGACAGCCTCAGACACTTGTTTTGTTTTTTAAGATGGGTGACCCAGGATGGCTCGGAACTTGTCACCCTCTTGCTTCAGTTTTCAGAGTACTGGGATTACAAGTGTGTGCTGCCACACCCGGCTGTGAGTTTATATGTATATATAATATGTGTGTATAATTTATATGTAGTCTAGAGATCCTGTCTCAAAAACCCAAAAACAAAAATCACCAGTCTCCAGAGAAATAGAGCAGAATCTACAGTCTCAGTAATGTTTATCATTCATAACTTTCAAGATAAACAGAAGACGTAAATATATTTATATATGTATGTATGTGAGACAGGGTCTTATTACATTTAATTCGGGCTGTTCTAGAACTCACCATGTAGACCAAGCTGGCCTCAAACTCACAGAGATCCAGCTCCCTCTGCCTATTGAATGCTGGAATTAAAGGTGTGCATCTCCATGCCTGACTTTGTTCTTGAAGTGGAAGCAGCCGGAGTCTCTCCAAGGCTGTCTGGCCCTGGCTGGGCTGCTGGGAGTTGGCTTGCACATTTCTAGTTCAGGGACGCTCAGACATTTAGTAGAGTTAGCTGCAGAATTTGCAGCTTCTCTGCATTTTTTCTTCCTGGATTTTCTTCCTTCCTGTCTAACCATTGTGATCTTCACAACTGGGATTTTATGCTATGGTGTGGTTTGCTATCTTGTGTGCGCATGTGTGCGTGCATGTGTGTATGTGTGTGCGTCTGTGTGTGCCACTTGTGCCTGGTGATCTGCTGTCTTAAGACAGTATATTCCTACTTAATCTCAGATATAGGGACACTGGGAAGGAGACGGTGCTCCTCACAGGGTGCCAGAGAAGAACGCCTCAAGGAAGTGGGAAGTGTGAAGTGTGTTTGTAACACATGTGTTGGAGATGCACTGATGAAGACTTAGACATGAAAGAGATGTTTGTCCTGTGGTAACTGTGGAGCTGGTTGTCACTCAAGCCTGTGGTTCCATCTCTCCATAAGGCCTGGAGTCTCAGACTTCAGGAGGTCTCGTTTCTGTGGTATCCAGATGCCATTCAAGGTTCTATGACAAGGCACACACATAAGCACACATGTGATTAAGTATATGTACACTGAGTTTAAACACACGTGCACCCTGATGTATGACCTACTTTGGTTCCCTAAAGGACATACATATGGTGTATGTAGTATAATACTACCTATAATCATAAATAAATTCATGAAAAGGTGCTTTGTTTGATTCAGATTGATTCAAGGAAGCCCACAATAAAATGCCACTTAAATGTCTTTGTTTATCAGCCTTGCAAAGATGAATGACTGATAGCAGAAGGTGGCAGAGCTCCTGGTGGTGGGCACCTCCCAGCCTGACCACGCCCTGGCTCCCGTCATCAGCCTGCAACATACACTCAGCGAGGTTTACACCTAGCTAGTCAGATTAGGGCCCTCTCACGTCAATGTTAGCAATAGAAACTGGTACAGTGTATTTTTGAAATTACACTTAAATTTTTTTTGTATGTGTGCCAACCCTGGTGTGTGTGTGTGTGTGTGTGTGTGTGTGTGTGTGTGTGTGTATAAATGCTTATGGGGTGGGTGTCAGTCCTTCTTGACAGCAGCCTTTCTATGGCTGCCAGCACGTTGCTCACCTTTTCCCCCCGCTTTCTCTTGGCATGGATGTGCATGACAGGGCCATGATATTTTAATACTCTAGGCTGGTGAGACAGCAGCCTCCCCCATGAACAAACAATAAATCAATAAAAGTAAAAATAAAAAATCTACCAGTCCAGTATGGTGACACACATCTGTAATCACAGCACTTGGGAAGCCGAAGAAGGGGGATTGTGAGTTCTGGGATAGCCTGGGCCACACAATTACAAAGCAGACCAATCAGGCAGCCAACAAAATAATTTTTGGGGTGGAGGAAGGCAGGTGTGCTGGTGAGATGGCTCAGTGGGTAAGGACACTTGCCGCCAAGCTTGATTGACAACCTTGATTTCTGGGATCCACATGGTGGCAGGAGAGAATAAATCCTCACAAATTGTTCTTTGGCCTCCACACGTGCACCACAGCCTAGCAGGAGTGTGCACTCAAATGTGCACACGGACACACACGGACACACATAGACAGGTGCAGAAACATGGAGACACATAGACCCACATGTGTGCGCGCACGCACACAGACACACACACACACTGACACATTCACACAGACACACACACACAGACTAGCAAACACAGTGAGTAAATAATGTTTAAAGAAAAACAAGGGAAGCAACTCTGGAGGCCGAGGCTTGAAGATTGCGTGGGGCCAAAAGTTCAAGATCAGTGTAGGTTGCATATTGAGAGCCACTCTCCAAACAGAACTAAAAACGCCAGACTTCAGGCTGGAGAGATGGCTCAGTGGTTAAGGTCACTGACTGCTCTTTCAGAGGTTCTGAGTTCAATTCCCAGAAACCACATGGTGGCTCACAACCATCTGTAATGGGATCTAATGCCCTCTTCTGGTGTGTCTGAGGACAGTGACAGTGTACTCACATAAAATAAATAAATTAATCTTTAAAAAAATAAAATAAAATGCCAAACTTGTGGCAATTTTTATGAAGTATTGATTCTGCTAGTTCACAAAGAGTCTAGTCACAAAGCTGACAGCACACTGTGATTCTAATGAAAAAAAAAATAAAGTTGTTTACTTCAGTGACCTTAAGAGACATCAGTGGTGTCAGTGCTGGGCTGGAAAGCTGGCTCCGTGGTTAAGAGCACTGGCTTCTCATCCAGAGGACTTTGGTTTGAGTTCCAGCACCCACATGGTGGCTCACAACAAGGAATGTGACTTCTCTTGATTGTCCTCTGAGGGCAACAGGCACACACATGGGGTACAGACATATGTACAGGTAAAACATCTATACATATAAAAAAATCCCATTAAAATTAAATGTGGTGGTACATACCTTTAAGTGTGTGGTGAGGCAGAGGCAGGTGGATCTCAGTTTTTTAAGGTCAGCCTGGTCCAAATAATGAGTTCCAGGATAATCGGAGCCATATAATACAGAGGCCTTGTCTCAAACAAACAAACAAACGAACAACTAAATAAAAATTTACAAAATTGTCTGTGTTCACATGGCGCCCACTGGGGAGAGTTAAGGATTTCCCATTTCTAAATCTCTGTTGTACTGTTTGATTTTCTTTCTGTGACTGTGTAAAACTTCCTTATTATCTATATTTTTTCTTTCTTTCTTTCTCTCCTTCCTTCACCCCTCTCTTTCTTTCTTTCTTCCTTCCTTTCTTTCTTTCTTTCTTTCTTTCTTTCTTTCTTTCTTTCTTTCTTTCTTTGTGTCTTTCTTTCTTTCTTTCTTTCTTTCTTTCTTTCTTTCTTTCTCTCTTTGAGGGTGCTGCTTTGAGACAAGGTTTCTCTGTGTAACAGAGCCTTGGCTATCCTGGAACTGACTATGTGGACAGGGCTGACCTCAAGCTCACAGAGATCCACCTGCCTCTGTCTCCTGAGTTCTGGGACTAAAGGCGTGCACCATCATGATGCATTGCTGGTTTTCCTCGACGGAGTCTCTCCTTATATTTAGCACCACTCAGTGACTGCCAGTGCTTGCATCTCAGAAAAATCTCAAAGGGGAAAAACCTAGGCAGGGTTCGGCTCAAGCACTGCTGTGTTCCGAGTCCTTTCTTCCTGTGCTGACCCTGTGGCGTTTCCCGGGAGGATGTGCACATTCTGTCATCCAGGAGACAAATGTCTGCCATCCGTGTGTGGCAACACTCAGTGTCATGGGGTGGGAGCTTATCCCTCCTCACTGTTCTTTGGCTTGCAATAGGCACTTCTGAGCTCTGTGGAGGACAGTAGCTCTGTGATGTCTTGTGGTTTTCAATGTGGGTGGCCCGTGTCAGCCTGCTGAGAGACTCCTCTCTTATCTTCTGGATCAGGTAAGGGGCTTTGCAGTGCACCCAAGGACAGTTGGCAGTAAGTCACCTCCTGCTTGGGCTGCCTGAGACTCTCCATGGCCCTGGGAAGAAGCATTGTGGAAGGTGAGTCTGTATTTAGCCTGTATTGATGTGAACTTGAGGAGGCAAGAAAGGTACTGTGTCCTAGGCAATGTGGGTGACATCACCCTCCTTTGACCTTGTCTGGTGTACTGGTCTTGAATATCTCCCAGACGTGGCATCTTTCCAAAGATAATCATGAAAAGAGAAATTGCAATGTTCAGGGCTAGGGGTGGGGGCAATGAGGGCGTCTTGTGGTCAGTGTGTCCATGCCCCAAGCAAGAAAGGGAAGGGCATCAAGTTTGCCAGGCTGTATTATGGAAGAAGCTTTGCTTTCTCAGTGGCTGAGCTTTTTAGGGGGGAACAAAACCTAATCGCTTAGGCCCAGGGTTGGTGAAGTCCCTCTGAACCTCCAGATCTTTTGAATATTTCATGATAGTAGAAGATCTGGGAGGCTGTGTGTGCTCGTGGAATTCCAGGTTAGCTCAGTGGGGCTGGAGGGGAGGGCATATGTGGGTAAGCAGAATTCTCTGTTTCTGGGTTACCGAGCTTTAGAAGATCTTTCTGCTGGGACTCCCCCTTTCTCCCCCAGCTTGATCTTCCTTGGACATGATGCTCTGGGCTTACTCTTGGCCAGGGCTTAGCCTCCCAGGAGTAAATTATAACACACGACACCCACTCTGGTGAAAAGGTGTGGATACCACCACCAGAGGCAGGTGGCTTTGGTGGGAGGTGGGAAGGGCATTGTTGTTATGGAGTTGAGCTGGTGCAAGAGACTCACCCTGGATTACCCAGCTGGCTTAGTCAGCTTGCCTGCAAGTGGCTGCTGGGGAGGCCCCTGCTAGTGCAGGGAGCACAAGGCATAGCAGGCACTTCCTCACGGTGACAGAGGGAGTAGTGGAGCACCATTTCCTCCCACCCACCCACCTTGCAAGTGTACAGTGTCAGTTCATTTGCTTGAGTCCCATCTGTAGGCAGGACTGCTTGTTAAGGTGCTGAGGGGCACAGAGCTGGGCTGAAAAGTGGGCAAGTGCTTTAGGATGGGTAAAGAAGCCAGAGGGAGGGAAAGAGTAACAGTGCCAGGAGGAACTTCCCAACCCCCACTCCAACCACTTTCCTGTGCAACTCAGATGCATCCTTCTCTTCTTGTATATGCACCACTTTCGGATCCAGCCTCTTCTCCAGCCACATGTACCATAGATATCTACCCTACTAGTTCCCTTTTCTGCAGGCAGTATGTGGGAAGGTGCTTTTGAGGGGCATCTTTCTCTGCTCCTTCTAGTCTGTTACCTTGGTCCTCACGCAGTTGGTCTGCTGGCCTCATCCTTCCAGCTATTAGCACCCAGTTGCATCAGCTCATCAATGTCCTCACACCCTGTGCATAGCACAGGAATCCCCCTGGTGCTAGAGGAGGACCTCACAGTCTGCAGGCATTCCAAAGGGAAGCTGGATCCTGTGCCCACCTCCAGCCCCATTTCCTGGCCCAGCTTCCATATGTCACAGGCCCCTGATGCTTCTGGAGAGCAGGGTGTCTGCATTGCTGTCTCCACCTCCAGAGAGAAGCCACTGCTGGACAAGGTTCATTCAGAGCGGCCTCCTTCCACCATTTTCCATTTCTGTGGGCTTTGCGGGTGGGCAGGAGAATAGGGATTTCCCCGACCCTGTCAAGATAGAAAGCAGGGCCCAGGGATGTAACTCAATTAGTAGTTGCATGCCCAGTATGCAAAAGGCCTTGGGTTCAATACCCAGTACAGGAGGAAAAAGGAAAAAAAAGAAGAGACAGAGAGACGGTTTAGTGGTTAAGAGAACTTGCTGTTCTTGAAGAGACCCTGGTTTAGTTTCCAGCACCCACACAGTGGCTCACACCTATCTGTGGGCATGCACATGGTACATATACATACACACAAGCAAAATACTCATACACATAATAAAATAAGTAAACCTAAAAAAAAAAAAAGAAAAAAAAAAAAAAAAGAAAAAAGTTGTAAGAAGGATCCAGGCCAACGGCACAGATCTGCCATTTCAGCTACCTGGGACATTGAGGCAGGCGAGCTGCAAGTTCAAGGTCAACCTGGGCAATTTAGAGAGACCCCATCTTTATTAGGTTTCTTATTGTTGTGCTAAAACACTGTGACCAAAAGTAACCCAGGGAGGAAAGGGTTTATTCTGTTTACACTTTCACATCAAAGTCCATTGTCAGAGGAAGTCAAGGCAGGAGCCTCTGCAAGGCCATAGAAGAGCCAGAAGCACCTGCTATTGACTCATGCCTTGCTCAGCCTGCTTTCTTTTACACCCCAGAATCACCAGCCCAGGGATGACTGGCTCTTTCACATCAATCACTAAACAAGAAAATGTACTACAGACTTCCTACAGGCAAATCTTACAGAGGTATTTTCTTAAGAAATATTCTTCCCAAATGACTCCAGCATGTATCAAGTTGACATAAGATTAACCAGGTTAGACCCTGACTCAAAATAAAAAGTAAAAAAGAGAACCTGGAATGTAGCTCAGGGTAGAGTGCCTCATTACATGTACCTCATGCATGCATGGATGTAGACACAGACACACAGCCACACAGATGCACACACAGACACACAGCCACACAGATGC
>JANHMN010000002.1:80348010-80360782 GCA_030674055.1 Rhabdomys pumilio | reverse complement strand
GCACACACAGACACACAGCCACACAGATGCACACACAGACACACAGCAGGGCTTGGCTCAGACTCCTTGTAGAGTTTTTACCTCCACAACTATGTAGCTGTGTTATCACTGGTTTTGTTTTTGAGAGGGTGAGAGGGCTGTGTTCTCAGACCTGCTGTGAAGAGCCTTTGCTGGAAGTTTCAAAATAGGATTACATACCAGGGAGCATCCGTTCCAAGATGGTGGGTGTTGGTCTCTTTAGGTTCTCAACTGCTTCTGGTCTGGTGTGTCTGGGTTGTGGTGTGTCTGGGTGTGTCAGATGTTTTTGGTCCCAGCCCAGTTTCTTCAAGGACCAGGGAGTATTCAGTTGTCTACCTCTGTCCTAAGTACCTGGCCCAAGGTCTGTCTGTCAAAGTAGGGAGTGCCCCTGTCAGTGATGTGTCCAAACTCATGGTGGTCGACCACCAGGAAGAGGCTTATGCTGCCCAAGACTTTGGCCTCATTTGTTAGGTCAAGTCTCAGAACTCACACGTTACTCTCAGAAAGTTCATGGATGTCGTGGGAGTTTGTGGGACTCCCTCAAACAGAAGGGCCAAGAGTCACATGCTGGTTTAGTCTCCGGTTTCTCTGGGTCTGTTTTCTCATCATTAGAAGGGTAGTGACCCCACCCTCCGAGTCACCCAGAGCAGATGGAGGTACCCTGGGCAGAGGAAATGCCCTCCACCCACATGATGGCTTTATTGCATCAGATTGCATCCTGCCAGTTCTAACTCTGGTGTACTTGCCTCTATCCCTGGCTAGAAAAGGAGTACATTGGGCTGGAAGTCACTCCACTCCCTTGCTCTCAAGCTATCTGCTCATGGGTCAGCCTGAGACTGCCCTGGACTGATTCCCTCTAGTGGTCTGTTTCAGTTCTCGGCTAGACGTGATGGCAGTGCAGACCCTCTCTCCAGGTTCTGTCACTCCGGGATCCTGCTCTCATATGCTCTAGGACTGGGCTGATACCCTCATCCCCACTTTGCCAATAATTACCCCAAGAGGAGACAGACACTGCCCCAAGATCTTAGCTTTGATGCCCTTGGTGACCCAGGTTGGATGCTCTATCCAAGAGGAGAACAAAGCCTTAATGTGTTTGTCTAGAGATACAGACAGGCAGGCTGCTGGGCGGTGGGTTGAAGTTAAAACAAGCCTGTCTTGAGGTTGTGCAGATGGGGTTTTGGGTAGGTGGGTCAGAGTGCTGTCTGCGGAGGCGGTGCTGGCTCCTGGAAGGCCAGTGCTGTGGTCTACGTGCATGTGTTTCCTTCTTGCTTATCACCAATCGGGCTTGTATAACCAGGGTGGCCCTGTTTCCTGCTCAGAGGCTATCAGTGAGCCATCTGCAGATGCAAATGACTCTTCTGACAGTAGACTCATGCAACCAGGCACCTCCTAAGACTTAGCTTCTGGTCTCCATCTACTTGTGGCTCCCCTGGGTTCCCAGGGCTCAGGGGCTCACTCTTTCCAGTGGATGACAGGCAGCTTGTTATGTAGACATCTACTGCCTGTGTTCCCAGGGCAGAACTCTGGGATGAGCCCGTTTCAGAAGTAATGGGGAAGAGAATGCATGCAGGCTTGCCCTGTGACCCAGAGAAGAGCGCTGCCCCCCTTTGTGACTCCACTTCTGCGTTGTGAATGAACAACCTTTTCCATGACAGCTGTCAGAACCCAGGTAGAGCTGATGTGGTGGCTCATGCTCTAACCCCAGCATCCTGGCACTCAAGAAGCAGAGGCTGGAGGATCTCTGAGTTAGAGTCCAGCCTGGTCTACATAGTGACTCCAGGACAGTCAGAGATACATAGACGCTATCTCAAACCCCCTTAATGTTCCCTTGCCCCAACAACGAAAAAAGACTAAAACGAACCAAGGCAGAAAGTGTAGGTATGGCAGAGCCTAGGGTAACACACGGAGAGCCGCCCCCCCATCTCCCACCCCCGTCACAGAGAGTGGCACAAGAATTCGGACATGCTGCTGTCAGAGCCTAGGATCCTACAGATCTGAGTGGGAGGGGACAGCTTGCATGCTGAAGGTCTCAGCCTTTGGTTAGTTGAGCCAAGGGGCTTTTCTACACTTCAGCTAATCAGGGAAGCTGGAGAGATGTGTCCATTCCTGTCCACAGGACACATTAAAGGTACCTGCTCGCCAGAATTCTGTTAAAAGCATACCTCCTACAGGGTGCCTAGCACAGAGAATACTTCCCACAGGGTGCCTGGCACAGAGGACGCCTACCACAGGTGTGCCTAGCACAAGGAACACATCCCACAGGGTGACTAGCATAGGAAACACCTCCCACAGGGTGCGTAGCCTAGAGGTTCCTCCCAGAGGGTGCCTAGCACAGGGGATGCCTTCCACAGGGTGCCTATCTCAGGAGATGCCTTCCATAGGGATGCCTAGTGTAGAACACCTCCCACAGGGTGCCTCTCTCAGGCTCTACAATTTTGTCTTCTTCAGGTTGGACCTTGGAAGGATCAGCAGTGAAACAGGTCTTCTGGTTCCTGATCTGCAGCTGTGTCTGCTGGGGAGTCTCCGTCCCAGGGCAGGGAGGAGGTGAGAGCTGGGTGCCACATCTCCTTGTGGTGGCTGCATAGAAAATTAGGGGAGTCGGGGACAAGTAAGCACCTATAAAACTCCAGGGAAAAACATGGACCCAAACTCTGTTGGTGTGTTTCTTCTAGTGTCCTACAGTTTCCTACCCAACAAAGCTCTTAGTTCTGACTGGTTTAGATATCATGTTCAAAACTCAGCCATCCCAAGGCTTCTCATCCTGCCCCTGACACCTTCCCTTGGGACTTTCTTTGGAGTCTGTCTGGTCAGATCCTTCTCACCTACCTCAGCTCTGCCTTAAGGCCCTACCTACTGTGTGTTCCACCATCCTGTTCCCAGGGCAGAAGGCTGGAACATTCTCCTGTCTCAGCAACAGTGTTTTCAGGATTGACTGCCACTGGTCAGCTCCAGAGCTGGGCCAGGAATCCAGGGCCTGGCTCCTCTTTACCAGGTGAGAATGGAAAGCCAGGCCTACTCGTGGAGGGCGCAGGGTCTCTGTGGTGGCACCATCTGCACTACTAACTCATGGCCTTCCCAGTAACCAGGTGACTGACATCCAGCACAAGTGCATCTTCTGGGACAGCATGTGTACCCTGGTGCTGCCTGAGGAGGAGGCGTTCTTGCCTTTTGACAACTTCACCATCACACTGCACCGCTGCATCATGGGACAGGAGCAGGTCAGCCTGGTGGACTCACAGTACCTGCCTCGGAGACACAGTGAGTGGGGCAGCCCTGCCAGCAGTGGCCTCGATGCTTGGCTGTGAGGATGTGACCTTGAGCTTTTGACTTTTGCCAAACAAGATGCAGGACTGGAAGCACTGGACCCTGGGAAGGGAGGGTGTGATGAAGGCCAGGGTCTGTGCAGAGAATGAAAGGAACAGAACTGGCTGGGGTAGAGACTACAGTCCGAACTGCTTGAAATGTACGTCTGTCACAGTGGGAATTACTCCAGGAAGAACTTCCAGTAGCCGATTATGAAGGAAACAGAAAGCAAGATTCAGAAATTACTTTGCTGCGGAGGCTTCAGAAAGTTATTGCCTGGCTTTCCTGAATTAGTCTTCAAATGAGGTCCCTGGTCTGAAGAAGCCTTTCCCGTGTCCTCTTGGGAATGTTCTTGGTTCTCAGTTCTGACCACACTGAGGGACACAGTGGTAGCTACAGCCTCACATGGTTCCTCTTTGTTTCAGTCAAGCTGGATCCGCCGTCTGATCTGCGGAGCAATGTCAGCTCCGGGCGTTGTGTCCTGACCTGGGGTATCAGTTTTGTTCTGGAACCCTTGATCACATCTCTCAGTTACGAGCTGGCCTTCAAGAGGCAGGAAGAGGCTTGGGAGGTAACATGGTGGTAACTCCCAGGGGTCTCTCTCCTGGGACTGGCTAGAGTCATTGGTGAGAACAGAGGCGGGTCAGAGCTAAACGCACATGCATGTGCTGGCTGCATACAAACCTATGCTTGTGTGTATGTCTGTCTATGAGCGTAGCATGTGGGTGTATCTATTTGCACATGTGTGTTACTGTGTGAGTGTGTCTTTGCTTTGTGCTTAGATGGGTGAATGTACTGGGCGGAGTGTGTAAATGTGATGGGTGTGTACACGTGCCCATAGATGTGTGTGAGTGGGCTGTTGGTGCACGTGTGCCTTTTCTTTAGGACCCCGCACTCAGTCAAGTGCCCACAACCCTGCAGCAGGCCCGGCACAAGGACCGTATTGTTGGAGTGACCTGGCTCGCCCTTGAAGCTGTCGAACTGAATCCTGGCTCCACCTACGAGGCCAGACTGCGTGTCCAGATGATGTTAGAGAATTACGATGACAAGACAGAGGAGGAATATTATAAGAGCCATTGGAGTGAGTGGAGCCAGCCCGTGTCCTTTCCTTCTCCCCGGAGGAGACAGGGTAGGTGCTAGGTTGTGGTTGCTTTGTCATGACCTGGGCTGAGTTGAGTGTGTTCCTTGGTTTCTCCTGCCCTGCCCCCATTTCATCAGCCTGCAGCCCTCCCCTTGTTTCTGAGATGTGTGAAGTCCAGCGCTACTGGCCGCCATTAGGAACAAGTGTGTCCAGAGCTTCACACTGGCTGGAGCTTCCGTCTGAGGCTGGACAAGCCCTGGGTTTCCTTTGTGAGAGTTGGACTGACCCTATGTACAGTGACGACCACAGGCCATATGGCAGACAGGAGGGGGGAGGTACAGAGGTGAGAACCCAGAGACATCAGATATGACCCAAATGCCAAGGCCTATCCTAAACCCTTTCTGCTTTGGCTCAGAGAACTAGTGGTGACTTCTTTGCCATGTGGACTTAGGGGACCACCTTGACCCTGAGGCTCCTCTCAGCCATAGACTTTTCTGCCCACAGGCCTCCTGGTCTCACAATGGCAGTGGTCAGCCAGCATCCTTGTTGCTGTGCCCATCTTTCTTCTGCTGACCGGCCTTGTCCACCTTCTGTTCAAGCTGTCACCTAGGTAGGTAGCCAGTGCGTGTGCGTGTGTGTGTGTGCGTGTGCGTGTGTGTGTATGTGTGTGGTGTAAAACTAGGGAACCACAGCTGCCTGTTCATGGTGCAGATGTGACCTCTGGAGCTGTTGGCTTTCATGGAGGGCCAAGGACACAGCTAGTTGTTCCAGGCCCATATCCCGCTATTGGGGATAGGTCTGGAAAAGGACGCAGGCCATGGTATAAATGGGCATTAACCAGCAAGGCCACTGTCCTGAGATTTGTCCAGAGGCTGGCTTTACTTATTTTTTTTTCTCCCCCAAGACAGGGTTTCTCTGTAATAGCCCGGGCTGTCCTGGAACTCACTCTGTAGACCAGGCTGGCCTCAAACTCAGAAATCCACCTGCCTCTGCCTCCCAAGTGCTGGGATTAAAGGCGTGTGCCACCACAGCCTGACTGTTTGTTTGTTTATGATGGGTGTTACTATATTACCCACTTTGGGCTTCAACAAGTGGCCTTGCGTGATCTTCATGGTTCAGCCTCCATGGTAGCTAGAATAATATGCATGTGTTGCTGTGTCCAACAGCCCTGTGAGGACAGGTCTGACTAGAGTCGGTGCATCTGGTAGATAGAAAGGAGCCCTGGTCTTGGCGGTGACCTGGGTTTTCTGGAATGTGGCACTGGGAAAGGCTTCTATTTGGGTTCCTTTGGTTCAGACGTTTCTAATTTTGGCTGCAGGGTGAAGAGAATCTTTTACCAGAATGTTCCCTCTCCCGAGGCATTCTTCCATCCTCTCTACAGTGTGTACCATGGGGACTTCCAGGTGCGTGCAGGGAAGCTTCAGGGAGGTGGAGTCAAGGTGTGGTATTACCAGGGCAGATATGGCTTAGAATGCTGCCTTGCATGTGCAGAATCTAGGCTTAGACTTGGGCCATGATCAAGCATGGGGGCTGTGTTCGTGTTCTGAGCCTCTTACACACATAGTAGGTTTACATTTGTGCTCTAGCTTCAGTGGGCACGTATTGTGCCATCTATATGGGATGGTGTTATGGGTCAGCTCCCCAGGATACAGCGATGGTAGATGGTCTGAGCTACAGGGACATTTTGTGGAGGCTCCGAGGCTCACTGAGAGGCAGCATTCTTTGGGAGGCTCAGCTCTCCTGTTGTTCCACAGGGTCCAGTCTCTAGTTTTGTATGCAGCTGCATTTGGGGGTGGGTGCTGGCTGGCCCTGGGCAGCATCCTGTCATGGTTTTGGTTTGTCTCGGGCACCTGGTTCATGCTTCCATAAGCCTGAGGCCCTGGGTTGAGGAGGGCACTGAGGTGCCTGAAGGACTCAGGGCCTTTTGCTGAAGCCAGAGCAAATGGGAGGAAGGTAGAATGTTTGGGCACGGGCTATGGGAGTGCATGTTGGAGCTTCCTGGAGGTGGGAGTCGGGCTGTGAAGGGGAAACAGCCGCTCCCAGAGTGAGTTCAGGTGTGCAACCTGAGCCTTCCTTCTGCCCCCCTCCCCCTGTTCTGTTGCAGACCTGGACAGGGGCTCACAGAACCAGACCACAAGCAAGACAGGATGGTGTCAGCACTCCATCAGGAGGCTCAGAGTCCAGCATCTGGGAGGCCATCGCCACACTCACCTATAGCCCAGCATGCCCTGTGCACTTTGCCAGCCTGAAGTGGGAGGCCCCAGACCCTGGCTTCCCGGGGCCCCCAGGCTCAGAGCACGTGCTGCCAGCAGGGTGTCTGGAGTTGGAAGGACAGCCATCTGCCTACCTGCCCCAGGAGGACTGGGCCCCACTGGGCTGTACCAGGCCCCCTCCTTTAGACTCAGACAGTGACAGCAGCGACTATTGCATGTTGGACTGCTGTGAGAAGTGCCACCTCTCAGCCTTTTCAGAACACACCCGGAGTCCTGAGCTCACACTGGCTCAGCCTGTGGCCCTTCCTGTGTCCAGCAGAGCCTGACACCTACCAAGGGCCGTGGGCATTCTCCTCCTTCCTGTTCTTGACGGCACCAGACGCAGTCTCAGCGTATCCCAGCTAGATGTACCATGTCTGCTTTGGGGAGATGAACAAAAGGCCCTGGGGCTGACCCTTGGGTACGTGTGAAGCTCCTGAAAGGAGGTAGCGGTGCACAGATGAGAGGCTATGCGGGTGGGAGCAGCAGACTGCTCTCACCCTCTGCTCGGCCTCTGTGGTGGGGATGCCTCCAGGTTCAGCATCTTAATATCTGCCTTCTCTCCTCTCCTCTTTCTGGCTCTGTCCCAGGCCTGAAAAGAGGGTGTGACAGGCAGCCTGGTCTGTCCTCTTGCCCCTAAAGGGCTAGCCTGGGCCCAGGGACACTGATGAGACAATATTGGTGAAGTGTCCCTTTTCAGTGCCTTCCCCATTAAGACTGGAAGGGACACTTTTGACTTTGCTGACTGGGGATGGCTGGGGGTGGAGGGAACGGTGGAGCTTTGAGCAGGTGGGGTTGTCCATCTCTGAGCTTTTGGAGTTCCAAGATCAGCCGGAAGGAGTCTCACTGAATGATTCAAAGAAGTCTTACCAGTCTGTGGTATTTTCTTTCCTGGTGCTGTGATAAAACCCCGAGACCAAAAAAAAAAAAATGACTTAAAGAAGGAAGAGTCAGTTTGGGTTTAAGGTTCCAGAGGTGAGGAGGCTTGGCTGCAGGAACAGGAAGTGGAGAGCTCACATCTCAACCAAAAGCAGGAAGCAGAGTGAACGGCAAGTGCTGCCCCCTCCCCCCAGCAAGGCTCCTGAAGGTTCCACAGTCTCCCTAAACAGTGCGGCCAAATAGAGACCAAGTGTTCAAATAGCTGAGCTTATGGGGGACATTTCTCATTCAAACCGCCTCACCGCCTCCCGCCCTCAACCCTCCTCTGTTACTAGAAAAAAAGCTAAAGCCAGGGCCACTAGACAGGGTTGGGAGTGACTATTCTCGGCAGCTGTGGTCTGTGAAGGACACCAATGCCTTGCGGGGCAGCCTAGAGAGGAATGGGTGGGTTGGAATGTGGCTGTTCTTTTCCTAGGCTTGTGCTAACAGAACACCAGAAACCCGGTGGCCAGTACTGTAGATTTGTTTTCTCTGTGCTCTGAGGTACACCGGTCTGGAATGGCGACACCAGGAAGGCCACGCTCCTGGAGGGAAGGGTTTGTTTCAAGCCCTGCATCACATTTATTTCCCTCTGAGCATCTTCTTTCATACTGAGACTAAATGGCAGGGACAGGATGTGTCTTAGACTCATGTGTGTAAGCAGAGATTGTGACCTAGGCAGAAACAGGCTGAGCAGATGGCCTCATTTGTGCACTGGCCCAACAGAAGTCCTCTTGCTACTTGGAGGGTTTTTAAAAGGCAAGTGTGGAAACAGGGTTGGTGTGAGGATGATTTCTGAGTCTATAACACCGTGCAAGAGATGGCCAAACCACAGCATGGAGGCCATGGAGAACGAGGAGGAACTGCACATTGTGGGCTCAGAGCTGGTGTTCTGGGAGTGCTCACACACAATGCTGACCCCAGGGAAAGCATTGACTTACAGGACCATCCATGGTATAACACTCTAGTTAGAACCGAGAGAGTCGAGTACACCTGTCATCCAGTTCCCAGCCTTACCCGCTAGCAGGCGAAGAACAAGTTATTTAGAATAAGTCAGCACAGTGGAGTCAGCATCTCTCAGGTAGAAGAGATTTCTCGTTTGTCAGTCAGCTATCAGCTATTTTAAATTTATCTTTTATTTAAATAATTACCCTTTTTGTGAAGATAGGCACAGTATATATACCTCCATAAATACTATCCTGGCTTCTATCATTCTCTTCGTGATCCTGTGGCTTATTGTTATACTGTATAAATCAGTCCATCAACTCAGCACCAAGGTTTGTGTGTTTTGTAGGTCATGGAATCATCTGTGAAAACAAGAGTAAAATTTTATGAAAGGAAATTTAAGATTTGGCAATCCGGGGCTTTTAAATTATACTCCTGTGACATTGTTCCCATGACCGTCAAGGCCCTTTCAAAAAGAAGTAAGATGTAATTGGTGAGAATAATTGTCAGCAAATATGTCAAAACATAGTAACTAACCCTGGGCAGTGGTTACCAGGCAGCCATCTTGCCGTTTGCCTGGGTGTGTAGTTAATATCAGTCACTGGGAAGCTGGAGGACCTCAGTGTCTGGCAGTTCACTCAAAACACAACAGCAACTGCTCATGAGAAAGATTCATTTTGCCAGGTGGTGGTGGTGGTACACACCTTGAGTTCCAGCACTCGGGAATCAGAGGCAGGTGGATCTCTGATTTCGAGGCCAGCCTGATCTACAGAGTGAGTTTCAGGATAGCTGGGGCTACACAGAGAAACCCTTCTCAAAAAAAAAAAAAAAAACCCAAAACAACAACAACAACAACAAAAACAAGACCCAAAACAAAACCAAAAAAAAACCCTGAAAATTCATTTTTATTTAATGATTTAATGAAAATGTACATAGTCTGAATAAAGCATTTTGGGATCTGCCATCTGGTCTCTGCCATATACAGATGACAGATTCTCAGGAATGAGTCTCTTTTGGTTATAAAGTTTTGTTGAGAGTGGTGTTTTCTTCTGGTGTCCAAGGGCAAGGATGAGAAACCTCGGATGTATAACGCAATCAGACCATTTTGAAGGTGAGTTTTCTGCATAATTGTTTGTGGTGATTTATCTCCACATCAAGTCATGGCATCTAAAAAAACTTTAAGCAGTAAAGGTTCTTCTGGGGTATGGCTCAAAGCCAGCGAGTGCTTTTACCCAGCGTGAGAGGCTCTGGTTAGTGCCATAAGAAAGCCTTCCCAGATTTGTGCTTTTTATCTCTCCAGCAATTATCTCAGGGTCTGAAATGTGAATAAAGCCTTTCTATATTCCCTACATCTTCAAATAATTATATTCTCTTATAAATAGTTAAGTATATTGTGCTGCTCTTTTATGTGTATATTCTAATAAAGTTTTTTTTTTTCCCCATTAAGAACTCTTTTGTGGATAGGTGTTTTGCCTGCCTGTATGTCTGTTCACCATGTGTGTGCAGTGCCCTTGGAGGCCAGAAGAGGGCATCAGATCTCCCAGGACTGGAATTACAGAGGGCTGTTAGACACTATGTGGGTGCTGGGAATCGAACCCTGATTCTCTGGAAGAGCAGCCAGTGCTTTTAGCTGATGAGTCACCTCTCCAGCCCCACCTAGGCCTTTTACAGTCAGTATATTTATAAGGATTCTCTCAAAAGTGAATGCCAACATCAAAAAGGTTTATATTTTCATTAAAGGTGTTCCCGTGTTCCTCTCATTGAACACTCGTTAAGGGTTGGCCACATTCCTAACATTTGTAGGGTTTCCTCCAGTGTGAACTCTGATGTTTACTAAGGACTGAACGCTGACGAAAGGATTTTCACAGTTGTTTGTTTGTTTGTTTTTGAGACAAAGTTTCTCTGTGTAGCCATGTCTATCCTGGAAGTTCCTCTGTAGACCAGGCTGGCCTGGAACTCAGACATCCACCTGCCTCTGTCTCTCCAGTCCTGAGATTAAAGGTGTTCACCACCACTGCCTGGCTGGATTTTCACATTCTTCACACCTGTAGGATTTCAGTTCTGTGTGATATGTAATTATACACCTAGTATGCATTATTGCATATTATATATAGTTGTATATTATACTTAATAAAGCATGAACAATACTAAAAGCCTTTGCACTCTTCGACATGCAGACATCCAGTTATACCAGCACCATTTGTTGGAGATGCTCTCCCTTTTCCACTGTACGGGTTCGACTTGTCAAAAATCGAGTGTGCACAGGTGTGTGTGTGTGTGTGTGTGTGTGTGTGTGTGTGTGTGTGTGTTTATTTCTGGGCTTTTGACTCCATCCCATTGATCCACTTGTCTGTTTCTAGACCAATACCATGTGGTTTTTATCACTATTGCTCTGCAGTACATGAAGTCAGGGACAGTGATACCTCCAGAAGGTGTTTTACTGTTCAGGACCGTTTTGGCTATCCTTGTCTTTTTTTTTGTTTTTCCATATGAAATTGAGAATTGTTCTTTCAAGGTCTGTAAAGAACTGTGTTGGAATTTTGATAGGAATTACATTGAATCTGTAGATTACTTTTGGTAAGATGACATTATTACTGTGTTAATCCTACTGATCCATGAGATCTTTCCATCTTCTGATATATTCCTCAGTTTCTTCAGAGACTTGAAGTTCTTGTCATACAAGTCTTTCACTTGCTTGGTTAGAGTTATATCAAGGTATTTTATGTTATCTGTAGCTATTGTGGAAGTTGTTGTCTCTCTAACTTCTTTCTTGGTCTGTTTATTGCTTGTGTAAGAAGAAGGCTACTAATTCCTCTTCTTCTTCTTCTTCTTCTTCTTCTTCTTCTTCTTCTTCTTCTTCTTCTTCTTCTTCTTCTTCTTCTGTTTGGTTTTTCTTTCGAGACAGGGTTTCTCTGTGTAGCCCTGGCTGTCCTGGAACTCACTCTGTAGACCAGGCTGGCCTCAAACTCAGAAATCTGCCTGCCTCTGCCTCCAAAGTGCTGGGATTAAAGGCGTGTGCCACCACTGTCCGGCGGCTACTGATTTCTTTGAGTTAATTTTGTATCCAGCCACTTTGCTAAAGGTGTTGATCAGCTGTAGGAGTTCTCTGGAAGAATTTTTGGGGCCACTTATGTACACTGTCATATCATCTGCGAAGAGCGATAGATACTTGGACTTCTTCCTTTCCTGTTTGTTTTCCCTTGATCTCCTTTACTTGTTCAGTTGCTCTAGCTAGGACGTTGAGAACCATATTGAAGAGATATGGAGAGCGAATGGGCAGCCCTGTCCTGTCCCTGATTTTAGTGGAAATGCTTTAAGTTTCTCTCCATTTAATTTAACGTTGGCTATTGGCTTGCTGTATATTGCCTCTATTGGGTTGGGTAGCAGGATAGCTGGGCTCTGGTGGCGCCACATTGCCTGCTCTTGTTGACTGTGTTCTTATACTGTCCTTTAGGCATCTGGTTTTTCTAGCTGTCGTCTGGATGATCCTGATGGCAGCAGGTCTTCTCGGGAATGTGAGGGGAGCCGTGGGCCAGACACTTGGTTGTGCCTTGGGGAGATCCCACTCTGCAGGCTGTGTCTTAGTCAGACACAGTGGAGGATGGCTCCAACTCTGTAGGCTGTCCCAGGCAGACCAGCTGGGTGGTGGGCGGATCCAACTAGGATAGGTGGTTGGGCAGGGTTCCAAACTGGTTAGTTTTGGGACCCGGGAAGGTTTCCTTGGGATGGGGAAGAGGAGGCTTTTGGGGTCCCACCAGGCTCCTCTGGACTGAGAAGCAAGCCCAGAGCTAGACAATGGGGCTCAGGGGACACCGTACCCTGAGGCAACTCTTATAAAGGAAAGCATTTAACTAGGGGCTTGCTTACAACTAAGAGCAGTGGTTCTCAATCTTCCCAGTGCTGGGACCCTTTAACACAACTTCTCATGTTGTGGTGACTTCCAGTCATAAGATTGTTTCCATTGCTACTTCATAACTGTAATTTTGTTACTGTTACGAATCATAATGTAAATGTCTATGTTTTCCAAGTTTTAGGTGACCCCTGTGAAAGGGTCCTTCTACCTCAAAGGGGTCGCAGCCCACAGCTTGAGAACCACTGGTTTACAGGATTAGTCCATGATCATCATGGCAAGAAGCAGACAGCCATGAGGCATGCTGCTGGAGAAGTAGCTGTGAGCTTCACAGCCTGATCTGCATGCAGGAGAGAGAGAGAGAGAGAGAGAGAGAGAGAGAGAGAGAGAGAGAGAGAGAGAGAG
>JANHMN010000002.1:80314333-80341029 GCA_030674055.1 Rhabdomys pumilio | reverse complement strand
GGACTGTACTGGAGGGTAGCATGGGAACTGTACTGGAGGGTAGCATGAGGAAGGTTGAGGACCACTGAGCTACACCCACTTAATTTTGCTGTAACTTTAAGAAAATAAACTCCATCCTTTAGATGCTCACTAAGCAGGTTTCTGTAGCGGTAGCTCATTAATCTGCTCTACTCCGCTGCGACAGCGAGGGCTCCTTGTTACCCACCCCAAGGCTCTGGATTCTAGAAGGAAAGGCGCACACATGCTGTCTTCTGTTTCAATATGTCTTAAACAGCTCAATGGCCATGCCACTCCCTAACTTCCACGTTGCTAACACTTCCCTTCTGAATTATCCCTGATAATTATCCTACTGATAATTCCCTACTGAATTATCACTTACTAAAATCTATATTGCATCTTTGCTACTCCAGACCCAGGTCTGCAGCCCTCCTGGGCCCTAATTCCTGATGCTTATATGTTAGCAGTCTCTCTGTCCTACACTCCTCAGGCTTGGACTCCCTTCCTCTCCCAGCGTTGGTGATTCCCCTTCTTCCTTGGTCCCTTGTCCTTGAACCCTAAAGTCCTATCTCCCTGCCCAACCATTGGTCGCTGGCAACTTGATTTACCAATCAAAGACAACTGGGGGCAGGGACCCCCAGAGTCTTACACTCAGATATGAGGGTTCCAGTGTAATTTGGGGGAGCTGAATTAACACAAGTCGCATTAGAACCAATCCACAACAAGTTTCCAAAGAGGGAAGAGGGCCTAGGATGTCCTGCTGATTATGTAGGTGCATAAATAAGATAAAATTTTGGGCTGGAGGGATGGCTCAGCAGTTAAGACCACTGACTGCTCTTCCAGAGGTCCCGAGTTCAATTCCCAGCAACCACATGGTGGCTCACAACCATCTGTAATAGGATCCGATGTCCTCTTCTGGTGTGTCTGAGGACAACTGCAGTGTACTCATATATGTAAATAAATCTTTTAAAAAATATAAAGTTTTGAGGATGCAGCTGTTGTGTGACAGGTTAAAATAAATGGATATTAATGTATGACACACATGTTACACACATATGAAGTCCAAGAAATTGCAGTGCACACGAGAATGCAGTGTGTGATATGTGATTCTTTCCGATCTGCCTACTGACAACAGACCATGGAATGGCCACAATAAGAACGGGTTAGATGCCGGGCAGTGGTGGCGCACGCCTTTAATCCCAGCACTTGGGAGGCAGAGGCAGGTGGATTTCTGAGGCCAGCCTGGTTTACAGAGTGAGTTCCAGGACAGCCTGGGCTACACAGAGAAACCCTGTCTTGAAAAACCAAAAAAGAAAAAGAAAAAGAAAAAGAAAAAGAAAAAGAATGGGCTAGCGATACTATAGGGATAGAGCAGGAAGTGAATATCTGATGATGTATTAACAGAAGGGTCACACAGCAGTGCAGCTAATGGATGAACTCCTGGTTCTTGCAATGGACACACATCTATGTGATGAAGACATTGGCAAATGCAAATTCTGACTTTAGCCCGAGATATTTCTCCCTTTCTGTCGTGCCCAACTTGTCCAGCAAGCAGACACAACACGGTTGGATTCTTCTCATCAGCCTTTATTGCAGGAACTAATAATAATACTATGGGGGACCCCGTGCAGCCGAAGGGTGCTGCTTATACAGAGGAGTAGATGTTGCCAATGTAAGGATTGGTTAAGGCTACATTACCTCGTTAGCATATGCCCACTCGGGAGGGGCACACACTAGAATCATTCAGACGCATGTGCAGAATACCTGTTTACCAGAAAAATCTGAAGAGGCAGGCAGGCAATCGGCGCCATAACCGACACCTTTCCAGCCCTTTCTTGTCAAAAACAAAACAAAACAAAACAAAACAAAACAAAACCCCCCAAAGATATTATTATTGAAAAGCTCTCTGTTCTGGTCTCAATTTGGGGGTGGGGCAGTTGTAGACTCAACATGTGGTAGGAAGGAGTGGAGGGGTCTATCCATGCTAATCTTAGCCCAGAATTCTTATGCTAAAACCTAAACTCTAATGTGTTTGACAAAGGGGACCTTGAGGAGGAATTCAAGTGTGAGTGTTGGACTCAGTAGTGTCACAGGACTTCTAAAACCCTCCTCGCTCTTCTGCATCCAAGGGCAATGAGGTGTTGGCAGACTGCAAACCCAAAGAGAGTCCTGTGCAGGACAGGCCCTGACTGCCTGGCACCCAGGCATCATATGGCACCAGGTGACATGTGGTACCCAGGCATCATGTGAAAGCAGTACATGCTGTTGTTTGGGGGCATGTGATTGACTGTAGACTTAGTTACAGCTTCTGGGGACATCCCCTCACCTCTCTCATGCACTCTCTCTGTAAAAAGTCTTAAGAATTCCTCTACTTTCTCAGGGGTGATACAACTATATGATAACCCTGACCTGATCCGCGGGTCTTGTAATTTGTGGGGAGGCGAGGGAGACCCTAACCTGAAAAAGAAGAACGGGCAAGAGAGGGAAAGGACTCAAGAAAGCAGTTGCTTGTCAAGAGTCCTGTATTTGGCGCGAGGCGCCTTTTTATAATATGCTTTACAAGGGGAGGGGGTAAGAGAGGCCAGGTGGTGGGAAAGTATAGTGGGAAAATACAGAATCTTCTCGGCCTGTGCCCTGAAACAATTGATGATCTAACTCCTTTTCTCAAAAGACACGGTACACTGCTTTGAATCTACCTGCAGCTGCCAGGCAGGATCTTGTGGTTGTCAAGCTTCAGGGGACGTTGTGCAGGTGGGGAGAGGTTGTAGGTGGGGAGAGATAGGGGGTGAGGGTGAGGGGCGAGGGTCCTGGCTTCTGACAGATAACCACTTGGATAACTCACCCAGTCTTACCTCCTAGCCCTTTAAAAAAGATTTATTTATTTTACTTTATGTGTCTGAGTGTTTTGCCTGCCTGTATGTCTGTGCACCATGTGCCTGGTGTCTGCAGATGACAGAAGAGGGCGTCAGACCCCCTGGAACTGAAGTTACAGACAGTTGTGAGACACCACGTGGGTGCTGGGAACCAAACCTGGTCCTTTGCAAAAGCAGCCAGTGCTCTTAACCTCAACCGCTTCCCCCGCCACCCTGTCTTATTATTTTTTTAATGTTGTTTGAACAATCAGTCATTCCTAGTACTTCTTCATCTGAAATCTTCCAGGCCCTTCTCGTTGGGGTCCTCTTCTGTTATGTCTGAAGACAGCTACAGGGTACTCATAGATACATAAAGAAATGTCTTTTTTTTTTTTTTAAATGCCCATTACTGAGTGAACAGTGCAGATTTTCTAACTTTCTCTAGTTCAGATAGAGAGCCACCTCTTGCTAGCATTCCCTGTCGCCCCAAAAATAATTTCCTCGGGACTCAGGACTTCTCCCTCCTGCGTTATAAAGTTGTTTGTTTTCCTTTGCTATTTAAACTGGAAACGTGTGGATGTCTGATAGCTGTAATTTTGCCTTTTGAGCATGTGCCCTGGAGGCTTTTCCTCACTAACCCTTAACTCATAATCACCATGTAAAAAATGGCCTTTGACGCCTCAGCCCCTGATGATTCTAAGAAGTCTAAGACTATCTTCTTCAGGGACTCGGCGGCAGAATTTGCTGGGAGGTCAGTTTCCCTCCAGCATGGGCACACTCATTCTGGAACATTGTCTTCTGTGAAAAGAACCATGCCAGAGCCTTTGGGAATGTGCTCAACAGCCTGTAAACGTGTTCCAGCTACGACTCACCGAGATCTAAGCTTATGATGTCTCCCTACTGTGGGTCCCAGGTTCTGCCTCTCTGCCCGGCTCTGAGGCCAATACACCGACAGGACGAAGTCGGCTCTGAGAATCCGCAGCCTATGTTTCCCTCGGGACCTGAGAGCCACTGCACCCAGATTTGAAGAGGAGAATGAGTCCGAGATGAGCAGGCTCTGGTCCAATTGGGAGCAAGTGCAGAATGCCCGGGGGTGGGGTGGGGGAGCAGGAGAAGAGAAAGGCCCTCTTCAGGGCAAAGTGTCTTAGGCAAAGGCCTTCCCCAGGGCGATCGCTAGTGAAGGGACTCTCTGAGACGACCTTAGCTTGTTCCTATTTCTTTATGGGGGATGTGTGTGAACGCATATGCTTTATTCGGGGTGAACCAGGATTTATATAATTCTGGGGAAGGGCATGAGACTATCCAAGAAGGCCATTGGCTGAAGGCTAAGACTACTGAGATGCTTCATTAGCGTGGAGAGGTGGTCCAGGTGCTGCGTTGTGTGACTGACTGCTCAAGGTGATCCTCTTAAGTTGGGGGGTGTGGTTACCGTGTTCCAAAGCAGGCACAGAAGGCGGGGAACGGACAGCCCCACTCCTGCCGCCTCAGATCTCTGAGTTCCCGGGATTCTTATGCCTATTTGGTAGCGTGATCCACAGATCCTATACCTGCATAACAGGTGAGGTGTCCCCAGGTCCCAGCCACACAGACAGCACTCCCCAGCCTGCCTAGGTTCTGTAGTGTACAAGTGAGAGCTTGCTAGGCACCAATCATCTGGCCTAAACTTCTCCATCTGTCCAGCTCCAGCTGCTGATGAGGGAGGACTGTGCCAGGCCCAACCACCCAGCCCACACTTTCCACCCAGTTCCCACCACATATAAGGTCCTGGCAGGCCCTGCTCCTAGTGCTGGCCTGTAAGGGGAGCCAGAGTTTGCAGGGTAACTCCTAAACAGGATTCAAGCAGCACCCTAGACAACGGTTGACCTCCTGAAGGTCCGTCAAGAGATATAACCAGCATCAGAGACTCCACCTATGAAGGGCTACACACTGACTAGATCACATCTGCAGCCCTGTCTCCCTAAAGAAGGCCCTTAGGAGAGAAGAGGATTGTCCATTGCAGAGGTGCTGCCAGCTGAGACAGGTTTCTGGAAGTGGGCAGGGACTGAGAGTCAGACCAGGCGTCAGGCCAGGGGGTTCATAGTCTGCATTCCTTATCTATCACAACTTAGTTACCGCTCTAGTGCTGTGAAGAGACACCATGTCCAAGGAAACTTATAAAAGAAAAGTGTTCAAATGGTGGTTTGCTGACAGTTTCACAGGGTTAGTCCATTAGTCGAATTCTATCCTGGGTGGAAATCATGGCAGCAGGCAGGCAGGCATAGTTCAGGGGCAGTAACTAAGAGCTTACATCTAATCTACAAGCAGAAGGCGCACACACACACACACACAGAGAGAGAGAGAGAGAGAGAGAGAGGGAGAGAGAGAGAGAGAGAGAGAGAGAGAGAGAGAGAGTGTGTTGGTGGGGGCGCTGGCATTGGGCTTTTGAAACCTCAAGCTCACACACAGCCACACACCTTCTCTAACAAAGCCACATGTCCTGAAATAAGGCCACGCCCCTAATCCTTTGCAAACAGTTCCACTGACTGGGGCCTAAGCATTAAAACCTTTGAGCCTATGGGGACCGTTTTCATAAACCACCACACAGCTCCCTCTCCCTACACTCCCATTTTTTTTATCTAACACTCAGTGTCGCTTAGCAGGCCAGCGCTATGCTTGCCTCCCCCTCTCTTACCTACTCTTCTTTCCCCCTAGGCTGGCATGGTCTCTGTGTCTCAGCCTCTTGAGACCTAGGGCTGTTCTCAGATATCTGATCATCACCATTCCATATTCAGTCTTTTTAGCCCAAACTGCCTTCTCTTTCTTCTCCACTCTTAGACTCTATAACCTCCCTCCTCCCACCCCACACACTTTATTCAATCTTTTCTCTGCTTTCCCTCAGCTCAGTGCTAATCACTGGACTTACTCTGTTTCACCCTCCTTTCTACCCATACCCACAGTAACTAGTGTTTTCATCCATGTGGTAACATCAGTGCCTCTTGCATCCTAAGATGGTACTTGGATACCGACTTAGTCAGTGTTGTATTGCTGAGAAAAGACACCATGACAATGGCAACTCTTGTAAAGGACAACATTTAACTGGGGTTGGCTTACAGTTTCAGACGTTTAGTTCATTATCATCATGGCAGGAAGCATGGCAGCGTGCAGGCGGACATGGTGCTGGAGGAGGAGCTGAGAGTTCTACATCTAAATTGGCAGGCAGCAGGAAGTCAATGTCACACTTCCTTCAACAAGGCCACACTTCTGAATAGTGCCACTCCCTGTGGACCTATGGGGGCCATTTTTTTCAAACCACTACATCCCACTCCCTGGCCCCCATAGGCTGGTAGCCATATCATAATGCAGAAGTGCATTGAGTCCAACTTTAAAAGTCCGAATAGTTTGTTACAGTTTCAACCCTGTAAAAATCCAAACTCTCTTTTGAGATTAACTGTAATCCCTGTAAAATCAAAATGAAAAAGCAGATCACATAATTTCAACATATAACGGCACAGCATTATATATTAACAGTTCAAGTGGGAGGGAAAAGGAACATAGTGAAGAAACACTGACCAAAGCAAGGCCAAAACCAAGCTGAGCAAATGGCAAACCCTGCAATTCCATGTCTGATGTCAAAGGGCTCCTCAGATCTCCGACTCCTTTCGGCTTTGCTGACTAGGACACACACCTCTTTCTCTTGGACCGGCTCCACACTCTGTTAACAGATCTCCTTGGCAGCTGTGCTGCGACTCTGGAATCTCCAACATTTTAGGCTGGAGCATGGCCCTCTTGTTAAGTCACATTTTCACTAGCTTCCTGTTTTTGATGGTTCCCGTTTGCTGCCTAAGCTTGAGTGTTCTGGAGCTTCGTAGACCAGGATGCCCTTGAACTTAGAGATCTACCCGCATGTGCCTTCTCTGGCTGTTGGGGCTGAAGGTGTGCACCCTCATGCCTGAGCCTAAGCTGCTCTTTAATTTCCTTTCACAAGTAGGAGGTTTAGCTGGGTGGGGCCCTGGTCACCACTCCCTTCATTCTATTAAGCCCCAGGCTTTTCTTTATCCGCTTGAACTCAGGACTCAGCTTCACGCCATTTTCTGGTGTCCCTTTTCTCCTCAAAGTCTACATTTCCCCTTACGTAGCTTTCTCCTTTTCGTCATAGATCTTCTTAAGAGCAAACCTAATAAACACACAACAGAGTCAACGCTAGGCTGTTTGGAGATTTCCTCTGCTAATGCAATTAACCCAAAACTCTTTCATTTAGTCTCAGGCAGGCTTTTTGGACAGGGCAAGAAAGCAGCCATATTCTTTGCCAACATGTCACAAGAACAATATCTATGCCACGGATTAATATTCTTCTCCTCTGAAACATCTGGAGCCAGGCCCCCCACAGTTTAAATTGCCCTCAGCACCATTGTCTCCCATGTTCCTACTATAGTGGCCCATGACTCTTCATTTAAAGCATTCAACTGCTTTTCTAGTTCAAAGTTCCAAAACCCACTTTCCTTTAAATGAAAGCATGGTCAGGCATGTCACGGTAATACCCCACTCCTGGTACCAACTTCTGTCTAATTTAGACTTTTTATTGCTGTGAAGAAACACCATGACCAAGGCAACTCTTACGAAGGACAGCATTTAATTGGGGTGGCTTGCAGTTTCAGAGGTTCAGTCCATTATCATCTTGGCGGGAAGCATGGCAGTGTGCAGGGAGACGTGGTGCTAGAGAAGGAGACTGAAGAGTTCTACAACTTGATTGGCAGGCAGCAGGAAGTGAATGTCACACTTCCTTCAACAAGGCCACACCTCCTAATAGTGCCATTCTCTGTGGGCCAGAGGTCATTTTCTTTGAAACCATTACAATGCTGTTTGTTACTCGACTGTTCTGTGTTTTCATAGTGGGATGATAGTGAGTGTGGTTGTAGGCTGTACTCTACTCTCAGGGAAGAGCTGGGACACAAGTGTGGTGCCAGGAATCTCAACCTAACAGAGGAAAATGCTATCTTGACTGGACCACAGCCTCATCCCTTTAAAACGCTACAAACAACTCTACTGAAAGAACAAAAGTGATTTATATTTTAAACAATAACCTAACACCATATACTCAAGTTTCAGTGCAAAAACACAGAAACATAGAAATCATTTGTCCTCCAAAACCTACCAGCCCCACAGGGTCAGCAACCAATGACAGGGAACTAGAGAAGAGCCAGACAAACCATACAAATGAACGATTATAAATCTGTTCAAAGAAATCAAAGAGGACAAAAATAGATTCCTGAATAAGTTCTGAGAGCACATAGACAGCTAAATGAATCAAGGAAGTCAACACTGGCCGTGAAATAAAGTTCAGTAGGAAGTTGGAAACTCTGAAGAAAAACTAAGCTGTGCTGGGTGGTGGTGGCACACGCCTTTGATCCCAGCACTCTGAGGCAGAGGCAGGTGGGTCTCTGCATTCGAGAGACCAGCCTGGTCTACTAAAGTGAGTTCCAGGACAACCAGGGATATACAAAGAGAGTCTGTATCCAAAAACCAACCAACACAACCAAGCTGTGTTGGGGTTTGGGGTATCCCTGCAGGGATCATGTCAGGGATAATGGAATCTCAGTGCAGCTGGACTTGGTCAGTCAGACTGGATCAAAACTTTCAGAGAATCTGACCTTGTGGTTTAATTTTCTTATACATTTTAACACAGTAAAAGTTTGGGGGAAAACTCTCCACATGACAGTTTTCATAATGAAGCCCCATGGATGGCTACATCAAAAGTCACTTGTGAAATACTCTGCTATAGCAAAGTCCCTGAGACCTTTTGACTAGGAAATAGGCCTGAACAAGTCTCAAGATTTGGGGGCGATTCGAGTGGAGCTTGGCTCCTAATAGAATAGCAATGGATCACCAGGCTGTTTGGCCAATTCACTCCATCGTTCTGGGTGACCATGTGTTATTCTTTCCATTGAAGAAAGTAGGTCTGTATGCTTAACAATCCTGGTTCCTCAATGCTTACTTTGAGCTGTGCTTTCTACAAACCTATATACGGTGATTTGAATAAGAATGTCCCCCACAGGCTTAGGTAGTTGAACACTTGGCCCCCAGTTGGTGGTGCTGTTTGCTGAGGTAGGCAACCTTGTAGGAGGAAGTACCTAACCAGGGGTGTGCTTTGAGAGTTCATAATCTCACCCCACTCTCAGTTCACCCTCTTTTTCATGCTGACAGTTGAAACTGTGATCTCTTAGCTTCCTTTTTGACCACCTGTTGTTATTACTCCCTCAACATCATGGACTCTCTCTTTGGAACTGTAGACCAAAATAAACTCATCCTTTTACCAGCTGCTTTTGGTTGTAGTGTTTAATCACAGCAACAAAACAGTAAGCAGAGCGTTGTAATACTGGAAACAGACGTTCACGAAGTAAAATAAAACCATTTGTGAGCCTCGTCAATGGATCAGTCATAGAGAGAATATAAAATCAGGGGTTGTAGAGAAGAGAGATAAGTAAGGACATCCATCAGAGCCAAAGACAGATTAATTAAAAAGGTGTGAATGAAACAGGCCAGACATTTGGAGTACTGTGAATGGTCAAATCTACTTGTAGGAATAAAAAGAAGAGAGGAATTTTATGCCAAAGGCAAAATAAATAAATAAATAAATAAATAAAATACCATCATAGAACATCCTCCAAACTTAAGAAAAAAGTTTCCATTCAAACAGAAGAAGTATTTAGAAAACTAAATAGCAAACCCAGAAATGCTGCATGCTATTCTATCACTAAATTACCAAATACACAAAGAAAAGCCAAAAAAAAAAAAAAAAAAAAAAAAAGCATATTCAAAGCTGTGAGCAGCAAACCCTAAATCGGGGAAAGTAAGCCTGTCAGAACAATAGCTGATTTCTGTACCGAAAATTTAAAATCTAGAAGGGCTTGGAATAATGTATTTCAAGTTATATAAATTCAATACTGCCAACTTAGAATACTATTCTTAGCAAAACTGTCTTCTTTTTTTGAAAGGGGCGGACTCTTTTCATGACAGAAACAGGGCAAACGATTCATGATCACTAAGTTGCCTTCAGAAGATACTGATAGGAATAACTTAGACTGAAGAGTAAGATAAACACATCTCTATGACAAACAGGAATGAAGAAATCATGTTAGAAACATTGCCGAATGAACGTAGGTTAGGAAAACACTAACAGCAACAGTGATGGGTGCGTCCCTTCCAGAAGATGGACTTGGGGTGTATCAGCGGATCTCTGTCCCTATTCATGTGCTCATATTGAATACATCTTTTTCTGCCTTTCATTATCAGCAGAGCTAGCTGCAATACCAACTTGCAGGACAAAATTTCCCTGCTGGTGCAGTAATAGCACATTGGTTATGGAGGTAACCAATCACTTTCTGACTGGAATTTAACTCTATTCAAAAGACAGAATCCATACCTGGTACTGTAAGCCTGGCATAAAGTTGTTGGATGAGGAGGTCACAGACTGTAGGGGAACCTATAAGGGCATGGACTGACTTCTAAAATATTATGTTTCTGCCTAGATTGATGCTGATTTGAGCTGTGGTCAGGAAAGCTTCTATTTTGCTGTGGGCAATGCTTAATTTGTGGAAAGACTCATAGCTGGTTAATGTGCTGATAATTCATGACTGCTGAATAGTTGATGCTAAATGAGGCTCTCCAAGGCGCAGGGAATGTAGTGAAAAAGGAATTAGTCAGAATGGGAAGGAGTTCTGTACAACACTGTCTTCCTCCCAGGCACGGCAGGGCTTTGTGCCTGTGAACTCACATTGCTGTGACTACCTTATAAAAGCCTGCGCCAAACTGGAGCCGTCAGTGTTCCAGCATGGATAGACAAGGAGTTCACAAAGCCCTACTGTTCTCTGCAGAGTTATGGGCAGTGTGGTCAAGGGGGAGTGGGGTCAACTCCTCTATGTGTGGCTGCCCAGGAGCTTACTATGTAGCCCAGGCTGGCCTTTAACTTTTGCAGTCTCTGCCCTCAGCCTTCCAGTGCCAAGATCACAGGCATGCGCTGTGCTTTTCATCTGTGCACTGCTAGTAAATATTTTTATAATGGAATTTAATACCACTTTTGGGAAGTGGAGTGACGATTTCAGTATTACCAGAACAGTCCACTCATAGACAGAGGCTTAAAGGTCAGAGAATAATGCACTTAGCTAGTGAGGAGTCCCAACCTCTTGTCCCAAGAGAACAGCATTTGAACTGATAAAAGAAGTTTATAATAACTAGTTCTGTATCATTGGCATGGGGGATGATAGGAGGTAGAGGGTGTTGTGGGGCATCATTAAGAGGAGGTAGCAGGAGCAAGGTCCATTAGGGCATGCTAAGGTGCTGCAATTGTAATGATCCTGGAGGGGAAAGGTCACCTTTGTGAAGAGATGGATTGAAAGAAGTGTGAAAACGGGTACCAAGACCATTTTACTCAAACCTAAGAAAGAAAATGAAACATGGCATGTGACTGTAACTGTATGTGAAACGTGGCATGTAATTATAACTATGTCACAGATGCATGTGATGAGAGGAGGTGAGAGTTAAGAAGGGAAACGGTGTCGACAGGTTTCTGTCTTTGGCAACACTTGGATTTTGGATTCATACACCAAACTCGGAATTTTTGAAACGACATGTAACATTACCAACAAAATGAATGGGTTTGCACTTAAATGAAGAACTGATCTGAAGTGCAGACTTAAGAATTAACTTCTTGCCGGGTGGTGGTGGCGCACGCCTTTAATCCCAGCACTTGGGAGGCAGAGGTAGGCGGATTTCTGAGTTTGAGGCCAGCCTGGTCCTCAGAGTGAGTGCCAGGACAGCCAAGGCTATACAGAGAAACCCTGTCTCGAAAAACAAAAAAAACCAAAACAAAACAAAAAAAAAAACAAAAAAAAAAAAAAACAAAAAAAAATAGAATTAACTTCTGTGAAAAATAATTGGGAACATGTTATTGTTTTCCCCACAAGATGAATGCATTCTTAAGCTCTTCTAGGAATTACAGTAAAAGCGGTATGTGTGAGTGTGTACCTCGAGAAAACTGTTAAGCAGTATGAAAGCAAATGGGTCTGTCTCTTAACCAGGATTAGAGTCGCTGGGAGTACTCACTTAAACCCTTTAAACTTATTTATATGTCTGTTGTTCTCACATGAATGTGTGCACCACAGACCCACAGGGGTCAGAAGACGCCATCGGATCTCCTGGACCTGGAGTTACAGGTGATGGCGAAGCTCCATGTGGGTGCTGGGAATCAAGTCTGGGTCCTCTGCAGACACAAGTGCTCTTCAGCACTGAGCCTTGTCTCCAGCACCAGGAAAACTCACTCATTCTTAATTATCTTCTTAGGAGATTGCAAAGTTTGAGAGCTGATGGTTTGAAGTGAGACCTGAAAAGAGAGGGAAAGCATGGAATATATTACTCTTTAAAGATAAGTCGAATAGGAAAAGACTACAAAGGATGCTGAGACAAACCAAAAGGCTGCCAAAAAAAAAAAAAAATAAAATCTACATATTTGTACTTAGAAGAATGGGCTATGAAGCAGTGGTTCTCAACCTTCCCAATGCTGTGACCCTGTAATACAGATCCTCATGTTGTGGTGACCCCCAAACATAAGATTATTTTCTTTGCTTCTGCATGACTAATTTTGCTACTGTTATGAACAATAATGTAAATATTGGTGTTCTCCAGTCATCTTAGGACTCACAAGTTTAGAACCACTCGGCTAGAGGCTCTTAAAAATTCTTGATCTGGGCTGGAGACATGGCTCAGTGGTTAAGAGCACTGATTGCTCTTCCAGAGGTCCTGCGTTCAATTCTCAGCAAACACATGGTGGCTCACAACCATCTGTAATGAGATCTGATTCTCTCTTCTGGTGTGTCTGAAGACAGTGACAGTGTACTCATGTACATTAAATAAATAAATCTTTAAACAAACAAACTAACTAAAGGTAGTAGCCTAGGTGAGACTCTTAACCATCTTGACTTAATCTGCCGTGCTAATCTTGCTGATCCTGTGAACTATGGACATTCCCCATGCTCACGGTTACTCATGAGACAGAAGATGGAGATTTCTAAGTCCTCTGTTGATAGTAAAGAAATTCTCCACAAGACTTTTCTAAGAGGGATTCCATGGGATTTGTCTCTTAGTGGCCTATTGGGGATGTGAAGTCTTTATTAAATAGAGATGGTTCTTATCTTTTGGGATGCTGAGTTTCACGTCGAGGTCTGTCAACTCCTATCATTAAGGTGAAATTGACATATAGCAGATGCATTTGCTTTGTATGCACACTGTGTTCAATACTGATAGAAGAACAAATCTGTAAAACTGCAACCACAATAACAGACATTACTAACTATATCCCCAATTTGTTGTTGTTGGTTTTCGAGAACAGGGTTTCTCTGTGTATCCATGGCCATCCTGGAACTCACTCTGTAGACCAGGTTGGCCTAGAACTCAGAAAACTCAAGAGATCCACTTTCCTCCACCTCCTGAGTCCTAGGGTTAAAGGTATGCACCAGCACCACCACCTGGCTCCTAACAATTTTTTTTGAGACAGTGGTGTGTGTGTGTGTGTGTGTGTGTGTGTGTGTGTGTGTGTGTGTGTGCCTGCGCGCGTAACCCTGGCTGTCCTGGAACTCACTCTGTAGACCAGGCTGGCCTCGAACTTGTAACCTTGTTTCTGCCTCTGCTGAGATTCTAGGTATGAATCACCATACCTCAAACCCCCTTCTTATTCCCTATCCAGATGGCCACTTGGTCTGATCTTAACACTCTGCTTAGCTGAGCAGTAGTGTGCAGGTGTAGTTTGATTTGGGGTAAGGCCATGAGATGTCTATTCTTTTTTTTTTGGTTTGGTTTTTCGAGACAGGGTTTCTCTGTGTAGTCCTAGCTGTCCTGGAACTCACTCTGTAGACCAGGCTGGCCTCGAACTCAGAAATCCGCTTGCCTCTGCTTCCCAAGTGCTGGGATTAAAGGCGTGCGCCACCACCGCCCGGCCGAGATGTCTATTTTGTTAAAGTGTCCCTGGTGATTTTGATGCACAGCCAGGTTTGAGGAACTCTGCTAAATAAGCCATTGGGTGACATCACCTGATGGCACCCTGTCCATGGGGGACTGCAGTGAAGGAGCCTGGTTCTGTTGGAGATACTATTCCGAGTCCCAATTCCAGGCTTGTAGTGTAACTCACACTAAAGTGTAAATGAATCTGCGATGCTCTTAACCCTGGTCCTTCTCATGGAGGCCTCTTCTTCACCCAAAATATATCTGCAGCCGCCAGTGCTCATTTCAGGCCCAGTGACTAAGTGAAATGGAGAATTTCAAACAATGTGGGTGTGGAGATCTTCCAGTTGGTCCTTAAAGTGTTGGCTCCCTGTCTTGGCTATTACTGCACAATGTTTTCTCTCCCTCTAGGGTCTCTAGGAAGTGTTAGCAATTAGCATGCTAATAGCCACATGAGGCACTTTACACAATAGGTATGAAATAGGTAAAAGTTATCTGCCTCCGGATTTATATAAGACTATTTCTATAAAATATCCTATAAAAACTATTCAAGAAGGGGTTGGCATGTGCCTGTAGTCTCTGAGCTGGGGAAGAAGAGGCAGGAGGATTCCTGGGCTTGCTGCCCAGTCAGTCCAGGTTTAGGGAGTGGCTTTGTCTCAAAAACTAAGGTGGAGAGCACCTGGAGAATATAACTGGGGTTGGCTTCTGACTTCCACACACAAGTGCATGTGGAGCTGCATACATATACACATACGCACATTAATGCATACACACACATGCAAATAAAATAAAACATAAATAGTTCAAAAAGGGATGCAATCCTGCTAGAGGTGGGATGATAAGGACAGTTGGGGATGATGTGTGAGTGACTAGCTCAGTCTTTGAAGTCCTGCCACACTGAGAAATTCACAAACTCACCTACATCAGAAGGTCCTCAGTTTTTGAGATTCCACAGTTTTTAGCTACACGTGTAAGCTTGTACTGGCTCTCTTGTCTCATTAATGCATTGCTTTATATGATGAATTTATTGTAGATTATTCACCAATTGACACTGCATCTAATAGTATAAAGCTAATACCTCATTAGGGACCAACACGCTTCCCTCAGGTAGTAAGGGGTCATTCTTCGGAGAGAGTTTCAGGTGTATTTCCAAGACTGAGAAGCTGGTTTTAAAAAGACTCTAAGATGGACTGTAAGATGGTAGGGTTTTGCTTCATTTTTTTGAGACAGGGTTTTTCTGGGTACGCCTAGCTGTCCTGAAACTCACTCTGTCGATCAGGTTGGTTTCAAACTCAGAGATCTCCCTGCCTCTGCTTTCCAAGTGCTGGGATCAAAGGCATGCACCGCTAGAATAGTTTTGACGTTTGACTACCAGCTAGAACATTAAGCTCGGATGCTGGCTTGGATGTGGGCTTTCTTTTCTGAAGGTATTATTAACCTGATGCTTGGAGTTCGGGGACACACCACCCCATATGCTCCAAAGCATATTATTCTGGGATGTAGTTGACCTCTAACCCCACTCTCTCACTGATCCTAACTACTAGCTGAGGCCTTTTCTTCACATTCTGACAGATAATCCTTTTACCTCTGTCTTTCTCTGGACCTCAGAAATGACCCCATTGAAGACTGGAGATCAACATTCCGGCAAGTGGCAGAGCAGATGCAGAAGATGCAGGAGAAACAGGAAGCTTTCGTCCTCAATCCTGCCATGGGCAGGGCCAGACTCCTTTCTCTACACACCTCTGGAAGCATATGGGAACTGCTTGTCACATCCTGGGAACCTTTGATCTCAAGCCTCTGCTTATCTTGCTTAAATTCCCAAGGCATTTTCAGTGAAGTCCTATTTTCTCTTTTACTTTCTCACCTCGAAATGTTTTCTTTAATCTTTATTTCAACCCTGTTTCTCAGATCAGCAACTAGGAAGCACTCGTGTAATCTGGAACAGTCTTGTTTAGAGGGGCTCTTTGGCCATCTATGCATGGACAGCCTTGACTAACCATGGCTAGGTCAATCTCTTTTACAGATTCAAACACTGACTAGGGTATTGAGAACAGTAATAGAGGCTCACTCCTGTGCCTTTTGATATCCTCTCCACACCAATACAGACCTTCTTAGCCTCGGAATTCCTGTTCTTTATTCTTCTCTGGGTCCTCTGCACACATCTTACTAGAACCATCTATCCCTACTTTTTCCCTACCCAAAGCTTTTGCCTTCGGCCTACCATTGTCAGTGACGAACACATCAGAGACCTTCCTCTTGATCTTCATGTGAGAGAGGAAGGGAAACTCTGTAGTATATATAGCTTGTTTTTGTTTCCTGTCTCTTTCCTCCTCACTCTATTGGTTGGCTTTCAGGTTTGTTTGTTTGTTTCTTTAAAGGTTTATTTAAAAGTTATTTTTAGGTGAGTGTGTGTATGTGTGCATGTGAGTTCACATGTCCACAGAGGCCAGACGGGGGCATCGATTCCCCTGGAGCTAAGTTACAGGCAGTTGTGAGCTTCCAGATGAGGGTGCAGATCCCCTGCCAGAGCAGTAAAGCACTGCTAACCACTGATCCACCTTCCAGGCCTCAGTCTTCTGTTCTCAATAACTGGTTATGCTATTCTCTTTGCTGTAATCTTTGTTTGACATGCTGTGCTATAAATCTGTACCATCTCGTGTCTGCTTCACATGACTGTATAAAGCATGATAAACTACTATAAAACATGGCAGAGAAGGTTCTCAGAAAGAAGAGAATTCTCTGAAAACCCTTGACCCAACTGAGAAGAGACCTAGTCACTGGCTTCCTCCTAGAAAGTCTTGAATGCACCATGGAGGTGGCCAGGGGTGGCCCTTTCTTTCTCTTCTCCTTTCAGTTAAGCATACTCTAGCGACATAGTCAAGGCCATCAGGAAAAGACGTGTTCAGGGATCATTAACCACAGTGAACATCTAGTGGGGCCCACCAAGTACACTTATGCCTAGGAATCACCAATCACATTCCACACCCAAGGATCACCAGTACCACTCCATGCTCAGAGGGTCATGAACTGGTGAACTGGTAGAATCCTGGGTTGTCCTTTTTCTACCAATTCCTCCTAGTGTCCTGCCTCCTTAGCCAGAGGGGCTCAGCAATTTGTCCTGAATGAAAGGTAGAAACACCACCAAGATTCTGCTAGAAACCCTGCTACTAGCAGCCCATGTGACGGTGGACCAGGGTGTTGTGTCCTCTCAAAGGTAAGGAGGAAACAGACAAGTGGAGGATCAGATCCAAGCAGAGGTAACATGTAGGAGGAGATGGCAGGCTCAGGTTCCAGAGGCAAGCTTTCAAGAGTCCTTTGACTTGAGGATGGCCCAGGTCATGCAGGCTAGAACTCACCCTGCTGTGACTTCCTCCCCTGACTGGGGGGTTCCAGCCTAACTTCCAGGATGCTCAGACCCAACATCTTTTTGCCTTTTTTTCCCACTGAAGCAGTTTTAACATAGAACCCTTTCTGCTCTTATGAAAGGCAGTCAAGGTATCTTTCTCTCTCTTTCTTCCCCCATTTCCCTCTAGCAGGGACTAGTAAAATGTTTTTTTTTTTAAATAGGCATTGTGACTATTTTAAAAATAGGGACAAATTCCAATTGTGCCCTAGGATAGGAGTACCTAGGTCTTTTGGGGGAAGCACCAGACCCTCTCTGGGAGCTAATTAATTTTCTTCTAGATGTCTTTTGGAAATCCTGAGGATATTTGAGCTGGCTCATCAGGTGACCTAAGGTTAAAGCTCCAAAAACTGCCATCCTGACAAAACAAGCTGCCATCAGGTATGTGGCTGTGTGTATGTAGGGGACATCAAGAGGTGGGTTAACATGGCAGGACTGAGATGGGCCACACGTTGGAAGATCTTGGTTGTTTACTCCTGTGTTCCTCTGCCACCTCTTTTCATGGTGATCATAGCCTGGCTTCTGGCTCATTCTCAGCCTGGAGAAGAAAGGCCATGTGCATTTGGTTAGCTGGCAGACCCTTGGTATCATCGCCATTATGGACAGAGTAGAGTGCATCCGCACATTTGGTGCTGGTGAGTCCTGATGTCCTCCTGATTCCAAGTACCCCAGCCAATTGGTTCACTATTAAAACATTTTCCTGCAGACCCCTGAGTTCCCCAGTGTCTATCTTTCCCACATAAGTAGGCGCTTTCATCGAGCATTTCTTTCCTTTGAGGCATCAAATTCCATGTGGGTCCTTGATCTTTCGGTTCCCATTCCAGTGCTTATAATAGTCTCTCATAGATTATCACTCACCCCATATCTCATGTTCTGACATCATCACAGCCCTTGAAGTCTAGAGCCTTCCTTTCTTCTAAAGTCCACCATTCCTTTCTCTCTGATCTTAAATTTCCCAAGTTTCCAAGATATCCGTGGCTTTCATATCAGTGACCACAGTGACATGTTTAACCAGAAGGATGAGAGACATGTCACTTTTTTATTTTTTTAAGCAGAAGGATGAGCTCACCAACCAGGTTGGAAGAGGATAGGACATGGGAAGTTGTGAAATTCACGAGTGTGCAGAAGGCAGTAGGGGAGTGGAGCCTGGTGGTGGGGGATCATGAGGAGATCCTTAGTCCCAGGAAGGGACTGGTCAGAGGACATGGAGCTCTGAAGCAGTGGAGTGTGGAAGGCTTTGAGTTTGCCTGGCTTTAGTCCACTAACCTGCTACATGACCTTTGGCAAAATTTTGAATCCTGACTCTTTTCAACTGTAACCAAAAGGGCTGTATTAGATGTTCCCTAAGGTCCCCTTCAGTCTTCAAGTCTCTACTCTTTAGTGTCCTGGTGGAAGGAATTCTCTTATCTTTTTTTCTGTCCCAGGGTCCTCAGTTCATCTTCTCCCAGGATGACTTTTTGACTTCTATCCTTCCATCCCTCAAGGAAATTGAAACAGTGGTCTTCATTTTTACCATGGATGGTGAGCAAGGGAATGGGAATGGTGGGGTAGTTTAGAAGAGCTGCCATTTTTCTGAGTCTCAGAGTGCCTTGTCAGAGGGAGGGTGTCTTAGGGTATCCTATTGTCACGATAAGGCACCATTGTAGCTGCCTGCAGCCACGATCACTGGGTTCTCCTGAGATGAAGCCTAGGAATTAACGGGAAGGAGGGTGAGAGAAACATGGGGCCAAGACAAAGTATTCTGATCAAGGCCCAAAGTTTAATAATTTGCTTTCACATATAAAGGGGAAGCCCCACCCCCAGAGTCTCTTCTCTGGGGCTGGGTAAGGAGATAATAGTCAAGGTTAGCTCAGCAGGCAGTCCATTTTTAGCTCGGTAGCAGATCTCAGGGCACCAAGACTGGCAAGGAAATGGCTCATTCTAGATCCTATTGTTGTTTGGTCTTGTTGTGGTCAATGACTTGCAGGCCTGCTCAGGCCTCGGGGAAGGGCACAGTTCCTCCCTTAATTTTTTAAGATGGCAGTGCCAATAATTGGATGGGGCACAATATTTCATTCTGTCTAGGGTCTAGAGTGGCTGGGCAACTGTGCCTGTCTTAGTTGGCTTTTATATTATTCCTATATATATTATTCATCATCGAGGAAAACATACATAGCATATTGATGTATGCCTCTGTCTTAGGTTTATAGGAGCTAAAAATTACTCCTATATTACCCGTCATTGAGGAAAACATACATAGCTTCATGATGTATGTCTCTGTCTTAGGTTTATAGGAGCTCAAAACACTCTTACCTGTCATTGACTAACCGGCCATCATTGGCACACTCCTTAGACCTAGACCACATTCAGACCAAAGGACCTGTGGGCATGCACTAGATGCAATTCTTCACAGCGATGTGTAACTGCCAGATGAATAGCTGAGCTTGCTGAGAGCGATCCTGTGTGAGGGCAATCAATCTGCTTAAAATATAAGGTTCAAAGGTTAAAAGCAACATGATTATCCAAGCAATGTAGAAAATAAGGTTGGGAGTGGAAGTATTTCAGTATCTAGTCCAACTGCTAATTATCAGGGATCAGACACAAAGTCTGACCACCAGGTATTTAGTGGGTGGCCTTAAGTAATGATAAAAAACACTCTCCAGTAAGAGTGGAGATTATATGTCAAGTTAAATCAGTTGGATGACAAAGATTTTGAGCCATCTTTATCATTAGAATAATAATTATTAGGCTCTAAAGATCTGTGTCCACTTGAGAACTAGTCTTTCAGGCAGCCATCAGGCTCCATTCTCTTTTTCTTAAAGATGTAGACTGACCCATGACCCCAAATTAGAATAGGATCTGGACCCCACCAAGTATTAGTTAAGGGGTCTCTCCACAAGACCCTGGCAAATGAGCTGGAAGTAACTGGATGCCAGTGGCAATCCACTGCAGACTGACCTTTAGCATCAGTTTGCAGAAAATTTAAAACAAGACAAAAGCAAGGTGTGCTTTTGGTGACCTTGTGGGGTATAATTCCCCCTTTCTAGTTTAAAAAGGCCAATTTTTTAGAATTACTTGTAAAACCAGGGAAGAAACACCATTAGATTTTTTCCCCATATTTAGAGGGTTATGAAAATATTATTTTAAAGTTTCATAATCTCTCTTTCACATTTTTTTGTCCTTGAGGATAATAAGGAAATATCAGTAATATTAAATTGTCAACAAAACATCTCAAATGCTTGACTGCAGTAAATAACTGTAATAGATAGTTCCATTATCTATCTTAATCTGATATGGAACACCAAGCACAGGAAAATAATATAGGCAATAACTAATTATATTTAGTTGCTTCTCTTGTTAAAGTAGTTGCAACTAGAAAGCCTAAAAGGCGTCAAGTTACATGTATATACTTCAATTTTTTAAATAAAAAATGAGTAACATCTATTTGTCAAAATTGATTACGTATAAGTCCTCAAGTCTTAACACTATTATGAAAAAATTGAAGATATTGAGAACAAGTTTTTGCAATTTAACTTGCACACTTTCTAGAAATGACAAATTATTGTCTCAAGCTATTATTATTTTGATATTGTAAAGAATAAGATTGCATGGCCAATTATTTTTGAAAGGCCTAGAATATGTCTAGTATATAAATCTGCTCTGGCATTGTCCTGGGGTTCAGGCAATCCAATGAGCTTTTAAAATGTTTTATAAAGTTAAGAAACAGTATATGTTTCTTAAATTAAGCTGTGTTTTTATAAATAAAATTTGAGAATTAGCTATATCTAAAGATAGGGACAATTTTAAGCAATTATAAATCACGAGCTATATACTGTCTGAGAATATAAATTGAAAGCTTGATTTCTCAGCATTTCAAACAGTGGCTACAACACATAATTTAATTATTTGTCTTGAAGCAGGGGAAACTCAAAAAAATAAACTTGTGATTTAATTACATATACCATCTTCTTAATAGATGAGGCATCTGTAAATATAGTAAATATAGCAAACATCGTTTCTATGGGCTGCATGCATAGTAAATTTTAGGAAATATAAAAGCATGTATAGAGAAAAACTGTAACAGATGATTATCAAACTTGTCTAAAAAGTTTGTCATGTAATAGGCCAAATATCATTATTTTTCAATAACCAATTTAATTATTTGGAATAAGGAATAAACCTTTTATCCAAAATGCTTTTAGAATTCTATCATATAATCTTGTATTAACACAATTATAATTTTATAATAGGATGTTTAAACTTTATTTGTAAATGAAGAAAGATAAATCTACATCAATGGTTTCTTTTGTCAAAGGGTTGTTATGGGCATATGTGTAGTAATAACACAAACAGCCAACAAGTCATATAGTCTATATAATTTATCTGTTGATAACTAACAGCTTACTCTACTTTCAACAAAGCTCTCTCTCTTTTATAGTTAATTGTCAAGGGGAATTAGGACTTGTATGCCCTTGAGAATATCAAACAGAGGTTTAAATTCTCCTATGGTAAGCTCAAGATAAGATTTCAGCCGATTAATATCTCTTAACAACTTTTAAAAATCATTAGACGCGAATCAAAATTAAAAGCAAACCATTTTCTTTTTGTATGTACACTTGCAAGCCAGAAGAGGGCGCTAGATCCCCACCACAAATGGTTGTGAGCCACCATGTGATTGCTGGGAATTCAATTCTTATATTTTTAATTATAAGTCTAGCCTTTAACGGCTGAGCCATCTCTCTAGCCCCAACTATATATTTTTTTATTAGAATTTTCTGTGCCACAATCTGTTTAGGATATAACTGAGGTATCACATATTAAAAAGATCCTGCTTTTGAATCTTTTCTGGAGTAACAAGTACTCCAAAATTTTTAAAGCTTGTTAAATTGGAGCAAAGGCTTGCAGAAAAACTCCTTCAGAGAAATCCGCTAATAAAGTATCACACAATGAATAATATACACTAAAAGATTTAAACTCTTAATTTTTAGTATCAAAGTAACAACAATTGTATATATATAATATATAATAATATATATATATATATATATATTAAAGCAATTAACCATTCTTTGAGGCAAACATTTCTAATTTCTAATGATATCACTTCATGGGCTCTTAAAAATTACGAATAAATTTACTGAATGCAAACCTCTCACCTTTACCAGAAATGTAAAGGAATGGTATAAAACCATCTTTTATATCTATAATAATTCTATATGTATTTACTGGAATGGCAGTTGGAGTAGGCAAGTTAGGTTGCAATGCCCCATTAGTTTCATAAATCTTAAGTTTAAACTTTTTTTTTGGATTAATTCAATAACCAATCTTTTTTAAATGAGTGAGAATATTTCTAGGTGCTGGTCGTGAAGGCCCAGGACAAAAGGGATGCTTAGCACCTGAATTTCTGCAGCTCAGTCTGCATTGTCTTAATTCAAATGTAAATGTTCTTAATCTTCAGCCTGTTTTCTGAGGCCTGGCCTTTTTTTGTAGGCCTGAACTGTACTGTAAAAAAAAAATTTTTTTTTAAACTTTAAATTTAAACTTTAAAAGATACGTGTATCTTTTTTCTATAAACATGGGTAAATCAAAAAATCTCAAACTCAGGATTGAACTGCCAACTGTAGCCAATAGAATATTGGCAATTTAACTATGTTTTTAAGCCTCTTTTGTAACATTAGAATATAACCATAATTTTGAGAAACAAAACAAATATTTAACGATGTAAGCAATCTATTTTCTCTAAAATCAACACCAAGTAGATTACCTTTATGTTAAAAAGTTTTGCTGTCAATATTTATATATGAATGCATGATAGTGTAGCTTTTAATATCTCACTAAAGAGACATTGTTTTTAAATCTTATCTTTATACATCTGGTTTCTGAATGACTCTAACCCTGAGTTACCAATCTTAAACCAACCTTTGTTACCAAGGTTGTACATTTTTTTTTAAAAATCATATCCAATAACCTACAGGCCATAATCTATAACCAAGACATGTAGAACATATTTATACCTTAAAACCAATTAGAAACAAAACATCTTATATATTTAGACCAAACAAAATTTCTTGCTTTTTCTAGCTGTAATTTCAAGAGAGAAGCTCCTTGTCACAGAGATTTTTCTAGGACAAACCACTCTTAGCTTCCTTATTGAATAAACAAAACAAAACAAAACAAAAAACCTGCTGGTCCCTTTATACCGACAATCAACTGTTAGAAGGGCTTTTTCAGCTCAGCTCAACTCTTAGCTACAGGTGTTAAGCAAACTTACCAGCCGCTGCTCTGCATATTAAAACTGCCTCTGAAAACCAAGTTAAACTAGACCAAGGGTTGGATCAAGCAATTTTAATGATCTTTTGAACATTAAACATAGAACATCACAAGACATAGACCACCAATCATTCATACAATGAGACACGTGGACAAAAACACACAATGAGACACATGGACATTGGCGCGCCAAGGGACAAACAAGGAAGGCAGAATTATGAATATTACTCAGTGCTCTGCCCTTTTTTGTTTTTCAAATTCTTTTAAACCCAGTTCCTCTCGTCTAAGGCGGCCTCTCTCTGGCTTGCCAAATTTTCTCCTATCCTCAACTCACTGCCATCTTCCTAGATGAGCTTAGCATCGGGTCAATGCTCGCTCAGTTCTAGACCCCCGTATCCACCTTAAGCACATTTCTTGTAAACACAGCCATAACTTAGCTAGCATTGAAAGATCCCCATAGGAGACCCCCACTCAAATCCGGATTAGCGCGCACCCAAAGACACATGAGAGACCTGCTTGATGCAATAGCATAAGGTAGTTTAATACAAGGGCCCTTGGGTCGAAACCCGTCCCACGCAGGAGACAAGGGATTTTGACCCCCAACCCCAGAGGCTTGGGCTATTTATGAGTAGGGGTAGGGAAAGGCGGGAAAGTTTGGCACGGTTACACACGATTGGTTATTTCAAATATCAGCAACTTGCACAGGCGGCTACGTGTGAGCTGGCAGGATGACTAGTTATTTTGACCGTGAAACCCCAGACCTCCCAGAAAGGGAGGGAGAGAGAAGTAAACACTGGATGGCCCTTTACTCACTTGGGCTAGTTTGGACTTGTCTGGGGCATGTCTTTTTATTTTTCTTTTGGTCACCTTGCCCCTGGAGGGGGCATGTCTGTTTTAAGCTGTTTTCAAATTTTATTCTCACAGGATAAGACACCATAACCAAGGTGGCATTCTATGTAATTAAAAAGAAAACATTTAATTTGGGTCTCACATTTCCAGAAGGTAGCAGAGACCACAGCCATCATACTGGGGAGCATGGCAGCAGGCAGGCAGGCAGGCAGGCAGGCAGGCAGGCAGGCAGGCAGGCAGGCAGGCAGCAGGCAGGCAGCAGGCAGGCAGGCAGGCAGGCAGGCAGGCAGGCAGGCAGCAGGCAGGCAGGCAGGCAGGCAGGCAGGCAGGCAGGCAGGCAGGCAGGCAGGCAGCAGGCAGGCAGGCAGGCAGGCAGGCAGGCAGGCACAGTTGTGGATCAGAGCTTACATCTGGTCAACAAGCATGAGGCAGAGAGAAAGTCAACTGAACTAGTGTGGGCTTTTGAAACCTCAAAGGCTATCCCCACTGACACATCTCCCCCAGCAAAAACACACTTCCTAATCCCCCCAAACAGTTCTACCAACTAGGGACCAACATTCAAATATATGAGCCTATGGGGACTCATCCATCAATCATCACTAAAATCTATTCAAACCACGACACCTTCCCCCAGTGATGGACTGTAAAGTTCAATATGACATAAACCCCTAACCAAGTGGTTTTTGGTCATTCTCTTTATCACAGCAACAGGAAGCATCAGATTAGGGGCATGCAGGTGGGTTGGTGGGTGTGTTTGGGGAATGAAGCCAAAGAAAAATAAATGCTGGTTTGGGGTGCAGTGAGCACCATCTCCAGATCCAGGGAGTGGATCTTTCTGGTTTTATCTTTGCTTTGGAAAAAAAGAAGAAGAAGAAGATGAACGAAAGAGAAAAAGGATGTAAAACAGTGTGTAGTGCCCACTGTATACTGTAGGTAACAGTATGTAGTGCCCACTGTATACTGTAGGTCTCAGGAGATTTCTCAATATGAAGCAAGGCTCAAAGAGGGTAATGTGCTGACAGAGAAACCCTGTCTCAAAAAACAAAACGAAACTAAATAAAATAAAATGAAGGTCATTGCATTATCTCTCAGGTCCTTCTCTAATTTCTATGGTCAGGAAGACAACAAAAAGCCTCCACCAATAGGCAAGAGGAGAAATTAAGAAATAGAGATAGAAGGGCCCGGGAACCAGAAGGCAGAGATCTCCAGGGCTTGGGGCGTTGGCCTGTGGTTTCTGTCCCTTTGTGTCTGCTTCTCATTCTATCAGGTCAGGTGGAAGAGACCAAATTCAAATCCACTCTGGGACATCGCTGGAGGGGATGCTGGGTGCAAAGCTTGCAGATTACAAGAATAAATCTGGAGAGAAAAAAATTAAGCGAACTTCCTGTAGCTTTGGAGGATGGGAGTGTACTGTATTTCCTGCATACCTGGCCCAGGTAACGAACACCTAGATTTTGGGGACCCACTCTCTGCCGAGATGTACAGTAAGGAGGGCTTGGCGCCCAGGCTCGGGCCCGCAAACTTCCAGACGCGGACCTTTGTCCCCCAGAGTGGCCCCCGGAGCAAAAGCGAAAACGCCGACTTGGTGCCAGGCTGGGCTGTTTCAGTCGCCTGTGAGCGTGCATCTGTGCCGAGAGGACAAAGATGCCTCTGGCCGGGGGACTGTCTGGTCCCCCGAGGTCCCTCGGGCAGGAGTGTGCAGGCGCTAGGGTCAGTGGTCCGTCGCCTGTTAGGGACTCTGATGGTCGAGAGGCACCCGGCTTTGGGAAAAGCGAGTATCTCCGGAGCTGAGCCGACAGAGTGTTGGTGGAGGTGATCGTGTATTTGCAGAATTAACAAAGAGGCTTGTGCTTGCGAGTTTGATGCGCAAAAGTGATCCAGGGTAGAGGGGAGCTGCTCACTGCCAGTCGGCTGCCGGGCTCCTTGGATGTGGGAGGCGGCGCCGGCAGTGCAGGAACTGGAGAGCGAGCAGGCCCTGGAGGTTCATCACTCAGAGCTGGGTGGACTTGGCCTTTGCCTAACACTGCTGCTAGTGGTATGCAGGTTCCCTAACTTCCAGATTGGCCCTACGGAGGGCTGATGGGAAGAGATGCTGTTCCGAGTGTCTCTCCCAATTACGCAGCCACCGCCCCCACGGATGTGTGGCCGCTCCAAGACCCTCATGGTGCATGGCTCTGCTTGCTCATTTGCCAAGAATTTCTCTGGTTCTGCAGGCAGTGTGGATGAGCTCCTTGGGTCCCACTTTGCAGCTCATAAGAGTGGACCAGTCTAGGAATGGGCTGTCTTGCAGAGCCTACCAAGAGTACATGTGTGTGTCTATTCCTATGGACACCCATTATTAGAGCCCAGGTCTCTGGTAGTTTATTCTGGGGCCAGCA
>JANHMN010000002.1:80297755-80314233 GCA_030674055.1 Rhabdomys pumilio | reverse complement strand
AGACAAGAGCCTTGAACGGATCTTCCAACATCTGGAAAATGCAAGGTGAGGAAAAAGAGTTTCTGGGTAGGGGGTAGAGAAATATTTAAAATAAACGAAAGGAAGGAAGAAAGAAGAGTAAAGAACAGAGAAAAAGAAAAAAGTTTGAGTCGTAAAAGACAATTTTTTGAGATTTATTTCTAATTTATGTGTATGAGTATTTTGCATGCATGTATGTCTGTGCACCACATGCATGCCTGGTGCCCACAGAGGCCAGAATACGGTATGTAATCCTCTGGTACTGGAGTTCCTGATGTTTGTGTGCTGAGAATCAAACCTGTATCTTCTAAAAGAGCAGTCACTGCTTTTTAACTACTGAACTCTAACCCCAAAGCAGTGAGGTTGGTTTTTTTTTTTTAACTTAAAAATACACTTATTTGTTTTTATCCCTTCTTCTTCTTCTTCTTCTTCTTCTTCTTCTTCTTCTTCTTCTTCTTCTTCTTCTTCTTCTTCCTCTTCTTCTTCTTCTTCTTCTTCTTCTTCTTCTTCTTCTTCTTCTTCTTCTTCTTCTCCTTATTTTTTTTCCTACATGTGTGCACATGTGTGCCATTTGTATGTGGAAGTCAAAGGTTAAGCCTTGCATGCTTACCAGTTCTTTTCTAACATGCAGATTTTAGGGACTGAACTGAACTCAAGTCATCCAGCTTAATGGCAAGTTTAATGGGTGTGTGTTTGTGTGTGTGTGTGTGTGTGTGTGTGTGTAAAACTTAGGTGTCATTTCTTGGATCTGCTCACTTTCTTTGTGAAATAAAGTCTCTCCATCAGACTCGCATTAGCCTTGATTGGCCAGTGAGACCCAAGGATGTGCTTATCTCTGCTTCTCCGACACTGGGCACCGTGTAATTTTATTATTGTGTGTGCTCTGGGGATAGGTTGCAGCTTCTTTATTTGTATGGCATGCACTTCACTGATTCATCTCCCTCACTTCTGGTAGAGGGATTCTCTACAGAAATAACCAATGCTTGTGAATGCAACCCCTTTTCTGCCCTCACCTCCCTTAGACCAAAAATATTTTGGACTTGAAATGACCACTTCTTTTTTTCTATCCTAATTTTCCCACTACTGATTCCAAAGAAAACAAACAAACAAAAAATTCTCTTTGTTTTTCAGCTCAACACTCATGGAATTGAATTTATCAGAATCCCATGATACGTCTTCTTCCACCATCTCTGACACTGTGGCTCAGGAGATTGTCCCACCTCACTGTTACTGTGAAAATGGGAAACCTTCTACTGACTACAGTATAACCTCTGAATCCTCCAACAACAGCTCAATCCTGTCTTATCCTTCAATCTTTTCTGAGCTGACACCCAAGCTACCATGTTCAGCCACAGACAGCATAAAGGTCACTCCGATGGCATTGCGTCAGGTTATGGATGCAATGGGAATGATCCCAGATTCACATTCAGAGGTAGCAGACTCTGTATGCAAAGTAAAAGATAAGACTAACTTATCACAGCCACCCTACCAAGCTGAAACAGTGAGTATACCTCCCAAGACATCAAATCCAGTAATTGCATCACTAAAAGCAGCAAGTCCTGAGCATCAAATGAGGGAATCAAAACTAAATCAAATCACAGGTATCTCAAAAGTAAGTCCTGTAGCATTGTTTCACAACATGGATTCTAGGGGGCTGATTAATGAACATGTCATACAATCAGAAGGACTAACCCCAAAGCAACAATACCAAGTCATGGGATCAGAGCAGGTAGATACATTGCATAAGGATCAAGCTGTAGAACCAGCAAAGACGAATCCAGAGCCACATCATACAGTCTTCAAACCTAGGGAAAGGATTCCACAACCTCAGCATAAAGTCATGGAGTCATTAAACATGGACTCAGGGCCACAGAATCAAGTCACAAAACAGATCAGGTTTACTCCTAGGCCACTTCAACGTGTATGGCCACCACCTAAAGTCCTGGATTCATCAAGGATGATTCCAGAATATTCTAAGAAATCCGTGAGTGCTCTAAAGATAAACTCAATGGTACAGGAGTCACCCACAGGAGTGATCACACCACTACCAGCTGGTTTGACTGCACAGTCAGTGGCTCAAACCAAAGAATCTCTAGAGTTGCCTTCTGTGCCCAAGGTTCAAGTCAGAGACTCCATTGGGATGACACCACATCAAGGCACAGAGTATGTGTCATTGACTCCAAAACTGCCTCATCCGGTCATGGACCCTTCGGAGTTCACCCCACGGTACCAAGACTTAGACTGCTCAGAGGTGAGACCAAGACAAAATCACAAAATGACAGAACCTATGGGGTTGATTTCTGATACCTGGCCACAAAAGAAGAATCCTACAGAGATGACACCATCACATCATCAAATAACAGAATCTATGACAACAGTCCCAAGGGCAGCAGATCAAGGGACAGTACCGATAGGGATGAGCCAACGACATCAACTTACAAAATCTATAGTGCCAGCTACTTCTGTTTTAAATGAGAGACTAGGACCCTTAGTCTGTGCTCCCCTCCAGCTCTCTCCTTTAGTCAGAGGAGAGCTGGAAGGACATATGTCTCAGAAGGTCTCCACTCTGCAGAAACAAGTGATACCTCTGCCTGTGAAGAAATCATGGGAAATACTCAATTATCTGGTGGATGCACAAGGAGTTCCTGAACAAGAGATCCCCAAGACTCATTTACCTACACCCATCCCTCAGAGCACTAAGCCAAGTACCAACAGATCTTCAGATGTTCCATCGATTCATCTCCATGTGAACATTGGGGTGAATTCTGAAGTAAACAGGACAGAAGCAAGAATGTCACAGCCACTTACCTCCAACAAGCAGTTAGAATCTGAACAGGACCAGAAAATCATTAGATACAATCCTTTAGTTATATCAGTGGACACACCACCTTCCAGAAAGGGAGAAGTCAATGAAATCCAGGAAGAAACCACTTTAAGGAAAAAAGATCCAAAGCCCATGTTAGAGCTGAATATAGAACAAAGGGTCATAGGTCTTCCAGAAGAAAGGATGCAGTCACATAAGGCACAAGGAACTAATGTGGAGCTGACACCTAAGGTACCATGTTCAGCCACAGACAGCATAAAGGTCACTCCGATGGCATTGCGTCAGGTTATGGATGCAATGGGAATGATCCCAGATTCACATTCAGAGGTAGCAGATTCTGTATGCAAAATAAAAGATAAGACTAACTTATCACAGCCACCCTACCAAGCTGAAACAGTGAGTATACCTCCCAAGTCATCAATTCCAGTAATTGCATCACTAAAAGCAGCAAGTCCTGAGCATCAAATGAGGGAATCAAAGAGTATGGACTCGAGACTAAATCAAATCACAGATACCTCAAAAGGAAGTCCTGTAGCATTGTTTCACATCATAGATTCTAGGGTGCTGATTAATGAATTATGTTCACGTGTCATAGAGTCTGCAGGACTAGCCCCAAAGCCACAATACCGAGTCATGAAATCAGAGCAGGTAGATACATTGCATAAGGATCAAGCTGTAGAACCAGCAAAGACGAGTCCAGAGCCACATCATACAGTCTTCAAACCTAGGGAAAGGATTCCGCAGCCTCAGCAGAAAGTCATGGAAACATTAAAAGTGGACTCAGGGCCACAGAATCAAGTCACAAAACAGGTCAGGTTTACTCCTAGGCCACTTCAACGTGTATGGCCACCACCTAAAGTCCTGGATTCATCAAGGATGATTCCAGAATATTCTAAGAAATCCATGAGTGCTCTAAAGATAAACTCAATGGTACAGGAGTCACCCACAGGAGTGATCACACCACTACCAGCTGGTTTGACTGCACAGTCAGTGGCTCAAACCAAAGAATCTCTAGAGTTGCTTTCTGTGCCCAAGGTTCAAGTCAGAGACTCCATTGGGATGACACCACATCAAGGCACAGAGTATGTGTCATTGACTCCAAAACTGCCTCATCCGGTCATGGACCCTTCGGAGTTCACCCCACGGTACCAAGACTTAGACTGCTCAGAGGTGAGCCCAAGACAAAGTCACAAAATGACAGAACCTATGGGGTTGACCTCTGATACCTGGCCACAAAAGAAGAATCCTACAGAAATGACACCATCACATCATCAAATAACAGAATCTATGACAACAGCCCCAGGGGGACCAGATCCAGGGACAGTACCTATAGGGATGAGCCAACAACATCAACTTATAGAAATAAAAAAAGATGGACCGCTGACCCCAATGGTGGTATCTACAGATTTGACCTCAGAACAACATCAGCAGAGCATACAGTCTGAGGAATTAACCACCACACCACAATTACAAACTCAGAAACCTGTCCCAACAGCCCCAGAGTCTCAGCTTCAAGATGTGAAGTCTGGCCAACTGACAGTTGAACCACAACTCCAAAACATACAATCTGCTGGGTTGGCCCCAAATCCACAGGTGCAAAGCGAATCAGTAAATTTGATTCCTGGTTCACAGTCTCAAGGTATGGAAGGTTTTCATTCGACCCTAGCACCGGAGGGACAAGAAGATATAAAAATGGTGGCGTTGACCCCAAGTCTACCACTTGAAGATATAAAATCAGCAAACTTGGCTCCAAAACCATGTTCCCGAAACACCAGCTCAGATAAGATAGCCCACGTACCACCACTGCTTGAAGATACAGAGATTCCATTGGTAGAGTGTAGGAGTTTAATTCCTGAGACCCTGGTGGAAAGTACGAAAGTTGGTGAGTTGACCACAGACCTTTCTGCAGTAAAATCTTCAGATGTGAGCCTCAACTCAAGTTATTCTTTCCCAGAACCTGAAGGGCTGACTGAACAGCAACAAGCCTCAGAAGCAAGGGTGACCTCTGACCCTTGTCATCAGGTGAAAGAATCTGCTGAGTTGACACAGTCATCAGCAGGAATGACTCCAGCACCACTGATCCAAACCTCAGAATCTATGGAGATGAACTTACCACCACTCCAAGATACTCTTGAAACTAGGACCGAGGTTGTAAAAGAGATGAAGGAGACTCCAGAATTACAATCTGAAAGTAAAGATGTTCTGAATTTGCTACCAGAGTTAGAAGTGCCAACCGTAAACCCAGAAGTGATGGCCCCAGAACCACAGTCCCCGGATATGAACTTTGTTCATGTGACACTAGAACCATGTTCAGAAGTTACTAACGCATCAACAATAAGTCTATGTGAATACACAGAAAGCACCGAATTGACATTGCCTGAAGTTGATGATACACAGGGAACTATTGTAGAAACCGATTCAGAAATGGGATCTCAGGGGTTGAGTCTAGAACCAAAAGTGCAAATTGAGGAATCAGAGTCATTGGCAGAAACATTGAAATTTGAAGAATTAACCTCTGAACCATGTGAACTAGTTGTAGAACCTGTAGGGGTAACTACAGAACCCACACCACATATTATAGATGTGATCCCAGGGCCACAGATCCACAATGTAAAGTCTACGCAAATAGATCCAGGACTAGAGTTACAAAGTGAGATATCTGTGGATTTAGTACACAAGTCATCTATTGGAGTGGTAGATCCTGAAAAGGCAAAACCAGAGCCAGGGCCACAGAGTTTATCACCAAAGGAGTCAGAAGAGGGGACACAGATTCCAAATGTGAAATCCGTGGATTTGAATCTGGGCCAAGAGCAGCCAATTGTCAAGTCAGGATTAATTCCAGGGCCACAACTGCAAAGTGTCAGATTATCAAAGTTACATCAAGGGCAATTTCTTCAAGGGGAAAATTCACATTATAGTGTGAAATCGGATGAAGCAGTATCATATTCCCCAATACCAGAAATCAGATCATCTGGTTTTATTCCGGGTCCAAAGGTTCCAGAACCACAACCACAACTTGTGAAATCTACAGAAGTAAATCTAGGACCATGTTTGCAAGATGTGAGATTTTCTGATTCGATCCCAAAGCCCAAGCACCAAGGTTTCAAATATACACAGTTCGTACCAGGTTTTCCGCTTCAAAAGAGGACATCTCAGGGATTTATGCCAGAATCATTTTTGCCATTAAGCCAAGAGCCAAGGTTCGAATATAGGAAGCTTGCTCTGCCTACACAAGGATCAGAGTTTCACAGCATGAAATTTGCAACACAAGCCTCTGAACTACAGCAGCCACACGTGATATCTGAGGTGGTCAACACAGGACCTCAGAAACAAGATACTAAATTTTCTGAGCTGGCTTCAAGACCAAAACTTCAAGGGGTCAAATTTGGGGAGCAAATCTCAGGATCCATGTTTGTTAGGGGAAGTTCTATGACTCCAGAGTTAGGGATACAGGATCCAAAAGTAGCAAAGACGACTCCAGGGCTACAGGATACAAAGCAGGTAAGTTTTAACTCAGGGCCAAGGCTGCAAGATGCCCAATTTTTGGATATAATACCAGGAATTCAACCTCAAAGTATGAAAACTTCAGAGGTAAACTTGGGGCCACACTTAGAATGTGTAAAAATTTTTGAGTTGACCACACAGCCAGAGACAGAAGGAATAAAGCCAGAACTGATAGTACAAAAGTCCCCGTTTCAAGATGGAAAATATGTCACAGGGAATCAAGTACCAAGCTTTGAAGACCAAATGCCTTATGAAGTGGGAGCTGAGCCACAGGCACCAATGGTGGAAACAATGAAGTTGGCTCCTGGGAGATGCTTAGCAAATGTAGATCATTCTGAGTTGATCAGAAGACCACAGACCCAAGGCATAGCATCTTCTGAATTGATCGAAGGACAGCTTTGGGGACATATAAAACCTGTGGAGAAGAGCACAGTCTCAAAGCAAGAAGCTCTGATATCTGTGGAATTAACACCTGAGCTAAATTTGGAAGGTAGTAAATCCACAAAGTTAAAGTCAAAGTCAGAGCTGGAGCATGTCAGATCTGTGCTGTCAACCCCAGGGATGCAAGCAGGAGATAGGAAACTTGAGCTGCCTCTAGGCACCAGCTTGAAGAGTTTAAAACCAAAGTTACTACCTTCAATGTCAAAAGTAGAAGATAGGAAATCTGTGACTTTAACTGTAGAAGAATGTCTCAAGAGGATAAAATCTACTGTGGTATCCCCAAGTAGTTCCCTAACAGGAGATATGAAGTCTGTCAAGTTGATTCCAGGTCCAAGAATTCAAGATTTGAAAAATAAGGGGTTGGCCCATGGTACCCCTGTTCAAGATGTAAATGCCATGAACTTGAAACCTGAACCAAAAAAGCAAGGTGAGAGTCCTGTGACTTTTGTACCAAGGATGCTGTTTCAAGAAAAGTCTATGGAGGTGTTTCAAGGGCCTCAACTGCAAAGTCTAAAGCCCAAGGAACTGACTTCACAGTCACAAATGCAAGACAGGAAACCTGTGATCTCCCCATGTTGGAAACAGCAAAGTCTAAAACCTCCAACTGTAGCCAAAACACAAGGGATCGGAGGAGTAAAATTTCTAGATTTCACCACAACAAAACAAGGGTCTCCAGGGATGGCACCCATGGACTTAACGCTTAAGTCTAGACAGGATGACCAGATAACTGTAAAGCCACTAGAGTGGAAAGGTGGGATTTTTGACCAACAGAAAAAACAGCTTGAATCAGAAAATACATTACCCAAACCTGCAGATATGAAACCCGGAGAGATCAACTCTCAGTTACCATTCAAAGTTACAACCTCATGTGAATTGGCTCCTGAGCCAGTTGTTCACAGTGTAAAAGCTGAAGACTTCCAACATGAACTACAGGTGCCAAGGCTGAAACCCTGCCAGTTAACTCCAGGGTCCCAGATGCACCAAGAGAAAGCCTTGGAGTCAACGTTGGACCCACATTTTCAAGTTATGGAAACTGAGGCACTGAATACAGAATCCCAAACTGGAAGCACAAAGTCTATTCAATGGATACCAATATCTGAGTTTCAAAGTGAGAAAGGTATAGGGTTAAACTCAAGGTCACAGTCTCAAGGTGCCACACCTACAGAACTGAAGCCTCCTATGCTGTGGAGAGGTTTGAGGTCATCTGAACTGACTGCCAGGTCAAAAATTCAAGGGGAAAAATCTGTGGCATTTCATCTTGAGCCAAAATCACAGGGAGTAAAGACCTCTCCATTAGCAATAGGGTTGCAGGAACCAAAAACTTTTAACTTGAGTACAGAAGGTAAAGAAATTTCCGGGTCAGTCCAGGAATGCTTGTCTCATGGGTTCAAAACTATTGACTATAAATCTGAGCTGCCCTTTAGAAGTATGAAAACATGTGACCCGACCTTAAGGTCAATGATCAGTAATATAAGACCAATGACATTCAAACCCAGGTTCCATATAGAAGACAAGAGCTCTCTAGAACTGACCCCTGGGACAAAATCACAAGAAGGGAAACCATTAAAGTCATCCCCAGGAACACAACAGCCTCAAGATTTGACATCTTCAGTGTTTAAACAAGAGTCACAGTCTTCAGAAGTGAAATCTGGGGTATCAAGCCAAGGGTCACAGTCACAAAACAATAAAAATATAGGGTTGAGAACTGAAAAATCCTCTGAGTTGGCACTTCAGACAAAACCACAAGGTATGAAATCTGAGATGAAGTCTGAGCCCCAGGGACAAAGTGCAAAATGTTCTGACTTGACACTGGAAACAAAGTCCCAGAATATGCAATTTAAGTTAAACCTCAGCTTACAGTTGAAAAGTAAACCATTTAGTAATTTAAACATGGGGACCAATATCCAAAGGGTCAAGCTAGACTCTAAACCTGGGCCACCGTCCCAAGTTATAAAATTGGATTCAGTTCTGAAGACAAAGCCTCAAGAAATGGAGATGGAAAACTGTGAATCAGGCCCACAGTTACAAGATCTGAAATCTTTGAGGACGATCCTGGGTGTAAAAATCCAAAATGTCAAATCTATGGACTTCAGTCCTAGACCACAATTAGAAGGTATGCCATCTGAAGTCATTACAGAGAAGAATGTTCATGGTATGGAATCAGTAGAAATCAAACCTAGTCCAAAATTACAAGATGAGAAACCTGAGTTCACCCCAAGAAAGTTGTTTTTAGGCACACTATCTGTAGGGATGGATTCAGACCTTAATTTGCAAGATTTGAAATATCCCCAGCTGATCATGGGCAGGAAACTTCAAGATGTAGACTCTATGGAACAACACTTGACAAGTATGAAACCTTCTGAGGTGATCACACAGATAAACTCTCAAGGTGTAACAGCAGTGGACTTCGATTCTGGACCACAGACACAAAATAAAAAGCCTTCTGAGTTGTTTCAAGGAGAAAAGCACCAAGATATGGAATCTATAGAGTTTAATCAGGGCCCAAAGCTACAAAGGATGACTGTGGAGTCAATAGCAGAGACAAAGCCCCAACATGGGGAATCTGGAAAGTTAAGTTCAGGCCCTCAGTTGCAAGATAAGAAATATTCTATGTCAATTCTGGGGACAGAGGTTCAAGATGGAAGACCTCCAGAGATCAATTCTGGCCCACACTTACAGGGTGTAAAGTCTTCAGAAGGGATTTCAGGAGACACGGTTCAAAAAGAAAAACCCAGGGCCCTTGTGTATCAGCCACTTGGGCAAGATGTAGACTCTTTCAAATGGATTTTCTCAAAGGCACTTGATGGGAAACCTTTGCAGTTCAAGATACCCTCTGAGTTACAGAACAGGAAGCTATCTAGGTTAAAACCAGAATTACACCTTCAAGGCATGGAGCCTGAGGCTTTCAACCCTGGATTAAAGCTGGAAGACATGAAAGCCGAGTCCACATATACACAAACAACAAAGGATACGGAGGTCAATTATGATGCAGACTTACAGGTTGTGGGATTCTCTGAGTTGGCCTCGCCAATTTATAATGTGGTACCTTTTGGACTCAAAGCCAGAAATCAGAAGCAAGATGTGAAACCTCACAAATTAAGTCAAAAGCAACAGCCTCAAAGGATGAAATCAACAGAGTTCAATCATGGGCCACATTTGCAACATATCAAGTCATCAGACTTGTGTACAACACTTCAAGACCTGAAATCGATGGAATTCAACTCAGAGCAACAGTTGCAAGCTGTGAAGTCCTCTGAGTTGAGCCTGGGAGCAGGTACACAGTCTTTAGGGTTCAACCCTGGGCCACAGTTACAAGAGATAAAACCTTCTGAAATGACCACAGAGGTCAAGGTGCTGGAAGAGTCATCTCCAGAATTCAGTCATGAACCTAGATTGCAATGTAGGAAATCCTGTGCCTGGAGTCACAGTAAAAACGTTATGGCACCCAAAACCGGGATACAAGATGTAGAATCATCTAAGTTGCACCCTACTCCAGACCTTCAGGGTGTAAAATCTAAGGTGCTCTGCCCTGGGTCACACTTGGAAGATATGAATTCTGCATGTACTACCAATGTAAATTCTCAATATGTAAATTCCAGTGGGTATGTATCTGGGCCATATTTGCAAGATACAAATTCCTCTGCATGCATTCCAGAGCCAAACGCTCAGTGTATAAGCTCTGTGTGCAATACTGGAATACATTTGCCTGGAAAGAATTCTTCCTCATACTTTTCAGGATCAAAATTTCAGTGTGTAGATTTGACTGGCAGCAACCCTAAGTCACATTTGCAAGACATAAATTCTACTGAATGCACCCCAGAGACAAGTCCTCAGTGTGCAAATTCTTCTGCAGGCACCCCAAAGCCAAGTCCTCCATGTGTAAATTCTATTGAGTGCAATCCTGAATCACATTTGCAAGGTGTGAATTCTTTTGTAGACAAGCCAGGGAAAAATCCTCTGTGTGAAAGTTCTAATAGGTATAATCTTGGGCCACTTTTTCAAGGTATGAATTTTTGTACATTTCCACCACCACAAGTTCTGTGTGTCAATCCTGTTTGGTGCAATACTAGAATACATTTGCAAGATATAAATTCTCCTGCATGTACTCTAAATCAAGAATCTCAGTCTGAAAATTCTATTGGCTACTACCCTGGGCCACATTTACAAGCTCCAAAACTTCAAGAACAGCACTTGAAAGATTTGAAGTCTGAATTAACTCCAGAGTCGCACGATTTGGGTATATCACCTATGGAATACAACCCTGGTCCGCAACAGCAAAGTATGAATGGTATGAATTCTTCTGGGTTTAATCCTGAGTCAAAACCTCAATGCATACGTTCTGTAAAGTTCAGTTCAGAACCACAGTTACAAAACATTAAGTCCTTTGACTTGCCCCCTGGCTTAGAGTTTCAAAGTATAAAGTCTGTTCTGTTAAACTCTGAATCACCTTCTCAAGGTGTGAATTCATCTAATTTAATGATAGGGGCAAAGTCTGAAAAGGGCCCATTTTTGAAGAACTGTCTTGGGTCATGGCAGCAAAGTGCACAACCTATATTTACGTTGAGGCCTCAGTCAAATAGTTTGAATTCTGTGGTTTTACCAGAATCGCCTCCTGAAGATAGAGAGTTTCCAGAGAAGAGTACACAGACTATGTTCTGTGCAAGTGCTGTAGAACTGACCCCTGGCTGTGGTCTGAACGACCTGAGAAGTAAGGTGTTTTCGCCAGAACCTTGTTTTCAAACTGTTCAAGCTGTGCAGTTGAACCTAGGGTCACAGTCTCAAAGCGTCAGCTCTTCAGAATTGACGTCATGCCCTAGTTCACAGCATTCTATGTATTCCCTCCCACCAAAGCCATGTTTCCAAGATACAAATCCTCGGCAGCTGAGGATAGGATCCGAACAGCAAAGTCTGAATTGCCAATTGTTTCCTTCAGAGGAGAAACCAATGATGGCATCGGGACCACAGTCCACCAGGAAGCTCTTAGCAGGACCAGAACTGACTAGTGTCAAATTTTCAAATTTGTCACTGAAATCACAGCAGCAAAATACAAAATCTTTGCCATTTACTTCAGAGCCAAAGTGGCAAGATGTAAAACATGTGAAATTGTCATCAGTGTCTCTGCCACAACCTGGAAAATCTGTGGAGTCACCACCAAAGTCAATTCTTCAAAATATGAAATCTGGAAACCTAATGGCACAAACAACTGATCCAGTCAAAAAATCGACTAAAGCCACATATATACCAGAGCGACAGGTAGTGGACTTTGCAGAAATGATCACGAAGCCTAGGTTTCAAGTCCCTAAATCGGTGAACTTTAATTCACCACCAATTTATCCAGATGTGGAATCTTTAGAAAGGACAAAAGGATTGGGACAAAAAAGCACAGAAATGAAGGAGAAATCTGTGAAGTTGAGCTTCAAACCAATAGATAGGGCCATAGACTCATTAGATAAAGTCTTAGAATCATTACAGATGCCCCTGAAGCTAGATCTTCAAGTACCAGAATTTGTTGATCTGACTTCAACACTAAGTGATCAAGATTCAAAATGCTCAGAGCCAAACCTACAGAAAACCTACCAGATCCCAGAAACTCCGGAGTTACAATCTTGGTCATGGACTCAATTTCAAGATTTCAAGAAGTTACAGACAAAGGAAGTTACAGAATCTGATAGAATGACCCTCGAATTGAAGAATCACGTTGCAGACAAGATAGAGCTGACTTGTGAAACAAGACAGCAAGGGAAAGAATTTCTTAGAATGACTCCAGAGCCAGTAAATAGCGAGACTGGATTTGTAGAAAAATCTCCAAGGTCATGTCCTCAGGACTCAGGACCTCTGGGGGTGGGCTCTAAGAAAAGATCTCAAAGGGAACAATCTGTAGTGTCAACACCAAGGCCATTCTGTCATGTCCCAGATTCTGCTTCAGGAATAACACCAGGGCCAGGACCTCAGACTCCCAAATCTAAAAATTTAGCCTCTATGCTGTGGCTGCAAGAAGAACCCTCTGAGTTATCATGCAAGCAAGCCAGTCAAGTGGGAAATACTGACTCTGTAGAGCTCACCTTTGCTACACGGCAGCCAGGAGGGGTAGCGGCTAAGCTAGCAAAACCTCAGAATCTGAGCCAGGAGAATGCAAGCATCACTCCAATAGAATCACTGGATCAAATGATAAACTTTGTAGGGGTTAGTCCAAAGCCACAGGATCAAGTGACAGAATCTGCAAAGACACAGCTTCCAGTTCCTCAGTCAGTTGTCCTCCAAAAAGTTTCTGAAACTGTACAAGTGATCCCCGGTCCACCACTTCAAGTTATAAAGTCTGAGATGATTCCAGAGAGTATCCCTCAAGAGTCAAAATACAATGATTTGACTCCCGAAATACATGATGTGATAAGTTCAGAATTTGCTCCAAGCCTTTGGCTACAAAATGTGCAATCCAAGAAATTAATCATAGATCCAACACATCAGGTTTTAGAAATAAAACGCCGGCCAGGCTTTCAAATGATAAAGACTTCATTAACTCCCAAACCACTGTTTCTGATGGTAAAATCTGAAGAAGTGGCACCAGGACCATGTCCTCAGACTGTAGAACTAATAGGACTCACCACGAGATCTAGCATTAAAGTAAGTGAATGTTTGAATTTACACCCAAGACCACATCTTCAAGACCTGGTAAAACCTATGGAGTTAACTTCAAGGGCAGATATTCAAGTGACTTCTGCAGAATTAGTATTTCAGCAAACATCTCCCCTTAAGGAACCTACAGTGTTAACTCATGAGCAAAGGCTTCAGGCTGGAAAATCTCTAAGCCTCAAACCAGAATCTCCCAAAGTAATGAAAATTGAGGATTCCAATCAAGGATGGGTGTGTCAGAATAAAGACTCAGAGATGATCACATCAGCAAAGTTACAGGCAGAGGACTACTTATCTAGGTTAATACATAGCCCTCCAATCCCATTTCTTTCAAGCGCTGACAAAACAACTGAATTAGAGCACCTTCAGGGTTCTGGGGTGCCAGAAGTTTCAAGAGCTTTTGGTATGAAAACCCTTGGTGTTGGTATTTTGCAGTCTTCAAAGTCCTATACAGACACTGTTATGATAAAATCTTCAGTTCTTCCTTTGGTCCTTCCAAATCTACCCTCCGATAAGACAGGGGACACCAAGGAAACCCCATATCCTGAGATCTGGAGCATGAATATCTTATCTAAGGGAGAAAGTGAAAAGGAGAAAATGGAATTCCAGAGGTATTCTTCATATTCATTCAGATTACTATCTGAAGAGTTTCAGGCAGGATTAGGGGCTCGAAGAAGCTCTATCCGTTCTTTCCCAGGCATACGACAAAATGTCTGGGAAAGTCATGTCTGTAGGCAGCGACTACCTAGGAAATACCTCTCCAGTATGTTACTGCTGGGGAATGTCCTGGGAACCACTATGGAAAGGAAGCCTTGTTCTCAATCATTTTTAACAGAAGGATCCACTATGGACATCTGTCAATCTATTCATAATTTGTTTGGGGTTCCAGCTGAACTGATGGAATTTTCTCAAAGCCTGCTAGAGAGGGTTCCAAGGACCATTTCTCAGACTTCAGTGGTTAAAAACTATATTCAGAGACATATTTTATGTCACAGTAAGGAGAAAAAAATGCCTTTAAAGATGTGGACACGCGCCTCCACGTCTTCCATAATACAGCAATACTCTGGTACTAGATTAGGAGTAAAGAAAACAAGCTCAAAGCTCAGCGATATATTCCAGGAAGTCACTGAGCATGTGTCTGTGTCATGTACCGGGGCCCAGATTCCTGCCTTGATGAAATCAGAGTCTGCTCTTGAGATGCTTTACACTAGGGAAGATTCTGTTTCCAGGGAGCAGAGTAAAATCTCACCATGTAGCTCACCGACTAGGACTTCTGAGTCTCAGTCTTCTCTCAAGACAAGTTCTCCCTCCCAGTCCAAGACCGATATCTCAAAACAGCAACTACTAAGAGAACTAGAGCTAAAACTGGCAGGAAGACTCATAAGTCAAATACCCCACAATGTCCCTCCACCTCTAGAGTCAGGTCTTGTTCTAAAGTATCCCATATGCCTAGAATGTGGCCGATGTTCAGGATTCAACTGCTGTCATAAGTCACAGTCTGCTTTTGGGCCGTATCTTCTTATCTACCCACAGCTCCACCTTTTAAGCACCCCTGAAGGCCGTGGTGAGACTCGGTTGCATCTTGGATTTCGATTAAAAACTGAAAAAAGATCTCAAGTTTCAAACTATCCTGCACAAAACAGAGCAGATCCACGGAAGAGTGCTGCATCACCAGCTAGAAGGACAGCTAGATACTCTACGCTGGCTTCCAAGAGTCCTAGTCCTAGAAGTTTCCAGTCCAGATCTTCCCTGTCTCCTGCTTCTGTACAAGTTCACACTCAACAAAAGCAATGGGATAGCCACTCTGGTGTGACAGAAGAAACAACAGCCAAAGACTATGAGTTCTGTCAGGTTCACTCCGTATCAGAGAGTGACTATGAAAGCAATCAGGATGAAAAATGGGTTAAATCAAGCCCCAGAAAGACCTATGTCTTAACATATCCAGTGAAGAAAATCACCAAGGGACCTAAAACAGAAAGCACAAGGCTCTACAAACTCAGTACAAATCGTCCTAGAACACTGAGGGGTCTGCCAAGAAGCAGAATTCAAACCTCCCAAGCAAGCACTGTTTCTTCCAAGAGACAACCTAAGAAATCCTCCCAGCCCAAATTCATCGAACTGCTTTTTCATGGCCTAAGGCAGGTATTTCAAGGAACACACAGAATGGTGACTTTCACCAAACAGAAACTTAAGAAAGTTTCATGTAAGAACATGAGGCCAGACAATTTGTGGTCCAGCAAAATCTTGCACCCCAAACAAAGAGCCAAGGATTCAATAATGGGAGATAGCAAAGGAGCCGGAACACCTGTTGTCTGGCACAGGTCAACACTCTCAACCCCTAAGCAAATGGACAACTTGCAGGGAGAAAGTGAGCGCTGTAGACAAGCTCAACAGCCCAAACAAGCGAGCCCTTTCCTACCCAGACCTTTGCAATTGCAGAAGATCCTGGTTTGTGGAAGAGATGTCTTTAACCAAGCCACATCAGTCCCACAACCTTTGAACAGAGTTCGAAATGTATACAGTAGAGCAAAGAAAGTCTGTAGTGGTGAAATATGCAGTCTAGAGTCTGAGAACTGTTCTAAAGCAGGAGCCAAATTTCAGGCCCAAGAGAGGATTGTATCTAACCCACTCTTGAAAGGAATCCTACAGAGTCACTTTGAAAAAAAACCCATACCGAAGGAAGAACAAGGCTTCTTCAGGGAGAGAACCCTATGTAATAAGCCATTTGAAAGGACCCATCGCAGGCTTCCTCAGAGAAGTTATCAGAGAAGTCTCTCTGAGAAGAGACACCACAGTCCTTGGAGAAGGTATAATAGCAGTTCCTCTGACAGAACCCTTACAAGTCTCTCTGAGAGGAGTCATCGCAGTCTCTTTAAGGGGAGAGGCCACAGTCCCTCAAGGAGGAGCCCTCAAAGTCCCTCAAGGAGGACCCTTCCCAGTCCCTCAAGGAGAAGAGCTCGCAGTCCCTCATTGAAGGGTCCTCACAGGCGTTCATGGAGGAGCCCTTGCAGTCCCTCAGGGAGGAGCCCTCACAGGCGCTCAGGGAGGAGCCCTCACAGGC
>JANHMN010000002.1:80278071-80294772 GCA_030674055.1 Rhabdomys pumilio | reverse complement strand
CCAAAGCCCAAGCACCAAGGTTTCAAATATACACAGTTTGTACCAGGTTTTCTGCTTCAAGAGAGGACGTCTCAGGGATTTATGCCAGAATCATTTTTGCCATTAAGCCAAGAGAGTGACTATGAAAGCAATCAGGATGAAAAATGGGCTACATCAAGCCCCAGAAAGACCTATGTCTTAACATATCCAGTGAAGAAAATCACCAAGGGACTGAAATCAGAAAGCACAAGGCTCTACAAACTCAGTACAAATCGTCCTAGAACACTGAGGTGTCTGCCAAAAAGCAGAATTCAAACCACCCAAGCAAGCACTGTCCCTTCCAAGAGACAACCTAAGAAATCCTCCCAGTCCAAATTCATCCAACTGCTTTTTCAAATTCATCCAACTGCTTTTTGTGAAAGGCAGGCATTTCAAACAACACATAGAAACAAACAATGACTTTCTTACAACATGAGGCCAGACAATTTGTGGTCAAGCAAAAACTTGCACCCCAAACAAAGAGGCAAGGATTCGATAATAGGAGATAGCAAAGAAGCTGGAACACCTGTTGTCAGGCACAGGTCAACACTCTCAACCCCTAAGCAATAGGGGACCTGCCTCTATTAAGTGTATTCCTGCTCAACTACTGCCTGCACCCTCAGCAATGAAAGAGCTATCTGCCAGGGAAGAGGAAGAGAATGCGTCTGTAATCAGATCAATAAAGGGGCGATTTGAACTCCATTTGCCTCTGTAAGACCACTTGTGGGATGGGTGGGACGCTGCTTCAACAGGAGCCCTTAAATCTTCAGACTCCACCCATTTGCTCCAACCCTCTGACCCTGAAGGTCTCCCTGTTCCCCAGTTGAGATGGGGGCGGAGTCTGAATGGAGGCTGAAGATGAGTCTTCCCCTGACTCCTTTCCCACTGCAGACCCCTCGGAAGCCAAGTCGCTGGGCAGAAGTAGATGTTCAGAACAGGGCTAGTCGAACAGCCGGCAAGACCACATCCTGGAGAGGCTAGGAGAGCAGAAGTGGCTTTGGTCTGGCCAGAGCCCTTGGGTGAAATTGTTAGGCGTGAAGGGGGAGTGATGTCTTCCAGACTCTGTGCAGTCACCGCCCTGAGGTTCTTGGTGTGACCATTATACTTTAGAGATGGAACTGTCGGGCTGAGAACACGTGGTCCTTTGCTTTTGTCTTGTAGTCAGAGCTGGGTTTTTCTCAGAGCCCATCACCTACGCTCCACCCTTTTATATCAGATTCACTTGCCCTTTTTTCCACCCATTTTTATTTTTATTGCCTATTCCTTGTATCTCCGTCTCAAGCATCCCCAGTGCGTCCCATTTCCATATATATATATGTTTGTATATTTTTTTTCCGTCTTTTCTTTCAAGCCTCCATCTAGGATAGGTTTTGAGAATGGGCAAAGATGAAAGCTTTGGTATTGTCAATCCATCTTTACATTGTAGAAAAATAGAATGGCACACATTTCCTAAAATGTGTCCCCTTCGGTCCATTTGAAGTACCTGCCTGGGACAGCTTCACATCTAGGTACTAGGGGGATTCATCTCTTTGTGGATGAGGTTCAAAGCTCCCTAGCACTCACTCATATGCTTGTGATTTGCTAGACCCTGGGACCCACATTCCTTAAGCAGCAGAGGAGTACCAGGATGGTGGGAGCTAAGAAGTAGGTAAGGTTTTCTGAGAACATTTTTGTAGTGCTGCTAAAGATGTTTTGTGTCTGCACTGTGGAGCATCATAGCCACCAGACAGGGGTGGATTTTGGGCACTTGAGATGTGGCTAGTGCAATTGAATTCCAAATTTTACTTCGTTTTCATGGACTAAAACTTCAATAGCCATCTGTAGGTGGTGGCTACTGGATTGGGCAGTGCAGATATCAGCCTAGTGTGGGGGAAAGAAAACCTAGCTTGCAATTAAAATGTGCTCTAATAAAAATGGAGTGTGTGTTTCAGTTAGTGGTATTCCTGCATGTCCTCTGCCCCTACATCATGTATGTGCTCATAATTAATTTGATGGAATTGAGGAAAATAAAAATAGCTATAAGCAATCTTTAAATTTCCAAGCTACTGGGTTGCAGCACTGATTTATTATTTTGAGTAATGAATGTGCTAAGTTTGTCCATGTCTAATACAAAAGAAAAGATTTTATTAACTTGGACTTACCTGGTGAGTTCATTCACTTAGATAACACTTGTGAAATGTCTGTTCTGTACCAGCTGTGTAGTAGGTTGGGCACCCAGGCATGAAAACAGAGCTGTGGGTTCAAGCGATGAGGTGGGTAATTGTGGCAACACGATCCAGTGTAACAGAAAAAAAAAGCTATTTTTTGAGGTAGGGGCTCACTATCTGGAAATTCCCTGCGACACTTAGTTTGGCCTGTAACTTCTCTGTCTCCTGAGTGCTGGGAGACACTAGGAATGTGAGTGAATCACAGGCCTGTGTCACCACATGCTCTTGTTTTTGTTTGAGACAGGGTTTCTCTATGTCTGCCAAGCTGACCCATGTTGCCCCCACTCAAGTAAATGACCCCTTCCTATGCTCATGCGACCATGATTAAACACCACATGCAGAAGAAGACACAAAAACATGGTGGGGTATTGGGAAGAAGGATTTAGTGGGAGAGGAAATAAACCCAGAAAGGAAAAGGATGGAGCTATGATCAAAAAATTTATATACATATGTGCATGTATATGATGTATATGTGTATGTGTATGTATATGATGTATATGTATATGATGTATATGTATATGATGTATATGCATATGATATATATGCATATGATGTATATGTATATGTGTATGTGTATGTGTATGTGTATGTGTATGTGTATGTGTATGTGTATATGTATATGTATATTTGTGCATGTGTGTGTGAAATTGTGAAAGAATAAATACATTTAAAAAATGCACACCTCTCCATAGTTACTCTGAATGCCAATGGCCTCAATTCTCTATCAAAAGAAACAGACTAATAGTTTAGAGTAAAATGTAAGATCCATGTGCTTGTCTTCAGGGATGGCACCTCATCATAAAAGACAGACATTACCTCACAGTGAAAGAGTATCCCAGGTAAACAGAAACAAGAAATGCGCAGTTCTAATGTCTAACAAAATTTACTGTAAGGTGATGCTTTTCAGAAGTTTAGTATAAAAGGGGTCACTTCATACTAACAGGAAGCAATCCATCATGAAGATTACAATTGTAAACACACGCACACCGATCACAGGTGTTAATAGAACTAACACACTAAATGTATAGTCCCCAAGGCAACAGAGATGATTTTCTACACTAAATGTATAGTCCCCAAGGCAACAGAGATGGTTTTCTTCAACATCCCGTTTTTCAACAATTGATAATCATGATAAAAATCAAACAGATAAGGATCTGAGCTGAATGGGATAATAGATTAGGTGGATTTTACAGAAACATACATTGCAGAATACACATTCTTCTCAGAAGTACATGTAGCTTCCTGCTTTTAATTTGATTATTATATAAGGTTTTCTCAGAGATTTACCGCTTTTGTTTGTGTGTGTGCATCCATGTGTGTGCGCGCGCGCGCACACACACACACACACACACACACACACACACACACAGTAGATCTTTAGGAGCTGAAGTTACAGGGAGTTGTGAGTCACCTAATGCGCTTGCTGGGATTTGAACTCAGGTCCTGTAGAAGAGCAGCAAGTGCTCTTACCTCCTGAGCTGTCTTTCCAGCCCCCACTGTTAATTTTTTCCTTCCTACAGAATATATTTTACTTTACTCAAATAGATTCTTTATTCCTCTCTAACTGCACACCCCTTCTTGGGTCCAGTTAGGTCACCTGAACACATGTGGATGCATGTGAATGCATGACTGACTGCCCGAATAGCACGGACAACATGCCATATCCTTGAACAAAGCTGACTTTCTTCCCTGGCAGCTGTCAACTCTCTGTGGCTTCTCGCCTGGGGGTGGGAGCTTGTGAGACCTTCATCCGTGCTTGAGTGTCTACCAGGCTGATGCTCTGCAGGTCTTGTGTAGGGAATCAAACCGTCAGGAGTTCATGAGTGCAATTGCCTATCGGGTCCAGAAAGAAACTGTTTTACAACTACCCTCCCAACCTCTGGCCCTTACAGTCTTTCCGTGCCCTCTTCCACGATGTTTCCTGAACCTTAGGGACAAAGAGTGTGACGTATATGTCCCATTTGGGGACGAGCCTTTTATTCTCTACACTTTGATCATTTGTGGTTCTCTGGGTCAACCTCCAACCACTGTAAAAAGAAGCTTCTTTTTGCATAGGGCATGTGAGATGGACTAATCTATGGATGAAAGGGTTAGTATTTAGAAGACAGTTAGAAGGCTGCAGAGATGGCTCAAGTGGTTAAGAGCACTGACTGCTCTTCCAGAGGTCCTGAGTTCAATTCTCAGCAACCACATGGTGGCTCACAACCATCTGTAATGAGATCTGGTGCCCTCTTCTGGTGTGTCTGAAGACAGCTGTAGTGTACTCATAAAACAAACAAACAAACAAACAAACAAACAAGTATATCTTTAGAAGACAGTTAGACACTATATCAATCAGCAAAACTGACCATTGTAGGTTTCCCCTAGGGTTCTTGGCCAGGTTCACAGTACCAGGGATCAGTTCTTTACTGTGGAGTGGACTTTAAACCCAATAAGATAACTGTTGGTTACTTTAAGACACCCATACCACCATTGTACCAATGGATGTCTTTTGCCAAGCAGGTCTTTATTGTAGTACATGGCGCTCAGAGCTGAGTAAGACATCAATGTCTTTTCCCTCCTGGTAGCCTGCTGGAGGTGTACAAGCTGGCCATCAGGTCAAAATAGAATTCAGTACTGACTTAATTTCTCCAAGTACTGTGCTCAGCATATGCAGTGCCTCCTCGTGGTTGAACCAGACACATTCCAGACTCGGGGTTGACAGCACAAAAGCCAGACCAGAGGCACTGTCCAGGGAGCTGATGCCCATCCTCGATTCCCTTCCCAGTGGGTATCAACTAGTCAGCATTAGAGACAGTGGCTTCACTTGCTAAAGCATGAACAGCACACACAGCGACTACCCTAGCAAGCCATATTATATATGTGTGTAGATCAGCATCTTGGGGCCTCCTGCCTGCAACAGAAATGAAGCTGATGATTTTATCCTTTAAAGGCCACACTTGGATTCCTTTGCTCTTGGCCCTCTCCAGGGCCTTCTGCTTTGGAATAAAATCTGCATCCTTGCTCAGCTCTGCAAAGGCGCACCATCTGCCCCATGGCCATTCATTCACATTTATTCCTACTACTGCCATGGTGCCTACCAAGCCAGCAGAGACAAGCTCAGGAACTCTTTGCAGCAGCATCTGAGGCTAAGGTGACAGAGCTGACTTTTTGCCCTTGACACACACACACACACACACACACACACACACACCCTCACACTACTCCCACAGGCCCTGGAGGCTCTCTGTGCCTTTGCTTTTCCGCTACATTGTTTCCAGCATTCACTGCTACGGTATAGACCAGACTCTGTGTATTTGCTGTGTCTTCTCCTCCCTTGAAAGCAGAAACTGGCATTTGTCTCCCTCCAGGCCCCATTATTAGACCCCTGAGTGGCACTACTAGTAAATTTAGTTAATATAACTTAAGCAAGGGAGTCAACAGAGGGTCATATGAATGAATTAATGACGAAATGAATGAATGAATGAATGAATGAATGAATTAACAGACATTTCTCTAGAAAGACTCTAGAAAGAGTCAAGGGATTTGGGTCAAAGTTTTTCCTCTAGAACCATTTCCTTCAAAAGTCATCTTGTCTTGCCGTGTGTGTGTGTGTGTGTGTGTGTGTGTGTGTGTGTGTGTGTGTGAGAGAGAGAGAGAGAGAGAGAGAGAGAGAGAGACCCATAGATGTCTTGCTCTCCCACTCATTCCTAAATCCCTGCTGGTTGGAACTGAGTCAGAGAGCTTTGACACGGTAAAGCCCAAGTGGTCCCTGTAAAGGGCTGTCAGGGAGGCTCTGTTCTCCCTTCAGAAGCAGGGTTGTTGGTGAGAAGTGAAAATTTCATCAGGGTCATTCCTGGTTTCTGATCACAGATCTCAGTCTCAGATCTGTGTGAGTGTTTGCCCGTGTCAGCCTCAGTGCCCTCCCCCTACCATTCATGGCAGACTCAGTCTTACCAGTGATGGGTTGTGGTGATGTATAAACAGGATCCTCTGGGTGTTGGGTGTGACCTCTGAGCACTCAGCCCCGAGGGACACTTGAGAAACACTGGTTTTTGTCTCCCCCGCAGGCCGCATGCTGCTTTTGTGGGGGAATTGAGGCAAGAGGGTGAATCCTCTTGTCCACAAGTATGGGGTTAACTGTAACATGGAAACTAGTGACTCTCAGCGTTTTAACTCTAAGCCCCAAACCCATCCACTGCCTTCCACTGCACTCACTGCCAGTGTGATTCTAAATAGGAGGCCCACCTGCAGTCTGGTTCTGTTGGTGAGCACTGGGCTGGAGAAGAGGACTGTGACCAGAGCGTAAATAAATTCCAGACTCTCTGCAATCTGTAGACGCCTGTGCCACCCTGTGCCACCACACAGACCAACACTTATTTAGGCCTTTCTGAGTCGGGCTCTTGGGCCATTTGATTTAGATTTTTTTTTATTTAAGAAGATTTATTTTATTTTTAATGATGAGCATTTGTGTGTGTGTGTGGGGGGGGGGGGGTATGTGTAGTTGCCTGAAGAGGCCAGAAGAGGACGTCAGACTCCCAAGAGCTGACGTTCCAGGCAGTTGGATGCTGGAAACTGAACCTGGTCTAATGGTACCTCAGTGCCTTAGCCTTCAGCCAATGACCTCTTCCCATTCTGGATGTTCCTACCTCTTCCCAAAGTTTTATATAAAGCATCATTCATCCTGAATAAAATTGAGCTCCCTCTCTGAAGCTGATCCCAATATAAGATTGTCATTGTTACACTCACGGGCCATCTGAAACCCTGTTCCCTTTGTCCCCATGGGCCAGTGGCCAACAGCTCCTGGGAAAAGGGAGGATCACAGCACTGTTTGTTTTTCCAAGACATGGTTTCTCTGTATAGTCCTGGCTTTCCTGGAACTTGCTCTGTAGACCAGGCAGGCCTTAAACTCATGGAGATCCACCGGTCTCTGGAGTGCTGGGATTAAAGGCGTGTGCCAGCATTCTTAACCTAGTTTTAAAGAACAGGCATTGCAATGGCAATTTCACAAAGGGAGACATCGTGGTTCACAGAAGATACAGCCCCAGTCCAGAATCATATGCAGTTTAAAGATGGCAGGCCTTGGATTCACACCCAGGGCTGCTTAAATCTCAGCTTTCTCCACTGCTCTGCAGACAGGCCTCCCGCAGAAGGGCCACTTCAAAGGTTTCCAGCTCAGTCAGGGCAAGACACCAACATCAGTAAGGAAGGAGAGTGTACAGTGTGGGAACAGCAGAGCTAATACGGGTAGAAAGTGAGGTCCATTGGGTGAATGGATCAAGGGCATCGTTTTCAAGGTGGGATAAAATCCAAATATTCCTTAGGAATTTGCTGACATTGAAGCTCTCAATTACGTTTACAGGTAAAGATTTTTGGTTCCAGAGCCATATCATACAAATGCTGGCAAGAGGCAATCCTAGATAATATGGATTCTGGCTCTTCTCCTCCCTCCCCCCGACTTCCTTCTCTTCCTCTTCCCCCTTCCTGTATGGGCTAAGTCATGCTCCGATAAAATGCTCTCTGTAGAAGTTCTTATCCCGGCATCTCAGAATGTGGCTGCATTTAGAGACAAGTCCTTCAGGCAGGCAGCTAAATTAAAGAGTTGATTGAGTCTCTATTTAAGGTGATTGGTGTCCTTTTGAGGACAAGAGATTAGCACACAGTGCTAGGAGACAGGGCAGATGTGAGGGGGCAGGGAGATGGTGCCATCGATGAACTAAGGGGAGGGTTTTCAGAAGGACCCAGCCTGCCTGCACGGATGCCAAACTTCCGGCCTCAGTGGTCAGAACATGAAGTTCCCCCAGCTCCTTAGGCCTGTAGGATTCTGCTCCGTCAGCCCTAGGAGGGAGCCAGTACCTTTTTTCTTCTCTTCTCTTTTATCCTCTCGTCCTTTCTATTTTTTTCTTTCCCACCTTCCCACGTCAGAATAGAACCTAACATGATGAATAAGAGAAGGAAATGATGGTTTCAGAGCAGATTAGTGATGGACCTGTCTCTAGACAGAGATGAAGGTAAGCCCACCTCCACATACTTCAGGCAATGCAGGTCAAAGGTAAGAGACATGTCGCTCTTTCAGCGTCCGCTCAAGAGTATGGCATTGCTTAGAAACAGTGTTTTGAGGTTCAGCGAGGTCCCAGGAGCGTCCTTAATTGACAAATTGTGTTCTTTGTTCACTAAGTTGACTTCCAAGGAAAGGAAAGAGGCAGAGGAGCCAGAGGCATGAGAACGAACTGGCAGTGGCTGGTGGGTAGAATCCTGTGCTTCTCATCCCCGGATACCCTCTAAAGTGCTACACTCACAAACGACCCGGCGGTTGGGTGGAGTACGGTGGTTCTTGCCAGCCTCTCTTACCACAATCAATTTCCCTGCCTACTCCACAAGCTTGTGCTCGTCATCCCATTTTTTTAGTCTTGCTGAAACCGAGACTCTGAGGAGACTTGAAGGTCTTGGAGCCAACGAATAACGGTTGGAGACTGGCACTCGGGTTCACGGGCTCTATCTAGCACACGCTCAGAAGTCTACACAGTCCTCCCTGCCCAGATCCTGCGGAATAGGTTGTGACAAGCACAGCAGCAGCCGCAGAACAAAGGAGCTCCGGGCTGTGTGCACAGAGCGGACTCGCCACCAGGGGGCAGAGCGTGCTCGCGCGCACGGTCGCCTTGGGCGCGGTAGGCCGGTGTCAGTACCCGTTTGTCGCTAGTGTCTTAGCGTCCTTCTCCCTAGGTTGCCTTCCTCCTCTCACAAAGCGAAAAAATAGCTTTTCGTTTTTCAGTCAGAGTTAGCTCATGGCTCTTTCTGCTCACTCCTACCTTTTCCTTCTATACACAGAACCAGGCATCACTGGGTACCTTTGCACAGCCCTCCCCAATCTGGGCCTCCCGCTCCGCGATTGTTACACAGAATGGCTGTGTAACAAGCAAATGCAGACTTGAGTAAGTCCTTATTAGAGGAAACTTAGAGAATCTCGGGGGCACCTGGACTTCCAACACTTGAAAACAGGTCACGGCCCATGACTAACCAGAGGGGAATGGGAAGATCTGATTATGGACCCCACCCTCAGTCCTCCATCATCACCTCTTGCCCCATGACCAGAAGGACATCACCTCTGCACCATTTCTCTGCTTCCAGATTGCTCCCTGTTGGCTAAGCCTATACGGGCTCCCAGAGCCTTAGAGGCTCTCTCCTGCCTGTTTTCTAGCACTGTCGTTTCTCCTTTCTCCTGGCCTTGGAAAGCTCCCCCCCGCAGTGAGTTCTTCACATAGGAACCTGAGTTAGGTGCGCAGGTGACAAGGCAACTTAGGAATTCAGCGTAGGTGAGCTCCCTCCAGTGGCCTGGCCTGCTCCACACCTCACCCTGGATTCAGCTCTGCATGGAGCTTTTCTCCTTCCTGGAAACCACTGCTGTGTGCGTTCCCTCATGTCACTTCAGACATCCCCGCAAAGGAGAAATGTTGCCATGTCGTTTTTATATGGAGGACGAGGCCCCAGGAAGGAGGAGCCTTTCATGCTTCTCCCCGGGCGGTTTCCCAGAATCCTGCCTTCATCCTGGAACCTGTCCTTTTGTCTTCTCTTCTTCTACGATTGAACGGTGCAGCTCCCCACCTATGCTGTTCACCCGGCTGATACAATTTCAGTCAGCCCACTAGATACTAGATACAGCCACAGATCCAACCCACAACGACGAGAAATGTTTGGGGAAAAAAAAAGCACACCTCTTTTGAACATGTCCAGCTTTCCCTCACCATCACCCCAACCAACAATGCGGTATAAAAGCTATTTACATTTTATTAGGGGTATCAGGTCACCTAGAGATGATTAAAGATGCACAAGAAAATGTATTTGGGTTATGTTTGAACACTGTCATTTTATTCAGTGAATGGGACCACCAAAGAATTTCGATAACAGAGTGTAGGCAGAATTCTTGGACTTCCCAGAATGACTGATCTACGTTCTCATGAATAGTAATGAGACTTTTGAGTGGTCATGACATGCCATGGGTAAGCAACTTATAGATAGAAACATTTGTCTTGATTTTAGAGGTCTCAGTCATACAGAAACTTGTCGTCTATAAACCAGTTAAAGAATTTTTAAAAAGTTTGAAGGGAGTGGCCACATCACTGGGAAATGCTGTTTCTGGAATACTTAATTGTTAAACAAAAGTTTCAGAGCCAGGGGTGGGTCAACTCCTTACAGCTGATGGCCAGAGAGGCCCTTCGAAGCAATGCAGGCACTTGCTATTCTTCTTGGTTCTCACCAGATAAAGCCCTAGTGCTGGAGATATCACCTGCTTTGGTTTCAAGACATAGAGAAATTAAGCAGAAAGTGAGCAGGCAGCCCCTTCCTCTCTGGCTAGCATTCTTAGCGACTGGGAGATTCACAGCTGGCTGGGGGAGAAAACGCAACAGCCTTGGGAGAAGCTTGTAGACTATGGTATGGATCTAAGCCTGCATGGGTTATCAGGCAAGATTACCCACTGGGGCAATAGTGGCCTGACCCTTTGCAGGGATAACTAACTGCTTTTGCCACCTCACAGGAGGGACTCAGACTTGTCACTGTAAACTTGTCAAAGCCCATGGCTGTGGATGGCATAGACCCCAAGGAGAACCTACTTACTGTTGTTTTGCTAAATGGACAGTGTTTTAGTCACAGTTTCTATTGCAGGGACAAAACACCACAACCAAAATCAAGTTGGGTTTCACGTCTACATTGTAATTCATCACTAAAAGAAGCCAGGACAGGAACTCAAACAGGGCAAGGAACCTGGAGGCAGGAGCCATGGAGGGGTGCAATCGGCCCTGAAGGCTGGCCAATTGGAGTTAAGAGCAGCCCAGATGAAACATAGTAAGTAATAAACTCGGGGTTATCATTAGGAAAGTAGATTCTAATAGCATAGAGGGTGAATATCTGCCCAGCTCTTGTGCTGTTTAAGGCTTAGTGTAAATCTAAAGGCTGTGAGTGTGTCTCTCATCTGGGAACCTAAATGATCAAAGTCAGGGTAGAAACCCTGGGATGGGATTTAACACCTAGGACCCAACACCTGCCAAAAAACAGGAACAAAGACCAAATCCACAAAGACCTAGTTCACAGTTCCAGGAGAGTTCCTAAGTGTACTAACCTTGCTTTTGGTAATTCTCATTCTTGCTAACTGAAGTGTGACAACCAAGATGTGGGTTTTGTGCATAAAAGACCAACAGCCATAAGGGTCAGAATTGTGTGATTTGGGCAAGTTCCTCACGTAGCTGCTGACCAGCAATAGACTTTGGTTTTGGCTTTAAGAGTATCTGTGCGCGGGCTTACCATGCAGCATACTGGAGGTGCCAGCAAGATCCCCAGAGACTAAGATGCTGGGAAACTGTGACCCTCAGATATCCTCTGGGGTGATAACATGAAAAATGGCAGTTCCTAGGAGGTGTGGGCTTGGGACCTTCCCATGAATTTCAAGAGCCCCATGAACCTTTAGTCCTACTGTCCCAGAGGTTCCTGGTGCTTCACCCAAAAGAGGGAAACTACAGGAAGCTCCTCCTGCTGCAGCTTTGCTTCAGTGCCAGCGCTCAGTCGTTTGATGGTTCAGATGTGTTGTACAGAGGCGATGTGTATGCAGTCATGGACCAGTTGCCACAGGCTCACTCTTTTAGTTGGCCTCCAGAATTCTGGGAAATGTGTGATGATAGAGTAGTCACTGTTATCTTCAAAGGATCCCAGATATCCAGCAGACTGAAAAAAATTTTCCAACCTACCAAAGGGTCCCACACTCAGCTGCTCTCAGGTATTCTCAGAGAAGCAACTCAAGTGGTGACGAGGTCAGGAGCTTTGGAAAGGTCATGGGACACTTGCCCCTCTGGAAGGGAGAAAGGGAGAGGCTGATTAACATTCTCAGACCACGGTGTGTGTTGGGGGGAACCAACCTTCCGGTGGAGACACATTCCACAGGATGGACCTTTGGCCACCCACAGACAAGAGAAGTCCTTGCCACCTCATTCCCTAAAGACCAATCAGTTTAAAAGTCACACTGCTCTGCCAATCATATTGTGCCTAGTTGCTGTTTCTCTATTCTGCCCCCTGGAAACTGTATAAAGGTCCACTGAACGATCTGCCCAGGGGGTCATCTCTCCTTTTGGATGCAGGATGACCCCAGCATGCTGGAACAATAAAATTCCTCTTGCTTTTGCATCAAACCCCTGTTCCATGTTGTTCACTCAGGGGGTCCCCGGTCAGCTAAGGCTCCTCAGAGTCTTAAGGTGGCACCTCGCCAAGCCCAGGAAGTGTTACTTTTCTGAGTTTGTACCTTTTGATATTCTACTATGTATGCCTCAAATGCCCTTAGCCTGTGTCTCCACAAGCAAACATCCTAACTATCTGTCAAAGTCCGCTCTTTTGAATGTCATCCTCTCTGAATCTTCTCTAAGGCCCCCACCCATAATCCCTAATACCTTCCACTGTCTCAATGTGAATTCTCCCTTTTGCTGGGTGTCTACATCACTTGGCTGAGACACTCACACAGAAGTGGTTATTTTGTGGGACACAACAGACATCTTCTATGAAAGTACACCCTGAGCTCGCCAAAGTCAGAGAAGCCACCTGAGTCCTTTTGTGTCCCCATCTTGCACAGTGCTAGGCAAAGAGGTAGATGCCACCAGCCCTTGCTGAGTGCATGAATGAATGAGTAAATGAATGCCATGAGCCAGCTTGCTTCTAGGGAGGCTCGGTGGTGAAGACTGCATCCGCTCAGGACTCTTCTTCATTCACCGGGGCCCAGCTGACTACACACGGGAGCCTCCCGTTAGGAGGTGCTGGGCTCTTTATTCGCTTTCATTAATTTTTTTATCCATAAAACAATATGATCCTTCTTTAGTGCTTTCCAAAGCACACCAATCAGCATACTAATCACCCTAAAGTGTCAACGGAACCTGCCAATTTCATACATTTGCATATTTTCTGTAGGGTTCCGCCTTCCCTTCCCCCTCTCTTTCATTAGCTATTCTTAGAATTGCTGCTCAGCCTCCATATTGTTCAAACTGGCTTGATTTTTATTTCACTTTGTAAAGACAGATTTGCGGGATGATGAATGAGCCCCTGCCAATTTCATGCATTTCCGCTCTGTACATCACATCGACACCTTATATTTATTCCATCTTCTCCTCCTGGCTCCAGATGGTGTGGCAACACAGCCTCGGGCAAAGACACAAAACTCACTCTCTCCCTCCTCCTCCCGCTTTCAGCTCCGGCTCTCTGGTGCCAGGTTTGAACAGTGCACAGCCCCCTGGCAAACGTTGCTTCGCCTGCAGGTGGCGCTGCTGCTTAGGAACCTGGGAACGTGAGACAAGACAATGGGGAATGTCACATGCCACGGTCCAGTCACTGCCCCTCACAGAAAACCATAGCTGAAAAGAGTTTGATACATTCACAGATGTTTTTCCCCCTCCAAGTGCTTTATCCATTCAGGAAGCTAGCCACAAGCGTCTCAAGAGAAGTCTTAATGAAACAAAGAAACAAAAGCCCCAGGCTCCTCGCGACAGATGAAAAGAGTCAGCAAGACCATGTGTCCGTCTTGGCACTCTCTCGCTGTCTGTCTGAAATGTGACTAGGGAATAATACAGATGAAAGATGGGCAGAGACAAAGATACTAGTGATCTTTTAGATATACCTGCACCTGCCTCCTCATCTCCCCCAAGTTAAATAGGGGCTGGAACAGACCCCAGGGCATGTAAATTAATTACGGGGGCATATGAATGAGAACTGATCTGCCCTGGCTTTCTTTATTGGTCCAGGGAGGTGGAGAGTTTGTACAGCCCCTAAGTGCCCAGGCCCATTGGAGTAGAAGCTGGAATGAGCCATGCACAGACAAGTAAATCAGAAACAAGAACTCAACATTTGAGATCAGAAATTTTCTGGTTTTTAGCATATGGGAAACTGAAGCAGGAGGATAGTGGATTTGAGGCTAGCCTGGGCTACACAGCGAAGCTCAAAAAAAATCAAAAAGCAAGCCACAACAGCAACAAAAGAGAAAATTTCCTCTTAAGTGTGAGACTAGACCAGGAAACAGGTCGGACCTGGTGAGGATGCGGTTGGCAGTAATGACACTGTCTTAGTCAGGCTTTCTATTCCTGCACAAACATCATGCCCAAGATGCAAGTTGGGGAGGAAGGGTTTATGCAGTTTACACTTCCACATTGATGTCCATCACCAAAGAAAGTCAGGACTAGAATTCAAGCAGGTCAGGAAGCAGGAGTTGATGCAGAGGCCATGGAGGAATGTTACTTACTGGCTTGCTTCCCCTGGCTCGCTCAACTTGCTGTCTTACAGAACCCAGGACTACCAGTCCAGGGATGACACCACCCAAATGGGCCTTCCCCTCTTGATCACTACTTGAGAAAATGCTTTCCAGCTGGATCTCATGGAGGCATTTCCTCAAGGGAGGCTCCTTTCTCTGTGATAACTCCAGCTTGTGTCAAGTTGTCACAAAGCCAGCCAGTACAGACACCTTTGACACACACAGTGCTGCAGATTGGACCTGATGTGCCTTCCAAAAGCCCATGGATATTAAAGACTTGTTGCCCATGGCAACATTGGGAGGGGAGCTCATGAATAGGCATGGCTTAATGTAAGGTTGCTAGGTCTCCAAAGGTATGTCACAGAGGAGGGTTGTGGGACTAAACATGTTCTTCCTCTTCCCTGGTGTACATGTGTGTGCATGTGTATGTGTGTATGTGAGTACTTGCATATGTGCATGTTTCTCTCTCTCTCTCTCTCTCTCTCTCTCTCTCTCTCTCTCTCTGTCACAGCAATTAGGTAAATGATTTTCCTCTATCACATGTCCCCTGACAGAATATACTGCCTCTTCATAGGGTCAAAACAGCAGGGTCAACCAGCCACAGATAAAATCCTGTAAACCTGTGAGCCAGATCAACCAGTTCTACTCCTAAGTTGATTACTTAACCCTACAGAGGCCCAGGACCCTTTGGAGTACTGGGGAGTCCAGTGGACCTAGGAAAATCCAGAAAGTAATAGTTCATCTCACACAAGAACGCAGACACTGGTGGGAGAGCAAGGAAACCTTTGACTTGGATGAGGAAACCCAGAATTGACTGAATTGTTCTGCCTTGAGATAAGAATCTTTAGAGTGGACTATAGATTAGAGGGTGCGGCTAGTCAAGTCGGCTAATGATAAGCCAAGTAAAAGCGATTTACAGATGTGTTTGCACCTGGGGTAGGTAAACTCTGCGTGCCTTGTAAAGCAAAAGCACAGGACTGACTTCCAAGTTCCCGTGGATCCTAGACCCTTATGTAGATCCTAGACCCTCATATCTTTGACTCTGACCATCTTCTGTCTATACTGTCCCCTATGTCACATATCAGACAGAAGGCACTGGAGTATTGAGCACCATGAGTTCCTGCCAATAATCTTCATCTACCACTAGGAGTTTGGGCTTTTGTATTCCCTTAGAGGGAAATACAGAAGGCAGCCATATATTTTATGCACTGGCCACTTTATGCACTAAGCATTCTAGTATCTCATAGCCTGTAAGGAGACCTGAATTGTCTTGTCCTGCAAGCTTTCCAGTACCTCCCTAAACTGGGTATGATATCAGAAAAGACCCAGAATAGGCGTCCACATGAAAGTATCATACAAGGAAGCTCCCAATGTCTGTGTTGTGCATGCTTGTGAGTGTGTAAGACTTTATGCAGGGAACGAAGAGACAGAATAGCATTTGAGGAGTGGATATTCTGCTGGTTTGGATAGCAGAGTCCTCCTTGCTCATTAGATTTTTCATAGGGCATTGTCAAGGGGCATCTGGGACAGGCATGCAATTATCAGTAGAAATAAAACCAGACACTTGGAGTCACCTGTAAGCCTTAAATACAGCTACATTTGCAGACTCTGAGAAAGAGCTGCCACAGTTAACCCAGGGAAGTTGTCTTTCCTCATGTTTTGAACCCCATGTGTCATTTCTGCACAAGGGCAATGAGAAGTGACCTGGGAGGAAAGCCAGTCTCTGTTCCCGCTAGTTCTGCAAAAATGGGGGAGGGGAAGAGAGGATACAGGAGGAGAGGTTAGATCCTTTGATTTTAGAAGTGTCCCATAAAAATTCCAAGAGGCAACTGTTTGGAATTAAACTCCTCTATTATGTCCCAAAAGATCGGGCTAAATAGTCAAGACATGGAATCAGTCATAGTGGCACTGTGAGAAATGGAGACTTCACTTAGTGACATCTTAGTGACAAACACCATGAGGCTTAGGGGAGGAGAGGGTTCATTTTATCTTATATTTCCAGGTCATAATCCATCACTGAGGCAAGTCAGGGTGGTAGCTTAAGACAAGAACTGAAGGCAGGAACTAAAGGCAGGAACCATTAGAGGAATGCGCTTGCTGGGTTGCTCTCTAGTTCACTCACAGGTCATTTAGTCTCTCTCTCTCTCTCTCTCTCTCTCTCTCTCTCTCTCTCTCTCTCTGTGTGTGTGTGTGTGTGTGTGTGTGTGTGTGTGTGTGTGTGTGTGT
>JANHMN010000002.1:80262313-80272901 GCA_030674055.1 Rhabdomys pumilio | reverse complement strand
TCTCTCTCTCTCTCTCTCTCTCTCTCTCTCTCTCTCTCTCTCTCTCTGTCTCTTAGTTTTCTCGTGCACTGAAAAAAAAATGAGATGATTGCTCAGGTTTTCCTCAAAGCCTCAGACACAACTGAAGCATGAAAACGGGTCCTGGGAGAGACCCCGCCCCGCCCCAGCAAGGTCAGGGCGCTTCTTGGTGGGTACCATAGCTTTTGCCCAATTTAGAGCCCTGCAATGGATGCTATAGGAGGATGTGACATCTCCACGCAAAACAGAAGGTAGCAACCAAGACCCATAGCTCACTCCACAACAGGCAGTGCCAGCTCCGGCTCAGCTCCAGCTTTGTGGGGGCTGTTTTGTGACAAATGAGGACATTTCTGATAAACACAAATATGGCTCCTTTCTTAAAGCCTGTCTATCCAGACACGGGTTTCCCTTCATCTTCTTCCCGTAATCAGCATCCCCAGGGAGCAGCTCCGCCATTACAGCTTCACTGCCACACAGGGGGCATTTTCCCTCGGTAGTCGCCTGGCTCTTCCCCTCCATCTGGACTCATGTCTTTATCCCCAAAGTGCTTCCAGCTGCAGTCATCTCGCTGCCGTTTTCCCCGTTCCCCCCCCCCCCCCCGCAATGTCGGTAGTTGGTAACACAGCTGTCCCATGCAAACAGCAGAGTTCAGAATAAGGTTAGCAGAAACACGGAGGACGTAGTAGCCTGGCAGCGTGTTCTAAGCCAGAGACTAAAACGTAAGGGAGAAATTATTCATTTTGGCTAGTATTTTCAGAGAGTTCGGCCATCCTGGCAGAGGTGTGGAGAGCAGGCTGGGAAGCACAAAGAGAGCAGAAGTCTGTGTCTGCAGGAATGGGCTCTTCTTTCTCTTTCTTTTTTATTCTACTTGAACCTTTAATTTATAGACAGTGCGGCTCATATTGCAGATAGGTCATCTTCACCCGAGTTAGACCCAGACGTGTGCTTTTATAATCCTTTTTGTGCTCCTCAATTGATAAGCTTGTCGATCAAGATTAGCCATAACTGGTGAGCATTGGACATTTGAATCTCTTAGGATATGCATTCTGGACTGCATTTGGCCCCACTCAGAATTTATAGAAACCCCCCGATCTCCTAGTCCCCTGTGTAACTGTATTTGGGAGACATTGCTATGGAGAGTTAAGGTTAAGTAAAGACTTTGGGGGTAGCACCCGTGTGGTTTGTCCCCCAGTGGTTCATGCTGGAAGAGTTGTCACCTTTAGTTCGACAGAGTGCTGAGGTGCAGAAACTTTGAAAAGTGGGCCTTGTGGAAGGTAGTTGTCAGGATATGGGAACACACAGACACACACACACACACACAGACACACACACACACAAGCACATATATCTACTAGTGCTGAAATATCAAATTTGCCTTCACTGTATGTGTGTGTGTCAGTGTTGTTAATGACAATGACACTGTACAGCTAGTCATAGCATGTTCCCCATTTTGAGAGCTGAACCCACTGAGTGAGAACACTCTGGAAAGTGCTTTTTAAAATATTTATTTATTTATTTATTTTAAAAGAATCATTTCTTTATTTTATATATATGAGTACACTGTAGCTGCCTTCAGACACACCAGAAGAGGGCATCAGATCCCATCACAGATGGTTGTGAGCCACCATGTGGTTGCTGGGAGTTGAACTCAGGACCTCTGCAAGAGCAGTCAGTGCTCTTAACTGCTGAGCCATCTCTCCAGCCCTGGAACTTGCTTTTTATAGTTCTCTTTAAATACTTCATCTCATCTTGGTTTAACTCCAGTGGTCAGATGTAACTAAAATTTTGTCTATTTCTCTTAGGTTTTCCAATTTAGTGGAAAATAGATTTTTTAAAACCCTTATGATTTTCTAGTTTCTTTGACATCAGTTGTAATTTCTTTATATTCATCTATAATTCATCATTAATCTCTCTCATTTGTTTAGTTAACTCAGCTGGATATTTATCAATCTTGTTTCTCTTCATCGATTCTTTAATTTTTCCCCCTTTTTTATTAATTTCTGTCCTGGTTTTGATTATTTGGAGCAGTTGGTGTAGGGTCCCAGGACAGGCTGTCAGGATGCTGAGCAGTCTGAGGATGAAGAATGAGAGGTCTGGATCCAGACACATGGTAAGGGCAAGGTCCTAAGAAAGGCAAGTGTGTGTAGAGGGGTCTGTGGGGGCAGGAGGAGAGGAATCTGCCTGACAGTGTGCTCCACATGTCCTGGGAAAGGCAGGCAGGATGCAGTGTAGCCTAGAAGTGGGGGCAGAAGAGGTCCCTGTCTGGAGTTGGTGCAAGATCTTGCTACAAATCAATTTTTATATTAGAAAGACACCTGATTGTACTTTCTCAGGTAGATCACAAATTATTTCTGAACTTATCATTGAATTATGCCACAATGTGTTACCCACCAAATACAAGTTGAACATGCGTGGTGTCCCTGTGTTTTAACCTCCTCTCCTACACATCTGTTTGTCTTTCTATTTCTACCATTAAATCATCTTTGAGCTTCTCTGGGTAAGCATGTTCACCTGCAGAAATCTCTTGACTAGTTTCCTACCCATTTCACATTGCAGAATCAACTTGTCAATATACATAAAAAAAATCATGCTAGTATTTTGATCAGAAAAATGTTGGATTTAGAGGCTAACAGATATCTGTATAACACGATTTCTTCCTATCCACAAACATAGTATATCTTTCCACATATTTGATTCTTTTAAAATGGCTTTCAAGTCTGATTGTCAACTTATTTCACATAAACACCTTAGTTAGGTTTTTTATTGTTGTGAAGAGACACTATAACCAAGGCAACTTTTACAAAGGACAACATTTAACTGGGGCTGGCTTACAGTTTCAGAGGTTCCGTCCTTTATCATCATGGAAGGAAGCATGGGACAGTGCTGGAGAAACCGAGAGTTCTACAACTTGATCCAAAGGCAGCCAGGAGACTCTTCTGCAGGCAGTCAGGAAGAGGATCTGGATCATACTAGGAAATCTTGAGCATATATATGAGGTCTCAATACCCCGCCTCCACAGTGACACACTTCCTCCAATACGGCCACACCTCCTAATAGTGCCTCTTCCCATGGGTCAAGTTTATTCAAACCACCACACCTTACACAAGAGTTTATAGATTTTACATTTTATAGGTATTATTTTTTTGTTTAAATTTCCTAGTTGTTTTTCATGTATGTAATACAGTTGATGTTATATTTTGACGATAGCTCAGAAATTCTTGCTAAACTCTTTCATTACAAATTAATAATCTTTAAATTTTTTCCAGTGGGTATTTATGTCCTCTGTGTATGGTTAAACCTTCTTTTTTATTTATACAAGGCTTCGTATAAATAGAGAAAAGAGCTTTCCTTGCTTTGTGTCAGATAAAAAAGAATGTGTTTATCATTTCACTATTTAGTACAGTTTCAAGTGACTGTTTATTGCCAATTTTTTGTTTGATAAACTTTCCCAGGCAAAGGTTTATTTCTGCTATCAAAGCTTTGTTTTGATTTTAATCATAAAGTATTGCTTAGTTCTATCAAATCCTTTTTTTTTTTTTTTTTGTACATAACAATCAAGCAATTTGTTTGGTTTTTTTAAATCTGATAATATTGTAATTTGGGTTAATACATTTTCCACTGTTGAGTTAATTTTGCTTTCTTGAAATAAAACCAATTAAATTGTGGTCTGTTATCATTTGACCTAGAATTGAACCTGAATTCTTTAGTCTTTGGTTTAGGAATCTTTTGGAGTCCTTCCTTAGAAAGATGGGCCATGTCCATATTTGTACTTTTGATGTTTCCATTTTTCTAGTTTAGACATAAAGTTTGTAAGAATTTCTAAAAGTGAGTTTCAGAGTGTGATGATTGTCGTGAATGTCACCTTTACGGGGTGTGGAATCAACAAGAAGACACGACTCCAGGCTCCTCTGTAAAGGTGTTTACTGGAGGGATTAATTTTGGGTGGAGGACCTTCCTGCACAGCTCCAGAAGGTGCTGCCCCAGATAGAAGGAAACCCAAGAGAGAAATTAGCCTTTGCCTGCTCACCTTCAACTATTGCTGGTTTCTGCATCACCTTAGTTCTGCTTTTTCACTGACACAAGCACCCAGCTTCTTTAGCCTTCCAAAGTTGACTGGAGATCAGGAGGACTCTAGGAATCCTCCAGTCAGTGCCAGATCAGGACCTGAGACATCTAGACCCAGGCACTGAACGGTTACTAAGAACTCAATCTCTTCAGTGTGAAAACAGCCATTGGTTGGATAACCCAGACGGTAACAAGCTAAATAGACATTAGTAGGCTTGGAAGCCTCTCTCACAGGTGGTTTTGGACCCTGCCTCTCCCTGACATTTCCCTAGTCACACTAGAAAGAGAAGCATCACAGTCATGGCTCCTTAAGATATAAAATACTGTATGCAAAGGTATAGCTAACTTGGCTTTGCAGAGGCCCACCGAGGAAAGCCCTCCTCCTTGGGCTAGAGAATGGATTCTGAGTTCTACTTCTGGCCAATGACATTTGATCTGCTCCAAAGGTTAGGAAACGGTCTTTCCCTTAAATTGAACCTATCAGTGACCTGGCTAGGAGACCTCTCAGGAAATCTGACCGAGCTGAAGGTGTGCTAAGGAGACTGGAGGAGTAACTGCCACCGGACCCAGGTAATGGTATATTCTTAGAAGACCTCAAGTCAATGGTCAGCAGGTCTTCACTGCTAAGCCAGAGGACTTGTCTGTGTTCTAACTTCAGAAGCACAATTGCCCCCTTTCCATCTTTCTACCCCCTCCCCCAGCCTCTCTTTCAAATAGCAGCCACAAAGCGGGGTTTGTCACATTTCCCAGAACTTTGTGAGTAACAGTGACACAGCTTTGTACTACACGGGCAGTCACCTGAAGGTTCCTTTTGATCTCCAGAGATTCAAGATCCAATGAAGAATGAGTTTCTGAGGAAGCAAAGTTGGATCTATTAAACACAGAGAAAAAAGAGCGCAAAGGAGAACGGGGGCTTCCGGGAGCATCAGGTTAGGTGCTTTACCACGGGTGTATGTGGAGTTCGGTCTCTAAATGTTTCCTATCGTCGGCCGTTCCCCTTACAGTGCTTAGAGGGTAGAGCTCACAACAAAGTTAAAAAACAAGAATCCCTCCAATAAACCAGGTTCTCAGCATCCCCAGTGAGATGGCCGTGGCTGGACCGACCCCTCAGAGTTTGCGTAGGTGAGACCCTCTCAACACGGATGCATTCTATTGACTCTGCTGCTTTAGAGAACTGGAATAACATCAGGGAATATTTTCTTTTATCTAACTCTTTGTGAAGATTCAAATAATCCTCCTTTAATATTGAGTAGACTTTGGTGTTTTATTTATGAAAAAAATCATTATTTTATTAATTTCTGTAACAGCTTTTTATCATCAAAGTTTTTTATTTTTTTTCTTCAGGCAATTTTAATAATTTATACTTTCTCCTATAGTGTTTGTCCATTATTCCCGTTTTTAAGTTAATTAACACAAGATTTATTCTGAGGGCCCCTTACTTTAGCAATCATTGTGGAATCTGATGTTTATATCTACGTTCCCACTTTTAGTCATTTCTTAAATTTGAATTTTCTTATTTTAAGTTTCCTTATGTTTGTTGATTCTTTTAGAAGTTACAAAAAGCAATTCTGGCCTTATGATATGTCTTTATCTTTTTTATAAATGCTATTTTGTTTGACACCGTTTCAGTCATTCCGTCCCATCTTAACTGCTTTGTATTTACAGGCTTGCATTTTTTTCCCCACTTATTTTGAAGATTAAATATTTTTTTCCATTTTTGCCTCTTTCTCATCTCATGTCATTTATTAAAAGCAGTTTTTTTCTAAAGAACAGTTTCATTGTGTCTCTTATCTTCTTATGCAACATTCTTATCACCAAAATGTAATTTTAAAATTTCACCCTCAATTTGTCTTAATTTGTAAGTAATTCAGACTTTATTTATGAGTCTCAGACTCTGATGGATTTTATCTTATAGGCCGATATAAGGTGTAATTTGAAAGTGTCTCCTGATAGCTTTTGAACCTGTGTTTTGGTCACAGGTAAGGAAGCCATTCCCAGGCAAGGGATTAGGGTGATTTTTTTTTTTTTTTATGACAACTTTGACTTGAATTAGCTCTCAGGGCTGTTGAAATGTTTTGTTTGTTTTAGAGTTACCGCTGCTCCCTGTTTCTGCTTCCCATCTCACTGCTGCTGGTCTCTGTCACTGTGAGGCCATCTGTCAGGAGCAGATGCAGCCAGGGGACTCTCCCCAGAAGAGGTGTGGCAACATTTGGGCTACCAGCCTTCAAAACTGTCTCCAGATAAACACCTTTCTTTTACAAAGGAAAAATACCTAGCCTATGATATTTCATCACAGCAATAGAAAAATGGGCTCTTGTCATACTTATGACTGTTAGCATAAAATGACCCCAGCATCTTTCCCAGGAGGCTTAGAAGCCTTTTCCACAAAGCTCTCCAGGTGGTTAAAGAATATTGCCACTATGATCTTGAGTCAGAGAAAAGGAAACGCAATCACGGACACACCCACGCATACACCCACACAAGCACACAGGCACCCTTCCTTAATCTAGAACATTGTATATTAAATCACCCGAACATAATTCTGGCTTCAAAGGCTTTATTGAATAACACCCTTGTTTAAGGCAACGAGCTAGCAATAAAGGCAATTTTGTTGTTCTCACAGAGCTGAAAGCCAGCTTGGTACATGGAGTTTTAACCTTCCCTGGGGACATCTCTGGTACCTGGCATTCCCTCATGAGTTCAAATCTCATTTCTCAATGCTTCTGGGCGCCAGCTGGTGTTATCTTTATCTCCAGACAACGCAGCAAGCTTAGAGAAGTGCAGCAACCTGTCCACGGTGGGCTAGTGCTGAGACTGAAGTTCAGGCCACACAAGTCTGACAGGATGCAAAAGCCAGGGCCTGGAAAACATTATGCCTTTCCCCTCCCTCTACCATTTTGTCCACACAGTTGGTTACTGGAGTGTGGGATCAGAACTGATACCTAGGCAGTCAGTTTGATTCAGCCATGGGGAGAACTTGATTTTCAAGCAGCCCTAGTATACCTGATGGTTATGTGGCTCACAGAATCTGGCCTTGGGAGCCAGTTTGGGGGGCTTCTGGGATCTGCTCTGCCTGTCTTGCCAGATGACTTGCACACCCAAGCAGAAGCTCACCTGCTGGCTTTGGGCTTTGAGAAAATGGGTTGGGTAGTACTGAACCCTATTCCCTGGGGTCCCATGTGACACATTGTGAACTGGCCTCCCCAGGCCAGGTTAGCTCTAATCTCCACTGTCCAAAGCTTCCAGGTCTTCTGCGTGAGTGGAGACGTTAGAGTCACATCTCTACATATGCCACCTTACATGTGCATTACCTGGTCTCGTGTGACAAGACTGCACACAAATTAATAATAATTAATTATATTAATTAATTAATAATAATTATTATTAATAATTAATTATCATTAATTATTAATAATAATTAATAATAGGGCTATTATCCCACTTCAATGAATGTTACCTTCCCCACATTTGTCCACGGAGGCAGGGCACTCTGGAAGCATGTATAACTCAGCCAAGGAAGCTGGCAGCAAGCCGGGTCTGAGAGTCAAAGCTTATTCTGTTGTATTTTTTGAAGAGTGATTTCATATAGGACCTGCTACCTTTATTTCAGATGGTGAAAGGGAAACAGAGTGGAGAGACGTTGTACCCAGTAAGAATTCTATCATTCATTGATGGGTTTGTTCTTGCTGGGGGAAAAGTGACGTCACACAATCACTATAGTCACTGCGGTAAGATTTGGCTAAATTCTCACCAAAGTGTGAACCTCAGACTTTCAATTTTATCTGGGAGCTTGTTGGGAATGCAGATTCCTGGGTTCTCCATAATGAATTGAAGCCAGAGCCTACGGTGAGGTGCATGCCCATTAAAATTTGAGATCAATATGAGGCTCCAGATAGAGCATTAATTTTATTTTTACACACACAGCTTGCTTTTAAATTGTATATAGGTCACTCCCATAGGTCTGGGAATGTATTTATTTGTTCATCTTTTCAAACATTCCAGCCTGAGAGCTACTGTGTTCTATGTTTGTGTCTCTATAAAACTCATCCATTGACACTTGGGAGACAATCTGGTCCTAAGGGCAGAAGCTCTAGGAATGAGCCCATTTTATCACCTTCTGCTGATTTGTTTATAAAAAGATAAAGAGAAAGGGGATATATTTTGGTGGAGGTGTAGTCAGATATGGGGGAAAGGGGTGCCTTCTCGGGCTCCTGCTGAAGCATCCCTTCCCTCTGAGTGACCAGCCACACCATGGGGGTGGGGCGGAGAGAAGGGAAGGGAAGAGAATTAGAGGCAAGCCATGAGCACATGGAGAGAGGCAGAAGGGAATGGGGAGAGGGGAGGGACAGAGTGGGAACAGGAAGGCACCAGCAAGAGAGAGTGGAGGGGGCAAGCAGCTTCTTTTATAGTGAGTCAGGCATACCTGGCTGTTGCCAAGTAACCATGGGATGGAGCTTAGATAAAATGCTAACATCTGCCACAGATGGACCCAGCAAAAAGGGGCAACTACAAACCCAGAAACCAGCCTCACCACACACCAGGTCTGCTAGCACCTGGCCTTGCGCTTCCCGGCCCCGAGAACTTTAGCAAGTAAGTTTCTCTTGTTCTCAAGCCTCACGGTTTGTGGTGTTTTTTGGTAGCATCCCATAGGAACACAGGCCAAGTTTACAGTAAGTTAATTTCCGTAGCTTGTTATGTTCAGAGTTGTATTTCCTTTTTCTCTCCTTCCCACTCTTGTGTGCTGATTTACTGATGGATACAGGTGTACAGACTTCTTGTCTCTTCTTTCAGTCTACACTCCAAACTCAAACAAGGATGTTCATTCCTTTACAAATCGCCAGTGGGTTGAATGGAAGACAGCTCAGAAGCAAAGAGCACTGACTGAGCATCTGGGTTCAGTTCCCAGTGCCCACGTGGTGGCTCACAACCACCCATCCCTCCAGTCTGATGGCATCTGACCCCTGACCTCTGACCCTGACCTCCACAGTGTACACTCGGTGAACACAAATGCTCAGGCATGCACAGAAAATTAAATAAATATTTAAAAATATTCGCTAGTGGCTCCCTGGTTCACAAACTCTCAACTTCCATAGCTTTCATGTGCCCTGAGATCTGCTACAAATTTATTTTTTAAAACTCATCCCATAGCTGGTTTTTGAGCCACCTTGTTACTCACAGACTCTAGGCAACTGTGTGTCCTATAAACAGCCTTCTGGCTGGCAGAGTTTTCAAGCAGCATGAACCAGAGAGAGTTTGTGTTTCTTCCAGCATCCTGCCCCTTCCCCCTTTAAAGAAAACAGTCAGGGATCAGCCCTGGGAGTTTCTCCAGCTTACCTTAACCAGTCAGGGTTCCAAGGTCACCTCACATAACATAGACTAAGTTTCCATTCAATTAACATCTCAGAAAGGGATTAAACTTCAAACAACATAAACCCATTCTCTTAGTTCTAGAAGGCAGGAGTGGGAAATCAGTCTCTGTTGACTGATATCAAGATATCAACAGGGCTACAACCCCTGGTGTGACTCCGTTCCTCATCTATTCCAGCCTGTATTCTGCCTGTTCTTGTCTAAGTTAGAAGCAGCCAGGGTGAGGAGTTGTCCATGAAGAGCAACTGCACAAAACACACAAAACTCAACTGTACCTCTGCATACACACTGTAAAATAATTTTACATATACTGTAAAATAACTGAAGATGCAAGTGAGGCCACAGATACAAATATGTTGTCATCCAAAGGATCAATACACGGGGATAAATTTGGCTAAAGAAGCACAAATGGCCTAAAACTGCAAACTTGTTGAGCTTAACCTGGGTACTGAGGTAAATGGTTATCCTATAAGGCCACTGCATCCCTTATCCAGTCTGCATACAAATTAGCGCCTATGGAACCGAGTGCCTCAGTGAATTTGGAGAACGGGACAGACATTCATACAGAGTTACGAGGTGGTCAGAATACGGTAACGGTTCTTGGAGACAGCAGACGAGGGTGACACACACCTCAAAATTCACAGCATTTCAAATCAATAATCCATAAGTCCCAGTAAGGCCGTGGGTGCCTCTTTGGTAGAGTGTTCACGGAGCATATAGAAGCTCCAGGTTCAGCCGGGAGGTGGTGGTGCACGCCTTTAATCCCAGCACTTGGGAGGCAAAGGCAGGTGGATTTCTGAATTCGAGGGCAGCCTGGTCTATAGAGTGAGTTCCAGGACAGCCAGGGCTATACCGAGAAACCCTGTCTCAAAAAAACAACCAAAACCAAAACCAAAACCAAAACACCAAAAACCAAAACCAAAACCAAAACCAAAACCAAAACAACCAAAACAACAACCAAAACCAAAACCAAACAACCAAAACCAAAAAACCAAAACCAAACCCAAAACCAAAACCAAACCAAAACCAAAACCAATAAAACAAAAAACCAAAACCAGACCCAAACCAAAAAAGAAGAAGAAGAAGAAGAAGAAGAAGAAGAAGAAGAAGAAGAAGAAGAAGAAGAAGAAGAAGAAGA
>JANHMN010000002.1:80248438-80262303 GCA_030674055.1 Rhabdomys pumilio | reverse complement strand
GAAGAAGAAGAAGAAGAAGAAGAAGAAGAAGAAGAAGAAGAAGAAGAGGAAGCTCCAGGTTCAATTCCTGCCATAAAAGCAAGCCAATAGCTTGACACAGGGAAGGACGTTCAGATCCAATAATGCAGGCTGGGAAACATGGAGCCAGAGAGCCATAGACTGAGCCACTCAACAGCCCCTGTCCACAAACACCGGAAAACGGAAAAGCCCCTCCCCACAAACACGGGAAAAAACGCTAACCTTGTCAAGATGCCTAAATACCGTAAAAAGACAAAGGCGAATGGAAACTGGGGTGGGAGTGGGGGTGGGGGACCATCAATACGTGGTACAAACCTTAATTTTGTACCACGTCCCAATCCACGTCACTGTCCCAATCGCTCACTATACTTAAGTGTCATTGTTCTAGCCGCTCATAAAACTTAAGGGCTGAAGTCCAGGAGCTGGGCAGGCGACCCTGGTCTCTGCTTTTGTAACCATGTGAAATGGGGCATGGCTTAAAAGCCACGTATTTCATCTTCACTTGTGCACCAGACTTTCTTCCAGGCCGCCAAGCTACCTGCGAAGCAAGACAGGTGGGATTAAACCCTGGGAACACATTTCAAATTTCTTTACAAGAAAGCCTGCTCTGCCTTTTGATGCCAGTAAATAAATTAGACCTGTATTTCACAAACATAATTGAATAAGGAGACAGTTTGACCCAACAAGAGAGATTGTGAAGCCAGAGGTTTTCCCAGGGCCAGGCTCACCCTTGTATCCCCATCATGTACCCGGATATGCTGACCTCTCTGATTCCCCTTCAAGCTCTTTTGTCCGTCCCCTAGAGACAAACATTTCCCAAGTTCGTGACTAATCTTATTTATCCCCATATTCTAAAACAGAATGTGTATGTCTTAGGTGGTGTTCACTCACTCACTGCTGGTTATTGGAGCTGCCTGGTTAAAATTTTAAGCCAGTGTGCAAAGTAATGGGTACCATGGCATTTTCTTTTGCCTCCCATTAAAAAATTATCTATCTACCTATCTATCTATCTATCTATCTATCCATCCATCCATCTATCTATCGATCTATCTATGTATGTGTGTTTATGATATGCACAGGCATATTCCAAGAGAGCAGATGGCATTCACATAGACGTCACAGTGCAAGTGCAGAGCCCAGAGGACAGTTGGTTCTTTTTATTCATTTTGTGGGCCCTGGGGACCAAACTCAAGTCACTAGGCATAGCAGCAAACATTTTAATTGAATGAGCCTTCCGTACTGGCCCACCTTTCTCTCTCTCTCTCTCTCTCTCTCTCTCTTTCTTCTTTCTTCCGAGTAGAAGATTTAAATTTACATATTGAGAGACGAATAATAACCAAGATTGAAATAACAGTAAACTCAGTGAGAACAGTTAACGTGTAGAACAGTACTTTCAATAGCATTACTAACAGGCAAAGGAAATGGGTCAGGAAGTATTTCAACAGCAGCTCCCAATAGAGCAGAATGAGGAGCTTAAGATTTCCTGTAACTGTCAAATGTCAATTCAATCAGCTATGACTTTTAGGTTTTAATACCCCATAGGCGGCATTTACTGAGATTTAGTTACACTGTAATTTTGTCTGTTTTCATTGATCCGTTCTAACCTGGCATCTTCTTTCCGTAAACCCCTCCCCCTGCCCTCCTTTGTTTTTGTTTTTTTTTTAATTTTTATTTATTTATTTATTTATTTATTTATTTATTTATTTATTTATTTATTTTGGAGACAGTCTCACTATGTAGCCCAGGCTGACCAGGAACTTCCGATATAAACCAGACTGGCCTCGAACTCACAGACACCCACCTGTCTCTGGCTCCCTGCCTCCTGAGTGTTGGAAATAGAAGGTCTAAGATCTCACCCAGCCCTTTGTTACCGTTCTTAATGATGTTTCTGTACCACAGATTACAGGAGCTGCAGCTGTCAGCACCCTTGCCCACATCTTTGCAAAGCAGTTAATTTTCCCCACCTTGCTTGCTTTCTTTAACGCACCCACAGCAGGGTGGCTCCCTGGCTTCCACATCTGTGAGGTTTGAACGGAACCTTTGTTAAGGAAGTACTTCCTAGCTGCATTTCCCAATGTGGGCATTTAGGCCTGCCATTTGCATAAGTAAGCAGTCGTTTGTGCAGATGAAATGAGCAGTTACATATGTGCAGACAGATCCTAATAGGTACCGTATGTCCCAGCCCCCTGGACCAATTGGTTATTAACGCAACAGATGGGGCAATTCAGCACTGGCACCCTCCTCAGATGCAACCCTCCTTCTTCCAGGCCTGCATGCTTCTGGCATCCTCCACCGCTTTGTCATTGCGGAGTGAGCTGTGCAAGCAGCATCCAACACAGGTCCTCAGTTCCAATGACAATTAAATTGCATTTCCTTAATGAGGGTGCCACTGGGGAGACCCCACAGGCTTTCTCTGCCAAGGAGCCTCTCAAGTGAGAAAGGATGGGTTTCTAAATTTCGTCCCCTGTGAGAGGCCGGCTGTGCGGAAATCTTCAGAGTACGTGAAGGTCAGACGTTGTTCGTTGTTCGTTTAGGTGACCTGAGCTTCCTGAGAGCTCGGCACACCCCATCCGCCTCTCTTTTCCTGATCTGAGCTTGATGGGTTTTTCCTTTAGGGTTGGATCTGGGGTTACAGACAAGAGGCAATGGGGGAGGGTGGAGACTTCGTTGATGCCCTGGATCTCTGTGATGTCACACTGCTTGCTTGCCTTATGCTAACGAGAAAGTCAAAGAATATCTTTGTTTAAAAATAAATGAGGTAATGATCACGCCTGCACTTTTCTATTGTAGGTAAATGTTTTCCAAAGAAGTGGTAGAAAATATTGAAGGAATTGCTAATGGAATATTTAAAGTCCCAACGTGGCCTAGTCTCAAATTCACCCCGATTGATATCTGTTGTTTGCTCAAACTTTTACTGTTTCCTGATTCCCCAAGCAACCTCCGAGGTAGATAATTTGTCTCCTTTTCTGTAGATGGGGAAACGGAGGATCAGAGAAGTTAATTAGCTCGCCAAAGGCAAACAGCTAGGGAATGTCTTACTGAGGCTTCCTACCTGTTTGTCACAAAGGGGAGGTTTTCCACACTTCTCACTTTCTCCCCCTGGTGGACGGAAAGGGAACTGACGTGAAATGGCTTTGCTTGTCCAAAGTCACAGCTAGGGAACAGAGAGCTGGGGTAGATCCTGGGCCCCACATGTTCTCACTCTTCAAATCTCACCGAACTATCAACAACAGAAAGCTTTCCTCTGCCGTCAACTGGGGCCTCTAGAAAATGCATCCCAGGAAATCTTTAGGTTAGGCAGCCAGCTGGGCATTAGCAGACTTTAAAACTGTCCAGGCTGCAGATAGAGGTGGTGTAGGTAGTTCACACTAATTCACAGCTGACAAATGTCAGAGTCAGATGACAGGCACAGAGGGACAGGCACAGAGGGACAGGCACAGAGGGACAGGTACAGAGGCACTTGAATATTCTCCCCCGGACTTGAACACAGTCGAAATATACTATATTTTACAAAACTTTGAAACATAGGGTTTCAAACAAAATACACTAAATATTTTTAACGTCTCCTATGTGTGGTAGCCTACTGCAAAAGCACAGATCTGGGCTTCATGGGGCTTCCAATCAGGAAATTGAGATGCTAAGAACACTATCAATAAAACATCCCGTTGTTCATTGTTGAGATTTGGAGCCAGCTAAACATGAACTGAAGCCCCATCTTGACCCTTCCTGGCCCCGTGGACTGCTTACATGTCCAGGCTTGTGATGTCTTCATATTTCCTGCAGTTCTCGAACATTCTTTGTCCTCACTCTTCATGAACACACTCCTATTCATCCTCCAGTGCCCTGCACGCTTTTGGTTGTCACCACGTGAGAAGCCTTCCTTGGTTTTCATCAGAGATTAGATTGTACACCTGCCTTCCACTATTCCTCCAGAGGTACTACTAGGTTCTCTCCCTCTTCCTGGGGGCCAGCACCACAGTGTCACTCAGAAATGCTTTTTGGATTTGAACTGTTTCCAGATGCTTGAATGCTGCCACGGAGTAGGAATTAAACAACAGCAATTACTATCATCTTGGGTACTTTTAATTATGACACTTATTTTTTTCTGTCATATGCACAGAACTGTGGGGGTTGCATGGCTTCAGCACGAGCCCTCCTATGTACACAGGGCAAAAAATTTGTTGGCAAAGTTCCAGCTTAAAAAAAAAGGACTTTTAACATTTTCTTCCTTTTCATCCTCTTTCTTTCTCTTTTCCTCTTCTTCTTCCTCCTCCTCCTCCTCTTCTTCTTCTTCTTCCTCCTCCTCTCCCTCCTCCTCCTCTTCTTCTTCTTCCTCTTCCTCTTCCTCCTCCTCCTCTTCTCCTCCTTCTTGTCTTCCTCCTCCTCTTCCTCCTTCCTCCTCTTTCTTTGAGTCAGTGTTTCACAGTGTAGCCCTGGCTGTCCTGGAACTCACTGTGTAGACCAGGCTGACCTTAAACTCACAGAGATTCCCCTTGCCTCTGCCTCCCAATTACTGGGATTAAAGGCATTCACTACTATAATCAGCAAGAAGGGACTTTGGATAGTGGCCCAATATGAAACCGTGTTCAGGGGGTGGACATCTGTCAAAGGATCTTGGTGTTCTAGTGTGTGGAGCCTAAAGCCACATTCAGGTACAGCTGATCAACTCCCATCTTTCCTCAAGGAGAAGCTTGCTTCTGGCAGTGCTGGTCACTAGGACTTGCCAGCCTTCCTGGGACCTTTATGGAATGTCATGTAGTTTTTCAGACACAGGCCACAGCCAGCAGGGGCTGCCCTCATAGATAGAAACTAGGAAGTGGCAAGAGAAGGTGTGTAGGCAGAAAGCACACTTCTTCAACCTACTAGACAAGTGTGCAAGTGCTCACATCAGAGGAACAAATGGGGTTTTGAACAAGGGCAAATCTTCCACGTGGGGCCAGGAGTGCTGCAAAGCCCGAGCTTTGAGCCACAGTGGTGACCTTCAGGGTACCACCTCTGCCCTTCACCATCTACAGTGCTTCCAGAGCGGGAGTGGACCATTCACTATACAGGCACAGCAACCATGGGCAAAGAGGCGGGTGGGGTAAGAGAGGCTAAGTACCATACCTGACATTTCAACTCCAGCCCTGACTCTTAGTTTACTAAGCCTGGCTCCCAGACACTGCGGTTGTCCTCGCTGAAAGGTGAGAGATAGTCTCCTCTGCCCCAGCAATTAGCCTTAAGCAGGGGCTTCATACATGCGTGTAGATAAATGCCTTGGCAAGGACAGATCTGGCATGGAGTCGTTCAGGGCAGGGTATATGAGTTTGGCTAAAGGAACCAGGTCGTAGAGTCTCTGGGACAATTAATTTTTAAATCAGAAATTGCCTGTCAGGATCATCCTCCTGTGTGATGCAGGGCTACAAACACTGCTGGACCGAAGTCACCTTTCAGCTGACATCTATATAGCTCAATGGTTTGAGAAATGATGTGTCGGAGAAGCCGGCACAGTGCTGCTTCCAGGGTAGCAAGTGCAGCGTATGCCTTTAAATCGTGCACCCGGGCCAGCTCACTCAGATTTGCCCTCTGCGTGTTTATTTGCATGCATCAGTACTTTTAAATATTTATGTGACTTTGAATGTCTTTGGACAATGCTTGCACAGAGGACCGTTCCCCACGGCCTTCCCAGGGGCTGCTTGGTCCCAGGTGGCTGGTTCACAGAGGCCCTTGCTTTCAACAGATTTTAATTTTGATATGGCTCTTAAACCCTGCCTTCGGATTTTATCTTTTTCCATTTTTTTTTTCCAGGACAGCACACGGCTGAGTCAACATGGAAGCTTTTTGTACTCTGCCCGGGAAGCAAGCAAGGTTCCGTGGATGCCTTCACCCAGTCACAGCTCAGCTTGAATTCCCTGCCCCACCCTATGCAACCACCCAGTGAACTCCTTCTGTGCCCGAGAATCAAAGCTTTTCTTGTTCTGAGGGAGTGGGAAGTGGGTAGGGCTCCCTTTTATTAGCTGTTCCCCCCAATCTCGAATCTCACCTCACCTCAGTTTCAGATCCACAGAGCCTTCCCCGCAGCCAAGCACAGCTGGGGGCTCGCTCTTCAAAGAGTCTCTTTCATCCCTGATCTTGGCTCCTCCCCTTCTCAGACTTCCTACAGCTTTCACAGGGGTCTTGCACCTCTGCCTGAGCCTGCCACCCTCAGCAGGAAGGGCTTCCCGGGACCCAGAAGGCTTCTTTCTGATCTCAGGGCCCCACGTGCTTTAGAATACGATCTTCTGTGGGATTTTGCAGGTGTGATAAAGTTAAAGATTCTGAGTTGAAGAGACTGCCCATCCTCCTGGTAGGTTTGAGAGCATCTCCAGAGTGGAAGAGATGGATTGGATACAGAGACGGAGTGATGTGGCTACGAGCCAATGAGAACCAGCCTTGGGAAGCAGGAGGATGGAAGGATGTACTTGGAGACATTCAGGAGTGGCAACGCAGGCCCTGTCAGCACCATGATTTTCACCTTATTCGATACCCTTAGGTCTTCAGCCTCCTGACTGCAAGGCAATGAATTCCTGTTGTTGGAAGCTGTCATGGTTAGTGTTGGTTGTCAGCTTGATAGGCTCCATAACACTCAGAAGACATGCCTCTGGTTGCGTCTCTGAGGGGATATCTAGATTGGCTTAACTGATATGGGAAGCATTAATTGCAGGCAGCATCATTTCATAGGCTCGGGTCCTGGACTAAAGGAGAAATCAAGCTGAGCACCGGTATCCATCTTTCTCTGCTTCCGGATTGTGGATGCCACGTGACCAGCCGCCTCCCACCACTTTCCCACACCTCCCCATTGAGAGCACTTCAGCCTCAAATTTTTGCAAAAATGAACCCTTCCTCAAGTCACTTTTGTCACAGCAATGGAAAAATACTTTTATTATCTTTGTGATATTGATGACATGGATACAGAAGCCAGCAGACTTGTGGTCATTTGTGACAGTAATGACAGGAGGCTGGTATTCTGGCCTGGCTTGAGTTTCCTGGAGGACCAGGTGAGAGGCTGAGATAAGGAATGGATTCTGTTCCTTTTGCTCCTCCTGACAGTGGAGTTCTGATGACAGTGCTGCTTGAAACTTTTGAGGTATGAGAGGAGCCATGTTTGAGCTTTGATCTGTTGGAAATCAGTGAAGGGTAAGTCAAAGAGGTCAGCTGAGCTGGGACTTAGCATCATCTTCCACGGCCAAGGCATTCTCAGTTTAGACACTTAAGTAGTCAAAACGGCTACTTTAATTCAGTCAGTACTGCTATCCCGGGATGTATGTGCGTCCAAAGACTTCGTCAGCCCCTGTCCTTAACAAAAGGGCCTCAGCCAGCCTGGTCTACAGAGTGAGTTCCAGGAAAGCCAGGGATACACAGAGAAACCCTGTCTCAAAAAACTAAAAAAAAAAAAAGGGGGGGTGGGGGCTCAGAAAAATCACAGAGGGAATGTTTGCTGTCCGACAACAATGCCATTCTCAGGTACAAAATGAAGAACTTGGGGGCTGGGGAGATGACTCAGCAGTTAGGAATAGACACTGACTTTACAGACCCAGCTTCAGTACCCAGCATCCACACTGGGGATGGAGGCTCAGAATTGACTGTATTGTAACTCTTGCTCCAGGTACCCAGTATCTCTGGCATCTATGTGCCCTGCATGCCATATGATTAAAAATAACACACACACACACACACACACACACACACACACACACACACAATTACTCCACAGGCAGCAGGGAGGTGAGGGTTAGCTTCCCTAGACAGACAGGCATACCCTCTAGCTACCTCCTCTACTGAGCCAAACATTCCCAGACAATTAAGGAAGTTGTTATAACAACCCTAACATTTATTGAGTGTCTACTAAACACCTAATATAGGGATTTCATGTAAGGACTTATTTAATCCTCATGATAAGTCCCCAGAGAAGAGACACAACATTGCTCCTCATTTCACAGATAGGGAAATAGAGATATATACACACTCAACTGATCTAACCTTTTAATGCTCAGTTTTTATTTTATTTTATGTGTATGTGCCTCTCTGTGTGTGTGTGTGTGTGTGTGTGTGTGTGTGTGTGTGTGTGTACCGTACGGTGTGCCTCGTACCCTCAGAGGTCAGGAAAGGTATCAGATCTCCTGGAGCTGGAGTCACAGAAGGTTGTGTGCTGTCAGTGGGTGCTGAGACTTGAATCCAGGTCCTCTGCAAAGGTGGTAAAGCCTCTGTTAAGCCTCTGTCTAGCCCCAAATCGTGGCCTATCTTAAACAGGGCCTTTAAATGAGGTCTAGAAAGCCATAGACGAGTGGTTCTCAACCTGTGGGTCTTGACCCCCACATGGGCGGCATACATATCAGATATCCTGTATATTTGTGATTCATAACAGTAGCAACATTGCAGTTATGAAGTAGCTACAAAATATGGTTGGGTGTACCACAACATGAGGAACTGTATTAACGGGTCACAGCATTAGGAAGGCTGAGAACAGCTGCCTTAGATCCGTCTGGTCACACTTACTATGGCACCTGATAAATAACCAGAATCTCAGGCCACAGTCTCCCATTCACAGAAGCCAGTTAGCCACTCTACAGTCGTTCAGAATCTTGATCCTTCTTAAGATCCTGCTATCCTGTCACCATCCAGTGGTGACTCCCGGAGCAGCAGGAACAGGTGGCACAGACCCTGGGAAGACAATTCTCATGTTCCTCATAGAACTAACCACACTCTCAGCACATCCGTCTAGCAACGGTGCTGGTGCCTCTCGGTATTTATCCAGGGAAGCTGAGAGCAAAGCATACAGGTATTTACTGAAGCTTTAGAAGCAACTTCATAACTGGGAAGACAGCCTTCAGGAGATGGGTGGATACTCGAGTCATGGTCTATTCAGACAATAAAACTGTATTCAGTGCTTAAAAGCAGTGAGCTATTGAGCTATGGAAAACCACACTGGAACGTCACGTGTGTCACCCAGTGAAGGAAGCCGGTGGGAAAGGCTCAGGTGGGTGATTCTAGTGAGCTGGCATTCTGGGACAGGCAGGACAGTGCAGACAATGATCAAGAGTAGTTAGTAGGGACTGGAAGGGGCCTGGGAGGGACATCAAGGCAGAGCATAAAGAAAATTCAAGGTAGCAATGTTATAATATTGAACACAAGTCAAGCCTCAAGGCGTGCCCTGCCTCAGAGTGAGATTCCAGCTCCTACAGGTTGCATGGGCTCTCCAAACATTAGCACCTGCTGGGGACAAGGGTTCAAACTTGTACCTGTGTTAGAAGTGTGGGTTGGGAGTGGGGTGGGGTGTGTTCTACATTCAAACCGCAACAATCCCTAGACACAGCTAAGAGAAGGAAAAGCTTCTTGTTCCCATTCTCCCTGGGGGTGCAGCATGGACCGGAACTCAGCTAAAGTTCTAAGACATCTCAAGGCATACTTCGTGTTTGTTATACATAAACTACACCTCACAGCTACTCTACAGAACCCCACCCAGAAAGAGGTTGTAACCACAAGCTGTGTGAGGAGCTTTGGCGAACATTAAGAGAGCAGTCCTCAGTGGCAAAGCTATGTGCATAGCCCTCGCACTGAAGTCCAGAGCATCCCTGGTAGAGGAAGCCCAGGAAGAGCTGCAAATGCAGGGTCTGAGTCAGTTTGTTGCCCAAAGGCTCACACAATGAAAACCTGGCTCCAGCACGGGGGAGTGTTGATGGTGGTGGAATCTTTCTCGAGAGTTAGAGCCCAGTGTGAGGTGGTCAGACCATAGGAGCAGCACCTTTGGAAGTGTTATTGTCAGGATAATATGACTGTACACTCTGAAGATTTTCTTTGTACTATTCAAATGCGGATTCCTGTGCCAGGCAGGGAGTTGAGTGCAGGCCAGACCTTGGTATTGTTATTCATATGACTACTATATTTTGTATATATTTTGTAAACACTCCCTCACCCATCTTCTGATTGGTTTATTAAGAAGCTGATGGCCTATACCAAAGGCAAGAAGTAGAAGGTGGGACTTCCAGGAAAAAAATAAGAACTCTGGGAGAGAGTCAGGTGCAAGAGGATTTACCTACCAGATGTGGAGGAAGAAGAAGGCTGGGCTAAGAAGGAGAGACAACTAACAAGCCACATGGCAGAACTTAGAATAGAATAAACGGGTTAATAAGTTACTAGCTAGTTGGGAACAAGCCTAGCTATAAGGCCTAGGCATTCACAAATAAATATAAGTCTCCATGTCGTTATTCAGAATTGGGACGATCATAGAGAGACCATAGAAAGACCATGTTACAGTTCGTCTTGAAGAATAGATTCTTTTTTGTAGCAATGGGGACGGCAAAGCCAGTCCACACTCCGCACTTGCACTGGTAGCTCTCTTTCTGCTCCTCTGCCATGTTGTGGTTCAGCCAGATGGCAGCACCAAGGTTGCTAGGCTTTCAAGGATTGGACCAGAACCATGAGCCAAGTAAATCTCCTTTGTTTGTCCTTTATTCAGCACTGTGTGCTTTGTTGGCGCCCATACAACTCACCAAGACACTGTTCCAACAGCCAGTTTGCCAAAGTAGGGAAGCCCCACATGTCTGGAATGCACACTCCAACCTGGAAGGATACTAGAGAAATGAGCAGGATCCAGACGTTGCTGAGGATTTCCCTGTGTTCTGTAGGTTCTGGGAAGGACAGCAGTGGATGCCACGTGGTGTGCAGTGGGTCATTCTGAGGCTGTGGAAGAGAGGAGCGTGCTTCTGTCTGACGGATAAGGAAGTGTGGGCAAGAGCTGTGGCTTAGGGGTGTGGTGTGGCTGGTCGGTGGGAGGAGCCTTGCAGGGGAGGTGCTAGACTATATGACTGACAGGGGGGTTGAGTGGGGTGGGGGGAAGGAAGCCAGGGGCTAGAGCACAGGGACTATTGACAGTGATATCATAAGGTCAGAATTAGAGAGAAAAAATACAGCATTGGGCAGGGGGAAAGACAATGAGTAGATATGATTAGAGCCATATAACGCTTGCCAGGAAAGGACTTTCATCACCTCGAGAATATATACTCTTCACATGTTAATAGCTCTAAAACTGGAATTCCTTACAGTTTGTATTTCTAGGAAGGCATACACCAATGCACCTGGCAGTATTTCCTATTCTTAGTTTCCATCAGAAACGTGCTCAACCTCACCCCATGATATAGTCCTGAGGAGGTAGGGGAGGTGTCTGGTGGATACACCGAAGCCTAGAAGTCTGAGCTCTCAGCTGCTTTGCAACTCTGATGTTTCCTTGAGTACAGCTTCTCTGTCTTCCTGGGGCTTGGTTCATATGTCTATGCAGGGGCTGGTGACTGGTGAGGGCCTTGATCTGTTGGAGTTCTTCTGGGTTCTCTGATCAAAATCAAGAGCTTTGTAGTTAAAGCTGCAAATGGGTAGAAGGTGGAGGATAGCAGCCTTGTGTGGACTATTGACTCTCTGGGGGAATAAACTGAGGATGGGTGGGAAGCAGCCATCAACTAGGAGGGGGCTGCAGAAAAACGCGAAAAGGAAGGAAAGCAACCATGGAGAACAGAAATGAAGAGTCTGGAGTTTGTTCTTGGGGCTCACTCCCAGCTTGGTGCTCTGTTTCCAGGGCAGAGTGAGTCTGTAGAGGGTCAGAACTACAGCTTGACTCAGTGAGAGAGCCTCAGGACACTACATTAGTCATGGATAACTTAAATTTAAAAAAGCAGTAAGAGAAGGTGCAGACAGAGAGGGTGCGGCATGAGTGTCAGTGGCTCTAACAGAGAGAGGGGCAGCGCTGGAAAAATACTCTCTCCATCAGTGGCAAGAAGCCTTTTCTCAGAAACCTTTGCAGGGCTGGCAGCTAGGTGGCTCTAGAGGCAAAAGTCCCTCCCTGCAAATGCTGGACAATGAGCAAGCATCATTGGGCCGCCCAATATCTCTAAATAGGGGGAGAAGATTTTAAACCAGAATAATACAGTATTCTGTGGGGTTTGCTCTGAGCCATAGACTGGAGAAGACCACACAGAGACAGGCATGACATCTGTCCCCATACCAATGGGAGACCCCATAAAAGCATGCTCGGTACACATAGCTCACCCCGTGAGAAACTACATAGAGGCAGGAGGACACATGCACCTGGCTCTCATGTAGCACCATACAGAGCACAGCCAGCATCTTTGACCCACTCAGGTGACCAAAGTACACATAGATAGGAGCAGCACCAGTGCCAAGCCTCCACGAAGGAGGCGCTACTGCCACCTGTGTCGTGGTCCCACACTCAGGTGAAGAGCCATAGGTGAGACTTCCATCCTCTTTCCTTCACTTTTCTAGTTCCCTTATTTTGTATCCAATTTCAATTTACTGGACCACGTGTTTATTTATTCTCCTTCCACCCCTTCTGAGTGTCTCAAGGAACACGGGTGCCCTAGAGTTGGGGGCTCTCTGACTCAGCCTCCTGAGTGCTGTGATCATCTTAGGCTGTCTGACTGTATTTATCTCATCCGGTTTCCATCCCACCTTTAGCTTAACGCCTTTTGCCTCTCCCGACCTCCCTCTATTGTCTTTCCTCTTCTGATTTTTGCACATGGCTATAATACTCAAAAGAAAAAAGAAGACGTAAATGTGTGGAGGGTATAAAAGAATGAGAACTCAGATCAACCTCCACAGCTAGCCAGATCGAACTCGTCTGAAAGGTGGTGCCGGGAGAGCCTGCACAGCATCCGCCTGCGTGCGGGAGGCTGTGGAGCCTCAGCGCAAGTGTTTGCAGTTGAAGATCAGGGAGGGCGGGGCGTCGCCAGAGCCTGGAACTCTTGTTCTGGATAAACAGCATTTTGAAACTGGGCATAGGAGATAAGTCAAACCATCTGTTTCTGTAACCTCTGGGTCTGGGGTTTGTGGATTTAGCTGTTTTCTGGAATTCCACGAAAGGCAGATTTCCTGGAACCTTAACCCTTGACCCGGGGTTAGGGGGTATTTTCCTTCCTTCCTATTCTTGCGTGCAGTGACTGATACCTTAGCATATGTCATACCATCCTTGCTCTTTTATTCCCCCCACACCCATCCCCATCTCCTGCCAAATTAAAAAGTGTTATGTTTAGTGACACTGGTTGCAAGCACAAAGACAGTCTCCGGCAGAGATTGTGCTACAAAGAAAACTTGCTAACCTGAGCATGCGCACTCAGGGTTTAACTACTGAGGGCCACCCTGCTCCAGTGCGGATAAACAGCATTTCAACCTTGTTACAACCAACTTCACATGAATATTCTCTTGAAAGAATATAGGTGACTTAAAAATTCTAGTTAACTCAATCCCAGATGGGCAAGAGCCAACGCAGAAACAGGGGAAGTGAAAAAGCAATATGGCGGGCGTGGCTTCTCCAAATATAAGGGGTTCCGCAGCAGTATACTCCAGGGAGAGTGACATAAGAGAAATCCCAAAGAATTCAAAGTGACAGTGCATGTGAGAGGGCTCGACAGGAATGATGTGCGTGCATGTGTGGGCTTGTGCTCACAGAAGCCAGAGGTGTCCAAGTCCCGAAGCTGTCGTCACAGACAGGTATCAGACACCAAACATAGGTTGTGAGAATCGAACCCTGATCCTCTGTGAAGGTAGCATGGGCTCTGAGGACTGAGCCACCTGTCCATTCCCAGAATGAAGTTTTGAAAGTGAAAAGCTCAGTAAATACAGTAGAAACACTCAGTAGAAAAAGTCTCATCAGTAACACTGATCAAGTGCACGAGGCTCGGGGCTGGAAGACAAGGAAGGTGTCCTAATTTGCCTTATTATGATTATTGTTATTATTATTACTATTTTGATTTAGGGTTTCTTTTTTTTAACAATCTCTCTCTCTCTCTCTCTCTCTCTCTCTCTCTCTCTCTCTCTCTCTCTCT
>JANHMN010000002.1:80236726-80244226 GCA_030674055.1 Rhabdomys pumilio | reverse complement strand
AATTTTAAGGAACATTATTTACGAGCCAATATATAAAAAAAACGATGGAACCTAAAACGCAAATAAAACAGTACAACCCAGTCTCACCTGTGTAAAAACCCAATCTGCATGTACGTGTTTGTGAGCAGAGCCTCAGCGCTGGCCTTACAGAGAAACTGGATGAGCAGGAAGTGGAGGGGGAAGAAAGGAAGCAGAAAACTCCAGCTCCAGAGTCATTTTACTGCAGGAATTGCCCATTTAAGAGGATACAATTACAAGGGCAGTTTTTACCGGCAGGCTTATTGTGTAGCTTATTCCTCCAGGTAGGGCTTGAACCTTTCAACACTTTCACAAATAAATTCAGTTAATTCTTATTCTCATTAATGACTCCATATTAAACCAAGGCCTGCGGGGGAGGGGGAAGGGGGCGGAGACCGAGGAGCAGCTGCAGAGCTGTTCCCTCCCTGGGCTCTGTGACTATCAGGGATTAGCTGAGACTCCTCCCATTGTGAAGGATGGTTGAATCAAAGACAGAAGTTGGAGAAGCAGAAAAACTCTACCCCAAAGCAAGACATGTTCATAAAGACGCCCTTCTCCTGTCCTCCAGGAAGGGCAGGATTCATCTCTGGAGGCGACTATGAATGTACCCCTTAATGCAGGACAGATCATCAGGACAGAACATGAAGCAGATATGCTTTGATCATAGTCTTCAAATTTCTAAAGCCAAGACCCGACTACAAAGAGAGGGAGAATGAGAGAGAGAAAGACAGAGAAAGAAAGACGGGGGAGAGAGGGAGGAAGGAGGGTGGGATGGAAGGAGAAAGGGGGAGAGAGGGAGAGGGATTATCACAGTTAATCCAGCTGCCTCTGAGCACATAGGAAGATGAAAAGGAAGAGTGATGTAGGTGACAACATTGACTACAAAGGCATCAGGTTGACCCTCAGACAAGAAGCTGAACTCAGAGCTCACCACACTAGAAGCCGAGTGGCTGTACTTGCCGTGGCTGTACTTGCCTGCACCACAGAGCACCCATCGCTGACAACCTCCTCAGCATCCACAGCTGTCCCGTGGCCTCAGGGTTTTCCAGTTTTTGAGTGGCTTAGTTGGGTGGATTGACACTCTTGGCGCCCCTTTGGGGCCACTCTTTGGGTGGGGCCATGCTGGACAGGAGGGCGGTTCTGGGAGACCCCAGAGGCCCTGCTGCTATGCTTCGGTGGGATAAAACAGGCAGGTTTTCCCTTTGCACACCGCTACATGGCTGATTTCCTGATTGCATTTGAGGGCTTTAGTTTTATATTAAAAATGGAGTAAAAGCCAGGTAGTGGTGGTACACGCCTTTAATCCCAGCACTTAGGAGGCAGAGGCAGGTGGACCTCTGAGTTCACGGCCAGCCTGGTCTACAGAGTGAGTTCCAGGATAGCCAGGGCTACACAGAGAAACAACAATTGGGGTTTAAAAAAATACCCTCCCCCCAAGACATGACTCTGAAGACTGAATAGGAGTGGAGAGGACAACCATGCTCCTTTAAACTGCTGTAGAGTAACCCACACTACAGAAATTCAAGTTTAATGAGCCTCTTTGGATTTATAGTGCATTATTTCCATGGCCACCATTCTCAGACGCTGCTACAGAGAATATTCTGTGTGGGCACCATGTATATATTCCAACCTTTCCAGCATGAGATATTTATATCAAGTTTAAATACCTCAATTTATTTTAAAAAGTGTCATTAGAGCCAGGCATGTGGCACATGCCTTTAATCCCAGCACTCAGGATGCAGTGGGAAGTGGAGCTCTGTGAGTTTGAGACCAGCCTTGTCCCCATAGTTCGAGACCAGCCAAGGTTACATAGTGAGACTTTGTCTCAAACAAACAAACAAACAAACAAACAAACCCATGTCATTAGTGGGGCAAGGTGGTGTATCTTAGTAACCTCATCACTCAGGAGGCTGAGGCAAATGAATAGGGTTCCCGGCTAGCCTGTGTTCTTCCCTTATAATCTCCACGCTGTAAGTGATTTTACCTGCACCCGCTGACTGACTGACTGACTGACTGACTGACTGACTGACTGACTGACTTGTAGAGAATAGCTGAGACAGGATTGAACCCAGGCCAATCAGCTCCCAATCCTAATAAATGGGTACACAGTGGTCTAGATTGGTAGCAGCTACTGTTACCATGGCAACGAGGCAGCTGCCATGGGTTTGGAGAAGCCAGACATGCCGTATGGGTCTGTTTCTATCCTTAAAGGCTCCTCGCTAGCTCAGTCTCACACCCTAGTGCCCACCACTGACTTGCTGAGGGCAACCTCTGTCCCCAGGGGCCGGAGACTGCCAGAGCAACAAATCAGTCTGCTGTCAAGGTTACCGAATAAAGCAAAGGTGCAGCTGTCAAGCAGATGGCTGAGGCTGTCTTTCTCCTTCAAGCCCCATTAGGGAGCTATCAGGATGCAGCTGCAGAGGGGGAGCCACTCCACAGCGTTTGGCACACGATTCCTCAGCCGAGAGCAGTCTCCACTATGAACACTAACTAAAAGCGCAGGCTTGCTTGGAAGTTTCTATTTAGAACGAGAAAACCAAGGCTGATCTTGGGGGCTCTGTTACATTTCTTTTCCCTCTGAAGTTGAGAAGAGAACTCCTCTTTCCCTTGGGCTTAAGGGCAGTATTTAAATCGAGAGGGACAGAGGTCAGCCCGCATTCAGCATTAATTGGCCAGCAGAGGGTGAGTAATGATTCTCCTTTTCACTCAGCAGGCCGGGTATGCCAGCCTTCCTTGAACCATGCATGAATTCACTGAAGTCCACAGTGACTTCTGCCACGGTTCCTCCTCCTTTACATGGGTGACAAGCATTGCCTTGTCACTCTTTCTTAGAACACAAACCCCTGAGTGCTCCAGAAGGGTGGAAGCCATTCTGCATTCCTCCCCAGGCCTCGGACAAGGCCAAAGACAGAGCAGAAGTTCCCTAATGGCTCAGGAATGGAGGCTGCAGTTGCTGGTTGATTCTTGGGATGTTTTGAAACAAGCTTCCCAGTGTGACCCAAGTCGGTCACTGAATTGTTGAGTAGCCAGAGTTGAGCTTTTGATCTTTCTGCCTCTACCTCCAAACTCTTGAAATTACAAGCATACGGCTGCCATGTTGGGCTTCATTTGTTGTTTTCATAACTATCCCACTGTTCCAATGCACCTCTAGACTCTTGTCAGCCCTTTGTAGGCACCCCAGGCTCAAGAATTTTGAGAAATAAATTGGGGCGACAGACATGTCTGTCTGTCATGGCATTCTGTCACAGTAGTCTAACTGATGAAGGTGTTATGTAGCTGCTACTCTGGGAAGGCAAGAGCCAGGGTTCTAAATCAGGAGGTCCATTTTAATTATTCTGGATCTAGCTTTGACTTCCTGGCATGGAAACTTTGATCGAGTCACAGAACCTCTCTGACATGCAAGTTTCTTGTCTCTGGTATGGAGGGGAAGCCAGCAGATCTAAGTACAACTTACAACCTGTTCAGGTTGTACACACCTAGCTTGGTCCTGCCTCATGTTAAGTCCTGGGAAACTGACAGTGGTGTTACTTTCATTACAATCCTGGTGAATGTGGCCTTGCAGTTGGACACCAAAGGGTCCTCCAGGCCATGAGGATTGTCTGTCTGACTCACATCAACTTCCAGCATCTCCTGCTGACCAAACTCACCCCAACCTGATCTCTCACAGCCTTGGGAGGATGCCAAATACAACCATTCTCCCCCAGTGTTTTCGTGAGTCTGAGCCTTGTACAGTCTTTCCTTCTGTCGTTGTTACTTGACCAGTGAAAGCTGGGTTGTTAGATGCAGAAAACTAGGGGTGGGAGTCTAGCAGGTTGGGGAGTCTGTCCATACAAAGAAGGGGGAGAAGGACATGGAGGGAAAGAGGAAGGAAGGGAAGGGAGGAGGGAGGGAGAGAGAGAGTGTGTGAGCTAGGGCCAAATAACCCCCTCCCTCTCTCCCATGACCCAGTTCTTTCTTGTTTGGCAAGGAACACCTTAGCAGGGAAAGCACGCACTGACTGGACAGGCTTTCCTTCTGGGCTGTTTCCTTTGACTTTGGTCGGAGTTGACAGACCCACTTAGAGTCTCAGCCAGAATCCTGAGGGAGCTATCACATGTGGGTATCCATGCTTGGCTTGTTCCCCTACCATCCTAACCACTGAGCTTGCCATTTCCCCAGCCTCCAGCTTTGCTTCACCTGCATCCTTTCCTCAAGCTGGTATGGGAGCTGTCGAGCTGAGTCCCTGTTCTCCAGGAGTGCAAGCCTGGTGCAGGTTAGCCCGGCCATGTTTGCTTTAGCTCCTTTATGTATCTTAGAGGCAGATCACCCGCTCGCCAGACACAGTGGATCAGCCTCCCTTGCCTTGGAGTGCTACCATGGATTAGGGCTGAACTTTGCCAACACAATGTCATACTCTGAAATATTAACCCCTATGACCTAAACTGTGACCTCATTTGGAAAGGCGGTCATCATAAGTGTAACTAGTTAATATGGGTTCATGTTGGAGTATGGGTTCTAAACCAGATGAACTGGTGGCCTTATTATTAGGAGAAATAGTCAGACACACACAGAGGGACAACATCACATGTGTCCAGATGAAGGCAGAAACCAGGCTGATACACCAATAATTTAAGGAGCATCAAAGGGTTAACAGCACCAGAAACTGTGAGAGAGGCTAGACTGGTCCCAGTTCTCCAACACTCATAAGGAACCAATCATGCCAACACCTTTGTTGCGATTCCAGATTTCAGAGCAATGAGACAATGCATTTCTGTTGTCTTAGCTGCTTAGTTTGGAGTGCTGGCTTCCCAAGCAAGCTCCTATGCCGTGCAACTACATTTGACCAAGGCAAGTGTACTAAAAGTGCTCGCCACAGCCCTGGTCCATGGTCCTGGTCCACGGCCCTGGTTCACCGCCCTTGTCCATGGCTCTGGTTCACAGCCCTGGTTCACGGCCCTCGTCCACGGCCCTGATTCACAGCCCTAATGCATGGCCCTGGTTCACAGCACTGGTTCACGGCCCTCGTCCACTGCCCTGATTCACAGCCCTAATGCATGGCCCTGGTTCACAGCACTGGTTCATGGCCCTCGTCCACGGCCCTGGTTCACAGCCCTAATGCATGGCCCTGGTCCACAGCCCTAATACATGGCCCTGGTCCACAGTCCTAATGCATGGCCCACAACCTTTCACTCTGCTTAGGTTTTCTGTCTTAGAATTGTCAGCATCAAGGATGATTTGGGTACCATGTGTTAGAGAGGCCATCAGTCTGAGACTCTGCATGTCTGTGTGAAACAGAGCCACCCAACTCTGACACTGACTGAATCAACAAACAGAAAGCTGGGATTCTAAGCCATAAGCCATTAGTCATAAGGTTTAATGGTTGTCTGACTACTCTGGTGGAAGTGGCCAGCCCTCATTTCCTTTATGTGGCATCTATCATGATGACTGTTTTTGGTTTCTTATTTGTTATTTTCTGCCCGTGCCATCAGATTATTGTAAGAATAGAACGTTAGAGTCCAGCTGCTGCTCGGGCCACAGTACACGGCAGCCTGGCCTGGTTCACCAGAGCGCTCTGGTGTCTGGTCTGCCCGTGAGCCTTAACTAACAGATTTCCAGGGCTGAGGTCTCTCATCTGGGGACGTTAGTTACATCAAAGAGGGTATTGGTGGCCACATACCCTGCTTCTCACTGCTTCCTCAGCCTCTTGCTTGGGAGTCAGAGAGCCTGGCCACAGGCTTGTGCTGTGAAACCTTCCATCCTGTGAGTAGACACCATGATTAAGGCAACTCCTATAAGGACAGCATTTAATTGCGGATGGCTTACAGGTTCAGAGGTTCAGTGCATTATCATCAAGGCGGGAACATGGCAGCATTCAGGCAGACATGGTGCAGGAGGAGCTGAGAGTTCGACATCTTTATCTGAAGGCTGCTAGAAGACTGACTCCCATGTGGTTAGGAGGAGGGTCTTAAAGCCCATGTCCACAGTGATACACTTCCTCCAACAAGACCACAGCTACTCCAACAAGGCCACACTTCCTAATAGTGCCACTCCCTGGGCCAAACATTTTTAAACCATTACACATCCTCAGGAAGGAATAGGAAGAGACTCTGGCTTCTGTCATGTGGGCCCTGCTTTTCTCTCTTCAAGGTTTGTCTGCCATACTGTTTGTCTCTGGTGCTGGGGTCTGAACCATCCTCAGCATCCCTACCATGCTGTTGTCTGTCTGTCCATCTGTCCTCGGCATTGATAAATTTATTAGTTACTTAATAATTATTATTTATTAATCCCAACAAGGCATCTTGTAGCCTCAGTAGAGACCTCTCAGTAAGTTTCAGGAAAGCAAATAAGCAAATCTGTTTTGCCAGCTACCAGATGCTTAGAAAGTTCCCTGCCAGGACATCTGCAGAAGAGACTCTGCGGTAGGAGGTTGGGAAGCAGACAGCTGTTACCCACTACGTAAAATGAGCGGGATATAGGTAGAGTCAGGAAAACAATGTCTTTGAAGGGAAGTAAAGAAAGGCAGAGAAACCTCATTGGGGTCCGAGAAGGGTTTTAAGGGAGACACAGGACAGAGGGACACACCACAGGATGAATGACACACTCAGATGGTGGCACAGAAAAACAGAGACCCTGTGTACTGAGAGGGGGAGGGCTTCTGGGCCACGGGTGGGGTGCAGATGGAGAAGGTCAGGGGACTGTCGGGGACTGGCACATGCAGATTGGTTTTTACCACAGTCCAATCCAGTCTCTGGGTCCAAGAACCTACAGGAGAAGACACATTTCTTATCTAATTCACACCTTTACCGTCTTACTGTAACAGGGACAACCACCTCGTATCGATATTGGCTTTCACCATAAAGGAAACGAGAGTCTGGGATTTAAATTTAAAAAAATTTTTTCTACTCTACTGAGTATTTTAAAATGTTGGTCCCTTCCACTGAGATTTTGAACCTGATGTGACACATAATCACTGAATCCCAATTTCCACATCTGCAAAGTGGGTATAACCAGCCTGTTAGCAATTCCTTTTGGCTCTGCCCAATAGTTACCTAGCAACAACCTGCTTCTCTAAGGACTGCTCTATCCCCCCCTCACCCCGTCTCCTTCCCCTCATCTCCTTCCGCCCCTTCTTTCTCTTTCTCTCCATCTTCCCTCCCCCCCAACCCATCTCTTCCTCACGTGTCCCTGGCTGGCCTCTTCCTCTCTCTCTTCTCTTTCTGTTCTTCTCTGTCCTTCCTCTGTCTCTACCCTCTTTCCAGGTTTCTGCTCTGCTCTCTGGCTTCCATCCCCCAGTAAACTTCCTTTTGTACTAGGCTTACTGCATGGCTCGATTGTTCAGGGGGATATCTTGGCTGGGCCTACTGAGGTGCTCTCTCTGGCCACATTATGCCACATTTTATAAACCACCACACAACCTTTCATTGCAGAGTGGATCTATGAAACCCTTTGAGGTAGGTATGTAAGAAGGCATCCTGGCACACAGCATTGGATAAACACAATGGA
>JANHMN010000002.1:80216726-80231726 GCA_030674055.1 Rhabdomys pumilio | reverse complement strand
CCAGGATGTTAGAGAGCATGGGATCCTTGTCAAACAGTCATCTTTATTCATCTTCTGCCTTCATTCCTTTACCTTCGGTGTGGTGATTATTCTAATTTGCCAAGCTGTCTCTCACAGAGCAAGCCCCACACTGACATGCTCTTTGTTCCACATTTGCTGGATACCCAGCACCTGCGAGTGTGTCTGCCTTCAGGACTCACTCAACAGATAGTTCCTGAGTAACTTGCATTTTCCAATTTCACAAGTTCCTGAGCAAATATAAAAGGAGCTGCTCCCTCTGCCCAGCTCACATAATGATGCTTCTGGAGGGCCTGGACTGAATATCTAGAGCCAGGGGTAAGTTATAGCTTTCTGTCTCTAACCTGCAGAACTGAACAAAGGATGTCCTCATTTTTTTTTATAGGCACTATCTTTTTCGTTATTCTCCTCAGAATTTTCCAGTACCTTTTGACCTACCCATTTTGTGAGCCTAAAGGCATTTCCCCCACTGAAGCTTCATTTCCACACCCTAACAGTGCAATCCCTAGGTTGCAGCCTGAGGGGGCCCAGAGTGACCCCAGGGATGCAGCCTGAGGTTCTGTGTTTTCCTATGAGCTTTGATCATGTACTCAGTACACCAGGCAAGGATTTGTCAGAGTAAAGGTTTTCTACATCTCCTTCCCACAGTCAGACTCAAGGAGACTCACTAGTGCTGCACACTTCTTTCCCAGAGTGTTGCTTCCCCAGAGCATTGATTTCTGGAGGAGAAACGCCACACTTGATCTAACCTGTCTAGGTACTAACGAGATCAGCACCCTTGAGCCCGAGCCACTGTTGGCAGCAGGAAGGTCTGGACTAACACCAGCCTGCAAGGCTGAAGACAGAAGACAGAGCTGCAGTGCGAGCTGTGGACCCAGCAGCAGGTCCCTGCACGTCTGAGTTTATTGTGTGACCTTGTCTATAGTGGCCAACCTATGACTTCAGTCCCTCAGCAGGTGAGCAGACAGGAAAGGGTGGCAGGGACACACACTGGAGCTTCCTTCAGCCACAAAGGACAAGGAAATGACAGCATCTCCAGGACAATGGACAAAACTGAAGGTTAGTATATTATATGAGATAAGCCAGATTCAGACAAAAAAAATGTCTCTCATTTTTTTTCTCTGTGGAACCTAGATTTTACATACATATTACATATATGATCATGCACACACACATTATGTCTGTATTTATATCTCTACCTCTATCTATCTATCTATCTATCTATCTATCTATCTATCTATCTATCTATCTATCTCTCCACATATATCATGGAAGCAAAAGGGAGCCATTTGACAAAGGAAGGAAGCCTGGAGCAGGGAAGGGGCAGGAGAGGATAATGGGGTGATGCTGGCCCAAGTTCCTGGTGTATGTGAATAAAAGTGTCATTAAGAAAACTGTCACTTTTTATCACGAATATTTGTTGATTTTTGTTTGTTTGTTTTGCTTTGTTTTTGCTTTTAGAATAGAGAAGTTTCCAGGAAGCAGAAAAGGATTATGTAAGGAGAAGAAAAATAGTTATTGCCTTAGGTGAGGCCTTGGGAAGGAAGGCAGACTTTCCCAGCAGAACTCAGTCTCCTTGTCTGTAAAGTGGACACAGTCAGCTATCCATGTAGTTCCTGGACTGTTCCTTCAGATCAGCATGGCCACACATTCCAACAGCCATTCCTGTACCCTCTGAACTTTCCCCATCATCTTGTTACAGATCCTTCACCAGGGAAACAAGCCTTGAACAGTTATGATGCATTTTTGAGGGGTACGTGTAAGAATCCGTCAAAAGTCCAGTCTGAGCACAACTATGGTGAATAGCATTGGCTCAATTGCTTGCCAGGGTGTGCACTGAGGCAGTTCTTTCACACAAGCTCTGGGAGCCTGCTGCTGCTACCTGCCACCGGCCACTGCCTACATCACGTGGGCGGTGACTACCTGACAAAGCCCTGTGCTCTATCCGTGGGACTGCGTTTTTAACATTGCTTTCTGAGGATTCTCTGTGGCCTTAAGAACATTAAAACCTCGATGTTGGTGGAACATTTACCTGGTGGGGAGCGGGTGAATTTTATAACCAAATAAAGAGGGCATAAATTAAGTGCCACCTGCAGTCCATGTATGGTGAACACAGCTCTCGGATGAGAATGTGCCACATGGGGACTGCAGCTGCTGCTCGGCAGCCTTCTAAGCCCCTGTCACAGTTGCCTAGCCTAGATTCCTCTCAGCCACAGGCAGGGTGCAGTTGAGTGCTTGTGTGCATGCTGGGAGCTACATACATTCAGCCTAAACCTCATTCCTAAAGTAGCCGGATCTGTGACCTGAGCTGCCTGCAGGCTGCTGTGGTGGGGAATTCGGTGCCCAAGGCCTCATGCTAATGCATTAGTGAAGCGGGTGGATGTTTCTTCACTCACTGCTGTTCTGAGGCAAGATCCAGGCAGAACCTCCAGTTGAGAGGACAGAACAAGAAGAGAGGCCTGCTCCCCCACCCACAGGCAAGGGGCGTAGATAGCCTCCATCCTCAGGGGAGAGCGGTGACCCCATAGGTTTCACTCCACAATTTAAAGATTCCATAAACCACGGCAAGCAGCATGATTACGGTGCCACTGACGTCCCTGCCATTTACTTGTGTGACATGCTGACAGGTTTTATCTTTTGAACCTCCCAGCAATCTATTACTTAGGTCTGGCCTCATTGCCTATTGGGAAGAGCAGGAACCTGAAGCTAAGGCTGACAGGAAAAACAAGAGGGTTCAGCAGGCTGGCAAGCTAAGCCTGGGCTTTCCCTCGTAATGTTCAAGAATGATGAAATGAGGCCATGGTCCACAGGAGGGTACCAGGGAGGGCCACAGCCCATTTGTGACTGTGCCCCAAGACACTGTCATCTAATGCTTGTCTGTGGCACCAGGTGTACTTGGTAAAATCCAATCTAAAACAAAGCCGTGTCTAAGCCTCTTTGCATTTCAGTTCGTTAAAAGTAAAAACCCTCCCAGATGTAAAGACAGTGACTACACATTCCATTTATTCCACGATTCCAGGGCAATGTCAGTACCACACTTCCCCGCGTTCAACTGACAGTTGGAGAAGAACACATTCTCTTTACCTACAAAGCTGCCCTTTCTATCTCTGAGAAAACAGGGCATGCCTTTATAGGAACCTAATGATCAGACCCTTCAGAGCTGAGCTGTTTGGTGTGAAGTGTGGAACTGGACTCAAGGACTGGAAACTGCACAGTATCGTAATAATGGCATTCTGTCCTACTAAGCGGGGATCTCCTGCTGGAAGGAAACAAAGAAAGAAGTTTTGTAATGACACATAGAGAGTGGGTCAGTTCCTCCTTTGCAGTCTCTAGAACACTGATTCTCAACCTGTGGGTCGTGACCCCTGCAAGGGTCACATGTCAGACGTCCAGCATATCAGATATTTACATTATGATTCATAACAGTAGCAAAATAACAGTTAAGAAGTAGCAACAAAATAATGTTATGGTTGGGGTCACCACACACATGGAACTATAAAAGGTCGCAGCATTAGGAAGGTTGAGAACCACTGTTCTAAAGAGTCACGTGGTTTATGAGGGTAACACAGTAACACCTCAGGGGCTGGAGAGGTGGCTTAGAAGATTTGAGCATTTACTATTCTCGCAGGTTTGGTTCCCATCACCCACATCAAGCAGCTCACAACTGCTCGTAACTCCATTTCCATGGTACCCTTGTCTACCCTTGTCCCAGCACATGACACACATAATGAACTCATGAGGGGGCACACACACATACACACACATTTAAGAAAAGGTCAAGTCCTAAAGATGGATGTGTGAACATACATCAATGAAGCTGAGGCAGGAGGATCCCTACCTTAAGACCAGGCTACATAGCAAGAACCTGTCTCAAATAGAACAAAAACCAAAACACAAAGCACAAATAAAATAACCAGGAAAGACAAGCAGAAATACGTGATCAGTACTCACGCTTACTCACAATGCATTATTTTATCTAATGTTGTTAGACGGTTTCATTGGATGAAGATGCCATGCTGATGGAGGAATTAATAAACGGTTAATACCTCTTTTTACATCCTTACTTATTGTTCACATCTTAAGTCTAAAGAACAGCTTACTGTTACCCTTCTTTCTCAAGGGATACACAGAGCGCCATCACGAATAGACCACAGTTCACTTCCTGGCGTAACACCTGTAAACCCTCACAGAGCTGTGAGAAGCGAGCCTTGTAGCTGCTGTTCCATCTGTGAGCCTTTCCTCTCTTGGTGAGTGGTTGCCACTCACTGCTATCTCCCAATCGTAACTGAATGGGAAGGGTTTATGTCTTGGTGATGAAAAGCCCAAGCCAAACAGGGTTGAGAAATGAAAGACTTATTACTTCCTGCAGTTAAGGGAAGTGTGCAAATTATTTCAAGGCAATGCCCACTCCTACCTCTGGCAAAGGGAATGGGTTCTTTAATTCAAAAATTACATGTGTGTTCTTAAAAAGGAGCCTTGTAGCTGGGCAATGGTGGTACATGCCTTTACTACTACCACTTAGGAGGCAGAGGCAGGCATATCTCTGAGTTCAAGGCCAGCCTGGTGACCTTGTGAGTTCCAGGACAGCCAGGGCTATGAAAAAAGACTCTGTGTCAGAGAAAAATGGTGCCTTGTGAGCACACCCCCCCCCCCACAGTGTGCTCAATTAAGGAGCTTTTTTTCTGAGCATGCTCCAGCTTCAAGTCACAATTTAAGAATGAACGATGGTAAACACATTTTTGTGAACGCTTAGCTAAAGGTCATGGAAGACATGTTTGAAAGGTCAAAAGGGCTGACAGAGACTCCTCTGGCTATGCTTAGTTTTCTCCAAAAAGTTATAGCTGAGATAAAAGCAGTAGAGGACACTACCAAGGCCCAATGTGAGACTTTCCCATGCCAGTGGAGACACAGGGTGAGGATCCTGGCCCCGCCCTAGCAGAGCCCGCTTTGAAGTCACTGAACGGGTAAAGCTATGAAAACTATAAAACTGTTACTGGTTTCACATTTGTTATCTTTCTCCTCAGGGATCTAATTCATTTACCCACTTGCCAGGTGGTGGGCTAAACTACCCCAATAGTCCAGGCTTGGCCAAGGGAGGGCGTGGCTCTAAGACTGCTTGGAAGGGGGGTGCAGGGAGCAGCTTCTGGGCTATTTATTTCCTGGACTCCTCCTCTCTCTTCCCAACAATTCTTCCTCTCTTTCTCTTTCACTACCCACTGGTACAGCCAGCTGCGCTGTGATGCCATTGCAAATCAAGATGTCATGTCTAAATGCTAGTTAGTTCAGGGGGAAAGCCCACCTGCTAAAAGGAAAAAAAATAATAACCAGTGAGAGGAAACATCCTGTTGACCCAGTGCTTTCCCACAGCCTGTGACGTGGTCACAGTTCCTGTGCGCCACTCTTCCCTGGAAAGCCTCCTTGGGACATTTTCTGGAGATGACAATGTAGTGAAATTAGAGGTCAGTAGTCACACCGCTTCTGACTAACGGCTCAGGGTTGCTCCGAGGATTCAGTGAGACATGAGGAATGAGGGTGGCCATGTTCTTGGCATGTCAGCAGTATTTATGAATCAGGGTGGCTATGGTCTAGTGACATTTTATCAACATAAACAAGAGGTAGGTTGAAGTTTGCCTGTGTGACTGAAGGGAAGAAAACTGCACTGACGGTCCATCCTTCTTTCTATATGGAATGCCTGCTTTATGTCAAACACTTTGCTGACCGTCTCCACTTATTTTTCCAACAGCCCTGGAGGCTGCTGTGATTTATCAGTACCTAAAGACTGACCGAAGCTCAGAGGGGTGACAGGTTGCACCTGGAGCATACAGCAGTGTGGGGGAGGATCCCAGAGACCAGGCTCATAGGAGCTACAGAATACAGATGGCAAACAGAGACAAAGGCTGAAAGTACATGGACAACAATCATATTAAACAAGCTAGGCCAGTCTCAGGAAGGCAAATGCCACATTTCTTTTTATTCTTATGGCTCACACAATCATGAGTAAATATGTGTGACATCAAAAATAGAAGTGAATCTCTGTAGAACAAAGGAGACGGCGGGGCAGAGGAGAAGGGATTATCTTAGGGTCTCCTAAAGATAAGAGATAAAATCCCATGGCCAAAGCAGGCTGGGAAGGAAAGGGCTATTCCACCTTACAGCTTATATTTCCAAAACCCAGGGAAGTCAGGGCAGAAATTCAATGCAAGAGCCGGAGAAGAGGCCGTGGAGGAGTGCTGCTTACTGGGTAGCTCATCATGGCTTGATTTCTCACGCTAGCTACCACCGGCTCGGGGCTGCCACTGCCCACAGGGAGCCGAGCCTTCCCACATCATCAGTCAAGAAAATACTCTACAGGCCAATGAAACGGGAGATATTTAGAATACGTCACTTGGTCCAGCTTGTTCCCGGGCAACTGCCATTTTCCCACTGCTCTGGCTCTGAACCGCAGCCCCGGCTATCTAGAAACACCGGCCCTGGTACCCACGAGATGCCGGCATGGAGGCTGGCTCTGCCAATTCACCACACTGCCCCTCAAAGCTTGGTAATACCCACCATACTCGTGGTATCGGATAGAAAGAAGACTCTTAAAGCTTAATGATTATCTAAAGGATTTATATATTTAGAAATGCTCAAACAACAAGATGCCCACACAATTAGAGTCGTTACCCAATATTTAACCTTTTGATAGAAGCTGCTACTCAGGACAGCTTTTGACCCATCTGTGATTCTCCATGACTGTTCCCTCTCTCCTCCCCTTCCTCTCCTTCTCTCCTCCCAACTCCCCACTCTGCCTACCTTTCATACTGCCCAGTCACAGAGCTTTGTTGCAAATGTAGGGGTGGCGGGATGTCCTGCTACAGGTCAATCTGGTGGGAACATTTTCTCAGTTGAGGTTCTTTCTTCCCAAATGACTGTAGCTTGTGAAGCTGACATAAATCCAGCTAGCACAGAGACAGTACGGTGGTATAGAGGAGAGAACAGAGTACATAGTATACTTATGAAAATGTCCTTATGTAACCCAGGCCCATGTATGGTGAATATACACCAATAGGGAAAAGAGATGCCTCTAGGGAGCCAGAGAGGATAGAGGAAGAAACCTGCTGGGTTTGGGAAGGGCACAAACCCCAGTCAAAGAATAAAGATTAAGCTGCAACCTCAAAGCCTCACTTAAGTCCCCAGCAGTGAGGGGACAGGGAAGTGTTTGGAGGCTGGGGAAAGTGGAGGAAGTCTGAGGAAGGGCAGCTGGGAAAGCTTTACCTTTAGTCTAGGATAAGGCCAGCCCTGAGGACAGGTATCTATCTATGCTGCTGTCTCAAATATGTCAAGGGGTCATGGGGCCATTTGAGCTGTTAGCTGGTCCTTACAGAGGGTTTGGGATGAGAGTGGGCAGTGTCTTGCTTGACTCCTTGCTGTGACAGAGTGCCAGACAAAAGGAATTTAAAGGAGGAAGGGTTTGATTTGGGTGACAGTCTGAGAGTCAGGAAGCCATGACAACAGAGTTTGAGGAAATAAGGAGCGATGGGCAAGAGCGCTGGGTTACTGTTCTTTTTCTTTCAGTCCAAGATGGTAGCCCATGGTATTTCTTGTCTTTTGTGAAGCCATTCTGATTTCACGCTTTCCCAACACCACACACAGATATAGAGCAAAAATAATCAAGGTTGGTTTATTTTTTTCCGCCAATTTCAAAGTGAGCATAATCAGGGGTCACCAAAAGTATTGACCCATTAAAATTAGTTTTAAAAATGACTTTAGGTAAGGTCAAAAAGAATCACAAGTCAGATAGAAGGAGCTGGCTCTCGCTTCTGCTTTCTGATACTGCATTGCTGCATCTGTGAGCTGCCTAGCACTGAAATTGAGTGGCTCTGGCTCATATTTGAAAACTTCTGCTCCAGCTCAGACTGCTGCAGACTGCTTTCTTATGCTAGGCAATGAGTACTTTCAATCACCGACAGGGAGCTTTTTCTGCCAAGCCTTTTCTGGATAAATTGATATATGTGTCACAGAAATATACAAAGACTCTTAAAGGGACAGGAAATGATGTATCCCCTTTGTCGTTAGTATATGAATATTGGAACTAACTTCCAGGACTTCATCTCCAACAATGGGCCCAGACTGTGCCATTCCCCTTGAGGATGCTTTCTGAAGGGCTATGCACGGCAGTATGAGTGTGATAGGACTAGGTCTCCATTCAGAATGATGAATTAGAAGCACTCACAGGCTTAGTCCTCAGGGGAAGCAGTCTATAGATGTCCAAGTCTCCAGGGCCATGTGTTTGCAAACATTTCCTTTGTGCATTTGTTTCATTAAAGCTTGAGCTTGCTACATTGTTTCTACCTTCATGAAGCTCCCCGCCCTTACTGGGGGAAAGCAGCATCTTTCTTTTAAAAATCCAGTTTAGGATTCTGGTAAAGGTGTGGCATGTTAATGTCTAGCAGACATTAGTTCGCACAGAAATATGGGCAGCAGGCAAAAATCAAGTGCACTGAGGCCTCTGGGGAACGATAAAATAGATGCTTTTGGAGGGAGAGTCAAGTTGCAGAGAGGACTAACGTACCAGGAGCCCCTCACTTTTGCAGTCTTAGATTGAGGATGAGCTGGGGTCTTACAAGGAGAAACCAAAGAGAAAAGCCACCGTGTTCTTGATGGACAGGAGTGCATTACCTGGAGAAATCACAGAAGGAAGAGGGTGGGAGACGAAGAAGGAGATGTAGGCGAGAAGACCTGTATTCTATGTGGAAATTTTGCCTTAGCATCCAGGAGAGTTCCACACCAAGCATGCAGAGAGCAGACTCAAAGTAGCCGAAAAAGGATTAAACACTGACCTGAGAATTTAGCTTCACTGTACTACAGGCAACCCACGACCACAGCTTAAGAGTGCTTAGTGGTCTGCTACGACAATGCGGTCTGCCAAGATGAAGGCCAACAGCATGCCTGGGAGCAATGCAGCAGACATTCCATTTCTGAAGCATATTAACAAATAGTTTCATAGCCAAGTGAAAGTAGCAAGTGTATGAAGAACCAGGAAGTGTGCCCCACTTTCAAAGGGAAAGAAAACTCAGTAGAGAAATAGTTAACTCCCTTCTGACACTGCCAAGGCAATGAAATGTCCATCGTGCAGGTGGAGAAGGTATCTGCAAGTCTCAGAGCTGACAACAGTCCTTTATCCAGAATCTGTAAAACCCCTCAAAACTCAATAAGACAAGAGCAATGTAGAAGGAATGAACAGAGGGTTGAATAGGATCAAAGGTTACGCAAGCCGATTGTGATGCTGTGTGGTTTTAATCCCAGTACTGGGGAGGCACGAACAAGTGGATCCTTGGGACTCCCTGATGAGCCAGCCAAGCTGACTTGGGAATCTCTAGGCCCCGTCTCTCTCTCATACGCACAACAGATGGACAGCACCTGAGAAATGACACTCAAGGTTGTCTGTTAGCCTCCGAACACACGCATAGACAGGTGTACACACACATGCACTCACATGCATCTGCACACACACAGAAAGCAGATATGCAATGGCCTTATCAAGGAAATACATCAATGCAAATTAAAGACATACATGATGAGAAGCTGGGCAGTGGTGGTGCACGCCTGTAATCCTACCACTTGGGAGGCAGAGGCAAGCGGATTTCTGAGTTCGAGGCCAGCCTAGTCTATAGAGTGAGTTCCAGGACAGCCAGGGCTACACAGAGAAATGCTGTCTCAAAAAAAAAAAAAAAAAAAAAAAAAAACGTAAAAAAAAAGTCATGATGAGAAACTACTGCCACACTAGATAACACACTAGATAACTGTGATGGTTTGTATATGCTTGGCCCAGGGAGTGGCTATTAGGTATAGCCTTGTTGAAGTAGGTGTGTCACTGTGGGTGTGGGCTTTAAGACCCTTGTCCTAGTTGTCTGGAAGCCAGTATTCTGCTAGCTGTCTTCAGATGAAGATGTAGAACTCTCAGCTCCTCCTGTTGCTCTGCCTGCCTGGATGCTGCCACGTTCCCTACCTTGATGATAATGGACTGAACCTCTGAACCTGTAAGCCAGCCCCAATTAAATGACCTTATAAGAGTTGCCTTGGTCACGATGTCTGTTCACAGCAGTAAACCCATAACTAAGACAGCAACATAAAATGATTTTAAACATATGGCACAAACTGTTGGGGGAAGTTAGGGAGCAACTGAAACATTCACAGACAACTGGTTGGAAAGTGAAATGGCATCGTCACTAAGGAAAGCAGCCTGGAGGAGTCTTATGAAGTTTATATTTGTCGAATGACCCAGGAAATCATCCCCAGGTACTTGCTCAAATGAAGTGAAATGCATAAGCAAATATGATAGTGGTTTTATCTGCAATAAACAGAGTCTAGAAGCAGCTTTATGTTTTCTTCAACAGGTAAATGGATGCATTAACTTTGGCATAGCCATAAAATGGAATACTGTATAGTATTAAAAAGGAAACAAATATTGATATATCACTGAGGCTTGGCAGGATGATAAACCTCAAGTTGATTGTGCTAAGCAAAAGAAATTATAATTTCTATGTACCATCCCAGGATACACTCAACTGCAAGGATAAAGACTAGAGAATCATTCTGAAATAATTCAGAATACGACTGTAGCTTCAGATCGACAGATTCATTCTATGTCAAGGTTCTTTAAATATTATATTTTAAATGGGTAAAAATTTTTTTACATAGATTTTGCCTTGATGAAATGGAATTTTAAATCCTGCTCCAATTTTGTCTCCACAGAGATCTCTGGGACATCATGCATTCTTCCTCTAGCCCCCACTGACTGATGTATTATGTCATTGACCCTGCTGGCATGTGGGTCTAAAGTTCTTTGTTTTTCAAAGATTACTGTGTTTCATTATTCTTCAACACAAGTCACGGAGCCTGGAATTCGTCCCTACAGCAAATACATTATAGACTTGTGACCGACTAAAGTGTAGGTGGAGGGAACCTGGGTGATGAATGATAGAAACTCTCTCAGCCCCAGCTCTGTCATCTACAAAACAGGCGATAATGGGGGTGGCAGGAGATGGTGGTTGGGAAACAGATGAATGAGGAGCGAATAAATAGATGCCGATGGAAGGATCTGTGGGTGGATAGCTGGTGTGCTGGCTAGTTTTTGTCAGCTTGACACAAACTGGAGTCACCTTGGAAGAGAGACTCTTCACTAAGAAAATACTTCTCAGATTAGCCAGTGGTGCATTTCTTGATTTATGTGGGAGGACCCTATCCAATGTGGGTGGTGCTACCCCTAGGTAGGTGGTCCTGAGCTGTATAAGAAAGGTAGCTGAGCAAGCCAGGGAAAGCAAACCAGCCAGCAGTATTCCTCCATAGTCTCTGCCTCTGTTCTTGTCTCTTAAGTTCCTGCCTTGAGCTCCTGCCTTGGCTTTCCTTGATGATGGACGGCAACCTATAAGGCAAACAAACCCTTTCTCCTCCATGTTGCTTTTGGTCCTGGTATTTATCACAGTGACAGGAGCCAAGTAGGACAGGTGGGTTGGTACCGATAGTGGGTGACTAGGAAGATTGTAGATTGTAGATAGGGTGGATGGATGGATAGAGGAGGCAGGTTTGAGAGGGGACAGGAGGATGGATGGGGATTTTATATGTTGTAAGCATGTTGTACTGCATGTGGTAGAAAGAAATGTCACGGACACTTGAGAATCCCTTCCTATGAATGCACTGCTAATGGTTTGTTTGTTCTGAGTTCATCTTTGGCCTAGATGGTGATTAGGAAGGAACAGGGCTCAGTGGCTTTGGGAGAATGCAAACCCCTCTGTAAACAGAAATATGTTGATGAGGGAAAATTGCAGAAGACATAAACACCCACAGCTCTGATCTCAGAGATGAAGGGGGACACCCAAGCAGAGGGAAAAGACTGAACTTTGGGATGACTGAAGCAAATTCTTTCTCATTTGCTATAAAGTGTTGAAGACGACGCAGGTATTTTATTTTATTGATCCTGCATCTTCCGGGATTGCTGCCTCTGAATCAAGCACAACTTAGTGATTCGACTCCTGCCACTGATATTTGTGGTGATAGGCATTGTGAGCTCTGGTTCTTCTGTTACAGGAGGATGGAAGATGACGAGGAATGGATTGATAAGTGGGGCATATGGGTGAATGGACCGACCCGTGGATGGTGGATGAATATAGAGAATGGGAGAGAATGGGTAGGGGGATGGATGGGCAGGAATGGATGGAGATGGGCGAGGATGTGCAGGGATGGATGGGAGGACATCCATTCATATGGATGGGTAACCACTCAAAGCAGAAAGCACTCAGGTGTGAACAGGAGTCCGTTGTGCATCTTAGCAGTTGTGTAAGTGATGATGGGTAGGTGTGTACAATGCTGGGTGTGCACTGATGTCTTCGTGGTGCAAGCTCTTTGTGTAGGTTTTCTAAGTTTACTCTCACAGCTGTCGGGGGGGGTGTTCTTTTTTTAACATCATCTTTATAGAAATTAAAACTCAGAGAGGCCATGTTAGGCTTTCCCATAAGGGCTTCTATTGGGTCATGGATATTACCATATCTTGATGGTGGAGTAGTCTTGATTCCTTTGGCATGACAAATAGTTCATGGGAAAAACTCCAGCTTTCTCCAGAGTAGCAAGATTGATCCTTTACTGTGTGCGCCTTGGTGTGGGAAAGGCATAGTGTAACAAGGTAGTTGGTTGATTTGTAGTTCTCTGATCAGTGATGGAGGGAGAATTCACACCTGGACTATTATCAGGGAAAGCCCCAGTTTTGAAAAGTCTCAGTCTTTGAAAGCAGGTGGCAGCTAACTATGACTCTACTGAGATTCCTCACAGTTGGCAGGGAAACTATTGTTACATGCAACGTGTAGGTGTGGACGTTGGCTCATCTCTAATTCTCTACCCCAGACCTCTGACTCTCTGAGCCGTATCCAGGCTATGTCCTCTCTGACTATACAGAGAAGAGACACTGAGTCAGGCGTGTTCAGCCTGTATCCTGTGGATGCCTGTACATGATGGATAGCTGCATGAAGTGAAGGATAACTTACTTAAAACATTATCAGGATTTTCTTTTGCAGTGTTTTTGTAACTCGATCGCCTTGTTCTTGAATGTGAACTTTGTAGATGACGATACTGTGTCACGATGTCAAAAGATCGGACATGCATTTTGTCCATGCATGCAATGGGCCTTGCCCAGTGGAAGAACTGATGCTGAAAGGTCTGTGGGAAAGTGCCCTTCTAGAAGTGTGGGGCAGTTTGCAGAGCTTTTGAACCTCTTGTTCAGCAGCCCCTTGGTAGACTTTGTAATTAAGTCCTCAGCCAGCCTACAGGCTGCAGGAGGAGCTAAGGTGGGAGGAGTAAGGAGAAGGAAGAGGAGGAGCGAGAGGAGGGACAGAGGGAAACATAGTGCCATGGATGACCATGCATGTACCGGGAACAGTCCTGGGTAACAACTTATATCTAGGTTAGTTAATTGGGAAACATCTATAATTATGTAGGTATATTGTTATTGAGCATTTCCAAATATGTAATTTGGTAATATAATACATAATGCCTTTGATTAATATTTAAGCATTAGAATCTCATTTCCTACCGGGCCTGCATGGATGGTGGGATGGTCTGGGCATACTAACCTTGTGGAAACAGCATGGAAGATTGGCAGAGCCATCTCCCACACTGGTGTCTCTGGTCGCCTGAGTGGACGGCCTGAGCTGAGCAGCCGTGGTATGTGGCCGCTGCTCGTGGCTGCAGGCCTAGGCTAGTCCTAGCCTAGGCTGATTAAGAAAAGCCAGCCTGAATGCCGCTGTTTTAAATATCTCCTGCAACAACAGGCTCTGCTTATGGGACCCTATTTTGTCCACTGTAAGATGGGCTGGCAGCTATTTTCTCAGGCATGGTTCTTACAGCAGCATCCTTGGGAGTTATCACGAGCTCAACCTCAGCATCACCCAGTGGTAGTGGTTTGAGGCAATGCAAGAACACACATGGGTTGACACTGCTTCCATAGATTTTAGTGCCTATCATGATGTTTCTTCTTTGGTATGGTGGCACTGAGGCTGGGGTTACCCACTAGTGAATTCTCAGATTTCCCCATCTAGATCCCTGTTGCTTCCTTCCATCCCACCTCAACAAAGACAATATTTCATCTCTTACATGTATCAGAGCGTGAGGGACATCCATGCCACCTTTGCCTCAAACCACTTAGGTTTTTTGGATAATGGAAGAACATAGAAGAACTAAGAATCTCTTCCACATTTCTTCTCGCCAGCAGGAAATCTGGTAGACCAGTGTGGATAACTCAGCAGGGTGTCCGCTTCTGGGGGATTGCCCTTCCTTCTGATCTGTCAGTCTGTCTGTCTGTCTGTCTGCCTGTCTATGTGCTTATATTTATATTATTTGTAAAAATGCTAATTATGTCCCCCCCAACACTTCTTGCAAGTAGCTTCTGGGAACCTTCCCCCAGTTGGTTCTGATTGGTAAATAAAGATGCCAACAACCGATAGCTGGGAGGACAGACAGAGGCGGGATCTGGGTTTGGGACCAGGAAGAAGGAGAGATCTGCCATGCTGGGAGAATGTGTAGGAGAGGAGAGATGCCATGCCTGAGAATAATGCAAGACAGAGAGGCATAGCCACCATGCGAAGGATCTCGGGGAGCAAGGCTCCTAGGGCTGTCCAACTGGGTCTAGAACAGCCAAGACAGAACACAGGATTTAGTAAGTAGTAACTCAGAATTATCGGTGGGGGTAGATTCTAGCAGCAGTAGAGGTTAGGCAGTGGCCCAGCTACTGTGCTGTTTAAGGCATATTAAAATATAAAGACTGTGTTTGTGGCTTTCATTCGAGAACATAAACCACTGGGACGGGTAGTAACCACCCTGTGTCAGGATTTATTAATTAAATATTAAATTCTACATATCTGTGTGCATACATATATGTCTACATGAACACACACACATAAACACACATACACACACACACACACACACACACACACACACACACACACACACACA
>JANHMN010000002.1:80196063-80215503 GCA_030674055.1 Rhabdomys pumilio | reverse complement strand
TCTCTCTCTCTCTCTCTCTCTCTCTCTCTCTCTCTCTCTCTCTCTCGCTTGTGGTTCCAGATGTGAGTCCCTGGCTTCCTGGCACTATGCCATGTCTTTGATCCACCATCATGGACTCTAACCCTTTGGAACCACAAGCCCAGATTAACTCTTTCTTATTTAAGTGTTTTATCACAACAATAGAAAAATAACGGATGTGAAATCTGTAAGTAATTCATAAGTAAAATTGAGTGGCATGACCAAGAGTGGGCAAGAGAGGGAGGCCTCACGTGGAGAGTGGGATGCTCAGAGGTATCAACACCAGACACGCACAGGGGTCAGGTCCTCCAGGAGACATGGGGTAGATGCCCAGGTCCAGAAATGAGTGTGGACAAATATAATTGTGTGTGGAACAGTGTGCCTTTCCCAGGGCTTCTACAAGCCAGAGGCAATTGTCATCAGGAGTTACACATGGACAGAAGTGCAGAGGGGGATAGGGAGGGCATATCAGGAGGCTGATGAGAAGTCTAGAGATATGGGGCCACTGTGACTGGGGAGAGGGTCTGGAACTGGAGGGAAATCAGTCTAGTTAGCATCCATGTCAGACATGAAGAAGGCAGAGATGGATGCTTAGATACACAGATGAGGATCAAGAGTGGACAGTGGCTATCTTGGGGCTGTAGCCCTAATGTGAGTAGACAGAGAATTCTTTGTAGGTATGGAGAAGCTGAGCAAAGACTGTGTGGTGGGGAGAGTTTATAACACCAGCTAGGTGTGTCACTGAAGAGGCCTAGCACTACAATGGAGTTGAGAAACTGCCGTAGTCTTGTGCTGGCAAAGCTCATCCCAATGCTTGTGTCTGTGATGACACTGACACAAGCAAAGACCCTACTGTGCATAAACGCAAAGTCCAGGCAGGTGGCGGTGCAGCCCAGAGAAAGGACATGTCCTGGTCTTCACAGGGTCTTGGGGCCCACCCCTGACACTGAAAAAAAAAAAGGAGAATCTAAGAGAGGGAATGAGGAAGACAATAAGATGTGGAGTGGGGAGAAGGGATCGCAGATGTAGTTGTGGATAGCGCACAGTGTATGATACTAAGTAGATATGACAATTGCCACTGGGACGTGTGGTTTACTATGCTACACATTTTACACCAGTGTGAAGCAACCCACCCAACCCCTGGTCTATGAGCTGCATGTAACCCAGGATCCCTCCCTATGAATCCCGCCCAAAACAAACATAAACTTACTTAAAACATTATATTTTTGCCACGTTTTTGGCAACTGGATTTCATAGACCTCTGGTTTGAGATTTATAAATGACAATGTTGCAGTGCCATGCAAAAGGAATCTATGTATGCTGTCACTGTCTGTACACATCTGTAGCTTTGGCTTGACAGCGAGCTGTGGCTTCCATTGTTGTCTTCTAAAGGCAGAGTCAAGCGGAATTGACATCATCGGATGCTCCGTGTTCTGGGCGTAGTTTGACAAACAAAACACCATCGCCAGAAAGGCTTCAGAGGACCCCCGGCAAATGAACGCAAGGAAGAGTTCTGATTTGATTGACAGGACTACTTTCATGCCCATCATGCCCTCACTTTATGACCAGCTCCTGCTCCATGTTGCATCAGCAGCTGAGATGTGGGAAGACCCAAGCTCACTTTGTGTTCTCCTGATGATAAATTTTCATAATAAAAGCATGCTTCCTTATCTCTTATTGTTTTTAATCCCAGTGTGGCTTCTATAATGTCTCAAAAGAAAAACTTCTGAATAAAGGAAGATTGGTCAATGGAAAGTGGACAGGCGATGGCCTCTTCTTTGTTGAGCAAGGCACGCTGCTTAATTTGTAAGGAATTTTTGCCAGTTCTCAAAGACCGTGATGTGAAAGGCGTTCTGTGTAAAATGTACTGCCAAGTCTTATAAACATCACCCAGTGTATGCTAAGAACTAAAGAGCAGCACTGAAAATAAGCCTGTCTTTTCAAAAAAAGAAGTAAATGAATTTACACTTCAGATGAGTGGTGCTGTAAAGCTACTTACGTGACTGTGTGTTTGATACCCACAAAAAGTAATCAAAACCATTTACTGGGTCTGTTAAGCAAGCTTTGCAGAACTATGCTCTGCAAAAGGGGGATATTTAAAAATCACCAGACTGTGGGCAGGAGTGTGGAAGGACTTGTGAAATCTGTTGAAATCTGTTTGGTATAGAACTGTTGATTTTAAATTCACTGTTGTGGTGATGGAGGGGGCGTGCAGATGGGTCACAAACACAGTCTTTGTCAGAGGCATTGATGCAAATATGTCACCTAAGGACTGGCTTCTTTACAACCAAGGAGATATATACAAAACAGTAAAAAAATATTAAAGTGATTTTCTTTGTCCATGTAAATATGTCTGGTGCAGGAAGTGATGGGGCCTGGCCATGGTAGGTTGAAGAGACAAAGACTTGTAAAAGCAACAGACAACAGCAGGATTGCCACCTCAGACTCATGTTTAATGAGGTGTTATTGCAGCATGTGCAGAAATTCAGGCGCAAAACCTTAAAAAAGGCAACCATGGTGCACATCACATCAAGTCTGGACTTCATAAAAGCTTTATGAAGGTTGAAATCATCTCCGGCCCAGGACTCCGCCACAGTCAGCTTATGCTGACATTGCTTTTCAGACTTAGGATGGCTCGGTTGAGGCCCAGTGTTGGAAAGATCTTATGATTTGTGACAGGTCATGGAGTCATTTATGGCATCAAAACTGAAATCTGTCCAGAACTTGACAATGAAAACCAGCTTACAGCTTAGCATTTTAAATGGATCGAACTGCTTATTTACATGAATTTAACATTTGTCTTCAAGGTGAAAAACACATTACCAACAGTGTTTCAAATCATAGCATCCCCCAAAGAGAATGAAAAGATGGTGACGGTGTTTCTGATCATAACAGCCTGAAAAGAGAATGAAAGGACCACAAGGACTAAAGGATTTTATGAATTTTGGCAAATCTTCTAAATCCTGAACAGCAAAAAAATAATATGTAACCCTTCCTCCTAATTTGATGCAAGATTTTCAAAACAGATTTGAAGATTTCTGGAGAAGTAATTGTCCTGATCTGTCTGTGACTCTGTTTTCTGTCAGCCTAAGTAGCCATCTGCCAGTTTTCTAGTGGGAGTCATAGATGTTTGACTTAAAGGAAAACTTGACCACATGTCTTTGCCAGCTTGCCACAGGTCCGGGAAGACTACCGTAGACTTTATGGATGCCCTCTCTTCTCACACTTCGTTCTTGTTAGGAGTGCTTCCGTAAACTTAGAACCGGAATGTCTGGTGACCCCTTGTCAGCTTCCTGAGCATTGCAACAGCTTTATCACGCCAGATATTGACACAGAAGTATCTCAAATACAATGTCAAACACCCCACCAGGGTCTGTGTTTTTTTTAATTAAAATTTATTTATTTATTTACTTATTTATTTGTTTATTGAAATGGGGGTCCCTTTATGTAGTCCTGGCTGATCTGGAACCTAGTACATAGACCAGGCTGGACTCAATCTCACAGAGATCTTCCTGCCTCTGCCTCCTAAGTCCTAGGATTAGAGGGGTGTGGCACTATGCCTGGCTCCCTCACTAGTCTTATATTGTCTGTCCTCTTTTCTTTGGCTTTTATATAAAATGTCAAGAAATGAAGTTATATTACTTACGCCCATTTTTAATTTTTAAATTTATTTTTATTTTCGGTGTGGCAGTGTTTTGCCTGCATGTGCGTCTATGCACCACATGTGTGCAGTGTGTATGGAGACATTGTGGAAGAAGGCATTGGAGTCCCTGGAACTGGAGTGGTGTTGTCTGTGAAACAGCATATGGGTGCTGGAAATCAAACCCTGGTCCTCGGGAGTACAGCCAGTGAGCTTAACTTCGAGCCATCCCTCCAGCCTCTAGTCCATTTCCTTTGTTTGTGACCATGCATTTGGCTTGACTCAATCTCACGATGCTTTACACATCATGGTCCTAAGATCAATAGGCTACAGCACATATGTGTATGTACGTATACATGATTACGTATACATGCCATGTAGACGTGCAGTAGGCTGTACCATCTAGGGTTGTACAAACACATTTAGGATGCTTGTACAGTGACAAAATTGCCCAGTGAGGTGCCTCATTATTAAATCGCATGTGACTATAAATGAATGAATGGGGCTCCAGGTCCTCTGTAATGTGGACAGTGTGTCCCTTGTGAAAACTGCTGGACATCCGGGAAGTCACAGATAGAGGAAGCCACCCCTGCCTCCAGTGCTGTCATGCACAATGTTCTCCTACCACTGTTGATCGCCCAACGTCTTCTGGGACACATTTCCTCAGAAGATGCTTTCTGGGAAAAACTCTTTGACCCAGGGAAACATAGCCTTTTCAGTCCCATGGGGTCCCACTGAGCTCCTGGGACAGTGCCACCAGGTTGGTGAGTCACAATGGCAAAGACAGAAGTGTCTACACAGCATGTTGGCCCCAAGGCCTGGGCTGGATGCTGGTCAGGATGGCACCCCTCTTCCACGCTCCTCACCCAGCTGTTTTCCATACCCTTTCCTCCTTTGTTGCCCTCTTTCTGACCTTTGCATTCTCTGAACCGAAATCCATGAGCGCTGTGGACATGTGTAAGTTCCAGGATTCTTGTTTCCATACAGTTTAATTTCAGAGACCTCAAAGCAGAGCAGCAGAGCTAGAAAACCTAGGCTTGGATCTCACAAGTTGGGACACCTTGGGTAAAGTGCTTCCTGTCTCTGTGCCTCTAACTCCTCACCTACAAAATGGCTACTGGCACTTATTTTAGCCTCTAGCACATTTGGCCCATAATAGAGGTGGATCGAATATCAAAGAAGTGCTTCCCCCAAGTGTCAGATCAAAGGCCCCAGGAGGCGTTCCTAAACTAAATACCCATTTCTCAGACATTCACTCAGAAAGCGTCTATTGTGTTTCTCCGGTTTGCCAGGCTGGGACAGTGTAATATGGTGAAGCAGGGTTGAACTTCAGATACAAAGGAGTTAGTTATGTAAATAGGAAAGAAGAAATTCAAAGGCCGGGAGGTTTGTAGAGGGCTGCGGCAGTGGGGTGGGGGTTAGGGCTGAAGCCTGAAGGGCAGTGGGAACTTCCAGATCATGGAGAAGAAAGGAGTCACCTGTGTTGAGGAGAAGGAGACCGGGGATATTGAGAGAAAAGCAGCAGATGCAGAACGAGGGAGAAGCAGTGTGAACGAAGGTGTGAACAACCCTCTGAGGTCCTGTAGCACTGAGTCACACAGAGGGCTGTCTAGCCCACTCACACACACAGTGGGCTGCGGCAGGAACACACGGTCTGCTTTATGTTTAATGCACTGCAGTGAACAATGGATGAAGCAGGGAGGACATCAAAGCCCAGCTTCCCCACTGAAGTCAGATGCATGTGGATCTATCCCTCAACACCACCACCATTTAGTATAAGCCTCTTTCCTCCCTGCATCCTGAGATTTTCACTGGTAAAATAACAGGCATCCAGAGCATGAACCTTGGGGCTGTTATAAAAACTGGAAGGAGCTTGAACCGCCTCATTGTCCCTCCGCACAAACATCCCCTCGTCCAATGTACCCTGGTACTGACATCATCCCGGCTCATTTTTACAGCCATTTCCAAGTCTACACTGTCAGCAGCTTCAGAATGAGAAGCGAGTGAAACCGAGGCCTCCTAGGATTAGTGCTGTAGCCCAGTTGCCTAGCAACAGCACCCACATCTGCATCACTGCAGAGGCAGGCTACATCAGGCATTAGTCAAAACAAAGGCAGAAAGGAGTTACAGCCAGTCTCTGGGAGTGGGGCTTTCCTGCAGGCATCCATCAGATATATCCAGCATCTAGTTCTAGAGGGCTCCCAGCCCCCCCAGCTCCTCAATGGGACCCATATTCTTTACCATTCCTTCAGGTTCAAGAAGGGTTGACTGGGCACGCATTAGGTAGTCACAGTTTTCAGAATGGTGTTGATTCCCAATTTACAGCCAAGACTGATGATGCCCAGGGAGATTAACATTCAAAGTTCAAATCCATCCACAGATGAGGAAGTAGATACCCAGAGGACAGGAGCTGTGTCCAAGATCCCTTGGGATACACAGCAGAGCAGGGCATAAACTAGTTCTACCTGATACAAAAGTTACTTCAAAGAGAAACTTCTAGAACAAACGCCCTGTCTTTCCCTCTATCTCAGGCACATCCATAAAGCAAGTGTTGGTTGTGACAGGAACTGAGCATGTGCCCCAAGCCACAAGCACTGGTTTCTGGAGAAGATATATTTTTTTTCCTCTGCATTTCAGAGACTTAGAGCCTCGGGGAGATTTCAAGAGGACCAGCTCTGCTCAGGGTACTGATGCATACAACCTGGCTGATGCTGGTTCTACTGCCACTCCATATCTGTGCTAAAGGCCTGGTGTGAGGGAAGCCCCCTCAGAGTCATTTCTGAGTGACTCCAGGACTCGCCCCACTGGGTCTCCAAGGCCCACAGAATAGGGAAGCAGACCTTCCTCAAACACATTGGTTTGGCTAACACCAGCTTCACCATCCACCAGGAGACAGATGTCTGTGCCCGGGAACCAAACAGTCACCCCTCAGAAGATTACCACAGCCTAGCTTCTGTAGCTCTTTGTCCCGGGTCCCTTCTGTGCACAGTGACAGACTGTACAGAAGTGAGGTCTGGCCCTGAGTCTGACTGAGAGTGTCAGGTCAAGTGGTCACGTCAAGCCAGGAGACCCAGGAGAAATACTGGGGCACGTGTTTGATGCTGTAAGGCAGTATGCAGCCTGGGTAAGCTGGAAGGACTGTGACCCATGATTCTATAAGGAGAAGCACAGAGCTGGAGTGGGGACCACAGAGGCTGCACATGCTGCCTCCATCCCATAATCTTCACTCTCTTTCTTGTGTATCTACTGCTTGAGAACTTGCAGCCTCCCCACAGAGCCTTTTCTGGAACTCAGATTCTGGAATTGGAACCCAAATACACAGGTCAACTTTGGTACCCTGACCAGCTTTTCAGAGTCCTAGGTCCCAAGCAATTCCCGGAGCAGCTCAAGGCCTCACGGAGCCTCAGAGGCTCAACAGCAATCGCTGTCTGTGGATGTGCTTTTTGAAGGTGAGGGCTATTTTTGTCCTAACTACCGTTGTTAGGAAGATGCCACACAGCACCATTTGTTCAGGAGTTTTCCTTGGTATCAATCCCACGTTTGCTACCCACTGGTGCCTACACACTGGGGGTCTCTCCGTTTGTGAGAGAACTGCGCTGTTCGTGGTGAGAATGCTCGTCACTTGTCAGCTTTGTTAAGACTCGGATCCAGTGTGGGAATGTCGTTTGGAGATGGCGTGTCCCAAGGACCAGCACTCTTGAAGGCAGGGTCTAACCTCTTTCCAATTGCCACTTCTTTATGTTGAAGTAATTTTTCTGCATGACCCTAGATGTCCAGAGAGGCATATAAAATAGAAATAAAAAGTAGATAGAGGGCTAGAGAGTTGGTTCAGCAGATAAGAGCACTTCTTTTTCTTGCCATAGGACTAATATTTGATTCTCAGAACCCATATTCAGCGCACAGTCCTCTGTAACCCCAGTCCCAGGGGATCCAATATCTCCTTCCCACCTTCAGGACACTAGGCATGTGTGTGGAGCGCAAACATACAGGGAAACAAAACATAAAAAAATAAACTAATGAATGAAATAAAAATGTAAAGGGTTTAAATAGTAAATCAAACGTTTACTGATGATATGGCATAGAAAAAATTATTTTTAAACACTAGCTTGACATACATATAATCTTGCCATTTATTAAAATGAAATTAAACTTACATACTAGTGAGATCGATGTACTCGCTTATTTTTACATGAAGAATTAAATCTGGGCTGAACATTTGACAATGAAGGGTGTATCACATCTTCATGGCTTTCAGAGTTGACTGATCCCGGGCCCAGCTTGGTGTCCATGGCTACAATGTAACAGTGGGCCCTTCAAAACTAAGAGGGCGCATTTCTTCTTAAGTTTTTTTTTTCCACAAAACAAGAAAAACAAATGAAAGTTTCTGGGTGCAAAGAAATCATGGGAGGCGGGACACATGTGTGTCACCTCAACAGGTGAGGGGGAACCTGTGCTGTGCACTAACTCATTGCACACGAATTACACACAATCCCATGTGGATGCCTGCAGCACAGGTACCTGGGAACATCCTTTCCATCAGAACAGCTTCACCTTTTGTTTTCCAGTGTGATGTCCTAGGAAATTAGCTGATTCCCCACTCTCCTGGTTCCCATAGTAGTTACTGTCTGTCCCTTCATTTCCCTCACTCTCCCTGGTGTGCTGCCTACCTCAGGAGACTGACATTGGAGCCCAAAGCTGAGAAAGGAGGGCCTCTGCCTCGTTTTTCATTTCCAACCTCGGAAGTCCTCAATGCTTGTGAAGGAAATCTGCTCCAGCACAGCAGAAATGATTAGAAGAAAACAGGAGTTGTACGAACCAGAAGTGCTCTACTCTGCAGCTTCAGTCCCAGGTCAGGGAGGAGTCCCCTAGAGAGGGAGAAATGGGGAGTGAGGACTGAAGAGGAGGGAGATCAAGATGCTTCACCCACATCTGGTCTGCATAGTATTAATAGCTCCCATATTGTGGCTATTGGCAGAAGACTTCTGGGGCAGGGCCAAGTGGTGAGGGCATCATGTTCTCTTTGGTTTCCTCTGCCTCACACCCTGGTTAGTTTTTGGTGTCAATTTGATAAAATGTGTAGAGTCAGTCGGGAAGAGGGTACCTCAAATGAAGAATTGCCTTGATCAGATTGGCCTATGAGTGAGCTTGTAGGTTATTTCCTTGATTGCTAACTGAGGTTGAAAGGTTTAGCCCACTGTGGGCGGTACTATCCCCAAAGCCAGTGGCTCTGGGCTGCATAAGAAGGTTGGCTGAGCATGACCCAGTGAACAAACCAGTAAACAGCATTTCTCCACGGTTTCTGAGTCAGGTCTTAATTGAGCCCCTGCCTTGACTTCCTCAGTATGGACTTGAACCTAGAAATGCAAGCTAAACAAATCCTCTCCTCCTCTAAGTTTCTTTTGGTTGTGGTGTTTGTCCCAGCAACAGAAAAGCAAACCAGGACACTCCCTCAGTCCCATATGGCTATACAAAGTGACCCAGGCAGGCACCTCACCAAGGCTTAACACTACAGAGGAGAGGGCTTTAACTTTTTACAATGTGGGGCAAACATGGATGATTTTTGACTCGTAAGGGGACATTGTCTTTACTATGTCAGGCAGTGAATTAATCTGTCCTCTGCTCCAGAAGTAGACGCCATCTTTATCTTCCAGGGTTGTTATTCACATACCCTGGAATGAAGGCTGTTAGTGCCTCCTCTCACAAGACATGCAGAAATGGGTAGAATCCGGTGCAGAAACACCTTCTAACTGTAATTCCCAGCTAAGCAGTGATCCAAGGGCCCAGGGTCTTTGCCCATCATGTGTATCACACTACTTCTGGTTCTTAGAACTTTCTCTATAGAGACGGAGGATGCCAGAAGACTAAAACAGCAGAAGGAGGAGTTTTTCATGGCCCTGGCCTCCAGCTGTGTGCCCCTTTGCTACTAGCCAGAGTTCTGTCACAAAGCACTCCTGTTCATCAGGAGAATCAGGAACTGTGATCTGACTGTGTGCCCAATCAGAGACGTGGGTGCTTTGCCGAATCACCAGGAAGACTTTGCCAAGATGCTTTGATTCTAAGCTAAATTCCATAAGATGCTTCAAGGATTTTTGGGAGTCTTCTGGGAGATGGAGTAGGAGGAGGTAGAGATACTGAGAAAAGAGGGGGAGGGACCACACTTCTGAGTGCATGGTAAAATATTTACTTAACAAGAGAACAAGATTTGGAAAATTACAGCCACTATTTTAACTCTCAGACTTACTTTTCTGGGATGCCCGTCAATCTGAGACTGAAGCATTTTCCAGGATGTAAGACTATTAGCTTTCATGTTATTATGAGGCTGGGCAATATAAGAAAGAAGGCTCACAATTTTTGGAGATTGAGAGCATGGTGCATGCATCTTCTGACTTCATGGGGGTATTTGGCTATATCACTTTGTGGTCAGTGCTATCATGGCAGTAGTAAAGTGGACGTTTCTGGATACGTCAGGTGATACAGACTCACATGGCGTTTTGCTGATACAGACCCACGTCCTAAGGCCGCTTCACATGATGCTTTACTGAGGCAAGACCCATGAGAGGAACATGATGTTTGGAAGACATCTAAATAGGATGCAACAAACAGTGACAGCACGCTTGCACTTCTAGCTTTGCAATGCCTCATTGGTCTTGTGTCTTCGTCTTTGCTGATCTTCATTTCATTGAGAGAGGCATAGCAGAAAACTTCTCCGGCATCCTTGGCTGGTTCAGGTCACTCCCACTCACTTGTGCTGATCTGGTAGAGGCCTGGCTGTTTCTGGTAGATCAGGCCACCACTGCTGAGTCATGTTTGGTGTCCTGACACTACTGAACTGGAATGCTGGTGTCCTGACAAATGGAGATTAAGATTACCCCCCCCCCAAAAAAAACTACTTTTAAACAGAACAATGTCCCCCTTTCCTATTTACCATCTTTTCTCCCCTACCTTTGGACAGTGGGCTAGAAGGGGGTTGAAGCATTTCAGAACCCTTATTAAAAGTAGTATAAAAGTAAAATTATAGCCGGGCGGTGGTGGCACATGCCTTTAATCCCAGCACTTGGGAGGCAGAGGCAGGCGGATTTCTGAGTTCAAGGCCAGCCTGGTCTACAGAGTGAGTTCCAGGACAGCCAGGGCTACACAGAGAAACCCTGTCTCAAAAAAATCCAAAAAAAAAAAAAGTAAAAATATAAAAATCTAAGCCTACACAGAAGTGCTCCCAAAAGTGAGGGATCACATGACGGGCTAGAACTAGAGGAAGAGATGGGGCAAACTTGCCTACCACAACCTATTCACACAGGGACTAAATAGGTTCCCATGAAAATGACATTAATCTCTTCCAAGGCTAACATTCCAATCATCTAGTCTAGTCACCTTGCAGAAGCCCCTCCTTAAAGCTTCTATGATCTCATCATCACCACCCCGAGGACCAAACTTCTAATGCTCCGACTCTTAGGGGACACACTCAATGCATATCCATGCCACATCCAGGATTCTCTGTGTTGCTACCAGGAGGGTTCTAGGAAGACACAGACAGTTGGTATTTTACTTACTCTTAAAGCATTGTGACCCAAATACCAGACAGGAACGACCTCAGCATTGCATCGTGTGTGTGTATGTTTGTGTGTGTGTGTATGTGTGTGTGTGTGTATGTGTGTGTGTGTGTGTGTGTGTGTATGTGTTTGCTCACAGTCCAAGGTTACAGTCATTGCAGTGAGGCAGGTATGGTGGCAGAGCAGCCATCTTAGTGAGGAAGGCATGGTGAAACACGGCTCCGCTCTTGGTTGTGAACCATGTTGTTCAAGTTGCTCTCATCTTGGAAATCAGGAAGCAGAGAGCTCCATGCTTCCCATGGTGCTGAGTGACAACCCTCAAGGGTCACCTCTTATCAGCCACTTCCTCCACTGAGGCCCTCACCTGCCACATGTTGCCTCCAGGGGACTAATACTCAAATACACAAACGAATTGAGGACATGTTACATTTGAACCACAGCAGCTGCTCACACTACTTCCAGAACACACAGCCTCAGCTTCGGAATGTTATTTATTTTCCTCACGTATAGAGTAGAGCCTGGCCCTCGTGACTGGATAAATATGAAGAATGCCTCCAGGTCATGAGTCTGTTCAGTCTGTTCAAACGGAATGTATACATGGGAGTCGATGTTTGTCAGTTTTAGAAAGTGGAAAGCTAGGGTTGAGAGCAGAGAGCAATGGAGCCTGCAGGGAAAGCACTCAGAGACACTTTCTTTGAATCAGTATACTTTATAACACAAGAAGCAGGCGAGACTCGGAAGGTCCTTACAGGTAGCGAGACTCTGGAAGGTCTTTGCAGGTAGGGTGCCCGAGGCTCTGTGGAGTCTGGGCCAAAGCTAGAGCTGCACACTCAGCAGAGGGCCCAGTGGCCTTCCTCTGCCTCTTGTTCAGTTCTCATTGTCTTTTGTCCTAATATCTGCAAGACCTTTGTCCTAGTTAGGTTTCATTACTGTGAACAGACACCACGACCAAGGCAACTCTTATAAAGGACAACATTTAATTGGGGCTGGCTTACAGGTTCGGAGGTTCTGTTTGTTATCAAGGTGGGAGCATGGCAGCATGCAGGCAGGCATGATGAAGAAGGAGCTGAGAGTGCTGCAACTTGATCTGACTGCAGCCAGGAGAAAAACTGACTCTTCTGACTGGGTGGAGCTTCAAAGCCCGCCCCCACAGTGACACACTTCCTCCAACAAGGCTACACTCTCTGTGGGCCAAGCATCTTCATAACCTTTGTGGACTTAAATGCGTCATTCAAAGATGAGCGCTGTTGATCTTTGAGTCTCTGCAGTCAAGTTGATGCCCACTCAGCCCTCCATCGTGGATTTGCCAACTGTTATGTGAATCAAAAGTTTGAGAAACAAGATTTTAGTAACTGCCATGAATCGTTTCTTTCCTTCAGAAGACTCTGGCATTGCGTTACAAAGGACCTAGAGTCCGGCTACTCAATCTGGAGGCAATGGGGAATAAAATATTGCACTCAAATACCAATTGGTAATCCAGAGATTTAAAAACAAATCCCAACTTCTAAATCACTCCCAGCTTCAAATCGTTTCAAACTCCAAGTGAAAACCTCGTATTTATTCTGAGTCTGCTGAAACCCTAACATTCCTGGAATACAAATACTATTTGCTCTCCTCTTGAGTCCAGAAATTCATTTTGTTGAGTCATTCCGGGCATGTTTTAAAGGCTGACTCAGCAAAGCAGCATGTGTACTATTATATAAGGAATGTGCTCCGCTGTATTGTCTAAACGTGCATCTGCATAGAAGCCTTCCATGCCTCATCCTGGACACAGCAGTGACTTAATCCTGTAGCAACAAACAAAAGGGCACTCGAGTATCGCTCTCCTCCAGGGTCCACTGTCCCAGTGATGTCAGTGCAATGCAATGGGCACTAGAAGTCCTCTTGATGTTTCTCGCCCCTTTTCACTCCATCATGGTCCCTACCATCCCTGTTCTTCCCTGGGATCCACAGACATCACTCTACTGGCACCATAACCGACTCTTACCTTCACGCCCAAGCTGCGCTGATAGCCTTCTGACCAGGTTCCCCCTCTCTCAGATGCATGCCCTCTCAGCATTGTGATCAGGCATCCTGGACTGTTAGCGTGGCCACTATTTCCTTTCCTTTAAACTTCTCTTCTTCCTCTCTGGTTTTTTACTGACCTCACCCCACCCCTCTTTATACCCAGGATACAGTGTCTTATGTATGGCCTTAGGTAGGTATCATTTTAACCAGTTAGGTAGCGTGCTGTTTTGCATGTAATGTATTTTAGAGAAATAAACAGGACTGTGCCATTCATGTAACCTGGCTTCCCATTTCTCTCCCTCATTTCATTACATGGAGATTTTTCCATGTGGCTGCCTGCACTCATTCTCATTTATAGTTCCTGGCTCCTACAGAACAATGCCGTGTCTGCACCACAAGGGCTACCCGTTGTGATGGGCACCTGAACCCTATTCAGTCTCCTCACTTGCACACAGACCTGGGTGTGGCTATCTAGTATTCATTCCTTTGCAGATCTTGTGTGTGCTTATGAGGTCTGTGACCAAAAACCTGATGTTCCAGTGGGCTGAAAGCACTTGGAATTATGTATTCATCATTGTTTGTCTTTCTAGTAGGTGGAGTTCATTATTATGTTGCTATTTATAACTACATGGCTGCTATTACTACCGAGTTTGAGTCTGGCTTCAGGTGCCACTCAGCTCTGTAGATTTCTTCTACGAAGGCACATCTCACCTTCTTGGTTCCTACTGAGCACCTTTCTTCTGAAAACTGACTTGGAGGGGCTCTTTATATATTGCACATCAATAATTGTTCAGTTTGAGATATTGCAAATGTTTTTACTTGGCGTGATTCATCTATTAACTTTTTGGAAGGAACTCTTCGCTAAGAGAAAAGCTTCCAGTCTAAGGGCAAATGTTTGCTCTCTGGCTCCTCAGAACTTCTTGGATCTCACACTTGACTTCTGAGCTGAGCCACGAGACAGAAAGTTACCCGTTTCCACGTCTGGGCGGGTAATCCTGGTCTCTGGAACGTGAAATTGGAACTAAAGGCAAAGCCAGTAATCACCTCCCTCATGGCTGCAAAGTTGGAAGTTGTTCAGGCCACTTTCTGTTACAGTAAAGCTTGTTTGAGGGAGCTGCCAGAGAGGCAGGGATTCAGACAGAAACAGATAGGGAGGAACTGGGGGCTTCATGGAGTCTTTGTTCTCCATTTCCCAAGTCCTGGCTTCTTGGGATAGCCCACCATCTTCATGGCTGTATTTCCCAACTATCTTTCTGAAAGCCAATATTTTATCTTAGCCATATCATTGTATCACATTGATAATTAGCTTAATTCTTTACTTCCAATTGACCAGATATGTTATGCCAACCTCTTATTTAAAGGTAAAACATTCTGAGGCTGGAGAGATAATGTGCTCTGTGGTTAAGGACACTGGCTGCTCTTCTAGAGGAGCTGGGTACAATTCTTAGCACCCACGTGGCAGCTCACAACGGTCTGTAATGTCAGTTCCTGGGGATTTGACACCCTCACACATCTGTATACATGCAGACAAAACACCGATGTACATGAAATAAAAACAAATCACTAAAAAGACTTTAAAAAGGTGAGATGTCACATTAAAAACTGTAAACATAAATTTATATAATTTAATCTGTCCCAAAATAATGACGAAAGTAAACATTACTAGACACTGCGTAACTACAGCTTAGTGACATCCCACACTGAAGCGAGGTGTGCAGACATTCATTAAGACAATATAGAAATAAACAGAGAATCTTCTCCTTAATGTAATCAGAATGTATGGACATTTGGGAAAGAAGAGTCATCTTTGTGTGGATTCCTGTTGTGAGAGTACTAATAAAGGACCATTAAGGAAAAAAAAACAAACCAAACACTCCTTTGGCTAAGAGAACCATCTCTGGCATAAATGGAAACCTAACAGTCTAGTTGGGCTGGGTCAATCACCTGGCCAAGGGACCACTCCTGGAAGGTGGGCTTACCTTAAACCATGCTAAAGAGATGGGTGGGATAGTATTTTCATTATTGAGCTCCTGTAAGTTTCCTTCCCAGAACTCCTTCCCTTTTGGTGCAGCATCTGTGGGCAGCCATGAGATATGGCTGGGTCTGCCCACCTTTCTCAGTTTAAATTAGGCACAATGTTTTCCTTTTTTTGTTTCTCCCTCCCTCTTCCTCCCTCTTCTTCCCTCTCCCTCTCTCCGCCTCCCTCCCTCCCCCTCCCCCCCCCCCCTCTGTCCCTCTCCCTCTCCTCCCCCCCCCCCCCCCCCCCCCCGAAGCTGGTAAGAAGCTAAATCTGTCTTTTCTGATGCTTTGGGTTTCCTTTTCTTTTTTTTAATCCCTCCTGTCATGTGTGTCTGACCCCCACACCAGCTCAAACAGCATAGCTTCCCCCACCCTGTTCTCTTCTAGCCTCCTCCTCCAGGCAGTTGCCATAATTTACAGCTTGCCTGCCCTGGAAGTTTTTTCTTTTCAATTTTAATAAAATTGTCCCCAAGCTTCCATTTGATAAATTAATCAGACTAGTAACCTCCAAAAGGAACCCTGATTTGTCCTGTATCATCTGGGAAACATGAAAGGACTCTCCACTTTCAGATAAAAATGTTATGGGTTTTGTTTGTTTTTGTTTTACTTTGCCTCTTAGAAGCCCCTCCCCATCTTAGTTGAACTTTTATTTTATTTATTTAGTTTTTAAAAAGTATGGGTCTGGGTGTGCGTGTGTAGTACAGCTAATGCCTTTAAAGGCCAGAAGATGGCGTTGGACTCCCTTGAGCTAGAGTTACAGATAGTTATGAACCATCTGATGTGGGTGCTCGGACCTAGATCCGGTCCTCTGGAAGAGCTAGCGAGTGCTCTTCACTGCTGAGCTGCCTCTCCAGTCTCTCAGTAGTACCTCCGGTTTGAATACAAACCACGCCGCCTTCTGCACCACCCAGAATTTATTTTCTGTTTCTTAGTCTGCCGGCAGATTTCTAATAATATCAAAGCCATAAAGGTAATGACAAAGATAGACATCTAATGTGAAGTAGGCCATAAGAGCTAGGCTCAGGATCTGGAGAGATGGCTCAGTGGTTAAGCTGTGTGCTGCTCGCTGGGCAGTGGTGGCGCACGCCTTTAATCCCAGCACTTGGGAGGCAGAAGCAGGCGGATTTCTGAGTTCGAGGCCAGCCTGGTCTACCAAGTGAGTTCCAGGACAGCCAGGCTACATAGAGAAACCCTGTCTCAAAAAAAAAAAAAAAAAAAAAAGAAAGAAAAGAAAAAGCTGTGTGCTGCTCTTCCAGGGGACCCAAGCTTGGTTCCTGGCTCCCTTGTCCAGCAGCAGCTCCTGGGGATCCTATGCCTCTGACCCACGGGCACCTGCACTCACATACACAGGTGGATAGACACATAATTAAAAAATAAATGTTAATTTTAAAATAAAAGATAAATAATTAAGAACCAGACTAATGGAAAAATGCCATATACTTCTACCCACATTCCATTGGTCAGAGTTCAGGCATATGATCCTTATTCTAGGTGCAAAGGATGCTGGGAAATGTAGTTTAACACCCCTGCTTTCTTGCAAAGATTCTGCTCCATTAAAGGATGGGTCTTATCCGACACACACTATTAGCACAGCTTGCTCAAGGCTGGGCACATAGAAACTGAGATGATGGAAGGAATGATAACGGAGGAGAGAAGGTATCTTATTCTTTTCCTTTAAGCGGGAAACATTTTTTATGTCCTCGGAATCTCTTACTCAAGGATCACTGAGGATACCTGACAGGTCACTTGCAAAACAGATTTCTTCTTTGGAAATTGTTTCATTTATTTGTTTTATGTATGTGAGGGTTTGCCTGCACATCCGTGTGTGCAGGATGTGCAGGCCTGCCGATGACGGATGGCCACTAGGTGGGTACTGGAAATCAGATCCTCAGGTCCTTTGTGAGAACAGCCAGTGCTCTCAACTGCTGAGTCACCACTCCAGCCCCAACAAAATGTATTTCTGTAAAGTAAATCCTACACCCCCAATCTTTGCTCTGATTTCAAAGTCAAGTTTCTTTGGCAGCATATTTCTTCACTATGCTATATTTAAGCATTCACCTCAACATGTGTCACACACTTTGTGTGTGCGCCTGTGTGTGCCCATGCATGTGGCCATGTTTAGAACATCCTAGAAACAAGTCCCAAGGTTAAAATGCCTCGACAGCAAGAATTACTTGGAATTTATATTGCTTATCTGCTAGGACAAAGAGAATTCCCTAGATGCTCCATACAGCGAGCTTGAAGTCCACACTTGAGGTGCTGCAGTGCAGGTGTGGGGTGCGGGGTGAGCGTTGGGTCAGCTCTTGCTTGGGCTGTAGGAGAGTCTGTTGCATACTATGATTCTAGCTTCTGGATGGCAGGCATAGGCAAAGGCGCAGGCAATCCTTTGCCTATGAATGCACCCCCTGGATCTCTGTTGCACACTCACATGGTGCTGGCTTGGTACATGTACTCATCTCTCTGTGTTCAAATTTTCCTTTTAGAGAGCCATGTGTGAACCATGATCTGGGTGCTGAGAATCAAATCCAGGTCATCTGGAAGAGCAGACAGTGCTCCTAACCACTGATCCACACCCCCAGCCCCTTTCCTTTGATTATTTTGGTCTTAAGGTGATTACTGTTGAGGGTTGAATCATATCTTCTTACTATTCAACTAGGGGCCAGCAAGATGGCTCAGCAGGTTAACGCATTTGCCTCCAAGCTTGAAGAGCTGGGTTTCACTCACGACGACCTATATGATGGAGGCTGTTCTCTGACCTTCACGTTGGGCAGTGAGTGGCATGTGCACCTTCCCCCTCCTACAATATAACTAACAACAACAACAAAAAAAAACAATAAAATAAAAACCACATTGGATTAGGGCCTACCCTAATGACCTTGTCTTGACCATTCAGAAAGACTTAATTTCAAAATGAAGTCACACATCCTAAGGACTTTAATTAGTTGAATAGTATGAAGAGCGTGAGAGACGAATCAGTGGTTAAGAGCACTGTCTGCTCTTCTAGAAGACCCGGGTTTTATTCTCAGCACCCACATCATGGCTCACACATGAAGGAGCAAAGCCCTCTACACCAAAGTCACCCAGCCTCTGTGGACTTCTCAGTCTGCAGTCAGCGAATGAGACACACTTTTTGTTTTTCCAAGCTTATTTCCGAGGATTTAAAATGGTTGCTAATGTCTATGAGGGTGAGCCTTGAACAGGTGAGCAAAGTATGTGTGCCAAAGGCGGACTGCTGAGCTCAGATCTGGGCTTCCACCCAAGCAGTTATGTGAACATACGCACATGACTTGAGCTTTCCCTGAACCTCTATCCAAACATCTGTAACCAGGGGTGATTCACATCTCATAAGATTATTATGACTTAATAAGCAACATGTTTGCTAAGCAGCTTAAGCACTGAAGGGATTAGTAGCTGAAGGACAACCGCTTTTTAAGGTAGCGCTGAGCATCTTCTAAGGTCGGCCTTCCTTAAACACACACCTACCACACTACACAGCACGGATGTAGCAGGCACAGCACTACAGGCACAGCGCTACCGAAGGATGGTTAAGAGAGGTTTGCCTCCAGTGATTGTGCAGTGCACTGCCAGGTACCACCTCCTAGACTGTTAACTCGCCACTGCCTTCTCTATCGCCTGTCTCTCCTACCCATCTCCTGCACCAATCCATCAGCCCATCTTAATTTTCATGCATTCCTAAGTAAATTGCAAATATTATTACAGTTTTTCTAACCTGTTCATTATGCACATAATTAACTCCTGTCCGGTATTTGTGTTGTCCAGAATTGCTTATAATTCTCTTTCTTTGAGATATTTTATACTGTTCAATGCACAAACATTTAAAAACTCATTGATGGATCCCCACCCCCGCCCCAAGTAGCTACCCTGTAAAATACAAACAAACACTGAGTTGCATAGAATTTCTATCACCTTAGAATCTCATAACCTCTCCTCCCAGTTAACGCTCCCACCCTGCCTCAGGGGCAGCCACTGACCGTTTCCTATTCCTTCCCTCTCATGGAATTTTACAAAATTAGAGTCAGATGGGCTTTGGAGTCAGGTTTCTTCACTGAGCATGTTTTTGAGATTCATCTGTGTCACCGCATAGAGCTCCCTCTCCCTCTCCCTCTCCCTCTCCCTCTCCCTCTCCCTCTCCCTCTCCCTCTCCCTCTCCCTCTCCCTCTCCCTCTCCCTCTCCCTCTCCCTCTCCCA